>JAJBBP010000037.1:0-621980 GCA_021464625.1 Proterorhinus semilunaris | reverse complement strand
GGACGACATCGTGAAGCTCACTGAGAAAATGTCAAAAGTGTAAAGCGGTAATCAAAGCGAGAAGAATGTATGTCAACGTTTTTGTGTGTGTTTAAAACACAATTCCGTAGGTGTTCACTCAT
The DNA here is from genome assembly GCA_021464625.1 of Proterorhinus semilunaris. Lineage (NCBI taxonomy): Eukaryota > Metazoa > Chordata > Actinopteri > Gobiiformes > Gobiidae > Proterorhinus > Proterorhinus semilunaris. Next base: position 621,858 of record JAJBBP010000037.1, on the reverse strand, counting down.
AAATGAACGAGTGAGAATCTACCAAAACCAACAGTTTGAAATTTTGAAAAAAAAGGAAAAAATCCATTATTTAGAGTTTGTCGCTGAAAATAACAGCAATTTTAGCCATTTTTATGCACAAAATGCCTTATTTTTATAGGAAAACTTGCAATACATTTTTTTCTCATATTTATGTCAGTAAGGTTCAGCTAAAGTTTAAAATCGATATATCTAAATGTATTTACTTTTTCCCTATTCACCTGCAGCATCTCGCCTTAAAGCAGTACTAAGTAACTTGTTTACCTTAATAAATCCTTTTCGTAGTCCCTCTGGGGGTAATACAAGTATTAATTGGGAGGTCCTTCATCTCCCCCGGTGTCTCTGGTCAGAAAACCACAATTGCAACTTGACTGCCACCGGGTAGGAGGCCCCAATACACACAAATGGAATCACGAAGAAGAAGCTAACAGGCTAACGGGCAAAGCTAACTGTGGGCTAGCGCCACTTAAACAGTATTTACAGCCAAGTTTGAGTGAGAAAAAAAAAAAATCTCAATTTTTTAATTGGATGTATGATATCCCTCTCTCCCTTTGTCTTTTCTGTCAGCGTAGTATTTACTCTCATGGACAATTAATGAGTAAAAAAACACAACATGCTACAACACCTGCAGTGGCGCTTATGGCCTCTAGGGGCATGAGTGACTTATTATTGCTTTAAGTCCTTGTTCTATGCTTTGTTAAATCCTCTCCTGTAGAAGCTTGTGAGCACCACACTGCGCCCCACCCTGCCAACACATCCTGACCTCTACACGTGGGTGGAGTGCGCCCGCTTTGTGTCCAACTACCTCAGCCTGCAGCCCCTGGACCCGCCCACTGAACTGGTAACACGTGCTTCAGATGCCCTCCCATTGTCCTAAAAGCATTCGGACACTACAGTATATTAGATTATTCAGCGCACTTATATTATATTAAATTATATTACACTTTGTTGGTTAGAAAATGCTATAATGTTCTAAAATGGCTAAAACAGAAGGGAGGGTCTTTGGGAAAGTTAAATCAGGAAGTATAGCTGGGTGAGAATCTCAGTAGCCTAAGTGGTTTTCGAATAGGGCTGGGAACCGTTTAACGATACCAGTATGCAGGGGTAGGCAAGTTGTGTCATGGAGACTGGTTCGATTTATTCTATTGGATCCCAATCTTTCTGCACGCGATAGCTCTGTTGGCTGTTTCTGATGTGCCTCTCTTCTGTGTTGTCCAGCCCAGGACACTGCGCTCTCCCCAGACGGTGCTCCAGAGCCAGAGGGGGTCCAGTCTGGAATATGCCAACGTCCTGTGCAGTATGCTGCTGGGGCTCAACTATAACGCCTACTGTGTGAGCGGCTATGCCTCCCAACACCTGTGTGAGCTGGATCGCAGTCAGGAGATCTGCCCCCTGCAGGAGCAGGCGGAAACGGTAAGGGCCATATACAAATGAGCGCGGTGACGTCAAGCCACCTCAGGGAGTAAAAAGTAAAAAAAAAATATGGAGCTATAGATGCATTCTTTCTAACTGGGATATTTCCCATTTCAACATTATGAAATCTGACCTCAGAGCGTTCTAACAGAATAAGCTTGCGTGTAAACAACACGGCTAATGTTACAACAGCTAAGATACTAACCTCAGAAATCACAGAAATGCCTTTAGCTTGGAGCCTGTTCTTACAAATGCTGTAAATGATGCCCCAAAACATCACCGCTCTAGAGATCTGCCCCAAAACATCACCGCTCTAGAGGAGATCTGCCCCAAAACATCACAGCTCTAGAGGAGATCTGCCCCAAAACATCACCACTCTAGAGGAGATCTGCCCCAAAACATCACCGCTCTAGAGGAGATCTGCCCCAAAACATCACAGCTCTAGAGGAGATCTGCCCCAAAACATCACCACTCTAGAGGAGATCTGCCCCAAAACATCACAGCTCTAGAGGAGATCTGCCCCAAAACATCACCACTCTAGAGGAGATCTGCCCCAAAACATCACCGCTCTAGAGGAGATCTGCCCCAAAACATCACCGCTCTAGAGGAGATCTGCCCCAAAACATCACCACTCTAGAGGAGATCTGCCCCAAAACATCACCGCTCTAGAGGAGATCTGCCCCAAAACATCACAGCTCTAGAGGAGATCTGCCCCAAAACATCACCACTCTAGAGGAGATCTGCCCCAAAACATCACCGCTCTAGAGGAGATCTGCCCCAAAACATCACCACTCTAGAGGAGATCTGCCCCAAAACATCACCGCTCTAGAGGAGATCTGCCCCAAAACATCACAGCTCTAGAGGAGATCTGCCCCAAAACATCACCGCTCTAGAGGAGATCTGCCCCAAAACATCACCGCTCTAGAGGAGATCTGCCCCAAAACATCACCGCTCTAGAGGAGATCTGCCCCAAAACATCACCACTCTAGAGGAGATCTGCCCCAAAACATCACCACTCTAGAGGAGATCTGCCCCAAAACATCACCACTCTAGAGGAGATCTGCCCCAAAACATCACCACTCTAGAAGAGATCTGCATGGAGGAATGGCCCAAAATACCAGCAACAGTGTGTGAACACCTTGTGAAGACTTACAGAAAACGTTGGACCTCTGTCATTGCCAACAAAGGGTATATAACAAAGTATTGAGATTAACTTTTGTTATTGACCAAATACTTATTTTCTACCATAAGTTGCAAATAAATTCATTAAAAATCAGACAATGTGATTTTCTGGATTTTTTTTTACTCATTTTGTCTCTCATAGTTGAGGTATACCAATGATGAAAATTACTTTTTAAGTGGGAGAACTTGCACAATTGTTGGCTGACTAAATACTTTTTTTCCCCCACTGTCCTAACGTATGGGAAGGTATGTCTTGTCCTTTCCATGGCATTTCTTTCATTTCTGTGGTTTCTCTATTATTAATATCTAATTAAGATGAAGTTTAGTGGCCGCTGGATGTGTATCCCACTCACGAAAAGCAGAAACTGAATCTGTGATAGCATTTAGCTCAGAGGACACTTTTATAAGCTAATTTGTATCTAAAGTAAAATTGCCCAAAGTCTGTACATTAATTGATGATTTCTAACGAGGCTTTGACCTAAATGTTGTCGACAGCTGAAAACATCTGGCTCGTTCATAGTTTGCGATGTACGATGGCTCATGCTAATGCTATAGAAAAAATAAATTGAGTAGGCTAGCTGACTCTGAAGTTTCCCGGACTAGCTGACTTGCTAACTGTCCGCATACGTTAGGATCGAACAGCGCTTCTCCTTTTTATTTCTATGATGCTAACGTCATATTTTTGGTTCCTTTAGAAAGACACTAGGTATAACGAAAACCTTACGCCTGTACTAAGTGTTATGTTTTGGATGTCTGTCCCGAGGATATGGTGTGGGACCCTGAGGCAACCTGGGAGCAGCTGGTCTGTGATACCACTGGCACCACGTTTGCGGACCAGCTACTGGCCAAGGCCCTCAAGAGAGTGGAGATCCAAGACGAGGTCAGGACTGCCCAGATTCACTGCACTTCATTTTTGCCCTATTGTCCTCATGGACATTGTACCGTATTTTTCGGACTATAAGTCACTCCGGAGTAGACGCACCAGCCAAAAAATGCGTAATGAAGAAGAAAAAAACATATATAAGTTGCTCCGGAGTATAAGTTTTGTATCTAAGAATTCATCAGTATGATGCCAACAAAAAGAAGGAATTATTTATTATATTTTTTTTCAATAAGATGTGTGACACGGATGAGACAGAGACAGACCTTCTCAGATGATGAAACAGTAAACGGTGGAGAAGTCAAATCTCATTATTTGATCTATATTTATACACCGATATTTTTGGTGGAGTTTATACATTTTGGGCAGAACTTGATCATGTTCAAAAAAAAATCACCAAATTTGTACTTTTTTTTTTTTTACATGATAATTTTACACACAGGTGAATCTAATAATGCTGCAGATCTCATATTACACACACATCTGATTACAGACACACAAAACCCACTCTCATTTCAGCCGCACAAATCTTTTGGAAACAATAATAGTTCCATACAGAATGTCTCTTCAAATGGCCTGTTTTCCATTGCAGTAGGAGCCCAGGGCACAGACATATAAGATAAGTAGGGCTGGTTTTTTTTATTGCCGCGTTGTTGTCCTATTTTTAAAGCATTTTTGTGCGTTTTTCAAGAAGCTTTTAGATTTGGGTAATGCCAAACTGGATAAAATGTGCTTGTTTAAGGTGGGGTTAAGGGGTTAATGATACTAAAAGTGAATGTCTTATAGGGAAAATCTAAAGTGGGCTCCGTGATGGGCCCCCTTGGTCCGTGTTGTCCCCCACCTACACCGTAACCACATATACCAAGTGTATTTTCTCCAGTTCGGCTTTACCCAAATCTAAATGTTTACAGCCTGTAGTGTAACGCCTCATTTGAAAGCTAAGACCTACAAAACTCATCTAAACAAATCTTCTTGCTCAAGTTGTTGCTGCGTTGTTGAGTTTTTGGAACACATTTTAGTTTTCTGTTACTCTTTTGTGGCTTTTTTGTCACTTTTTGTCGCTCTTTTGTTCATCCTTGTTTTCGTCTCATTTTATTTGCAATTTTGACACTTTTTTCAAGAAGTTTTTAGATTTGGGTAAAGCCAAACCGGATAAAATGTGCTTGGTTCAGGGTTGTTGGACCCTAGTCATTGTCATTTGTTTGTGTTTGCTCAGGACAAGACCGACAAATACAACATGAGGAAGGAGAGGAAGCTTTACAGCGACTTTCTTGCTCTTTGTCTTTCCTCAAATGTCTTAAATACACTTTTAGAGATTATGACTTTGCAGTAGTGCGTCACTCACTGTCCACATGTATTTTTTAATACCGTATAAAAAAAATATCACTGGCCACTAGGGCTGGGCACTGTTACATTTTTTCCAATGCCAGTACTTTAACGATTCTTGGTTTTTGATACCGATACCTGAACAATACTTTTTTTTCCGATACCTATACTAAAATATCTGTCATCTAGAAATAGAAAACAGAACAACCATGTGTGGAAGATCTGCACATTTACAATATCGGGTTCATCTCTAAAACGGGGAATAAATGGGGGGAAATTGGAAGAAATTATGATCATAAAAGAACGTTTTTCCAGCCGCTGACTGTTAAAGGTTTACAGTATGTTTGCAATTTAGTTCATAAAAATGTGGTTACTGAATTAACATGGGCCAACAGTAATTCATCAGCAATCAGTCAAAATTGTCAGGCGGCAAATTTAATTCTAGGAACCTCCAGTATGTGTTGAATGCATTCACTGCAAACTCATTTCCTTAGACAACATCAATGATTACTTTTGAGACAGAGTTCACTTCAGATACTCACATGCCTTTCAGGAGCCCGACCCTGCTCCCAGCCCTGATCCGTTGTGGGGGCTGCGCGTTCACTTCTGGGTGCTGGTGCTGGCGGGCTGTGGAGATGTGGAGCAGGACTTCCTCATCGATCCCCTCACCGGTAACCATTACCCCACGGGGCACCCGTACTTCCTGGGAGTGGAGAGCGTGTGGAACGAGCTCAACGTGCACATCAATATGCAGGAATGCGACAAAGGCTGTCAGGTACTCCCACCTCGCTACATCCATTTGTTATGGACTGGGTCAGGGGATGATAATGGGGAGTCCGGCTCTTTAATTTAGGGGATGTATTAGGTAAAGACTATTGTTGATCAAAACTTTTGAAAAATAAAAATACAAATGCCAACACTTTGTTTAAATGCCTTTAAGCATATGTAACCTCTTAATCCCTACCTGAACCGAGCACATTTTCTCCAGTTTGGCTTTATCCAAATCTAAAAAATGCTCTGGTCAAAGAGAACCGGCCGCATTAACACACAGTGAGGTTTGCTCCTCTAGAAGAGGAGTGGCCATCCCGCCTTTGCTCTGCCCAATCCCGTCAGACCTTGGAAGCTAAGCAGGGGAGGGCCTGGTCAGTACATGGATGGGAGACTGTTTGGTAACACAGTTTGAGCGAAAAAGTCTAATTTATTTTCAATGACGCCAAACTGTAAATTGTGTGAAACAAAACATAAGATCCTGTGGAAATTGTGGCAGTAAATACAGAAATACAAAATAATTCTAAATAACCGAAGCATGCGACTAAGTGTATGTTTTGGATGTCTGTCCCCAGGACATGCTGTGGGACCCTGAGGACCGGACCCACTGGGAGCCCCTGGTCTATGGCACCCTGTCGCGGAAGCAGCTGCTGGCCGAGGTCCTCAAGAGAAAGGGGAACAACAGCCAAGACCAGGTCAGGACTGTCCACTCTCACTGCCCTTCAATGGAGACGCTATTACTGTCTACAGCCCTATTTACACGGGATTAGAATTACTGACGGACCTCATGGAAATTGTAGTTATTTTTACAGTTTACAATTTTTTTTGTCTAACTGATAGGTATGGACCGATCAAATTGTCTTGTGATGTCTGGTCACAGTGTAAAGTAATGTCGTGATTTGTTTTTCATCTTTTATTTTTTATAGGCTGCAATTTAGATTAGACCTACTGCCTGTAGACGCTTATAGGGCTTGAGGGAATATTTAGGAAATAGTTATGTAACAGTGTGCATTTGATACATTGTTTGGCACGTAAAAAAGAAAGCGTAGAAAAGGTTAAATCATCGACTGGGCTGGGTTTAGGTAAAGTTGAGGACGTTTCACTTCTAGTCACAGAAGCATCTTCTAGCTCTTTTGGTCATAAAAGGCACTGTAACCCAAAATAGAGTGGTCTATATGAGACCCAGGCTCCTCTCAGGAGGAGGGAACCAAAACTGCCAAACCTCCACTCAACTAGCAGGTCTTTGTTCTGCTTAGGGATGTCAAGATTAACCGGTTTTACGATGACCACGATTATAAAAGGACGTGGTAGGTTATCCGTAAGAATTTCAGAAGCCACTGTTTACCGCAGAAATGTTTCACGCTGACGTACGAGCCGCTGCACGCCAAAGAGGGACCTCTTTAGGATCCAAAACATGACCAAGGCGTTGTTGTTGTCGATGGACATCCGTTATGCAAACCCTGTCGTCAGGAAGTTGCAGCAAAAGGCGCTGATATCGGCTACGTCGAATATAAACATCATCATGGAGATAATCCTTCGCTCTAAATGTCCAGGTCAAGGTAACGAACTGCATAATTCCCCAAAAACTTGTCCAAATGTTCGGAAATAGCCACAACTGGCTCAGGATGTAACAAAAAGCTAACACGCTCCGCTCTGCTTCAGCAACAGAAGGAAAGTGAAACCGCACATGTGGAGATCAGCTGTTCAAAAGAGTCTCCTTAGTCACTTTGGAAACACGTTTCATTCTCTGTTCATCAAAACATCTGACAAATAATTAAACAGCATAACTTTTGAGAACATCAAACCTAGCCTAGCTTGTGGCCTAATATATAGTCATATATATAATTATAATTATAATTATGATAATTATGGTCATTATAAAGAAGTAAAGTTGACATTGTTTTGTATTATTCAATGTAGGCCTATTTATTTTAATGCAAAACAATCTTAAAGCATTTTTCATTTTTAGAAACAGTGAATGTTTACAAGTTCAAGTATTAAAAAGCAGGAGGAGTCATAGGGGCTGGTGCAGCTCCAACGGCTGCCCCCACGACCCGGCAACGGACAAGTGGAAGAACATGGATGCTGTTGCTAGCTGCAGCATTTTGCAAAATGATAAAAAATACAATTGCGTTAGTTAAAGTAAGTTAAAACTAACTCAGCGATTGAATTCCCCAGGTTCTGTGCTTCAAAATGGCATGCAGTGTCATGATTTGTCTTTTGTTCCCCTGGTTTTGTATGTTTTTGGTCTAGTCCTGTGTTTTATTTTGAAATGTGTGTTCTGTCCTTGTGTTCTTGCTTTGCTTCCCTTGTGTTGATTTCCTGCCCCGCCCTGATGTGTTTCAGCTGTGCCCCGTTTCCTCATGTATTTATACCCCTGTGTTTCCCTTGTCCTTTGTCGTGTCATTGTGTACGTCAGCCCCGGTTTGTTTCTCTGGATTCTGTTATTTTGTTTTTTGTCAATTATTAAACATCACCAGTTTCGTTGCAGTCCTGCATTTTGGGTTTTTATTTTTCCTCACTCCATCACCAAACCTTGACATGCAGCATGTTCATATTCACTTTAGTCGATTTAGTTTAGTTGGTGAAACTTGTGTTTAACAAACTTGTAGCTAACCAATTTTCATTGCGACGTTTCTCTCTTCCCTTGAGGCCTTGGAAGTTGTGGGAAGCAAAGTCTCAATCACTTTCTGTCCCGGAGAGATCGGCTTTTATCGGCGCTAGATCGGCCAATAGCCGAGATTGTAAAATCCCCAAATATCTTCCGATATCGGCCGACCTCTAATCTCGGCCCACCCCTACAAATGTATTAATTTCTAGAATACTTTTTGCCGGTTCAATAATTGTAATCCTGTGCGAATAGGGGTAAAGATATAAAAAGGTCTGTGTAAAGCCTGATGTAGGACCAGTTGAAACACTAGTGCTGTGACATGATCTGATGAACTGTGTGTGTTTTTCCAGGAGACTGATCTTTCCTACGTCATCCTCATGACAAGGTCCTGGTGCAGCATGATCGACATCACTGAGCTAGGTAGTACCCTACACTAGCCATGCTTTTGATTTGGTTTCATTCTTACCAAACTGTCTTCCTTGTATCTGGAGAAGCTGGTTTCTTGGATGGGTATGTTCATGATTTCTTCTATATACTGTACTGTATAGGGCATCCGGACTAGGGGTGACCGCTATGGGTTTTTCTAAGGCCGATGTCGATGCTTTGACCAATATTTTTGTCAGATATTTTCAAATGTCTGGTCTATAATCCTCTAAAAACATAAGGTGGAGGTTAAAAGGAACTCTGCAATTGAAGTCTCCTGTTTCTGTGCTTCAAAATGACATTTTTATCGCAATGTTCCCCTGAGGAAGTTGTGGAAGGACTTGTTTTAAAGCCCTGACTTCGCTCTTTCCAATACAAAGAACTTACCCACTAGATTGGCCGATAGCAGATATTGTAAAATCCCCAAATATCAGCCCGAGATATTGGTATATCGGCCGGTCGATATATATACCAATATATATATATGTATACCTGCCAATATATCGACCGATATACCAGCCGAGCCGATATATCGTTCGACTTCTAATTCAGACAGGAGCTGTGGACACAGACAAGAGTAAAAATTCAAACATGCCAAAGATTACACATGTAATTGTCCTTTCTATGCAGTGAAGACAAGGCTAATATTTATTAGACTAGTGTTAGGATACAGCTAGGTTATAAAGGCATAAGGTTGATAACAAAACTAGTCTGCTCATTTAGTACTTTAATGAAGGGCAATGTATTGATAAACCCCATAAGAAACACAGCAAATAGCACATACTACAACCAAAAAGAGTTTGTGTACATTACTCACTTTATTGTGTAATGTGTTTAAGTACATGTTTGTAGTTATTATAACTACATAACCTGAGCATATGGCTAGTCATTTAAGTTATGTTAATATTAATTGTTGATTTGACCAAACCTTTGCACACAGGTTTTAACACTTTATTTGCTGCTTTTATCAGTATACAAAAGTATTTAAATAAAACATTGACAATGAAAACTTAAGGTAATCTGGTCAAATTTCACAATAAGTAGGCCTAGTTCCAACACACACCCTTTTTGTTTTGTTTTTTTCCTTTCCCCCTCACCTATTTAACATTTTTTCTTTATTTTAATGTTTTTTATTTTAAGTTTAAGTATCATACTAGTCTAGTGCAATATAGTGAGTTCATTATATTATGTTTAATGAGCATATATATTTTTTTAAGACATACCAATTGTATTGTATTATTTTGATTGCACAGACTTTAAATTTATTTTGATTCAGACTTTTATTTCCCATTTATATTGGACTTATTTGCTAATTAATTATTTGTTATTGTTATCCAACTGTCTTCACTGTTTTTTTGTATGCATACCAATAAATATATGAAACAGACAATGAAAACTTAAAGCTGGGTTGACTTGCTGTTGTTGTTTTTACCACCACAGAGTATGTTGTAAACACAGCTAAAAAAGAGACCTTGTTGTCTTGTCTTTGTTTGAGATTGTGAACACAGCCTCTTTCACCTCTTTTGTCCTTTAGATATGGAGATGTACTACCCCGGAGGATTCAAAGTCACCCACTTCAAAAAGGCCCTGCTGGAGAATTTCACCCGCTGCTTCTGCCCCGACGGAGTGGTGATCCGCATCACGCTCTACGACGACCTGGCCAGTCAGTCCCGCCTGTTCACACCATGATACTGTCCCCTGATAGAATCCACAGCAATGTGGGGAACTTTGTGCTGTAGTTTGGGACACTTTCTACCCCCAAAACTAGGGCTTGGTACCGTTAAATGATACCGGTCAGGTATTGGAAAAAATAAATACGCTGATCGCAGAGCACACATATAGAGCAAAGGGACCAGCGCAGGGCCAGCACGGAGGTGAGAGGAGCTCCTCGTGCTCCTTTTGCAGCCGTGGCACAGGTACAGACAGCTGGAACATAAAGTGTGACATCACAGATGGTCCAAACAGTTCCAAGCTCCAAACAGCGGAAATACAGACTTCATCTGTGATTGGTCTCTGCTGTAAATAGTGACTCACCCTTTGCAGATATCAGCGATTTCTGAGCATTTTGACTTGTATTACTATATTCATTTAATCCTTTATTTATGCCGGTTTGTCCTTTGAGACTCAATGTCTCATTTGTAAGAGAGACCTGTTTCAAACATCAATTTCTTGGCCTTAGTTGCAGCTACATTGGCATGTTTTTCTTATTTTGTAAAAAATGAGAATACAAGTTTTAAAAGCATATACCCAGACAAAGGCAGGAAAACAGCAACACACGCTCGTACAGTAGCTATAGTTCACACATATGGTTTAAATCAGCACTTAAGGACAAGCTTACAATGATTCAAATATAAATAAGAGCCTGTGAAAAGCCATTCCTCATTGGATAATGTTTTTACTTTTTAATAGTTTATAGGAAGTACTTGTGTACTCTTAATGAAGTAAATGAGTTGCATCTGTACTTTTGCTTTTACCGGAGTAATTCTTTACCCAAGTATCAGTACATAAGCATTGAAATCAAGTACTTTTGACATCTCTGGTATTCGTAAATGGATACGCATGAAAAACCCAGGTCAGGAGAGTTTGGTCTGTTTTTAACTTAAAACAAGCCAATAATCTTCAAATTGACAACTGCATGAAAAACGTTTGTTCTTACCTGCAGTGTGTCGCCTTAACACATCAGCATCAGTGTGAGCTCAGTTCTGTACACTGTGTTTGTTTGTTTTCTGACTCTCAGAGACTAAAGTGAAGAAGGTGAAGGAGTGGTTCGAGAACAGAGTGGACTTTCTGGTGAAGAGAGAGAGCAGTGGAGGCTTCACCACAGAGCGCTTTAAACCATTCAGAAGTGATCTACTCATCTGTATGTTATGTTATACTCTACACTTTATCTATCTATCTACAGTTGTGTTCAAAAGTGTACAGAATATTTGATTTTTTGACTATTTTTCAGAGAACATGAATGATAACATAAAAGGTTCCCTCATAGTTAGTGGTTGTGTGAAGCCATTGATGGTCAAACAACTGAGTTTGCTCTTTTTAAATCATAATAAAAAAATAAACTACCAAAATGACCCTGAACAAAAGTTTACATACCCTGGAGATCTGGGCCTGATAAATTGCACACAAGTGGACACAAACGGGTTTGAATGGCTTCTAAAGGTAAGCATCCTCACCTGTGACCTGTGTTTGTAATTATGTCATCTGTCATCCAGAGCTGCACTGGCGTTTCTGGTTTGTGAGTCATGATAAAAGCAAAATAATCAGAGGATCTGCAAGAAAAGGTGGTATAAAATGGAAAAGGATATAAAAAATGATATCCATGGTACTGAGAGTATCAATCAGCAGTGTTCAAACTCTATGTGGAAAATGCGGGATTCTGTTGAAACCAAACCAAAATGAGACTTACAGTGACACACACAGGTGGATCACTGATGTTTTGGGGATGTGTGAGCTACAGGGAACTTGGTCAAAATTAAAAAGAGCTAACTCAGTTGTTTGACCATAACTGGCTTCACACAACCACTAACTATGCGTAAAAAAAAATCATATTCTCTGAAAAATGGCCAAAGCGTAAGCAGTGTGGAAAACTCTTTACTTCTTGACGGAGCGATCAGCGGTAAAGGTTTGCGAAAGGTCAGTTACTGCAGTTACATGAACGAGGGGAGAATCTCCTGGTTCGTGTGATTTGAACAGGATTTCCCAAACCCATATAAACTTGAGTTTGTTTGTAGGGCATCATTTGAATCTTCCAAGAGCCGATTGGCGACCTGCCAGGACCGGTTGTAGTCAGACTAGAGCCGAATCAAAGACGCGCTGACACCAGGAGAGGCTTTCAAATGCACTGGTAAACCCAGACCTGCCTGCTCTTCAGTCCACAGGTTCAACACGTCTACTCCAGAGGTCTGTCCCGCCCCACGCCCCTCTCAGCCCGGCGTGACTTTGGAGAGGGACATGTGTTTCTGGCGGCTCCGGGTGGACGGGCTGCTGCGCAGACTGGAGCGCGGAGACGAGATGATCGAGACCTTTGTGGATCGCCGCGACCTCCTTTTCCAACGCCTCACGCGGTTTGGCGAGCAGCCCAAGCCAGACCCCAACCCCCCCAAGAAGGACCTGCTCGAGGAATTCCTGAACATCTATCCGGACAGGCAGCCCATTCTGGTATCTGACACACTGCAGTTACTATCCTGAAAGCTTGTTTTGTTTTTTGTTTTTTTTGGGCCTGAAAATGTGATCTAAAGGAGACGTACTATGCAAAATGTAATTATTTTTTTTAAATAACAAGGATCCTCCTTCATAAATATCTTCTTAAGAAATGTCTTAAAATTCGTACTTACAAAGGCAGTGTGCCAGATTCAGGACACGTTCTTAAGTAGGGACAATCATTTGCACCTGTGTTTTGAGATCTGTGAATGCCGACTTGTGAGACCTGCATATACGGGTGAAACTCAGAAAATCAGAATATCATGAACAAGTTCATTTATTTCTGTAATTCAGTTTAAAATGTGAAACTAATATATGATATAGACTCACGGCATGCAAAGTGACATATGTCAAGCCTTTGTTTCTTTACATTTTTTAAATGTTGGCTTACAGCTTGTAAAAACGCCAAAATGAAAATTTCAGAAAATTAGATTATTACATGAAATCAATTATGTTAAACGAAGAAATGTGGGCCTTCTGAAAACTATAATCATGCATATGCACTTAGTACTTGGTTTGGGCCTTTTACTTGAGTGACTGCCTTAATGCGGTTGCGTGGCATGGATGCTCTCAGCCTGTGGCTCTGCTGAGGTGTTATGGAAGACCAGGATGCTTCAACCAGAGGAATCTGACATCTGAAGCCATGTCCAGGATCCGTCTGTGTGTGGAGGCTCTTGATGCACTGACTCCAGCCTCAGTCAACTCCTTGTGAAGGTCCCCCACACTTTTGAATGGCCTTTTCCTGACAGTCCTCTCCAGACTGTGCTCATCCTGAGATGTTGCTGAGATGTTTTATTTGGGGTTTATACAAACTGTGAGCAATAAATATCAAAATTATAACAAATAAAGGCTTGATATATCTCATTTTGCATGATTATTTTTGTTCACAGCTTGTAAAAAACACAAATTCAAAATCTCAGAAAATTAGAATATTGTGAAAAGGGACTATTATTGTAGCTCAGTGTCTCCTTTCATCAGCTCATGAATCCAAAACACCTGCAAAGGGTCCCTGAGACTTTAAATGGTCTCTCAGTGGTAGAATTTATCATGGGAAGACCGCTGACCTGTCAGTTGTGCAGAAAACCATCATTGACAAAAGGCTCAGAAGGAAATAGCAAAAGAACTTGGATGTTCTCAAAGCAGAAAGTTAAATGGAAGGGAAAAGTGTGGAAGGAAAAAGGCAGTAATTCAAGTAAAAGGCCCAAACCAAGTACTAAGTACATGATTATAGTTTTCAGAAGGCCCACATTTCTTTGTTTAAAATATGTTTTTTATTGATTTGATGTAATATTCGAATTTTCTGACATTTTTATTTTGGGTTTTTTACAAGCTGTAAACCAAAATGTTCAAAATTAAAACAAACAAAGGCTTGACATATGTCACTTTGCATGCCGTGAGTCTATATCATATAATAGTTTCACATTTTAAACTGAATTACAGAAATAAATGAACTTTTTGACGATATTCTAATTTTCTGAGTTTTACAGTATGTCTCCGCCTATCATTCACCATATAGGGCTGGAATGTCTCGTACCAGAAGCACTTCCGGTTCTTCGCTCGGATACAAACAAACAACCAGCTGCTCGAGGAGGCGGCTGAATTGAATAGTGCAAAATGCTTTCATGACACAGCGAGTGGTTCGCCTTAGCAGTTAAACACAAAATGCCAATCAACGCCAGAGACGACCAACACCAGCACATTAAGGCACGGAGGTCCGTTGTTCATAAAATAGTTTACAGAGGCAATTTATACCAAAGACTTGAGTTTATTTCCCTTTTTCTTTTAGTTAAAACCTCTTATATTAACCCCTTAACCGAGCATCTTTTCACCAGTTCAGCAACAAGCATAACACACAACAAAAAAGAGACAAAAAGTTATAAAAAACATGACAAAAAAGCTACAAAAGGCAAACTGATGAAAATGTACTTGTTTAAAGTGAGGGTTAAGAGGTTATGACCATATTTAGTTCGTGGTTTGTTTCACAGTTCTGTTGTTGAGTCTTAGAGGCTTCAGTCACCGTGAATGACCACAGTCCGTCAGTAGAGGTGTTGCTCTCACACACGGGGCTCCACATGTCCAGTGACAGGGGAATAACAACAACAAAAAGCCAATCAAAGGCAGAGGAAAAGGCAGGCGTGCGTGTCGACCCTCCATGATCAAGGCGTCTACAGATATAAAAAGGTGCATGTCACTACGAGTATAACTTACTCGAATATTATCACTAAATGGGACCATGCCACAGACCTGAGCGGGGCATGTGCCGATCCACTCAGCGACTAGCATGGCCATATACGAAGTTTTTCATCCCAGTGACGAAATGTGTCCAAAATAACACAGAAAAAGCCATCAGAGTGTATGAAGTCTGCGATATCAGTACAGGACAACCAGCGTGTGTTGTTTGTTTGTATCCGTGGATGGAAATCTCGCAAATTCTCAAGCTTCTGACAAAAAATGCAGTCAGAGGAGGAAAGAACAGCAAAACATGCATCCAAAACTAATAACCAAAAGAACAAAATCTCACGGGGCATGTGACTTTGCTCTCTCTACAAAATGTTTAAATAGATATAACCTGTACATCACAAAAGGGTTTTCCTTCTCTCCCTTAAATAGATGCAACGGCATGATGTTCCACCACGGAGCTCAACAAGGAGAGCATCTTCTAAACACTGGCTTAAACGCTACCATTTTAAGCACTGTCACATACTTTTTATAATTATAAATAAGTAATGTGTGATCGAGTCATTCCTTTTGAAATAGGAAGGTGGTTTCTTGTTTATTTCAATGAAATGAAGTCACTGACAGATCAATAGATGACCATTTGCAATGTACAAGTCAGGGATCATTATTTCACTTATTTATTGAAGAGAATGGTGGGTAAAATTTAAATGGAAAGAAATGTAATTTGAGCCATGTATTGCGTATCATATTGAATCGTGAGGTTCCCACCCCTAGTTATCATTGATATGCATAGACGTGCACGCTCATACTTGCATCTGTGTTCACTGGTGCTCGGTTAAATAAAGGTCAAATATAAATGATCCATCTAACAGAACAAACCTTTCCATTCACATGTAGATGCTAAAACATGCTCCTTGAATGGGCACATCTGTCCCCACAGGAGGTGGTGGAGCAGTTCCTCAGAGACCCATCCAAAGCAGTGGGCGAGCACGTGGCTAAGCGAGCGTTCCAATTGGCTGAGAACCGCATCGAGGTGACCTACCATCTGGAGGAGGACCACGTCATTGCCGCCACGAGGACCTTCACGAAACCCATCGCGGCCACCCTCACAACAGATGCTGTGGACTTCACCGTGTCCCCTTTTCAGGTACTCTGTGGTGGCCTTGTTATGTATGTGTCTGCGACTTCAGGCCCAACACTCTATTCCTGTGCTGCAGGTGGACCCCACAGCAAAGCCGCTCGGACAGCAGCGTCTGAACCAGCTCCTGCAGAACCTCATGAAGGAGGAGAGGAAGAGCATCCTGGAGCTCAAGTACAATGAAAAAATGGTAGGCTTCAACCAGCTCCTTCTCTTTCTGTTTTAACCACAATGATTAGTTTTTTATTTGGTATAACTCCTGCAGCCTAGAAGAATCCCACTTGGTTCTCTTCCTGACAACGATCCTGGGACAGACCTAAATATACAGAGTAGTCTATTCACCTTATTCTGGAAGTTCCCAGCGGTGCCACCATGAAGGGGCAAAAATGTCCATTATGTAGATGGTACGGTCCTCTGAGCGTAAAATAAAAGCCCAATTTGGAGCCCTCTCCGGCAGATTGCGGCCGCCTGGTTCACCTATGCTCTGAGCTGGTCCTGCGCTTTCACTAATCGCAAACTTTTAAAACCAAGAAACAGAATTGGCCCAAACTTGTGACTCAAAGCGCAGACTATAGCATAACATTTTGCCCTGAGTTGGAGCGCACTTTGTGATCTTGCCACTCTAGACTTAGCGCATTTAAATGGGAAAATGTTCAAAAATGTTCATTGTTTAAACGGCAAAATGTGGGACATACTCATTGTTTGTGATTGGTTTATTACTTCTACGTCTCGTATCTCAGTCAGGATCATGTCATTTCTGTTTCAGTCGTGTTGTTTAGCTGTATTAGCTTTGTTTTCTCCATTCATTCCCAGGGTTCAGTGGTTAGCATTCATTGTATCACTGTCCCAAGGAGGACCCAAATGCAGTGTTGGGCAAGTTACTTTAAGATTGTTATGTATTCTATATTAGAAGTTACAGTTGGAGCTGCCCAAATCACATTGCACCAGCCCCTATGACTCCTCCTGCAGGTGGTGGGTCCACAGAAGGACGCCCTCATGGTTCTAACCGGGCCTGTTGGTCTCTCATAAGGGGCTTCTGAACCGCTCTTTGTCTGACCCGTCACCTAGGACCTGTTTGCCCTGGGAGACCCTACCAGGGGCACAAAGCCCCCGACAACAGAGCTCTTAGGTATCATGCGGGCGCTCAAAGTTACTTCTGAGTTACTTTTGGCAGAATATAAACTGAAAATGGTAATAATGCCACCAAGCAAAAGAGCAGTCAGAGATGTCCTGTTCCTTCACTTCCCCCCATTCTCTCGTGTTTTGTTTTGATGACATCAGCTGCAGATCTTACACACCAACTTCCAAGTTGATTTTGTGCCCTATTTGATTTGGGCGAGAGTTTGCCTTTTTTTCATTGGTACTTTTAAATGCACTTTAAAAGCAGTATTTTTTACATTTTTTAGAAACAATAAAAGTCTTTGGAACCAGGCTTATAAGATGGTTTTGGGAGGTGTACAGGTCACTGTAATCCGGGTTTTGAACTCTGCTTCGAAGTGTCTACGCAATCACTTCAACTGCTTTGTGATTCATGAAGCCTTTGCCCGTCCCCATCCAAACATGTTGAGCGTTAACCAAAATGTCTAAGCATACTTTTGTCAATCTCGACAGAGACCACCTATTTGTTTGTTTGCATTTTGTGAAATATAACCGAAATATAACCGATTTGCGATGTACTAATTGCGACCTCTGAAATAGTGACTTGATTGGATTGGGATTAGCTGGCGTGTTCACTCATGGGAGTGTGTTGGTGCGGGCAGGTGCGGTCCCTGATGCAGGACAGAGCTGCGGACCAGCAGAACCTGAGGCTGTCGCCATGTCCCTGGAGCACCACCGGATCGGCTTGCGTCCGCGAGCGCAGACAGAGGGTAACCACCGACCAGCGCACACCACTGAACCTCTCACCCACAGAGAGCTGCAAAAGCAAACATTTCCATTTCCATAGATTTCACTTGAGTAACGCAGTGAAATTAGATTGTCAGACTTATCTTATGCCAATTCAGACATACATACATTCAAACGTAAGTATTGCCCTGAACCAAATGCCCAATATTTAGGGAGTCCCTTAAAAACATCTTCCCAATCCAACATGACAAGTACAGAGCGTAAAGCAGGCTGTTGTCCGTTGAGCAGGTGATGTTGTTGGGAGAGGAGCTGCGCTGGCTGGAGGAGCAGCAGAAGGATCTGTTAGCCCCGGTGCTGATGCGCCTGAATGGGACCACAGACCTGAGTCCGGACCAGGCCCAGACCGTGTACCAGTCCTGCCTCAGCGACTTCAGGAGCCACATGATCCAGCAGGCCCGGCTCATCCAGCAGCGCATAGTGGAGGTATGCCTGCCAAGAGAACAGGTTCACAGGGTGGAGTTTAGAGTCATAGAAATACACTATTAAACTAAGCTTTTTATCATTTTAAATCAATCAATTTTAAATTGTCCAGCCCTTGTCTCTTGATTCTGGACTCCATTGAAATATACTTATCCATGTAAATTCAAAAGAGCACCAAATATATTTGTTTGAGTAAACTCTAAGGAGTTTTCGATCATAGAAAAAGGTTCTGAAACCATCATCTCTACTGGGATGTTTTAGCTGCACTACCTAAATCTTTCAGCTGTTTCTTAAACTCGTTTCTAATTCTGACAGACCCTCCATATCCCCATTGCTAATGCTAACACTGCTAATTTTAGCCCCTATATTTATACACACAACAGCGCAGGGAGTCTGTTTTTCTATTGCAAATGTCGCGTTTATGGAAAGTAAAGGCGCTATGCTAACCACTCATACAGCCGCTAGTTCAATGAAAGGTCAAATACGCATATTAAAGGGATAGGCCACCGTTTTTCCATACTGAGATATGTTCTTACCTCACGTGTTGATGTGTACCTGTCTGGTCTTAACGCGTGCTCTCAGTCGCGCAAAAATACCTAAGATGTTGTTAGCATTTGGCCTCTCCTCTATGGGGCCAACCGGGGTGAAGTTAGAAGCGACCAAGCTCTTCCACGTTTTCCCTATTTAAATACGGTTACGAGCAGTTACACGATCCAAGTATATATACATTGTAAGGCGTAATAACACCGTAGGAGCACTTTGACGTCCGCGCAGTAATATCTTACTAAATGAAGAGGCTAAATGCTGATGTGGCATTAGCAGTTTTATTAAAGGTCCTATATCATGCAAAATCGACTTTTTGGAGCTTTTAACCATATTGTTATGCTATTTCCTTATCAAAAACACCCCCAGAGTGGTTTTTGGATTCATTCACGCAGTTCTCAGTAATCCTCCTGAATCCTGCTCTCTGAGCAGCTGCTCCGCCCTCTCCTGGTAACCGACTGGCATGTTCAGTTGTGTCGTCACAGCGGAACGGAAGTGCTCGACGTCTGTAATCTAATGCCTTTCGGCCTGATTTTCATTTGTAAAACTGCTTTTTTCATTATTTCTGTCGTAAGAAAAAATAAATAAAGAAAAAAAAAAAAAAAAAAAAAAAAGGAAGTGCCTGACGCTGCGCTGCCCCTGTACCGAAAACAAACGC
The DNA here is from genome assembly GCA_021464625.1 of Proterorhinus semilunaris. NCBI lineage: Eukaryota > Metazoa > Chordata > Actinopteri > Gobiiformes > Gobiidae > Proterorhinus > Proterorhinus semilunaris. Next base: position 602,195 of record JAJBBP010000037.1, on the reverse strand, counting down.
TCCCCCTGAGCGTCCGAACGGTCTGAACAGATGTCATGTCATGTTGCACCGAAAGTTGTGAAGAGGGAGCTTTTTCTAACCTACTCTGGAGTCTGGACACCTGTTCTTTTTTCTTACCTCACGATAATTTCACGGAGAAAACCGCGTTTGGCTGCGAGGCCAGGATTTTATTCAACCTTCCCAAAGAAGAGGCCATAGAAGTTGGAATTTCCCTCCGGGATTCAGCGACTATCAGCCACAATAGTGTTTGTCAGAGCCTGTACTGAAGGATGCTAATGAACCTTGGCCAGAATCAAAGTGGATTAACTTTTATAACCAGCGCAAGTCCTATAATGGAAACATCAGACTGGTGAGTCGATCAAAATGCATGTTAGCGTGTGTGTTAGCGTGTGTGTTAGCCATTTAGCCATGAAGCTGTGTTGCACATGTTAACTCCTTATAACAGCATCATGAAATAACTTTACTTTTTGCTGTGATATATATATATTTCTACTACTGCTAAAGTTGTATGAGCGGCGAGAGGGGGCGGAGTTAACTGAATCCAAGCGTTTTGTCTTCCGGGTTGGAAAAATACCTCCAGAAAATACTTATATTTATCACAAAAATTAGTGCTCCGTAGTGGTAGAGGTACAATATATCATATAAAGGCCTATACTTTACTTTGGAACGGCTAAAATAGCATGATACAGGTCCTTTAAATGCCTTTTATTAAACTGATGTAGTTTAAATATCAAAACGGACAGCAGATGGCGGTAGCGTTTAAATAGTATAAAGGCCACCCTGGTTCACACGCACTGGCGTCTTCCGTCTGGTTGGGCCGTGCCCAGGCTGTCCGTGTTGTTCAGGGGTCCAGGTATCTGTCATTCATTTATATCATCTCTTAAATGTTGGGTTAGCCGCTAAAGCAGGTTTTATTTTAGCGTCACGGGTGGTTGAGAGCCTAACGCGCACCACTCCATGGCGTCCATGGCTCGCTTGGTGTGTTTGTCCCGGGGTCTGCTGGGGCCCTCGCGTAACCAGGGGCTATCGAAGCACCGCGCCGGCCAAGTAGAGCTAGATGTGGGTGTGCGACGGTAAGATTGGCCTTGCCTCGTGGTTTTACCAGAACTGCTCCGTAGCTTCTTTCCTCCCTACTTTGTTTTGTACAAACTAACAAATGTGAACATATTGTTTTCAACGGAAAGCTAATGTGTACAGACAACGTTAATGTGAAAATATTGTGTGAACCAACTGTGACTGTGTACAAACTATTCAACTGAAGGTAACGAAAACTGTGATGAACTGCGTAAAGAAAGCATGAAATACGAAAAGAAACATAAAAGTAAAACATAGAAATAAACTTACAGTATATGTAAAAGGAACATGTTGCCTCTGTCGAACCTGTGTGCCTTAAAGCACACAGTCATACTGGATGGGGTTGTCTGGCTCTTAATTTAATTTAGCCAATACCACTACCAGTCATGATGCTACACTAACAACATCTTTGGTCTTTTTGCATGACTGACCAGACAGGTACGCATCAACTCGTCTAAGCTCAGGTAAGAACATATCTCAGTATGGAAAACCTGTGGCCTTTTCCCTTCACTAGTATAAGACGATCAACCTTACAATTCACCGTTAAAAGTCCAGCTAATCGACGGCGCTGCAGCATTGCTCCATCCATATTTTCTTCCAGAATGCAACAGGACTGGCCAATTCTCCAGTCGATTAAAACGCACCACGCGAGTATCAATTAGATTAGAATTAGAATTAATGTTCCAACCAAATGTGGCATTACCAGTTTTACTAAATGCCATTTTATTAAACTTGTATTTTAAAAATCTAAACAACCAGCAGATGGCGCTAGCACTAGTATAAAAGCCACCGTGGTTCACACGCACTTCCTGGGTCCTCACTGGCGTCTTCCAGCCTGGTTGGGCTGGGCCCAGGGCTGTGCGTGTTGTCCCACGGGTCCAGGTAGCTATGGTACACATTATATCTTTTATTTTGGTTTAGCTGCTAACGCAAGTTTTATTTTAGCGTCTTGGGTGGTTGGGAGCTTAACGCGCACCACTCCATGGCGTCCCCTGGTCTCTCGGTTCGGCTCGGGGTCTGCTGGAGCCGCTGCGTAACCAGGGCTATCGAAGCACCGTGCCGGCCGAGTTAAGGCTAGATGAGGGCGTACGACGGTAGGATTGGCCTTGCCTCGTAGTTTTATCAGAACTGATCCGTAGCCATGGGCGTCGGAACCATTCAATGTGGGGGGGACGTGTCCCCCCCACTTTTGAAAAGTGGTTGTTTGGTCCCCCCCACTTTCACAACGCAAATTTTCAATGACTGTGAGAGGTCGTAGAAAGTGCTTATAGCTGTGAACGCAATCCACGGGGCGGAGTTCACATGAAGAGCTGCTCCCGCTGCTCCCAAAGGAAGAGAGGGAGGGAGAGCCCGGGTGGCGGGTGCAAGCGCCTCCCGCCCGCCTGTCTCCGGGCTGACTGGACCGGAGGCTCAGACCGAGGATATCAGCCGCTGCGCTCAGCCGCGGTCCAGGTGGCGTTCGCACTCGCTCGGAGTGGAGACAGAACGTGAGCTGGTCGCGTTGGGTTTGCAATATTCATTCACTTAAGTCCGCTCCACTCCAGCCTGTTAGTAGGCTATCATCCCACTTCATCTATGTAGCTAGGGATAGACAAAATGATAGTAGGCAACAGAAATAATTTGAGGTCACTCCATGTCACATTTTTCTTCTCACCAATTAGCAAGGATGCTCGCTTAGCTGGCACACGCACACAATCAAAAGCTAGATAACGATGTCGACTGATGACGAGGCCACATTAACCCAAAGATTTTAGAACAAAACGTAAGCTAATACTATTACATGTAATTGTAGTTTTAATAAAATAATTTATTGCAAATAAGCATATAAAGATCCAAATCAGTGTTGCTGTTTTTTCTCTTCTTAGCTCAAGCATAGGCTATAAGAAAATATTGCAATCTTAATTCATGATTATTGACCTGAAAAGAAACAACTGATATTTTTCGTTTTTGTATTTAAAATGCATTGTAATATTTGAACTTGTAAACATTCACTGTTTCTAAACATAAAAATGATTTAAAACTCCTACATTACAAAATAAAAACAAATACAAAGTTACAGCAATGTACTAATTTGTCTGTTAAAATGCAGCATTTTTCCCAAAAAAATCACCCCCAGACCCCCACCCCCTTTTTAAATATATATTTTTTGCATTATCCGCGCCAGTATCACGTCGCTCCGCGGCGCATACTATATAATAGGTCCATGATACGGACCTCAGAGCGGCTGAAATGTAAACATGTCTCTGTAAACCGCTGAAAACGGCTAAAGTGAGAATACTGGAGGATTATCGTTGGACGGACTGACAGATTTGACCAAACCGAAGCACAAGGGACACTCGTGCATCGTGTTTTCTGAGTTTTTTACGGATTCTCACATGGAGGAGCAGGACTTTTCGCGGTCCTCGGCAGGTGGACAGCGTGTCTTCATCGGTACAAAGGCCTGACCAGTAACTTTAAGGTGAGGAACATCAGTTTTGGACGTGTTTGTAAAGCGAGTGATGAAACTGATGTAGCGTAAGTTTGGGGAAACTGCACCGGGCTAGCACGAGTGTTCAACCGGTCAATACGCCCGTTAAACCTCGCTGTCTGGAGTCTAACTTAACCAAATAACATCTGAATGATTCATTTGACGGATAAATGTTTGCTTCCTTTACCCCTTGACTCAATTTTATCTGCGTTTGTGGGAAATGTGAAGATACAAGCGTTGAGGTGTTTCTTTGCGATGGCAGGAGTTAACGGGTGGGGCTGAAGCTGAATAAATGTGGATGCAAACACGAGCGCGCCGTCTCATCAGAGCGCTTTATTTACTGAGTTTTTTCATAAAGCCAGGGCTGGACAGGAGAACGGCGGCTCCACAGGTGTTATCCGGCCTATATGTCCACCCAGCTGCGAGGAGGAGAGGCTGCTGAGCTGATCGAGTCTCTCACGTATTCTTGAAGTAACGCCCGATTTGGATGTAGTCCCGCTAAAGCATTAACATTGCCCTGTTTTTGCTGCCCTGACCTTATCCCACTGTAGTTCTTAGGCCCAATCCCATTTCTCTCACTTGCACTCGTTTTAGACCCTAGCACTCGGTTATGCGCGTTCACGTTTAAGGGTAGGGTGTCCCAATACTTTAGGGAGCAAGAGGAAGTGGCTATCTCCCCTTGAAAAGGCCCCTCCGCAGCGAGTCAGATCAGGAGCTGACTTGCGGCCGAGGGAGTATAAACATGGCGGCTACCGGTGGAAGCGACAACTACAAATGTAAGAATATATACGCAAATAAGCTTGACAAAATTCTGAAATGTGTTGGAATATCTTAGTTAGATGTTTATGCAATGGTCCTCTAAGTTATAGTTTGTAAGTCGCTATTTGACGACGTTCGTAAAAATGCCGAGTGCTTCGCCAGAGTCTGCCCGTCAATAGACACTCACGGCCGGGTGTGTGTCCCGGTGCGCCCCGGTGTACATGTGGATGTTTCGCGCTTATTCAGGTTCTCAATCTACTGACTCTGATTCAAGCTTTCAGTAAATAAAATGGTCTCAAGCTGAACCCGTTCTCCTGTGTGGACTGTTGCTTGTTTACGTTCTACTTATGTGACATAGATGATTATTGATTGAAAACAGTAATGCATCATGTTTCATTGTTTAATAGACTGGATGCAAACTATACGGTCTGAATGTGTAGGTCGTCTTGTTTTTAGACACAATGGTAGTTAGCAGCTAAGTTGAGCCAAGTGCCAAAATTAAACAAACAACATACCTGAAACATCCCGACCGTCACAAACATACGGCGAACGCGGCTACTGTTTCGTATATTTCCTCTCCATTGATTTATCAAACGTAGATAAATCAACATGGCACACACAAGAGGCAGGAGCTACGTATTTCTTGTTATTGTAGTTTATGTGTATAAACTGTGTATTACCGCTATCTACTAGACGGGGGTGAAATCAGACACGTCGATGTTGCGCGTGACGTAAGGAACACGTTCTCTGCCCCAATTTGCATATTAGTGGTGTCCCGTTCCTTAGGGGAGAATCTTCACTTGCACTTCCCTCACTGAGGGGACTCTAATGTGGAGGGAACTCATAGCGAGTGTTCTCAGACCAAGTAAGAGAAATGGGATTGGGCCTTAATGTTATGAAGTCGACCCCCCCCTCCCTATTTTTGAAATGTGTCCCCCCCACTTTCCAAACGCTTCCGACGCCGCTGTCCGTAGCTAACCTCTTTATTTACGTTTAGGTGGAACCGCGCTGCTGTCTTGCTTTCTTCGATCTTGTTTTGTACAAACTGAAAAGCTAATGTTTACAAACAATGAATCGACTGAATGCTGTGAAATGAAATGTTTGAAAGAATGAAATGTGAACAGAAAGAGAAAAGAGAAACGTAGAAATAAACTAAAATGTACAAGAAACATGCTGCTTCCCTCCTTATGGTCGAACCTGTGTGCCGTAAAGCACATTTTTCCAGTTTTACTGGATGGCGTTGTCAGGCTTTTATTTATTTAATTTACTATACCACTCGTCATGTCACACAAATAAACCATTAAATAAATAAATTGAATTAATTCCACAGCCCTAGTGGAAACTTACTGAACTCTAAAAAAAAACCTGTACAGATGGTGGCATGAGAACCTTTGTCTTCGAGATGATTACGGACGACTCTTTAGCCAAGAACATACAAACGTACACTACACTCGGGTGCTTTTAAGATGTTGACACGCTGATGTTTTGTAGGACACCCGGGAACTGGCGCAGAGGCAGCTGGACTTCAAAACGCATCAACAAAGGCACCAGGTAAGGTCGCCTTGGTACTCTTGTGCGCTCTGTTCTGTCTATTTTTGTGCGAAAGAGGGAAACGCCGCAGAAGAGGGACGTGAGCTCACCTTACCTGGCATCTTCTCACTCACCAATAAGATCAGTGTTTCTTAAACTTTTACAGCCATTTATCTTCCCATCTTTTTCTGAGGACCACCTAACAGAGTCCCACTCAAACACGCCCCCAAAAAAACAACAAAATAGGAAGGATAAGCTACATTTATGTTTAAAATGCAACTGTTTCAAGTCAAAAACGAATTATTCAAACGCAAATGCAATTTTATGATCAGAAATTCTTATATGAATTTTATTTCATTTGAAAAAAGTAAATGTGAAATGAGCTGCAGCTTAATATGAACAAAACACATGTTGCTCTCTCTCTCTGCATCACGGACATACGTGTCTTCTTTCATTTATGACAAATGTATAAATCACGTGTGTAAAGCCCCGCACGGTTTGAGAAAAGCCTCTGAATTGCCGTGATTGCGTTCTGGTGTGCGTTGAGCTTCACGCTGTTGTTCTGTCAAATTGTTGCCTTTATCATAGTTTAAATGTTATCATCTTATGCATGCCCTTATAGTCTTACAGTTTTAAGCCTTTATCATGTATTATTTTTCATCATTCCTGTTGCACGATTGAACCGAAAAAAATTCCTAGTTGTGAACCTGTTCACTAACAATGGCCAATAAAACAATTCTGATTCTGATTCTGAAAAGCGGAGCAGAGGACGAGTGCCATTGGACGACTCGGACCACAAGGAGTTCTGCGACAAAATGAGCCGCCAGATCCAGGTGTCCCAGAAACGCCTCGAAATGTAAGTCTGGCACCAGGAATTATTAGGTTGCTGACAGTAATGCACATTTTCCATCTACCGCATTGGCAAGTGTCTTTTTTTTTTGAGATATCAACATTACTGAAAAAAATTTGTGTTTTCTGTCATTTATAAAATGGCCAAAATTCGACGAAATCTGAATAATGGATAGACCCAGGTTTAAATGTATGGTTTTATTTAGTTAACATTAAGTAACAAAGATTTCAGAGGGATTTTAAATTCAGTTTTTTACTTTAGTTTTTGAATAAGCTATTCATCTGTGCAAAAATCTATTTGCCTTTTCTGGGGGGGGGGTTCAAAGCTGAATAAATCAGGCTGAAATAAATCAAGTTTAGTTTATTTGTTTATTTGAGCAGTAAACACTCAAAAGGAGTGAGCCGAAGCAAGAGCTTATAAGCCCCACCCCCAAAATCAATACAATTCAAATCATCATTTCACAAGAACATAATGGAACAACAAAGAAACGACAGCAAAACAAAATGGACCCTACACACCCACAGCATCAACCATACCCCAAAATGGAGTCTAAAGCTACAGATAAAGCTACATACTTACAAACTATTTACAAAGAACTATAACTTACAAAACACTGTTTGAAGTGTTCGTACGTCAACAGAAAGAAGCACAATTACAACAACGGTCTAGTTTCAAGTACGAAGTCTAGTACAAAGCAAGAAACAAAAGGCGATCATTACATTTCTTTCAGACGGTTACCCTGCCTAACATTCTTAGCATTACCAAAAGTCACTAGTTTTATGTTAAAAAGATAGATTAATATACATATTATACTCCATGAATATTATTTTGTACATTTATTATGTATATGTAAGTGGATATTGCATGAGTGGAACAAAAACCCTATTTTGGGAAAACAAGCCTTAAAGTTTTGTACCATTGCAAGAACATTACTCCGCTCTTTCATTTGAGTGGCTCCCAGAAAGGAAATTACCATATTTGTCAATATTTGTGAATGAATGCGTGAGGAAAAGTCGGCTTTGCGAAGCGATGTAGCTACTTCCGGGATATCAAAATATATAAAATAAGCATCGTACAAGGTAAATTGTGTCCTTTTTATACTCTGACATGGAGAAAACTAGCTAAAAATCGTTCCACTAACCACTGCTTAAAAAATCTATACTTTAACCTGCCATGTCTCGCTTTCAGATGTCTGTAACAGTCTTATGGTCACAGAAAGCATAGAATGATTCTTTGATGCCTTGACTATGTCTTTAGAGTGGAAGAATTTGGGCAAAAAGCAAATTTGGCTTACAAGCATTCCCTTAGAGCTTTCCCCCCCCAGAGTTTTTTTGTTGACATTTTAGTTTGGTCACTCTCTGTGATTGACAACAATGTACGTCACAGTCAGTGGAAAGAAGTATTGTCTGATTGGGTAATGGACTCCAAAACCAGAAATGTGAACATGATCAACTTTGTGAATTGTAACTGTGACTATAATCAACATTCCAAGTGTTAACAGTGAAGTCACCTGTGGACTGAATCCCCACACTCTTCAAGAAGACCAGGAGAGGTCATTTATGAAAACAACAGTCTGACAGGGTTTCACCGTGTGTTGCAGGCATAAGGAGTGTGCTCCTCAGAAGTACAAAGTCCTGGAGCAGCAGCTGCGAACAGACCCCCGCCTTGGACCCCACCTCCAGACCGCATAACTCTGGAGAGCTCAGCCAGGGCATTTAGTCACATTTTGGGGACCCAGACTCAAATCTATGCTCAATCAATTACCAGTGTAGTGTAGATTTGATATTTGCTCGTTTATATCCCCGTCCCCCGTTAAGAGGTTAATGTCCTGTGGAAACCTGGTACGAGAATAACATTGTGGTCACTGTTCCATTTTCTTTTCCTCATTAAATGTATTTTAATGTATCAGAAATAAATTTTAAAAATAAATAAATCACAAATAAATTATCAGAATATTTTTTGTTGCAGACGTGCAACATAAATCATATAACACAGAATTTAGATAGAAATAAGCTATAACAACTTTAAACTATAAGGCTTTAGGGGCATGCATAAAGAATATTAAAATAAAAAGTAAAATATGATAAGACAACAATTTGACGTAGACTAACAGCGGGATTGAATGTACAGATGTGCAGGTGTATTAAGTGATAGCAGCTGATCTAAGTGTGGACACACCACTCAGTGCAAGAGAGCTCCTGCCTGAGGGGAGGGGGGTGAACAGTCCGTGTCCGGGGGGAGGAGGGTCAGCTGTGATCCGACCCACACGCCTCCGGGTCCTGGAGGTGAACAGGTCCTGGAGAGATGGAGCTCACAGCCAATCACCTTCTCTGCAGCACGCACAATGCGCTGCAGTCGGTGCTTGTCCCGTTCTGTAGCGCCGGGGAACCACACGGTGATGGAGGAGGTGAGGATGGACCACACGGTGATGGAGGAGGTGAGGATGGACCACACGGTGATGGAGGAGGTGAGGATGGAGGAGGTGAGGATGGACCACACGGTGATGGAGGTGGTGAGGATGGACCACACGGTGATGGAGGTGGTGAGGATGGACCACACGGTGATGGAGGAGGTGAGGATGGAGGAGGTGAGGATGGACCACACGGTGATGGAGGTGGTGAGGATGGACCACACGGTGATGGAGGTGGTGAGGATGGACCACACGGTGATGGAGGAGGTGAGGATGGACCACACGGTGATGGAGGAGGTGAGGATGGACCACACGGTGATGGAGGAGGTGAGGATGGACCACACGGTGATGGAGGAGGTGAGGATGGACCACACGGTGATGGAGGAGGTGAGGATGGACCACACGGTGATGGAGGAGGTGAGGATGGACCACACGGTGATGGAGGAGGTGAGGATGGACCACACGGTGATGGAGGAGGTGAGGATGGACTCGAAGTTTCCTCAGCTGCCGCAGGAAGAACATCCTCTGCTGGGCCTTCTTGATGAGGGAGCAGATGGTCGGCCCCCATTTGAGGTCCTGGGTGATGGTGGTGCCCAGGAAATGGAAGGAGTCCACGATGGAGATGGGAGTGGGAGAGTCTGTCAGGGCGAGGGGGGACGGTGGGGCTGTGTCTTTTACAAACCGCTGAACTACTGCTACTTTGCATCTGCTTTAATAAAAAATACACATAAAGATTGGCTTTTTTTACAAGATGATTAGTGTGAGGAAAAGACCATATTAAAATAAATGCATAGTGTTGGCTTCATAACAATCGCTGCTGTGTAGTGTTGAAAGGTCAAAGGTCATCTCATCTCAGGAACTCCCAGTGGAAAATACGAGATGAGGTGGTCATGTGCAATTTCCCACTGGGGAAGTGGCATTTACCATAATTACGAGACCACATGAAGGCAGCATTATTTTGTGTCCGAGTTTTTGATCTAGGAATTGGGCTTTATGATTAAGTATTTTATTTTATCATATAACATTACAGGGTATTCCATTCCACAGACACACACAAAAGATCCATAAAAAAAAAAGTTAATTATAGTAAAGCTTTTTTTCTTTTTTACAAATTGTGCCAAACTAAACCAAGACTGGAAAAACACTAAGTTGGACCAAAACACATTGTCACAAACTACAAGGTCTACCAAATGAGGTATTGCACTGGCCCATAGGCTGTAAACCAAAACGGGACAAAAACAGCAATGAAAACACAACAAAAAAGCACCAACACCATGGCAAAAAAAAATTGGACAGAGAGGTAATATTAATGTGATAAAATTGTGCCAGATAAGCAACAATATATAACACAATAAAAAGAAAAGAAAAAAGCCACACAAATATTTCTAAAGTGTGACATAAACGTAGCAACAATGCAGCAAAAAAAAAAGTGCAGATCCGTTTTGAAGGTCTTATGCTGCGTTTACACATAAGCACGATCCGTTACGAATGTCACTTTCCCGTCATTCGTGACGTTCGTGACGTGACTTAACGCATCTCAATGGGATTCTTAACAGAACGCATCAGTTCGTGACATTCGTGGAGAAAGTTTTTGTCTGTCAAAAAATCTTCCACGAATGTCACGAATCACCCTCTGTTCGTGGAGTTCGCAACGGAGCGCGTCCTTTCGTGAGGAGTAGTGGTGCTTCGTAATTCAGCGTGAGAGCATTCGTAGAGCATTCGTGGAGCAGAATCACTGTTTTCACGCTCAAAATGGACAGAAACACACGCTACGCCCAAAGTAAATGTTCGTTCCTGCAGTCGCTATGCCAAGGAAAAGTGTCACAAAGTCGGCCAATCCGCGCTCCAAGCCACGGACAGCACCTGCTCCGACCTTTCGTACCTGATGTTCGGGAGTTGGAGCCAGACGAGCCCAATGACTCCGGGGAGAGCACGGCCTCTGCTCCGCCTCCCCAGCTAGCAAATTTCTCTTGGGCCAGAACTGGCCTACAACCTTACGTTTCTTCTGGCTGACAACTGGCTAGTCCGGCGGCCCTTTACCGGGCCATAGGCAGCGTGTCTTATCGATTAACAGCTGCTGGCGCTCTAGTGGGCCACACGCTCCGTAAAGGCTTAATTAGCGAGAGTTCTCTTTTGGCCCCGTACTGGTTCATACACTTCAAATCTAATGAAGTTTAGAATGTGTTCTGGCCCAGTACTGGTTCATACACTTCAAATCTAATGAAGTTTAGAATGTGTTCTGGCCCAGTACTGGTTCATACACTTCAAATCTAATGAAGTTTAGAATGTGTTCTGGCCCAGTACTGGTTCATGCACTGCAAATCTAATGAAGTGAAAAGTTATTCTTGCCCAGATCTGGGTCATATATCGCAGTTATCAAAATGTCAACACAGCTGTCTCTATATGCAGAAGGAAATATCTACAAACTCTATGTACAATACAAATGAACAAACAGGGCTACAAATGATTAAAACACAATTTGCAATCACTAAAAAGTATCCATCTTAACATTTGCATAACAGAATAAAACAAGGATTAATGCGCTCAAAACAAAATTTATTGTTTACAAAAAAATATTTTAAATACAGAAATAACATCAACGCATTGAATGTGCTGATCAAGTAATTTCAAATTGCATATCCTAATCTCAGCACAGTAAGAAGTAACATTTGTTACTGTGAAATGTCCATGTTCCAGTAACAATTCAGAGGCACTCAAGTGACTAGTTTAACAAACCGCTCCCAAGTAAATAAAAATAACACGGTGCTCTTGCTGGTTTGTCTGCTACCTCTGCTCTGGTCATTGGCCATATGTCCATTATTATGTTAACCTTCCTAAGATCCCAGGCTGAGGCAGATGGCGTTTTTTTTTCTGACAGCACCTGTATTGATTGAAACATAAAATAACTGTTAGTGTAAATTGTTTTTAAAAATTGTTGGATGTACACAACTGCAATGCACAAAGCTCAACTTGACATAGATATACATTTGGCTTTGCAAGGGCTTTATAAACCAGGAGCTACCCTAATCAAGACCAGGGGAGCTGTATCTGTGATTAAATCTAAATCAATCAATCAACGGACGTGTAACGGTAACGGCCCATTGCTATTTCCCCCTTAATACGTAACGTTACCAACTTATAAAATGCAGAAAAACACACACACAATATTACAAAAGGTACTGCGGCTTAATTACATGCTTTAAACAAAATTATGTTTTGTTAGCGACCAGTTTAACTATGTAACGCAATTTACATACGTTAAAAACCCAAGACCAACTGTAGGCTACGATGACAGAAACGTTAACGGCAGGAAGACATGGATCCAACCCGGCGGAAGAAGATCACTCCACTTTCGCCCAATTCTTGACAGATTTCGGACAGAACGCGAATATTCCCAGTGACCCGTAACAGCCCGTGGCAGCGCACAACACCACGCAGCAGCGCGGGACGCATATTCGTGACCGTGCGTAATAATTCGTGCCATTAATCGTAACGCGTAGTAACAGGTCGCAACAGTTGGTGGCGGCGCGTGAAACCTCGACCCCGAATCATCAAAGTCCACTCACATTCGTGATCCTTGGCCACGAATGAGCATTTGTGGCATTCTTAACGCATCGTGCTTATGTGTAAACGCAGCATTACAGTTCCCCTCAGTGGCGCAAAAAGGGCATATGCAATGTATGCCTTGCATATGGGCGCCGAAAGGACGGGGGGGGCGCCGAAAGGACGGGGCGAGAGAGAAAAAAATATTTCAAAATAGTCGGACTCGGCGCGCAAGGGACAGCGGCGCCCCATAGCGTCAACATGCTTATTTTGCGTAACACAAGTCACTGCTGGAGGGCAAACGGTTTCAGAGCGCGGCTCTGGGGAAACCCTCCCAGCGCCAGCGCTGTCCCGGGCCATAGGAGAGTAAAAGGCGCGCGGGGTCCGTGAGTGACGAGGCGGCTACAGGAGCCCCGTCACTCACATCTTCCACCTGTTCGCTCAGCTCCGCTCTGGGCCACCTCCGAACGGCAGCGACATCACCGCACACGGTCTCCTCCTCAGCCCGCCCCGGTCATCTCCCCCGCTGCCCCACGAGGAGCTCAAAGTGCAAGCAAAACACCGTTTTTTTCTCCCCTCTTGCGCGCGCGAAAGAGAGAGAGAGGGGCAGAGCAAAAATTACGTGAATAAGAGCATCAGAAGCTTAATCGGGCCGTGGGATGTTTTTTATTTATTTTTTTGTGATAAAATCCATAGAACAGTGGTCGGCAACGTCCGGCCCGGGGACAATTTTGGCCCGTTGCCAATATTGTTTGGCCCGCCAGAGGATATATATATTTATATATAAAAAAAAAAGCCTAACAGAGACTTAATTGTTCTCCAACACAAATGTTTTGCCCCTGATATTTGCTTGTGTTTAGCACAACACCATTCTACTGTCTAACTTCTAGATTAAATTGTGGTTTGTCCCGATCCTCATACTTTACCTCAGACACGCATAGTGCCTTCACACGCTCAGCCAAAAAATATCCCTGACTTTTAAAGACATTTTTTAAAAAACGATCTCTTCTGGTTAAATGAGCTATGGTTAGTCAGTCTTACATAAATAAATACACACACATGGGCTATAATTGTTAAGAGACAGTCCTAGAAACCTTCCTGTCGTTGTTTCATCTGTGCGCGGTAAGAGGGGGTGCATTTTTTAGCGGTCATGCATTTTTCGGCTTAACACCGACCCAAACTCCAGGACGCTTTAAGCGAGGCACTGGATACCTTTTCCTGTGTGGTCAGGCCTCAAACTAGGACCTGCTGCTCCGGATAGAACTGTCATAAAGAGCATCGACTTTGAGACGCTTGACTCAGACTGAAGTGGAAAGGACGCACTGAATGACCCATGTTTCGTTTCGTGATGTCGCAGATTATTGTAGTCTTTGCAAACGGAGATGACCTCGTTGCAGATGAGGCAGAGGTTTGGCATTCACATATCCAGGTAGGATGAAACCATATGTTTGTCGCCTTTCCTCCCTGAAACTCCCGTCTTCACTGTCCACTTTTCTTTTTAGTCCTTTGGAATATCCTTTGAATATCCATGCATGAATAAATCAATGGGGGGGGGGGGGGGGGGGGCGCGCGCGCCGGCTGTGTGTCTGCATACCCCCCAGAAAGTGGGTAGTTGCGCCCCTGGTTCCCCTATTGCATTATCCTTCTGCCCTGACGCATCCTCTTTGGTTAGCAGGTCGTGTGTGTGCGTAATGTAATAAATGGGACAGTGCGTGGGGCTGTGTTGTAGTTATGGGTGATGATGATATGAGCGATATTTGCATATTTATAGTGTACGATAGTTTGTGCTGAAAAACGATAGTTTTGGAAGCTTTGTACGATATAATGGTTTTCAGAATCTGGCAACCCTGCACGCACCTGGCTGTTTAAGTTTTTTGCACCACGATCGATGGGGCAAGCCATTGTCCCCGTTCTCATTTAGCCATGCCCATCTCCATCTATTTTTGACACCTCTGTGGATATTACTCACTTCTGCACCTTCCTCAATAAACAACGCGTCTATCATTATGTCGCGTAATAATGTTAGCTAGGTCAATTTTAGCATCTGCCGTCCCCTCCCATCTGTCAATTTTAGGCGTTTATTGGAAGATCATGTCACGTTACTATCAAGACGTTCATAGGCCTATAGCATCATTGAAAGCATTAATAAAATAAACGCATCAATTGTTTTGCACACAAAGCTACGTTATGGCCAACGCACGTATCAGTTTAAGCATTTTTGCTTTGCGTAACTTTTCAAACCACCCATTCTCGCAGGACACCCATTTATTGTGTATTTGTTTTCATCTCAATTAACATCACAAAAACAGGTGTCACCTGCTCCACATCCTGCAGCCCGGTAGGTGTTACCACGAAGAAAGAAGCAAAGCGTGCGCAAGTTCTCCTCGGCCCCGTGTTCACAGCTGTGTGAAGCTGGCCCCCCATGAAACGTATTATTAAAAATAAAAAGCCAATCGTTTCAGCATGAGGGGCCAGGTTCACGGGGGTCGTCTTCACATGCAGGCAGCATTTTCTTTTTTCAAAACAATTCATTGACGGATTTTTTTCTCTGACTTTACCAATCGACGGAATTCTGTCGGGTAGACGGAGAACTTTAATCCATGGGCTAAAGAATCGAAGGAGCATTCCATCAGCCGCTTTTTGGCTTGGGACGCAGGCGTTGTGAAGCAGCTGAGTCCAGCCCACGGAGCCGTTTTCCCGGCTGTCATAACATATCGGTAATTCTCAATTTTTAGCCCAAAAAAAATGTCTCTCTTAATGATTGTTTTGTAAACTATAATAACAGCTGTGATTCTTCTCGAATTCTAGCCGTGGTGTTGACAGGCAGGTCATTCGTCTGTTGAGGGACCGTACAGAAGGAAACAACATGCACAAAGTATGGAGGCAGTTTCAGGAACGCCACTGTGAGGAGTATTTAAGGAGAAGGGACCTCTACACCACGGTCCTGTGCCAGTTCAATGAACCAGAAGAAATCACCAGTAAGTCAAACATACTATCCAGATCAGAGTTTTTATTTTTCAAATGAAAAATATTTTAATGCATACCTGCGACAACATGTATGAAGTTGAGGGTGAGGTGCTGATTGGCTGAAGTAGATGTAGATCAGCTTGAGGTAGATGCAGCCAGGGTTTCTGTTGAGGTTTGGAAAAAGTGACATCTCAGTTTTCCAGTTATTACATCTACATCCAACAGATAAATATTTCCTTTTCTTTTCCTGAAGACTAAATTATGGCACATATTCCTACTTTCAGAGAATTTCACTCCACAATTTGAACATCCCCCACCCAGGAGAGAGCTACCAACACCTTATCTGCTGAGGAAGGCCTTCCTCATCGCCGAAGCAGACAAAATAGAGGACTACCGGACCCAAATCATGTCCACATTTGGAAAGGTCCTCAAATATGACTCAACCAAGAAGGTAAATTGTGGTTATGTCATATTCTTATCAGTGTAAAATTGCATATCAATGACTTAATACCCCATTTTATTTTTCAAAAAGATCTGCAAAAAACTGTCGGGAGAGGGTAAAGGCACAGCAGAATGGTGCACAAATGTGGCCAATGCACAGCGTCAGATAATAACCTCTGTGCTGACCTGTGAGGAGTCCCTGGAGGCACTGCGACCCATGGCCAAAGGTCTCATGGAGCGATACGAGAGAGCAGGAGAGGCACCCCCTGAACTTATCTATGTAGATCGTGGCTGCTGCCGGATGCATGGAGTTTCGTCCTTGGAGCAGCTTTTTGACAAATGGGTCCAGAGCGGGATGTTGATGCGCCTGGACATCTTTCACTGGATCCACCTCTTCGATGCTGCACTCAGGACAGATCACCACCCCAAATATGCCCTTTTTAAATCGGCTCTTTCTGCTGCCGTTTTTGCTCACAACAAGGAGGATGTTGAACTCCTCCTGCTGGCAAAACGTGCAGGGCACCCAACTGGCTACAGCTCCCTTTCAGACACTGAGCTCTTGGACATGTTTGTCCCAAAAAGAGAGCTGAGGATTAATGTCAGGAGGGTAACAGTCGGGGAGCAGGAGACCTTCGCACGTGTGCAGAACGTCAGACCTCATGAAGGGGCCAGCTGGGATGGATGAAAATCAGATCCATCTCTTCAAGGATGCCGCTGCCATCGACCGGGTCTGGGAAACTCAGCAGAAACATCTGGCATGTATCCAGGATCCACCTGACCGGAATATGTACACCATTGTGAAGTACATCACTCGCAATGGTGTGCGACTTCCCAAATATAACACAGTGAGGGGAAGCAACAGTCTGGAGAACTTCCACCGTTTCTTGCCCGGCATGATACGAGGCCCTCATTGTGCAGCTGTCCCCTTCCAGGTGTATTTTCTGGCCGGCATTACACGATGGAATGCTGACCGGGAGTCTGCAAGCGTGAAAGGCCAAAAGGGAAGAAAACACTGCACTTATACACCGACTGAACCAGCGGGGCCAGGAGCTGTTCGGGGTGGTGGAGGAGACAAACTTCAGGTCTCCTGCTCCACCTGGCAATGAGCTTATTGGTTTGGAGTATTTATTTGCTCAGTCCTCTCAAACCTTCAGTGCCCCAGCGCATTACAGCCAGACCAGAGAGGCACTCATGGCAGTTGACGACGGGGAGGAAGTCACTGCCAACGTTGACGCCCTGGAGAGTGAGGAGGATGTGCAAGATGACGATGATGCACAGGGTGATGCTGGCTACACATCAGACAGCGAGACACCAATGAAGATGAACATCCTTCTCACAGATCAGACTGTTGCTACTCACCTTGATCCCTGTGCTGAAGACGTCTGTGGTCCAAATCATCTCCCTGGGTACCAGCATGTGGAGGAGCTCAGCAGATTGTTGGTGGAGGTCGCCTTGGAGCAGGGAAAACTTACCTTAAGTGACTCGACGAAGCAGAATATAATCAGTGCCTGGAACAAGCTCGAACTCCACGACCGCAGCATCAAACAGTTTGATAGCTTGTACTCCGCGCGCTGGGGGAATGTCCTGTTCGGTCGGACCAACGGGGATCCAGCAGAGGCATCTTTGGTGCAGAAGCTTAAGTTTAGCAAGCGCTTTGCCGCTGCCCACCTCCTGGACGTCAGGAAAAAACGTCTGATGTACAGCCTCATCAAACTGCTATGGTTACACCCTGGCTGTGGAGGAAAGGCTCAAGGGTCTCCTCAAGAGCGCCTCATCACAAAAGCCTACCAGCTTGCACAACACAAGGTGACAGTGGACGATGTTCAACTCAGCAAACTTGGTATTCCCCTATTAAAGCTAAACACCAAGTGTGTGGCTGAGTTCATCAGGAGGCACTCACTGCACGGAATGCAACAGATCAGGGGTTCCATCCGCCGCCGCCAACACAGCCTTTCTGACACCAGCCAACCCACAGCACCGGAGCTTCCCAACGAGCAACCGCACACCTCCCGTCCGCAGGTTCAATATACTCTCCATCAGTCTTTGGCAGGGACCAAAAAACTTAAACGGAGGAAGCCTGGCTCCCACCATTTACCTGCATCCTTACCTGCTCCACCACCGCAGCCATCCACGTCCACTCTGCCAATGCTGCCACATGTCCCGGGTCCCTCCTCTTGGTCTCATCTGACCTTCACCCAGCCTGGCTCCCACTACCCTTTACCAGTGTCCTTACCTGCTCTGGCTCCACCACAGCAGCAACCCGCACCCGCTTTCCACTCCGCCACATGACCCAGGTCCCTCCTCTCAGCCTCATCTGGCCTTAATCCAGCCAAGTCCAACGACTTTTCATGATGTGATTGCAGCATCAGCACCAACACCATGCAACTCACAGCCTCCACCCATTTCAAGGTCTGCATACTACAAGAAAAGAACAGAGCACAGTACGGGTCAAATAATGCAGAACGCTAAAGTGCCCTTGTGCTCATTGTGTGGTCAGTACACCCAAGGCCACAAAAAGTACAGGAGGAAGACTTACTGTGACATAAAGAGAGCCTCCTCTTCAAGACCTTATTGGTCTAACTTTTCAAAGTTTTGAAGACTGGCAGTGGATAAGATTTTAACAAAAATTTTGCCATGCCCATAACTTGTGTTTATGTGTGTTTTTATGTTTATATATATTTGACATACATAATATAAAAGTCATTATTTTTCCACTGTGGTCTTGTCTACAATTAAGTGCTGATTAAAAGTTCAAAATAACGATACATTGTCACAAATGTTTTATTGAATGGAATACAAGGGCCACTAGCTTTGTTTGAAAAGTACTTGATCTTAAATCACACAACATGAAATACAACCTTATAAAGTTTTACGTTAGACAAATGTGACAAAAAATGCTAATAAATGTACTGACGATAAATATTGAGCTAAAAAATGTATTGTTTATGTGTCATTTGTTGAACGATAAGTCGATATAGTAATAATCGGGACAGCCCTAGTTATAAAGGCTGCTAATGTTAGAGTTGATGTAATAAAGTGCCATCACTCTGTAACATGTAGTTCCACTGAATGAGCACTAGTGTTTCTAGTGAATGATACACGTTTCTTTAAACAGTATTACAGGGGAGAGCGCGAACGCAGTCCCCCACTACCAGAAATTATGCAGTCGAGATTCCCACATTTGGGGAATTCGCAGGGGTCAGCACAACCGGAGTGCAATGGCTGAGCCTCGCCCTGGGTGAACCACCTTCTTGATCATGGTATCTCCCCTGCCAGGTAAGTATGAGTTGTACACGCGCCGACAGAGGCGGCCATGAGGAGACATGCTGTCCTCAGTCAGAGTGTCCCCACACAGACACCACAGAGGACACTTCCACTACCACATGGACACATGCTCCATGGCGACAAGCCTCACTGATGTGTACATTATTTACTAATAGCTTATTATTTAATAAAGGCTTTTCTTTAACTAATGTCTCACTTCAGAGCATTTCCCATAATGCTTTGCATGTGCTATAGCTGTGGCTACTTCCTGTTGGGACTTCCTGGTTAATAAAAGTGTTTAAAGCATTGGTTTAAAGTCACTTTTGCAGTTTTCCCTGAGTCAGAGACGCTAATCAAGTGTTCACAGTGAAGAGAGAGTATGACCACGGTTTCAGTTCAGATCTGAGATGGACAAACTTTACTCCATTTATCCATTGATTAAACAGACAATGAGAAGTTGTCCGTCCCCCAACTGTGTCCCCTTGGAAACACCCAGGAGGAACAGTGCACATCTTAATTTGTCACAGCTGTTAGAAGGTAAATGCCGATGTTTTATCAAGCGATGTATTTAAAAGACATAAAACCACACAGCAAATCTAAATAAACTATATTAAAGCTTCTCTTCTGTCGTATTCACTCTCCTTCGCTCCTTTACAGACGCACATACACAGAGTTTGGCGCCCACTAGCGGGCAAACTAATACACTGAAACAGCCGTTCTATGGGCAGTGCAGAAACCATACATTTGTCTAAATTAAATGTCAAATTGCCTATTTTGGGGAAATAAGAATTACTAAAAATGTGTCAATAATATGGCAATACAAAGTGGCCTACAAAGCCTGCTGCTTCTGTGAGGCGAAGAGTAGAATTATCCCATAGTGTTAATGATAAATGAATACGTTAGTGATGCATTACTAAACAAGAATAGGCCAAGTGTATTATACCATTCAGTAAGTCAGCTATATTCTGCAATAGTTGTTTTTTTTTCATACAGTACTTTTTAGTTCTACTTGAGTAATATTAAAATGAAGTAGCCCATCTGCAGTCTTACTTGAGTAAAAATAAAAAATCAATCACGCCATTGTGAGTAAATCTTTAAGTGACATCTTTATTTTGACTTTGAAAAAGATGTAGGCCCTCTCTTGTTTTGTTTACTTCTTCATAATGGTTCAGGTTTTTATCCTTCATACAGTCATTACTGCAACAAAAAAAATAATAAAGGCATCATGTTTACAAGACCATAAAACACTTGTGGTAGTTCCGTTTGTGCCTGCAAGGACTGTTTTCCAAGCATTGCGAATGATTTGTGATTTATTTGTTGCATTAGTGAATTCCTAAAGCCTAATTTGCTAAGATTCTTTTGCGTTTTATTTTGTCTCTGGGACCACAGTGGAAGAAAAAGAGGACTCACGAATGGGAGCCAGAGGAAATAAGGATGTCACTCCCTTCCCCCACTGTTGGTGCTTCAAGACCCTCACCCGCCCCCACTAATACCACAGCCAAGTCTTTCACACCTTCACAGAAAAGACCAAGAGGTGCCGGGAGGAGCAGAGGAAGGGGGGGAGTGAGCCCGACAAGTATACAGTTGAGGAACAATATGGATGGGGAGGATTTTCAATACTTTCATGAATAAAGTCACAGAATTTCTGCCAAAATAATGCAACACTTTGACAGTACCAGAAAAGATGCACAATGGTTTCAGGATATTCTTTACAAAAGCCACAGTTAATATCACTTTCTTTCTTAAATCTGTTTTTAATGTAACATTTTGAAGGATAAAACTTATGAATGAGTTTGAAGGATACTTCTTTGACTTTGTTTGTTACTAAATATCTATTAGACAAAAGCCAGACCTTCTTCCATGGTATATCATCCACAAACACACTCCAGTGAAAAATGGGTATTGTTATTTCTCTTTGGAACATGGTTCTTATAGCACGATTGTATTGGTAGGGTTATTGGCTAGACAAACCCTCCCCGCAAGTGTCTCCTTAGGTAATAGAAGAGATAGTTTTTGAGCATCAAGCCTGTACTGACTTTTAAATAACATGCATACACCGGTAGGGATGGATCCAAAAGCTTTGCATAATCACCTGGAGATACAGGGATAGTGTCTTTTCTAAGAAATTCATCATATGTAAGCAATAACCCCTCGTCGTTAAAAAGTTGATCAACCCAGTTGATGTTTTGAAACCAGTATTCCAAAAAGAGAGATTTATTTTTATATAAAATGTCTTTGTTGTTCCATATTAAGTAGTTGTGAGGAGAAAAATTGTGCTTGTAGATGAGAGACCGTGAAAGAAAAGCCTGACGATGGAAAGCCGACATCTTCATAGGAATTTTATCAATATTGAATTTGAATTACAAAAAAAAGTTAATGCCACCTAGTTTGGATAATAAATGGTAGGGAATTATATTCCAAACTGAAGTGGGTTTATTAAAGATTTGTTTTATCCAATTAATTTTAAATGTGTTATTTAGAGTTTGAAAATCCAAGAAGTTAAGCCCCCCGCTTTCATAAGGATTCATAACAACCGCTTTTCTCATATAGTGGGTTTTACCTTTCCATATAAAGTCAAATAGATTTTTGTCAATTTCCCTGAGGATCTTGTCACTAAGATGCAGAGCCAAGGCTGCATAAGTTAGTCGTGAGATTCCCTCTGCCTTAGTGAGGAGGACTCTCCCTCTTGACGACAGACATCTCAAGAGCCACCGATTCAATTTTCTCTGTTTTTTGTATGATTGGGTTAAAATTAGAAGTGCTTCTGTTGCTTTGGTCCTTACTGATTAAAATACCCAAATACTGTACTTCGCTTTTAATTGGGATGTTATAGATTTCTGATTTTTGCATTCTTTTATTGCCATAAGCGACTTCCAAAAATTGTCGTCATTAGCAACAGAGTGAGATTCTTGAACAAAAACAAAGTCTGATTTAAATTGTTTGGCAAAAAGAAATATAGCTTTGCGTTTAATATTGTTGCGCAAACCCCTAGCATTAATAGATAAGAAAGATAGAGAAGACAGATTAACTAAAGTAAAATAACAATTCCAAACAACAACAATAAACCTCTAAGAAAACCTTAGACTAGATAAACAACATGCTGTCAAGATCAGCAATATGCAAAAATAGTTTAACTTGAACAAAAACAGATTTTAATGTTTTTTTTCCTAACCGCATTAGCCTTTTTTCTTTCTTTTTTTAAATGCGTAAACACAAGTCAGTGCAATTAAAAGTCATCCCTTTAGAATATTAGAGCTTAAGAACTTGTAAATAGGGCACCAAGTACGCTTCCATAGCCAGACAGCTACATAATTCTGCTTATGGAAATATTTCAACTCCATCGGCGAATCCTCTTCCACCGATGAAATAGGCCGCCTTGCCCTCCTCTCGCGCTTTCTTGATTTTGGGCCACAGTTTCCCGCGGTTTTCCTTGTCCTCCTTTGAAAGATCCAGACTGAAGCGCAGACCATTTGCTTGGAGAAAAGCGCAGGTCTTGGCAGCCTTCCACAGATCCTCCTTGTGATGTCTCCAGACAAACTTTATGATGATACTGCGAGGCCTCGGGTCATCGGCGCGTTTTTTCCCTCTCGATGAGCAACATCAATGATTTCGTGCATCTTGTCCTTCATAGTTGGAAGCACTTCTTGGCACACAGCAATGGCCTTCTCACGAACATGTTCATCCCTGGTTTCAGTCACCCCTTGCAGCCTCAGGTTCCACTGTCTCCCATAACTCTCCACCTCAGCCGCTCGGGCCCAGCTTTTCTGAGTAGCGTCCTCACATTTGCCAACACGGGTGTCAATGGCGGCGATCTTTACATTCACTACTTTCATCTCAGTGCGAATGGCGCCAATCATTTCTTCAAGCGCGTCGCTTCTTGAATTGATCAAATTGGCAAGCATGCGAGCAGTAGTGTTAGAAAGGCTATCATTAGCATCATGGAATCTAGACAGCGCAGGCTTCTTAGCAAGAGAAGGCGTAACGGGTAGTGGAGGGAATTCCAGCTCATTTGCCATCGCTGGTGCAGAGCACTCCATCCCGCTGGCGCCGTTGTTGTAGTGACCTGTCCTCACAGGTGAAGAACCTGGGTGTGATTTTTGACTCTGAGCTGACTTTAATTCCACACATTAAGAATATCACAAAGATAGGTTTTTACCATCTAAAGAACATAGCCCCGCCCCATTCTCTCTCGGGCCAACACGGAGACGCTCATGCATGCTTTTATCACCAGTCGTATTGACTACTGTAATGCCCTGCTTTCTGGTCTTCCCAAAAAGAGCATCTCAGGTTTACAACTTTTACTAAATTCAGCAGCTCGTGTCCTGACAAACCCAGGAGGCGGGACCACATTACACCGGTTTTAGAGTCGCTGCATTGGCTCCCCGTGTGTTTCAGGGTCGATTTTAAAGTTCTTTTAATGGTTTTTAAATGTCTTAATGGTCTTGGTCCTTCTTATCTTTCAGAACTGCTTTTACCTTATGAACCTTCACGGCCCCTTCGCTCCTCCGGCAGGGTCTCCTAGTTATTCCTAAAGTCAACAGAACGACTCACGGCGAGGCGTCTTTCCAATATTATGGCCCTCGCCTCTGGAACGACCTGAGGAGGAGCTCAGGACCACAGAGAACGTTCATGTTTTTAAGAGCAGGCTCCAGACCCACCTTTTTAGCTTAGCTTTTAACTCACATCTATTTATTTAGTCCTAATGATGTAATTTGTGTGTGTGTACGCAAGCACCTGTTTGTCTGTTTGTTATCTGTAAAGCACTTTGTGATACCTTTCGGTATGAAAAGCGCTTTATAAATAAAGTTTGATTGATTGATAGTCGTGTTCGTTAGCAGAGGGGCTAGCATAGGGTGACCAGATTTTCCAACAAAAAAACTGGGACAATATTCGGGAATAGGCCGCAGGGGTTGCAAATCTAAACTGTCTTTACCCACGATGAAGAAGAAGAAGAAGAAGATCTTTATCTATATAGCGCCTTTCACAGACATGGTCACAAAGCGCTTTACATGAGAGCAATTTACATTCACTCCTCACTCGGTGGTGGTAAACTACGTTAGTAGCTTCAGTTTCCCCTGGGGGAGACTGACAGAAGCGCTGTCCCGACTGCACACATCTGCGCCAACGGTCCCTCTGACCACCACCATACATTGACACACATCATTCATCCTGGCCTAGTGTACATGTTTTTGGTGGTGGGGGAAACCGGAGTACCCGGAGGAAACCTACGCAGACACGGGGAGAACAAACTCCACACAGAAAGGCCCCGTCCAGGTGGGAATCGAACCCGGGACCTTCTAGCTTTGAAGCGAGAGCACTAACGCGGCACGGTAGCACAGCGAATGGTTAAACTGACGACGACTTATGACATGCAATCCGCATCCTGAATTGAGATTTTGAATTGGTTTACACTTGGTAATTGAAACTCCCATTTCAAGTGAAGTATGCCATTTCGGGGACTACATTGGCCAAAACCGGGACAACTGGGACAGATTACGAGTAAAACTGGGACAAACCATGTCCAAGTGTGGTTAGGAAAATGGTATCAGGTGTCAGCTTCGTAATTTACTTAGTCATGAACGGTAAAAATAGTATTTTCTGATGTTGTGCTGAGAGCTTGACAAAAGTCCGCCTTAAAGCACCGCCATCTTGGTCGGACCGCGAGAAACGTCCAAGCTGTGCTATGTTTCTGAAGCCTGAAGTTTAATTCATCACGTAAGTCATAACGAGCAGTACTTACGTTCTTGGAACCGTCTTTGTATTTGGCTTGGTAACAATTTGTGTCTTGCTTTGTATAACATCTGTACTGTTTGGAACTCAACAATGTCACCAAACTTCATGATCTTTGATTAAAAAAAATAATTACGTTTTCTGGCAGTTGCTGAAAACACTAATTATCACAAAGCTCGCGCGACATGCTGCAGCAATAACCCTATCGTTTTCAGTCGGGTTCCGTACTCACCCAAAGTGTACGTGCTCCATCACGGCCTACACCCCCACGCCGCGTTGTTCCAGGTGAAACGCTGCTGCGCGTCTTTCTGCAAATGATGGTTTCCAACACTCAGACGAACAAGTACATCCAGTAAATCCATGCGTTTAGTTCGTATTGCTAAAGCGAAGGTCATCCCGTAGTCCAGTCGCAGGTTTTGAGGTCAGAAAAGCGGAGGCCGAGGGTTAACCTGACGCCCCGACGTGACAGCGCCATTACGCCCCTGACCCGAGGACCCGGAAGTGAAGTCACCTGATGGATCGCGTTGGCGAAGAAATATCAAAGGAAGTCAAATATGCCAGGAAATCACTCTGTAAGACTTTAAATCATTCATTTGTATTGCAGGAAATAACTATACTGTACCAGAGGAAAACGGCCCTCTCTGATCATTGTAAGTAGGAAAACTTGCAAAAATCAATGAGGGATCAAATATGTTTTTAGTCCACTCACTGTATCTTATGTCCCTTCTTCAAATCAGCATAATGGCCAAGGAGGTGACGTATTACACAAGTAACGAGTTCCAAAAATATGTTAGACTACTGTGACAAAGTAGGTTTTAGGTTACTTTGTCCCATTAATTTCTTTTGTCACGTTGGTTATAGTTTATGTATTCATTGTTTTGTAGTTAGAATTTTTGTAATCAAGCTAATAATTGCCACCTGGTCCGGAGAGGGGTGTGTCCGTGCAGGCAGCCATGTTGGGGGCTTTGCGCTGCCCATGGACCAGCCCAGGTGGAAGAGGGGGGGGGGGAGTAGGTTAAAGTTTCTTGTATTTTGTATTTTTGTGTTTACATACGTCTCTAAGTTGAAACATGTATATTTTGAAGGGTGAAGTAACTGGGGGAAGGGGAAGTGTTGGGAGAAAAACGTACTTGTCAACCGTTTACACAGTGAGTTTACCTGGTAGTTACCTTGAGATGGACTGATCTGGGGGAGGAGCTTCCTGCTGGAGGAGTTTAAAAATGTGCTTGCAACAAGCATGGAAAAACCATGTAGCTGGGTACATGTGGTGGTTTCCTGAGTTCAGTTAAGTTCTGTTTGTTTTGTTTCTGTTCAGCATTTTCTATAGTGGTTGTTTTGGTACAAATGTTAAGTTAAATTTTTACCATGGTGGAAATAAAAGCCAGCTACAATGGAAATGTCTGAGTCTGCCTCCTACTTATCCACATTGGCCAGCTTCCTCACATATGGTGGCAGCGGTGGGGTCCAGGCCAGTGGGAGGCAGTGAAGAATGGGGACCAGGCAACAGAAAAAGACCAGTGCTGAGGCAGGAACTGACCCACCTCCTGAGGGTGAACTGGACACCATCCCCGGGGAGGAGCCGGAAACCATCCCAGTGGAAGAGCAGGAAGACGAAGGTGGAGAACGACAATCTAATGACATGGAGCAACTCACAGACCTGCTACATCGTCACATGAGGGACCAGGAGACGCGATGGAGAAGGATGGAAAAAGACCTGTCCCACCTTCACCAGGAAGTTCAACAAAGCCGTAAGGAACAGACGGAAGTCACCTCCGAGTGGAGAAAGACCCAACATTTCCAAGATGACCAAATGTACTCTAAGCATTCCAGCACAATGCGGAACACTAACTGGAAAGGCCCAAAGATGCAACCCTACACTGATGGTGAGGACATTGAACATTATTTGTGCATATTTGAGAGAATTGCACATGCTTGTCAGTGGCCATGTGATGAGTGGGCTCTTCGCCTGGCACCACTCCTCACTGGCAAAGCTCGCTCAGCGTATGTGGCTATGGACATTGATGATACGATGAACTATTACAAAGTAAAATGTGCTGTGTTGCAAAAGTTTGAGATCAGCACAGAGACATACCGGCTGAGATTTCGCTCATTGGAGCGGAAAGAAGAGGAGACCCCTCAAGAGCTACAGGTCCGGCTGAAGGAGCTCTACAACAAATGGTTGGACCCGAAGACAAAGACCAAGGAACAAATCGGAGATGCAATCATCATGGAACAATTCCTCGACGTCATTAGTCCTGAGCTTCGCACCTGGATCAAAGAGAGGGATCCAAAGACTTCCAAAGAAGCGGCAGACATGGCTGAAGCTTTCCTAGCAGCTCGTCGACCATCAAATGCACTCTTTGCTCCTAAGCCTCGCCCAACCGCCCCATTTGGTAAGACATTTGGCCCTTATGATTCTAAACCCCATCAGTTTAGACAAAGTACGGCATCCCAACATGCACCTAGACTGGACACTAGAGACAGCTCTACCTATGTATGTCATTTATGTGGTGTAACAGGCCATCTTAAAGCACAGTGCCCTAGAGCTACCAGTAGTAAAAATTACTTGTGTAGTGTATTCAACTTGCACGGAGATATGTTCGAGTGTCAGCGGGAGGAGCTAACAATGGGAGTGGTTGTGGACGATAAACCTTGTGTAGCTCTATTAGACTCCGGAAGTGACCGCACGCTAATCAGACAGGACAGCCTGCCTAAAGATGTAGTCTTCTGTGGGGGAACAATAGATATTGTTTGCATCCATGGTGACAAAGTAAGGTATCCCATAGCAGAGGTTACAATTCAGCTGGAAGGCCAATCCTATGTGCTATCTGTAGGAGTACTGGAACACCTACCATATCAAATTGTTCTAGGCCTTGATGTTCCCATACTTCCTGAGCTCATAGCCAAACAATCAGTAGAAACCACTTTGAACTCTAATGATTGTTTCATGGCTGTTACTAGATCTAAAAAGACTCAGAAAGACAGTCCCACAGCAGAATGGGAGGAGTTACCTTTTGCCAATGATGAGATTGTAACGGCTAACAATGGCAAAGTGAGGAAGAGCAAACGACAAAAGAGACAAGACAAAGTGAAGGGAACAAAAATAGATGAACGTGTATTGAACCCAAGTGAACCTGATCTGTTTTCTATCTGTAGTGATGTGGCTGCGTTGCAAAAACAAGATCCAAGTCTGGCACCTTTATTTAATAAATGTGTACCGGAAGCAGCTAAAGTCGCAGGGCGTGGGAAAGATGTTTTTGTGATTAAGGGTGACAAGTTGTATAGGCGAAGTGAGAGTAGTGACCAACTTGTAGTTCCAGAGTCTTTAAGATCTACAGTTCTTCACCTTAGTCATTCAGTCCCATGGTCAGGTCATTTGGGCCAAGCTAAAACATTTTCTAGAATGATTAAAAGGTTTTATTGGCCCCAGCAGTATTCAGACACTGTGAAGTATTGCCAATCTTGCCCTGAGTGTCAGTTAACTGCCCCAAACAAAAAGAGGGATAGAGCCCCCCTGATTAGCATGCCCATCATTGACACCCCCTTTTCACGGATCGCTATGGATATCGTTGGTCCACTGGAAAGGAGCAGCGCGGGACATCGGTATAACCTAGTGGTGTCGGACTACGCGACAAGATATCCAGAGGCTTTCCCACTAAGGAAGATAAAGGCCCGCCAGGTCGCCACCTGCCTGATCCAACGTTTCTCCAGAGTTGGGATCCCAAAGGAAATCATCACAGACCAAGGCACCAATTTCACCTCCAGCCTGTTGAAACAAGTCTACCAGCTGCTGGGTATACATGGAATAAAGACAAGTCCCTATCATCCACAGACAGACGGCCTCGTGGAGCGTTTCAATAAGACTCTGAAATCCATGTTGAGGAAGTTTGTGGCAGAATCCGGATCTGATTGGAACCAGTGGCTTCCATTTTTGCTCTTTGCATATAGAGAAGTGCCACAAACATCTACAGGCTTCGCACCATTCCAGCTTCTGTATGGACATTCTGTTAGAGGGCCTCTAGATGTACTGAAAGAGGCATGGGAGGGGCCAATGCCAGAGCAAAGATGTACTGAACTCTCTTATGTCCTAAAGATGAGAGACCGACTAGAACAGTTTAAAGAACTTGCCGGTGACAATTTGGCTCAAGCTCAAAATAGACAACAGAATTACAACCAGGCCTCGAGAAGAAGAATATTTAAAGAAGGCCAGAAAGTCCTGTTGCTGTTGCCAACTTCCGAGAGTGGGCTCTTGGCTAAATGGCAAGGTCCATATGGGATCTGCAGAAAGACTGGTCCAGTTACTTATGAACTATTTATGCCAGAGCGTCGTAAAAAGTACCAAACATTCCACGTTAACCTGCTTAAAGAGTGGGTTGACCGTCCAGATCAACTCTCTTTCCTGGCACGGGCAGTCGCAGATGAAGAGGAGCTTCAAGAGCAGTACTTTCCTTCGTCAGTAGAGGCACCAGTTTTCCCAGATCTGAGTCATCTGAGCCGGAGACAACATGAAGAACTGAAAGTCTTCATGACAGATGAACTGTTTAGTGCGAAACCTGGTAATACTCACCTTATCCAACACCAGATTCGCCTTCGCTCACCAGATCAGCAGCCTATTAGAGACACAACCTGCCGTATTCCAGCCCAACTTGGTCCTGAACTGAAGAAAGAAGTGAAGGAGATGTTGGAGACTGGAATAATTGAACCATCCCGCAGTGAGTGGTGCAGTCCTGTAGTCTTGGTTCCCAAAAAAGATGAGCCAAAGCTCAGATTCTGTGCAAACTTTTCAAAGTTAAATGCAGTGTCAGCATTTGACCCCTACCCAATGCCCAGGGTGGATGAACTGATTGAACGTCTCGGACATGCAAGTTACTTGACAACGCTAGACCTCTGTAAAGGGTATTGGCAAGTTCCTCTAGAAGAATCCTCAAAAGATCTGACAACATTCCGGGTGCCAAGCGGCCTCTTCAGGTTTCGGGTGATGCCCTTTGGTCTACACGGAGCACCGGCGACGTTCCAAAGGCTTGTGGATGAGGTGCTGAGAGGAGCTGAGGACTACTCTGCAGCCTACATCGACGACATCGTTATCTTCAGCCAATCGTGGGAGGAGCATCTGCAGCATCTTACTGATGTCTTCGGTCGGATCCTGGAGGCAGGTCTTGTCATTAACGGCAAGAAATGTCACATTGCCAAGTCTGAGGTGCAGTACTTGGGCTATGTGATTGGAGCTGGGGGTATCCATCCTCAGGTGGGCAAAGTAGAAGCTATTACTGCCACCCCGTTGCCTAACACCAAGAGAAGACTAAGATCTTTCTTAGGCCTAGTGGGTTGGTACCGACGCCTAATCCCAGACTTTGCAACCCGCTCAGCCCTTTTATCGGACATGACAAGTAAAACTAGCCCCGTAAAGGTCAAGTGGACGCCTGACACCATACAAGCGTTTAACGATTTGAAAGACTGCTTGTGTCTACATCCAGTTTTACAATGTCCAGATTTTGAATTGCCTTTTACGGTACAGACTGATGCTTCAAGTGTAGGGCTGGGGGCAGTGTTATTGCAAGGGGAGGAGGGAAACCAACTTCCAGTCCAATACATTAGCAGAAAACTCTTTCCTAGAGAAAGGAGGTACTCTACAATTGAAAAAGAAGCTCTTGCCATTAAATGGGCACTGGATACACTTAAATATTACTTGATAGGGAAAGCGTTTGTGCTAGAAACGGATCACCGTGCTTTACAATGGATTCACAAGATGAAAGACACTAATGCTCGTATAACTCGATGGTATTTGTCTCTGCAGCCTTTTTGTTTTAAGATTCTGTATAAACCAGGTAAAAATAACATCATTGCAGATTTTCTGTCCCGTGACTCTGAGGAGTAACGGTCTTAAGAGGGGGGGATGTGTGACAAAGTAGGTTTTAGGTTACTTTGTCCCATTAATTTCTTTTGTCACGTTGGTTATAGTTTATGTATTCATTGTTTTGTAGTTAGAATTTTTGTAATCAAGCTAATAATTGCCACCTGGTCCGGAGAGGGGTGTGTCCGTGCAGGCAGCCATGTTGGGGGCTTTGCGCTGCCCATGGACCAGCCCAGGTGGAAGAGGGGGGGGGGGGAGTAGGTTAAAGTTTCTTGTATTTTGTATTTTTGTGTTTACATACGTCTCTAAGTTGAAACATGTATATTTTGAAGGGTGAAGTAACTGGGGGAAGGGGAAGTGTTGGGAGAAAAACGTACTTGTCAACCGTTTACACAGTGAGTTTACCTGGTAGTTACCTTGAGATGGACTGATCTGGGGGAGGAGCTTCCTGCTGGAGGAGTTTAAAAATGTGCTTGCAACAAGCATGGAAAAACCATGTAGCTGGGTACATGTGGTGGTTTCCTGAGTTCAGTTAAGTTCTGTTTGTTTTGTTTCTGTTCAGCATTTTCTATAGTGGTTGTTTTGGTACAAATGTTAAGTTAAATTTTTACCATGGTGGAAATAAAAGCCAGCTACAATGGAAATGTCTGAGTCTGCCTCCTACTTATCCACATTGGCCAGCTTCCTCACAACTACTTTTTCAGTAACTAAGGAATACTGTACAACATATTACTTCAACAAAATACGGTTTTATATTGGTCATTACAATTTAACCTTTTAACCCCCAGCTGAACCGGGCACATTTTCTCCAGTTTGGCTTTACCCAAATCTAAAAGCTTCTTGAAAAAAAAAGTGTCAAAATAGCGTCAAAGTGACCAAAAAGCCATTTAAAACCACAAAAGAGCAATAAAAAGTGGCAAAAATGCCATTTTAAAAAAGCCATAAAAAGCAACAAAAGAACAACAAAAATTGAATGAAAAAGAACGTTAAAAAAGTGACGACAACACGTGTAGATGAGTTTTGTAGGTCGTAGCTTTCAAATGAGATGTTGGCAGGCTATAAGATAATAAGATATAAGATCTGCAGTTGAGTGTAGCTAACCTTTGACAGCACTCTTGCCCGGTGGCGTTATTACTATCTTCAGTTTACATTTTGCCAAAAGTAACTCAGAAGTAACTCAAGCTACATTTTTGAAAGATCAGGACAACAAGAGAGGTAGCCAGGTAGGTACTGCCAATAGCTAAAGTAGGCTAAGGCCCTGTCCCAATTCAAACCCTAGCCCAAGATTTGAGCCCTTCCCCTAGTTTTGCGCGTTCCCGTGGAGGGGTAGGGTGTCCTAATACTTTAGGGAGCAAGAGGAAGTGGCTATCTTCCCTTGAAAAATGTGTTCTTACAAATGTACGAATATATACGCAAATACGCCTGTAGAAATTCTGAAATGTGTTGGAATGTGTTAGATGTATATGCAATGGACTTTTAAGTTATAGTTTGAAAGTCGCTATTTGACGACGTTCGTAAAAATGCCGAGTGCTTCGCGAGAGTCTGCCCGTCAATAGACCTTTTTCACGACAACCGGAAGTAGCGCATAGTAGTGCCCAGTCTCTTCCTGTCTTCGCGGGTTTCAACAAAGTCGCTTAATTTGCCCACTTTTCGTTCGCTGATGCGGAGGTAATCGCAGTCACAGTCAGGTGGGCAGGCTGTGAGAATGGACTCTAATTATATTCCTGTTTTCTACCTGGAAGCAACGTAAAAGGCGCTGGTGTTGGACTGACTAAAGGGACACAGCTAGCCTGAACTGCGTCAGTGAGATGGGCCGATATAATGGCTCAGCACACCCACAGATGTCCTCAAGTAATGGCTCACTCATTGTTGTACTGGTAAGTGTCTGGCAGCTGTTTTGCAGTTGTAGTTCAGATGTGTATTTCATGTTTAGGTCTTGTTTTTAGCCCTTGTTTTGCTCGTGCCAACAGCTGCTAAGGCTAAGGCTGTTAGCTTCAGGCTACGTGACATTTAATACATACTTTTCCTCAGTCTATCACCTCCAAATCTTTTTCTCACTGTAACTCACGTAACTATCATTGTTTTGAGACCGTATTGAGAAGAAAAAAAAGAAGTTAAGCCACAGAACAAATGGTTAATTATAAGGGCTGTCAAAAATAGCGCGTTAACGACGTTAATTAGTTGTTTGTTGTTAATTACGTAATTTTTTTTTTAGCGCATTTCACGCATGCGCAGTGTGACGAATTATTCAGGTCAGGAAAGTCAGGAAAGTGGTTGGGGAGCTAGAGGCGAGATGGAGCAAGGTGAGCAAAGTAGGCCTATGGATGATGGTACAGTTAACAAGTACAAGGTTATTTGCAAGATTTGTAACGAGGAGTTTCAATTTCACCGGAGCTGTTCAAGCTTGAGGTACCATGTCAACGCCAAACATGCTTTTGCTGGGCCATCAGGTTCAGCAAAGACCACGCGCCAGACCACGCTGAATGTTCGCTGGCCATTAACAAAATCAACCTCAGATCATTTGACCAACACAATAGCAAAATGGATCACAAAGGATTGTAGACCCATTGTAGAAGACTCAGGTTTCCGTTTTTCTGTGTCGCTCACATGGTGCAGAGACGTGTCACAGTGAGTCTTGCTGACAGCGGCTTTGTAAATGCTTTGGCCAAGGCTCGCAAAGTTGTCGGTCATTTTAAGCACAGCCCAGCAAACACTGCAGAGCTTCAAGCACAACAAGTCAGCCTGGGAAAGAAGCAAGAGCCATTGATCCAGGATGTTCCAACACGTTGGAATTCGACACTGGAAATGGTCAAGCGCGTGAGCAGAAATAAAGAGGCCGTCATCGCAGCCCTGGACAATCAGGAGCACAAACTCGTTTGGCCGACCGCAGCAGAGTGGGATAAACTGCAGAGGCTGGAGACACTTCTAGAGCCATGCAGGTAAATCAGTCTGTAACTTATCAAATCATTCTGTGGTACTACCTTCTCTCTGCCACTTGTGTCTCAAGGTGGAAGCCTGTGATGAGGACCCTGCATATGTGGTGAGATTCAAGACCAAGTTCAAGGAGGATCTAGCATCCCGTCAAGAAAAGCTCAACAATGCATGGCTCCAGATTGCTACAGTTTTGGATCCTCGTTTCAAAGACTTGAAATGCCTGCCCAAGACAGGCAGGGAAGAGGTGTGGACCACACTTGAAGGGATGTTGCAACAAGAATCACCCGGAAGGTCTTCACAGACACATGATGATGGGCCACCCAGGAAGAAAATCAGCCTTCTGCAAATGGGCTCAGATTCAGAATCAGAAGATGAAGAGGTCCAACCTGCCATACACAGGTACAGCGCAGAGTCCACCATTAAATTGGAGAACTGCCCCTTGAGGTGGTGGGCATCTCATTCAGGAGCCCATGAGAAGCTGGCTTCACTAGCTCACAAATATCTAGCCACTCCTGCAACCACTGTTCCCTGTGAACGACTTTTCTCAGTTGCAGGTCACATTGTGAACAAGAAAAGGTCACTTGTATTCAGTTGTTCCATACATAAGTTTAACACAACATTATACTCTTCCATCATGTAACACTTCCTCTGTTCTGAACTCCTGGAACCGTCTGCCTAAAGACATTTCTAACATCGCATCGACAGTTTTAAACAAAGACTCTGTCGACACACTGCAACAAATGAAATCATGTTGTAATTGTGGATTTGTGTTTTTATGCTTGTTTTATAGGTTTATATAATGTGAATACTGCCCAAATATTTTAGAATGTGATGTCCTTGTATGAAAATGTGATTTTATAATCCGGAGCCCGGGAAGACGAGCCATTGTCAAGGCTAACGGGCATCTTGATAAAAAAACAAACAATCCTATACTTTCCATTGCACCTGTCGTTAGTCACTAATCTCCTGCTGCGTGTTTGCTCCTCAGAGTTAAGCCTGTGATTAGGCAGAGGCCAGAGCAAGGAGCAGACGTCACGCTGCAAACTCTGGTCCCCTGTCCGCCGGTCCCCTCTGCTCCTCTCCACCCAGGAGCCTCTGCACCTTCTCCACCCAGGAGCCTCTTCACCTTCTCCTCCCAGGAGCCTCTCCACCTTCTCCTCCCAGGAGCCTCTTCACCTTCTCCTCCCAGGAGCCTCTGCACCTTCTCCACCCAGGAGCCTCTGCACCTTATCCACCCAGGAGCCCTCCACCTTCTCCTCCCAGGAGCCTCTCCACCTTCTCCATCCGGGAGCTTCGCCGTGCCTAGGCGCCATGTCCACGGGAGAGAGAACCCCCTCCACCACCTCTGTGGAATCAGCCTCCGCAACAGACAGGTGACCCACTTTTTTGTGCACAGACAAAATGGGCCTCTAATCGTAGACGGGTCAAGTGTAAAACACATTGTTTTAATCAACACTCCAAGGGACTTTAGATTTTCTTTTTGTTTCCCTGATGTTTGAAGTATGGAGCCTGACAATAATGTACCATTATAACAATATTAATATTGCCAAGGTTTGAAAACCAGAAAATAGCTTCTTTTTTGTGTGTGAAGAAAATGGTGAAACTTAAAATTTGCATCACCCCAGTAATAATCACCTATTTGGACATATAGTGAGTAAAATGTTGAATTTGCAGGAGGGTTACTTGAACCCAGTCACAAAGACACTGACCCAACACTGCAAAAAATTAAAGTCTAGATTAGTATAAATGTCTCAAATTGAGCATAGTCATTTAAATTTGAGTTGTTTGGACTAGTTAAGATGCAGTTGGGCATTTTCACTTAGTTATTTCACTTGTTCTGAGACAATCATTTCAATACTGTTTGTCTTTATTTGAGATCAATGTCTTTGCCATTTGGTGTAAGAAAATTGTTTATTTCAATCAAGATGACCTCAAACTTGTCCAATCAGGAAAAAAAGTCTAAATTAGAGAGTGGACTAAAATGACTTAAGTCCTTCAGTGTTTTGTAAAATCAGACATTTGAGGGGAAAAATGTTTTAAAAGCGTTATTTCGCGTCCTGAAAGTGGCGAATCGTGAAGATTAGGAACGAAATTTGGACCAAAACCAAGAATAAAAAATGTATTTGTGCGCCCTCTTTCAATGTTAGGAAACAAAAACGAGTATCCCAAAAACACCTGATAAATGGTCATGTCTTTTCTGAGCTCTGGATAGCAATGGCATATTCCAAAACACCTCAGACTGTGGATTATTACACCTGTAATCTATAATTCACTGCTTTAAAGGTACAGGCCACCGTTTTGTCCATACTGAGATATGTTCTTACCTGAGCTTGGACGAGTTGATGTGCACCTGTCTGGCCTGTCACGCAAATCTAGAAATATAGGTCATTTGTAAAAACATTGGGGAAAATGTATTTGAGCTTTTTTTGGTGCCTGCTCTCGAAGGAAACATTTTTCCGATACCAGACTGGTGTTTCAGGGTACCCATCCCTAGTCAAGTTAAAGTCCTTTTTTTTTTTTTTTCAGCCAATGTGAGACCCCTAAAGACTCGCCCGCTGGCTCTGTGTCGGAGACGCCTAAGAAGAAGAGGAAGTCCAAGAAGAGCTCCGAGAGCAGGAACAAAGTCTACCTGTCTATACTCAACAGTATCTTTGGGGCGGTGAGTGTGGGACGCGCTCCTCCAAATGTTTCCTCGCTGTTGTTGTGTCCTCGGGCCCAGACACTTCACCCCAGACCTGCTCTATTCCTGCTTTACTGTTGGTTCAGATT
Organism: Proterorhinus semilunaris; assembly: GCA_021464625.1. Lineage (NCBI taxonomy): Eukaryota > Metazoa > Chordata > Actinopteri > Gobiiformes > Gobiidae > Proterorhinus > Proterorhinus semilunaris. Next base: position 565,606 of record JAJBBP010000037.1, on the reverse strand, counting down.
GGGTTTAGTTTGGTTTTGTCTTTAGCCCCCACATTCAACATTCTGACCTTCTGCACAAGGCTTCGTTGGAAAAAGTCCTCACAGTTTTAACCTCTTAACCCCCACCATAACCACGTGCATTTTCTCCAGTTCAGCTTTACCCAAATCTAAAAGTTTACAGCCTAGCTAGCGGTTTCTTTTTTGTAACTTTTTATTTTTATTTTGTTTTGCTTTTTCGTCACTTTATTTGTCACCTGTGTAGTTGCCTTTTTGTTGCTTTTTCCTCCATTTTTGAAGACCAACAGCATCAGAACTTGGAGTGTTTGCCTTGCCTTGCCTTCCCTTGCCTATATAAATAATATCTATTATTATTATTATTATTATTAATATTATTATTATTATCATCAATCCATTACATTCAGTATTTGATGATTAATCGAGAGTTAAAGTGTTGACTTTGACCCTCCTGATTTAAATGTGTTTAAATGTGAATTTCAGAGAGTTAGGGTTAGGAACGGCAAATGTGATGTAAGTCATGTTTCACTCACACGGCTCTTACACATAGTTTTAGAAACTAGAAGCTCTTGGCTTTCAAATGAGGCCTCATATTGCCATATTGGCTGTAAGCTCTCCAGTCAATATGCTTTGGGATTTGGATATGAATGAGCTGGCAGATAACAGCTTAACACGGTACAATGTTTTTTTTGTATAGAGAGCAGTGTTATTTAGTCGTTTTTAGTCCAAGGAATGTTTTGCTGTCTAAAATGTGACTAAAACTAGTTGTTTATGAGACTAAAACTGTCACTAAAATCTCCAGATGTTTTTGTCGAATAAATATGACTAAATAAAAATGAAAAGACGAGACTAAAATCATCCAAACTTCCCTGACAGTTTGAAAGAGCCTCGTGTCATTTAAATTCACAAAGGAACAGCTCTGAGCTTCATGAGGAACAAACATGAAGCAGGACCTTCAGTAAATATGATTATAATAAATATTATAAAAGCAAAGTTGACTAACTTAAAGGTGCACTATGAAACATCGTTTTTAGGGGTTTGTACCAGAAACCTGCCACTGTGAGGGAAAACAAAAGTGCCAAGCTGCACCCATAATGCCACTGGGTCAGTAAAAGGTCAAATACGCACAAAGTCATGTGATCATCCAGTCATCTGTACTAACACAGGTGAGCCTCGTAGCTTTTCTCATGTCGATGGAAGTGGACTCTAGGGCTGGCAATACTGACAAAAACAAATATCTATATTTTTAGGACTTTCTCAATAACGATATATTTTTGCAAACCAAAAATGGGGGGGGGGGGGGGGACGACACTAAATGGCCTTTACTAAGAGAGACACATATTTCTAGTAACTGAACTTGTGGATGATATCTGGCCCACCTCTGGCTAACCTCACTTTCCGGGTGTGGGACTAAAAAGCTCGGTCCTACTCGCTTCTCTGTGGATGTGTGTGTGGGGTTTAGTCCTGGTCCAGCACTGGCTCAGTCCCGCTTTAGTCTGGGACTCGAGCGTCAGGAGAGCAGCTGTAATCCCAGTGTGTCCGCCGCCTTAATCTGGATTACTGTCACTCTGCATTACACTGATCCACATGAAGAGGCTGCTTCACCCTGTTTTTAAACTCATTTTATATCCAATTATTGGTGTCGCTTTGACCATGTCACAAGAAGCTCAACATAGGCCCGTTCACTGAAACCACTGAGGTCTCCATCTGACTGAGATGTTCGTTTTTACAAAAACACAGGGGCATGATGATCAGTTTGGTTCCTCATCTGTGTCGTTTTGTTCCGTTTTAACCTTGTTTAAGTCGAGTGTTGTCACAGTTTTTTTTAAATTAAATTTTAAAGAAGAGTAAAGAGTTGAGTCAAATATCACAGAAACATAAGATAAGATAACAGGCCTTCCTCTCTCCTTATTTCTCTGTTAGGGACAGTATTGGGCAGTAACTGAATACATGTATTTAGAATACTCATTTTCAGTAACTCTCTTCAGGTACATACATGGCAGTACTCAATCATTACATTACAGTATTCAGAACACAGTACTCTGATTGGACAAAGTAATGGAATACATTTCAAAGTGTCCTCCCCAACACTGATCCATAAATAGTTGCAATATTCCAGACGGTTAAATTGATATTTGGGTCTGTGCCCCTCTCAGCAGAATAGGATGATGGGAGGGCATCTGACTCACTAATTCAACTATATTCTGTGTGTTTTCTCAGGAGCGGGAGCTGGCCCAGGCCGAGCTGGACGGTAAGATGAGCCACAGAACCATCCAGATGAGTTTGGTGTTGGAGTACTTTTACCTTACAGTACTTCTACTTGAGTGGTATCATAAGGAAGTCTCTGTACTTGAGTCAAATTGATGCCGTTTGTGTTTCATGAATGATTTCTTTTTATGTCATATCTGATGGTATTTTCACATGATTTGATGTTGCATCTGAAACATAAACAGACGTCTACACTCAGACTGGTTCACACAAGTAGTTTCTCTTCTTCCTACCTTTTTACTTTTATTTGAGTGATTATCTGGGTCACGGCCTTTTACTTCTGCTTGAGGAAATAAACACTCATACTGTAGAAAAAAATCAGATCTGGCACAGAGAGAGTAGTGCGTGGTGATTGATAATGAAACGTCCACATTTGGTCTAGAGCAGTGTTTTTCAACTTTTTTTGAGCCAAGGCCCATTTTTTTCATTGAAAAAATCATGAGGCACACCACCAGCAGAAACTGTAACAAAATGTAACTCTGTAGCCTATATTCACAATATAAAGTTGTTCTCATCAGTGTCTTGGATAGAAACACCATATAGTCTCGCTAGCCACAATGCCACTGTCCGTCGCCACCTGTTGCATCCATGCATCACTAATTCTCTTGTCTCAAAGAAATGAGCTACCTACGACCACTTACTGATATGGAAGAGTAATACATGGTTACTCTGCCGATCACTAGACAGCACAGAGACTTGACAACGGCACATTATTTGCAGATAATAATTAATTTGTTTTCAAAAAATACTTTTTAGACCCACTAGGTGAAATTGGATAATTTTCCAAGGCACACCAGACAATAGCTCACGGCACAGTGGTTGAAAAACACTGGTCTAGAGGTTGACATCTCTGCCCGATACATCGATAAAAGGCCGATCTCTCCGTCCCTGCCCCGGACAGAGACTTAAAATCAGCCTCTCACAACTTCCTCGGCCTCAAGGGTGAAGAACATCACGGTGAAAATCAGTCACATGCTTCGGAGACTTGGATTATATTGTATATATTTTGTGTTGTAGACTTTATCTCTTATGGTTCCAAAATTATAAGCCAAAGATTTATCTTTTTTTTTTAAATTGGAATCTGCTGATTTTTGTCTTTCAAACAAGCTCCCTCTAAAGTACCACTAACCATGAATGTCCTGAATAAATCAGCGCCCCCTGCTGACACGTTTTATAGTTTAGAAGCTTCTTGAAAATAAGCGCCAAAAGAAAACGCAACAAAAACAGAAAAGTGACAAAGAACACAATCGAACAGTTGTTGAAGAGTTACTAAAAAACCTGGCAAAACCAGCCTGTAAACCGAGGCCGAAATCTTTGCATGGATTTGGGGACCAATCACAGAACGAGGAGGGAGGGCTAGACGATTGTAGTTTATTTACGGATCCAACATGGACGCGACGCCATCCTTCCATAAAGCTTTAGACCATGGCTGATTCCGAAACCCTTAAATTGGTAAGAGGTCTAATGCCAAACCGGATGTGTGTCAGCGTCCGCCATGATAAGAAGCCTCCGAATTGGGCTGTCAGTTAGGCCTGTTTCACACCGCACGCGGATTCGTGAACGAATTGTCGAGCGACCCAGTCTGCGCCATCATTCAAGTCACGCTTCAAGTGGCGTCCTGTTCAGATGAGAAAGCGGCTTTCAGCACCAAATGTGCAAAAATCACTTCTATAAAGCAATTTCACGTCTATCCAATCTTGTACTTGGAATACATAAGGAAATATAACTTTAGGCGTATTAATAACATCATTTTCCATGTACTTCTACTACTTTTTTTTATATGCATAAAACACATTTTGTGCATATAAAGGATATTAAGGAGACATATCAGTTGTATTCCCTTCTTATAATGAATAGTGCTGCTGTAGAATGAACCACGAGGAGTTGTTTTGAGTCCAATACTACTCTAGGCGCTTCGCCCCCGCTCCGTGGCGGCCTGAACACACGCCGCTCACCGCGAGGTAGTTCAGCCGCTCGACTCTGCGGTCGGCGTGCGGTGTGAAACAGGCCTTAGGAAGGAGTTCGGGAAAGGAGCCTCAATGCTAACTATCATAGCCACTTTAGCATAGGGACCTCTGATGCTAACTCACTGGCGATTAGGAGCCATGTGCCATCCCATAAGCCACTGTGCCGCCAATCCCCCCACCCCCTTGCCCCCACCCTCGAGTCATTCAACCACTGTTGATTGACAGGCGCACATTTAATAAACAAATGAATATATAAGATTCTACACAAGCCAGACTTTATAAAAGTGACAAAATACATGTTAGTCACCACAGCTCAGTCACATGTCAGTGTTTTAAAAGCCTCCTCAGTAAACGGCTTAAATGAAGCAGTTTGTGCTTTTGTGCTTTTGCTTCATTTAGTAGAAACTTAAGCCACATGGCTAATTTGCATACTGTAGCTTTATGAAACCGCTGTTGAGATAAAATAAAGGGAAATGTGAAGGATCATTTGGATTTTCTTTTTTTTTCTCTCCTTCACTGTCTTTATTTGGACACTATGTGTCATGGTTGGATGGTGGAGTGAGGAAAAATAAAAACCCAAAATGCAGGACTGCAACAAAACTGGTGATATTTATTAATAATTGGCAAAAACCAAAATAACAAAATCCAGAGAAACAAACCGGGGCTGATGTAGACAATGACACGACAAGGGAACCACAGGGGTATAAATACATGAGGAAACAGGGCACAGGTGAAACACGTCAGGGCGGGACGGGCCATTAACACAAGGGAAGCAAAGCAAAAATCACACAGACCAAAAAGACATGTCAAAATAAAACACCAAGGACAGATAAACACAAAGCAAACCAAAACAGGGCAACAAAAGACCGAATCGTGACACTATGTTGTCCAAATAATACAGCATACAGTGGGTGGCGCCATACACTTTTGTTTGCCTCCCAATAACCTCAAAGAAGAAGAAGAACAGCTGTTGGTGATGTCACTTCCCCTTCCCCTGGGTAAGGACGGTGGAATTGGGCAAATGCTGCTGAAGCAGAAGTTCCCTAACTGCTTAGAGATCTAACAGTTGACCCCATGAAAGGTTAAGGATCAGGAGCTAGGGTTAGGAGACGGAGGCCATAATTTAAGGGTTTCGGAATCAGACGTGTTCTAAATAGTTTAGCTCGAAAGTTTACAGCGGGTACTTCATACGTCATCTGAGGCGATGATACGATTGGCTATGGCTACGTTCAGATGAGAGACATTCAGCACAATAAACGGCTCTGGACAATCGTAAACCACACCTCTCCTACCGGAAAATGAATTGGTGGTCTCCAGACTAAATATCACTTGTGATATTTTTGCTGGCATTGGCCAGGCTACAAAAACCCAACAAAAATACAGTAAAAAAGTGACGACGAGGTAACAAGTCTTAGCTTTCAAATGAGGCGTACTCTCCAGTCCAGAAGCTTTTAGATTTGAGTAAAGTTGAACTGGAAAAAATGTGCTGTGGAAGTCACACTAATAAAGTTTGTCCACAAGAAGTCAGCGTTCAAACAGAATGAAGCAGCTCTGAAGCTCCGAATCTTCAGGAAAGTGTTGAAGTGTCACTACATCTTTGTGTTGGTCTGGAGAACCTTAATGTTGAAATAAATAAGACTAAATCAGTATGTTGGCCCCTCTCCCCACGTCCGCCCTCAACCCTGTAACATACTGCTGTCCCGTCTGTGCAGAGCTGCAGGAGGCCTTCAAAGAGTTCGACTACGACCAGGACGGGTACCTGAACTACAAGGACGTGGCTGAGTGCATGAGGACCATGGGCTACATGCCCACGGAGATGGAGCTGCTGGAGATTGTGCAGCAGATCAAGATGAGAAGTCAGTGCCTTTGTCAACACGGTCCATCTATGCTGCCCTTCAAAGGGGGCAATATATGACCCAAAACAGGTCTTTTATATTTGGTGACAAAGCTTTATGGCTCAGTTCTGCTCCATGTTGGAGAAATATCGATGTAAAATTTGCGGTAACTATAAATCTGTCAGCGATACAAAGGAAAAACTCAGTGACTGCAGATCGATTTCTAACGGACAGTCACTGTACTCAGCCTTTTTACTGGGAAATTTGGGAGAATTGTTTAAAAAAAAAAAAAACTCACAGTACTCAAGCAGCATGTTCCCCCGTTACTTTTTTACTCTTATTTGACTGGAGATCTGTCTCAGCACCACATACGTTCAGTTCAGGGGCAACTTCTACAGACAGATCCACGGCTGTGCTATGGGCTCTCCAGTTTCACCCATAGTGGCTAACCTCTACATGGAGGAAATGGAGAGGAACGCCTTGGCCTCATACCCAGGAAGCAAACCCAGCCACTGGCTCAGATATGTAGATGACACGTGGGTCAAAATAAAAAATTAAGCAGAAGGAAGTGGCACCTTTTACAGATCACATCAATGCTGTGGACCCCAGAATTAAATTTACCCGGGAGGACGCCAAAGAGAAAGAACTTGCCTTTTTACTCATACTGACCAGTATTTGATATTTGACTCTAACCATCCACTCCAGCACAAACTAGGGGTCATCATGACGCTCAGACATAGAGCTAAAGAGGTGCTACCAGTGCAGAGGGAAAGACCAAAGAGGAGCAACATGTCCAGAGAGCCCTCTCAGACTGTGGCTATCCTAACTGGTCTTTCACTAAAGCACAAAGGTCAAGATGAGTTCATCCCAAAGACAAAACTCCGAGCCACAAACAAAGCAATGTGGTTTATTCAATTCAATGCAAAGAAGAAGAATGCAAACAACATTATATTGGAGAAACTAAACAAGTTTTACAGAAGAGACTTTCTCAACACCGAAGAGAAAGCACAAGTGGCCCCCAGTCGGCGGTGCACCTCCACCTCAAAGCCTCCAACCACTCCTTTGAGGACGGGGAGGTCAACATTTTAGCTGAAGAAGAATGTTGGTTTGAAAGAGGAGTTAAATAAGCTATTTTTGTCAAGGAAGAAAATCCCTCCATGAACCGGAATGGCGGCCTCAGATTTAATCTTCCGTCACTTTACTCCAATCTCCTTCGGGAGAAACCAACAGGGCACGGCCAGTCCAAGGGACGGCACCTCAGCCAACAAAAGAACAATAGGCAGGTAATTAGCAGTGATCAGCCATGAATAGGACAGATACTGGGCAGTGATCATCTATAAATAGGACAGGACTGACCGATACTGGGGAGACGCTCTACTTCAAAAGGGGTTTACCCACAGGTGAGAGTAGCTGTGATTAGAGGGGAGGAGCCGGGCCAACCCTAACTCCTCCCCATTGGTCTATATATTCAGCTGTGGGCTGAGCGGGACTTTTGTCGCTGACGAAGCCTTTTGGATGAGAGGCGAAATGTTCGAAGACTTCAACTACTGAGTACAGAAGATGAATCAAGTACCTTCATTGAAAATCTGATTTGACTAATTATTTTGTTTACAACTTTTACTTCTACTTGAGTAAAATAATTTCAAAGTAAAGTTACTCTTGTATAGAGCTGATACTTGGACGGTGCCTACACTCAAATATTTGTCATCTTGAACCAGAAAACAGAACAATAATGTTGACGTCACTGCTCGTCTTTTGACTGGATGGTGGACATGTTTAACTCTGTGCCCTGTGTGCAGTGGGGGGCCTGATGGACTTCGAGGACTTTGTGGAGCTGATGGGGCCCAGGATGATGGGGGAGACGGCGGACATGCTGGGCCTTAAGGAGCTCCAGTCTGCGTTCGTACAGGTCAGTCCTGCACAGTGGCGTTGTCGAGACGCTGTTGTGTTCTTCTATCCATCAGGCCCAAACCGTATTACTGTGTGCAGTTTGACCTGGATGGAGACGGGAACATCAACCTGGACGAGATGAAGGAGGCGGTGAAGAGCCTGCTGGGGGAGAAGCTGAAGAAGGGCGAACTGGAGGAGATCCTCAAGGAGCTGGACATCAACGCTGACGGAAACATCGACTTCGAAGGTGAACCTCTGAGCGTGTGTGACGAGGCGGCGGCGGGACGTTCCTTTGCTCACACGGTCTGCACAAACCTCACTAGATCTGAGTCTTTCGGAAAGAAACTCCCAGAGCGGGGTTTTCATCAACAAAGACTACAACGAAATCACCACCTTTTTTAATAACAACAACATAACGATAACGAGCTAAAAAAGCATAGTTCTTTACCGACACTGACCCCCAACCACTCACCCACCATAAACTATTGTACATGTTTATAGTGGTAGGTGGTAAGCGTTTGTGCTTCACAGCCAGAAGGTCCCGGGTTCGATTCCCACCTGAACGGGCCTTTCTGTGGAGTTTGCATGTTCTCCCTGTGTCTACGTAGGTTTCCCACAGTTTCCTCTACCACTAAAAAAACATGTACAATAGGTTCCCCTCTGGAGCCAGGACTGACCTGGAAATGAGATGGCTAATCTCAGTGGGACTTTCCTGGTTAAATAAAGAATAAAAAGAGGCCGCCTGTGTCGATGAAAGTCTAACCAGCTCACGGGAGTGTAAAGATACAGTAAATGATCCAGAGGTCTCACTTCCTGTGTTTGTTTGCAGAGTTTGTGATGATGCTCTCCATACACTAACGGCTCTGGACACGTGACGACAAGGAAGACGCTGCGTCCCACCATCCGACTGTTTGTTTATTCAGTAGTAGTCAACAGGTTTACACATTCTTCTATAATGAGTTTGATGGTTTTTCACATTAGTACAATAGACATTATCTGAAGGAACGTAGTTTTTGTTAATTCGTTAATTTAGTTAATTTTGACACAAGACAGCGACATAAAGAGTGTGGGCCTGTAGACTTTGCTTATTTTGTGATAAAAGTTCAATATACAGTCTTCACTTCATTGTACTGATGGTTAGTAAAATGTTGTTGTACGAGCGAAAACGTGTGGATGTGAATAAATAAACACGGCTATTTACCTAAAGAAAACCAAGTACCGCTCTTCACTGACACAAACACACTGACATTCAGATGATTTTTTTTCCTTAATTTATTTAAAAATAATATTTTGAAGTCACAGCTCAATCAAATGTTAAATAAAATAAAGTTAACAAGCTCCTCTAGTAAAATTCTTGTGGAGGAACTCTCACCACAGCAGCCTGTCTCTTCTCACTGTAACAGAGAACATCATACCGGGGACCCGAGCTGTACCGGGGCCACTTAAAGGTTCAGGAAATCACTTCAGCAAAGCTGAAAAAGAACTAAATCCTTTAGGGCAGTGGTTCTTAACCTAGGTTTGATTGAACCCTAGGGGTGAGTCAGTCTCAGGGGTTCGGTTTGGTGAATGCCCATGTGAAACTGGTGGGGTTCAATACCTCCAACAAAGTTAAGAACCACTGCTTTAGGGACTGTTGTAAACACGTTAGAAGCCCACACAGTGAAGCAGTTGTGCCTGTAAACAAGTGTTCAGCATTTCTTTCTTTGATGCAGGTGCTCACAGACTTAAATAATATATAATCTATTATAGCATACACACTCTCGCTCAAAGCACACCACAAAGTCCTTCACTAGCTCTCATTTTATAACTTTGGATTTCACATACTCACTGTACTTATTTTGGCTCTAATGGAGCGTATGAAACTTTCAGTCCTTCAGTATCCTTCCATCTTTAAGTTCCCATATTGTGCTTTGTGTTGACATTTCAGGTTTTACCTTTAAAATCTAGTCTATTTGTAGGAAATAAATAATGGTCTCTTAGCTCTGTATACAGTGCAACGCCACAGTGAGGAGTGAGAAGAGGTTAAATAAAGCATAGAACTGTAGTTTCAGGGTGCACTCACGTCCATAATTGTGGAAAGCCCCGACAGTGCGGTTCATTAGAAAGGGTTTCTACAGGCGGCAGAAAGTCAGATTTAATGCTTTTTAATGCCATTTACTATATTCTATATTCTGCAGGTTAAACAGGACAAATCAGAAGCACCAGTCAATTTCTCAATGTTTAAAGATTATAATAACAGTATGGCCTAAACAAAGGCTTCTTTATGTACTTTTGTTCTCGCTTCTGGTGAATTTGATTTTTCACCCGATTCTTGGCATTTTTAACAGATTCCTGACGGGACGCGACAATTCCCAAAGTCCCGTAGTGGCCCGTAACAGCGCACTACAGTGTGAGACAATATTTGTAGCCGTGCATAATAATTTGTGCTGTGTTCCAACATGTGGAAACACTTCGCAACAATTTGTGACGGCGTGTGAAGCCTTTGTCCCAAACCATCAAATGCCATCCACATTGATGATTGGCGATGAAAGACCCCCCCAATCATCGCATTAACACTAGTATTACCCCCAGAGGGGATACAGAAAGGATTTATTAAGGTCAACAAGTTACTTAGTACTGCTCTAATGCCCTGCGTTTAGTAGTGTGAGATGACATAATCCAGCTCGGCTTGGTTTCGTTCGGACCTCTCCGCCAAACGACCCAGAGTAAGGCCCCGTGGGGATGGACAGTGTGAGTGCGCCCTGGTTCCACTGTTTACAGATAGACAGTGTACGGTGTTTATACTATTCCTTTGTACAACAAGAAAACCCAAGACTAAGTAGCAAAGCACATTATGGGTCCACATACCAAATGAGCCTGTTGTACCCAAAGGACACGCTACATCACGGCTGTCTAAACCCGATGTCCCAGAGGGCCACAGGCGGTTGTTAATGCAAACATTCAGCTGGATGCATTAGCAGAGGTTTTAACCATTAACCACAACTTTATTTAGACTTGGAACCTTAATGCAGCGCTGACTCTAAGTTATTAGTTACCGCACTTGCAGTAAAAAGTACCATCTCTGACGATTTGTGCCAAAACAGCAAGAATTTGGCCGAACTTGGCCCCCGGGCCACACGTTGGGCACCCCTGCACTACATCTCCTGAGTGATCTCCTCCGTGAACTCAGCCATGATGTCATGCACCCACACGTCCTTCTCGTCCTGGGACGTGTCCACCAGGAACACGGTGAGTCTGCGCTCCCAGGGCTCGGGGGCCTCCTGCAGGGCATCCAGCTGAGCCACCAGGGCCTTCCTCTCCACGTGGTTCCGGAACACGATGGAAGCCTCCTCGGACCACTGCCCCTGCTTCACCCCTGGGGCACAGACACATGAGGAGAACTTTAAATCAGTCAGTCAGATTATATCCAGCTTGATCATTCATTCACCATCATTCACCATGCCTATATAAATAGGAATAGGAACTTAAAAACAGTTTACAGAGTCCTGTTGATTCAGGTATTGTTTGTAACAGTAAATGAGAAAGCAGTGGTTCCCAATCGTTTTTCCCTTGGAGCCCCTGTCCAGAAACTGTGGCCCACAAATGTATCCAAACATATTACTGCCAATTATGTCAAACAAACTGAATTTGAGGTGCTTTCTGGACTTGTCCTAACCATTTAATTTGCAAAAATAATAACACTTTTGGCCTGATCCTCTGCACAGACGAAGTGGGGAGATCATGCAAACTCCACAGAAAGGCCTCATCCGGCCAGGGATCCGTCCGGGAGCAAGAGTGCTAATCACTGCCCCACTGTGCCACCCAAGTGCATTGAGCATAGAGATGCACCGATCCAGCTTTTCTGCTTCAATACCGGGGGTTTGAGTATAGATACAGACAGCATCCCTGGAATCGCCCATATCTGGTCATGTTTGAAACAGTTGAGGGGGAAAACAAAGAGAAAAATCTTAACTTTCTCCAATTATTCAAAAACTACTTTAACAAATGTAGAATTATTGATTAGTTTTCTACCCAATAAAGATACAAAGACATGGAGAGGAGCAAAGTGGTTCAGCAGCCCATAAATACATAAATAACGGAGAATGCTAACATGACCGCCTTTGCTCTGCCCAATCCCGTCAGACCTTGGAAGCTAAGCAGGGAAGGGCCTGGTCGGTACTTGGATGGGAGACCGTTTGGTAACACCAGGAAGCCTAGGGTGAATGTAGTGAGTGAGTGAGTGGTTGTCCGTGGTCAGAGGGGCCGATGGCACTGACTGGTTACCTCGCTTCTGTCAGTCTACCCCAGGGCAGCTGTGGCTACAATAGTAGCTTACCACCACCAAGTATGGAGTGAATGAATAATGTAAAGCGTCTTTGAGTGTCCAAAAAAGCGCTATATAAAACCGATGCATTATTATTATTATTATTATTCTTTACGTTAGCATCATGCTACATGCTAACGCTAGCTAGCACTAGCTACGACTATTGTGTTTTCGCTTCTACTGAACAATCTGCTGTGAAAAAATATCCATTTAGACTTTAGAAGTTCATATTCCACCATAAAACGGCTAAAAAGAGTGGAAAATCGTATTTCCCAAAAGAATCTGTTCGCCCCCTAAGCGAAACCACACCCCCTTCTATGACGAGATGCCATCTGTATCGATCTGCTGATATCCGATATTGATACCAAAAGAGGCTTTCTCTGAAGCAATAAAGTCGTATCTTTCCTTGTTACAGGTCAATTATCGATTACATCTATTTGGCTAATAAACTAATTGAAAAACAACAAGAATTACTGGATTTTCTACACCATCCTTGGGTATTTGACAAGCTATTTAGTTTACACATAAAGTGATCAGATCATTACAACTTGTGCATTATAAATATGTTGGATCAGTATTTCATGAACTTAAACACAAACACTTGGCCGCTCCAGCAGTGGCCAATTTTATTTTATCAGGCTACTTTAGATATTTCGATTATAGTTTCTGACCAAGCCTTGATTAGTTGCCGTTAGCATTAGCATGCTCCTGCTAGCTTTAGCATGCTGTTGCTAGCCGCGGATTTTGCGGAGGTTCAAACTAACTCAGCGATTGAATTCTCCAGGTCCTTAGTGTCAAAATGACATACAACATGTCCATAGTCCCTTCAGTTTAGTTTTTAAAAACGGTGAGAGGCATAACAGGTATCCATCTGCATCCCTAATTGACCCGAGTATGCGTGTGTGTTTGTGTGGAAGCTCCTGACCTGCCAGCTGCGCAGTGAGGGCCTGGAAGGGCAGCCGTGTGAAGTCCGGTGCCAGGGATCTCAGCTGTGTGGTGCTCACCACCTCGTGCTTCCCATAGTCCAGCTCATACACAGACACCAGGCCGTTAGACAGGACGCCTTTTACTAACACACGATACCAACTGAAACACACAGACACCAGGCCGTTAGACAGGACGCCTTTTACTAACACACGATACCAACTGAAACACACAGACACCAGGCCGTTAGACAGGACGCCTTTTACTAACACACGATACCAACTGAAACACACAGACACCAGGCCGTTAGACAGGACGCCTTTTACTAACACACGATACCAACTGAAACACACAGACACCAGGCCGTTAGACAGGACGCCTTTTACTAACACACGATACCAACTGAAACACACAGACACCAGGCCGTTAGACAGGACTAGGCCTGTGTACTGTGCATAGATATAGTATACAAGAAGAGATCGATGATTAACTATTTAGCCCCATTCATAGTAATGATCTCGAGTGGTCTGTGAAACATGGCTGCTCAATCTCCTTCCACAAAGCTTGTTCCTTAGAAGGGCTAAAAGGCGGGAAAGCCCCAGCCTCGCGGTGTGGGGACGGAATGGCTATGAGCCCCCACAGAGCTCATGAGCTCACAGAAAACACCGTGGTTAATAGTATGATGCCTATTGCCTACCCCAGCATTGTCACATGGGTCATAACGATTATTAGAAAAAATAAACTCTTTGGAGCCAGGCTTTTCAGCCGCTTAAACGAGGTCCAAACCTACATTAGAATCCTGTTTCCAAAGTGTCTTTTTGGAGTCGCCCCTGGCCACCAGGGGGTGGTATAACAGCAATGTCAGCTCCCCGCCATGAGGACCAAAGAGAAGGGCTTTCCTCGCCCATTGGTACCGTGACCTTTTTTTCCGATACCAGTACTTTTACGATACTTAGTTTTCGATACCGATACCTGAAGGATACGTTTTCCGATATGCAAAAATATTTGTCGTCTAGAACCAGAAAACAATAATGTGAGAAAATGGGGGATAATTGGGAGAAATTGTGGCAAAAATAAGGAACAATTGTGTTAAAAAAAATTGGGCAAAAGTGTGTGGGGGGCAAATTGAATAAAAAAATTAAAAGGAGAAGCGACCTTTGATCCTAACATATGCCGAGTCCGTTAGCCTGCTTCATGTATTTTCCCTAAAGCCGTTAGCATCAACCACATTTAGGTCAAAGTCTTGTTAGAAATTATTAATGAATGTAATCGTACTTTAGATATAAATTTGCATCTAAAAGTGGCCTCTGAGCTAAACTCTTTTTGTGGAGTCAGTCCGACACACGTCTAAGCATCTTATGAGATGTTAATGACAAAGAAACCACAGAAATTAAAGTGCCTCTCGAAAGTACTAATACACCTTGAACGTTTGCACATTTTGTCATGTTTACAACCATAAACATAAAGATTTGATTTGGAATTTTTTACTGAAAGTTCACACACAAGTAACAGACAACAATGAAGTGAAAGCAAAATGATACATGATTCTGTTATTTTTCAAAAAATAGAAAACCGAAAAGTGGGGCGTGCATAAGTATTCATACAGTATGATTTAATACTTTGTGGAACCACCAGTTTCTGCAAAAAAAGCAGCAAGTCTTCTGGGGTTTGACTCTACAAGGTTTGCACATGTAGAGACTGACATTTTAGCCCATTCCTCTTTACAAAACAACTCAAGCTCTGTCACATTAGAAGGAGACTTGGTTGCATTTCTGACCAGTGCTCTCCTTGTTCGGTCTGTTAGTTTAGGTGGACGCCCGTGTCTTGGTAAGTTCACAGTGGTGCTATACTCTTTCCATTTCTGAATGATGGATTGAACAGTGCTCCGTGAGATGTTCAAATCTTGGGAAATCTTTGTATAACTTAACGCTGCTTTAAACTTCTCCACAGCTTTATCCCTGACCTCTCTGGTGAGCTCCTTGGCCTTGATGTTGTTTAGTGACCAATACACTCTGACCATAGCTCTGAGGCCCTCACAGAACAGCTGGAATTATACTGAGAGTAGATTATACACAGGTGGCCTCTATTTAATGGTTAGGGCGAGGTGTGAACATTCTGCAGTCATTAGGAATGTTATAAAGGCAATTTAATGCACTCGGAAAATACTGTATGAATACTTATGCACGCCCCACTTTTCACTTTTCTATTTTTTGTAAATTAACAGAATCATGTATCATTTTGCTTTCACTTCACAGTTGTCTGTTACTTGTGTGTGAACTTTCAGTAAAAAATTCAAAATAAAATCTTTACATTTAGGGTTGTAAACATGACAAAATGTGCAAAAGTTCAAGGTGTATTAGTACTTTCGCAAGGCACTGTAAATGCCATGACATTTGGAATTGTACAGCTACCCTGGGCCTAAGCATGAGATTGAATGAGGAAAAAAAATGGTAGACGCCGAGTAGAGCAGAGAGGAACTGAGTAGCCAGTATTAGCAGAGGACATTAAATGATCTGACTGTACTTGTTGTCCACTTTGGCAGCGTACACCTGCCCCTTGGCGACGCTGAGCTGTTGCCCCTCAGTCTTGCTGTAGAAGAGGATCATCTCCCCCATCAGCACCACCAGTTTGTACATGTCCCTCCAGGGCTGCAGCACGAAGTATCCGGGATGACAGGCCACCGACACGTACACGTCCAGGTTGTGCCCTGGTAAAAGACAGTCAAAGCCGTGGAGAACAGCAGCTTCACTCATTTAGCCACAGGATGTCATTGAAGTATTGCAGTATACACAATACGTGTATCTTAGCAAACACGTATAACAGTATATTGAAAAGCCATATATTGTCCACTCCCAGCCTTATTGATTTTCATACAAAAGGTTTATGTGACTTTCAACCGTAAACCATATGAGTAAAAGCAACATTTGTATTTGTAAATATGATATACAATAAAATAGAATTTATTGTATTCTATTTAATCAAATATTGATATTGATAAATATGAGGGATTTATTTTATTGTTCATGTTGCCCAGAACTGCCTGGAGTTGCGTTTTTTCATCATGCATGTAATCCTGAATATTCAGCCAAAAATAATTTTACATCTGATAATGTTCTTAAGGGTCCCAGGAAGGGACATATGGCGGGATCCCCACTTACTAAATCAGGGGCACAAGATATTAACTTGAGTTCATTCTCGGGGGCCTGAGTTATAGCTTCTGCATAGGCACAAGCTATGGTACAGTAGAGTGTGTGACGTGCAGCAGCTTCACGTATTTAGACATAATGCCTTGTGCTGTATTTTGTCCTGTTCTGCCTGTGTTTTTACATTTTATGTCACTGAATGTTCCCGTTTTAATATTTTGTGTTTTTATGGAAAGCACTTTGGTCTGCCAAGGTGCAGTTGTAAAGTGCTATAGGAATAAACTTTGATTGATCCACGACAACATAACGACTGATGAGAAAATAAAGCTGTATTTCAACGTCTCCATTACATGGACATTAAGCGCTTGCTTTTCGGCTCCGTTACATCATCTCAGAAAGACCGTGGGGGGCCTCTTTCAGTCAACTAACCCTCAGGGCTCCCTTTAAAAAAAAAGTATCACACTTAACTCCCTAAGGCCCAAAACGGGGCCTCTACCAAATATTTGTAATTTTTAAATGATTTTTAACCCATGATTGGCTAAAATGCACACAAAGGTTCCCTGTCATGCTATTTAGAAATCACAAAAACTTAACTTAACATAACTTTTATAAACATATTGAATGAGGCCTTGGGATGGGTCAAAGTTTAGTGGTAACATTATTTTTTACAGGTTTTATGTTTTTCTGTAGTGACAGATTTTCATAAAAAACGGGGCCTCTACTTTTAACAACCATAAAATCACTATACTTTCATATTTTTTCTTACTTTAAAAACTCAGAATCTACTTCTGCCTGACACATACATACCAAATATTTGACATTTTTAAATGATTTTTAACCCTTTATTGGCCAAAATGCACACAAAGTCCACTGTTGTGCTGTTTGTAATGCAGAAATAAGTGCATGACTTCTATAAAAATATTATTATTATATAATGTTTTATTAGGCCTTGGGATGGGTCAAAATTTAGTGGTAAAATTATTTTTTTACAGGTTTTTTGTTTTTTTGTAGTGACAGATTTTCATTTAAAAAAAATCACACTTAACACCCTAAGGACCCAAACGTGGCCTCTACCTTTAACAGCCATAAAATCACTATACTTTCATATTTTTTCACACTTTAAAACTCAGACTCATAGATCTATGTCTGCTTGACACATACATACCAAATATCTGTCATATTTTTTATATTTTTAACTCTTGATGTGCCAAAATGCATTCTTAACTCCTCATGTTTGCTCTTGTAGAGTCAGTAATATTTTATAAATGTGATCCAAATTGAATGAGCTTCATTTGTTCATTTGCCCTAAGGGTTGGTCATACAATGGTACTAACCTTGTTTTTAACAGTTCTTAAATGTTTCTGTAGAGCCACACTAAAATGAACAAAATACGTATTACCCAGACTCCCCTGGGGAGTATCGTGTATTACCCGAAGGAGGCAGCTCTATCAGGGGGGGCAGCTGTGGCTCGGACCCTGGTGTTTCCACTGGCGAGGGGGCCTCTTTGGGAGCAGATGGTCTTCTGAGGTGGGCCTGCCCCGGAGCAAACACGGGGGCTGCTGCACTCCCGTTAGTGGAGTCCGGGGGGTCGGGGCGCGCTGGTGCTGGTGCTGGGCCGGACTTCTTGGTCTGGCTGTGGATGAGTGGGACACAGGAGTAGCATCACCGGTCTGCTGATGATGTTACTTTTATTCAGCGTGTAACATTAGGACTAGAAATCTGAATGCTATTGTCATCATAAGTTTAAAATCAAGATCACTCAACGTCAGAAGAGTGGAATGTGAACAACTAAACTAACTGAGCCACCCCAATTTTTAGGATTTGAAAATGGATCAAATCAGATACCCCGGAGTTTTAAATCAAACTTTTACATTTTTCAAAAGTTGAATTTCTTTCATTTCTACAAAAGTGGTTTACATATTTCAGCTAAAGCTTGGTATTACATACGATATGTTGCCTCGTAAAGGTTTTCAGTGTGAATGACTGAAGAGTCAAAATAATCATTTGTTGCAGCTCTTGATTACTTCTACATTTAAACAATCAACTTTCACCGCATGAACCTGAAGTGTCGCTGCTTCAGGACATGTGGATGGAGTACATTTGAAGCAGTTTGTGTGAGCAGAAGTTTGATGATATGTGAACATGCCATTTGAAAACATCCAGAGTGCAGCGTATGAGCTTGAACTACGTAAGGCTGCACTAGCACTGATGAGGATCGCACAGAGAACCACAAAACAAAAAAACGTACAATGTTTTTGTAATTGTGAATACATTTATGCATTTGTTTTTAGTAAAGCATTTGATTTGAACATATTGGCCTCAGATCTGGGGGACAGACCCTACCTGACCTGTCCCATAGGTTTTGCATCAGAAATACTGACTTTCGATGTACTGTCTGATATGAATAAAATCTGAAATTGATTCCAGATAAACATTAATCCATTTCTAATAATAGTTGACATTTATTTCAATAAGCATTAGTTTTTGCAGCCCTAAATTGAAAATGCTGAATGTAAAGAGCCGTTTTGGGTCTGGCTGACACATAGATACTGCGTGAGTAAACGGCAGACCTGAGGCTGGTCAGGAACACGTCTGGGTGCCGCTTAAAGAGCTGAGACTGCGCCATCTGGTGGTTGAGGCTGCGCGTGGCGTCGTGGAAGTTCTTGTCCGTGAACAGGTGGACATGGACACAGCCCTTGGTTTCATCGACTTTGGCGACCTGAAACAGTTGGTCGGGCAGATATGGATATTCATGTTTTCAAAGATCAAGATTCAGTTCAGCGAGCGCATTGAAACCCGCCCAGAAGCCACAGAAATATGAACTGGTTTGTGGAGCCAGACTACAGGGTTAGCATCGTTTAGACACAGTAAGTAGAGGTGGGCGATATATCGTCTACAAGATCATATCGAAATTGATATTTGGAAGATAAACACATTTATAATATCGAGTTTATCTCCAATGTTAAGATATTGAAGGAAAACTAGGGAACATTAAGAAAAAAAATGGATGGGGATTTCAAAATATGGGGAAGAATAAAATAAAAATATGGGAATGAAGTGTTTTCTGTCTGTTCAGGATCTTTGAGTGACTAAGTAATGTAGATGTCGATGTTTGCAGCATATTGTAGCACGTAACATACTACAGATGGCTGGCTACAGTGAGTGTCTGAGGTTTAGTACCTTGATGCTGCAGTCGGTGAGGTGCAGCGCTCTCTCCCGGAGCCAGTGCACGGCCTCAGGGGTCCAGGAGCCCACGCTGACGGAGAGATTGGACAGACAGCACTTGACCGCCTGAACACACAGTCACAGCAGCAGTTACCTCAGGCCTTCGTACTCTGTGTTCACTGCCTTTGACGTGTTCTATGTGAACGCCATGATTTGAACACAATAAAAAGGTCTGTAGCAAGAAAACACTGAAAAGGTTTTAGCGTTGAAGTGATAGTGGGCAGTGTGCAGAAAGGAGTGAGCCCCGTGAACGCCAGCAGAATGAGAATGACCACAGCTAAACTACTAAGGTCCAGGAAAAATCTATTTATGCGATAAAAACGGACCAAATTCAAGAGACAGTGGAATAATTATGGCTAAATATAATGTGAATGATTATTGCCTTTTTGTCTGAGGGGAAGCTATCGATAATTTAAAGCTCAAGCTAAAGGTAAGCAGCTAACGTTAGCCACTTTTCACAGTAACCATTTATATTCAAGTGTTTTATTCATGTGACGTGATGTTTTCATTCATTCACTGTTGTGTTTAGTTCAAAGGTCTGGGACTGTCATAATGCATTGTGGTCTATATTGACCCGTCTAGCGACAATTGCTGCACATTATTTTTCAAAATGCATTGTGGGTAATATTGAGTGCACTACTTTTTTCTCTGTGGACATTCGAGCACCCCTACAAAATGACCTGACCACTATATAGTCACTAAAGGGAATAGTGTGGACAGCCCTAGTTTGCAGTATGAGTTCAAACGCTCCTCCCCCTTCTCTCTTGATTGGACGTGGCAGGCCAGTTCACAGGAAAGCTCGTCTCATTGGTCAAAGTGATAGCCCGAGGATTCTGATTAGTTGGTGAAATCAGCATATTATTACTTAATATTAGTTACATTATGTCAAATTTCAGACACAGACGCTCAATTATACGCAATCTATTACATTTGTAAAACATTTAAACTTACAGACTATCACTTTAAGTAGATCAGTACAGCAGCAGGGTTTTAATGTCTGCTGGCGATCCTAATGTGAACATTTTTACAATTATTGGAAGAAATGTAATTTATTGCTTCTATTTAACCATTAAACAGTTCTTCATGATCAGTGCAATATACTTATATGGGTTCATGACCCTCTAAGACGTGTTATGGCAAGTTAGTTATGGCTGTGCTATTCAGTCAATTGCAGGAAGAAACCGGTCTCCCTCCTGCACCGCCAGACCAGGGACAAAGACTTTGGCTCCCCAGAGCTGGTGGACACTCGACCCATGTATGTCGGCTCTCCACACGTGTGTTAAATAAACTTACATCTTTTGATAAGACAAATATCTTTCCAGCCTTTTTCCTTTATTGTGGTAAGAAATTCCACGACACACGCTTCAAGTATAATTATTTTACCTTTTTTAACCAGGAAAGTCCCACTGAGATTTAGAATCTCTTTTTCAGTCATTTATTTTTCTGTCATGGCAGTTTGTTTTCAGACCATGGGAAGAAAATGAGACAAATGCTCTTCTAGGTCATATTTAATTAGACTAAATGGTGCTTGTTAACAGTATTTCTTCATGTGGGCTGAAGCTGAGTGAGAGAGTTCTGTCTATTTTACAATGTCTCAGACCAGAATCAGTAAGTCAACCAGTTCTTTCAATTGTGCGACATCACCATGGGCCCCTCGGAGAGCCCTGGAGACAGAGGAGGTGGTACCTGAGCTGGGATGGTCAGCAGGTCTCGTAGGAAGGCCTGGGGGATCTCTCTGAGCTCAAACACCTCCACAGACGCCTGCGCTCCCAGGTCGATGAAGAGGATGTCCAGCACGCGGGAGCCGTGCAGGTTGGTGATCTGTAAGTCACAACTCAGGGCATAAGCGACTGCACAGGCAACAGATTCTTCCTGAAACAATCCGTTTATTGTTCAAAGCCCGGCAAAGGTGCAGGGATTGTAGTTTTGGTGCTGGTCATATCAGTTTCTCAAATGGTGGTATGTGGTGGAAGGGCTGTACGATTTTGACAGAAACCCTAATTGTGATTTTCCTGACAGATTTTGTGATTTGATTTGCAGTTTGAATATGTTATACATATCTATATTTGTTTTATTTTTATTTTTTATTTTTATATATTTCTCAAATAAACGTGTCACTCTCACACTGCTTCTCCCTATTCAGGCACACAAACTGAGTGGTTGGTGGGGCCGATGGCATAAATTGGCTGCCTCGCTTCCATCAGTCTTCCCCAGGGCAGCTGCGGCTACAATAGTTGCTTATCACCACCAAGTATGAAATGAATGTAAAGCGTCTGAGTGTCCAGAAAAGCGCTATAAAAAACAATGCATTATCATTATTACTGAATGCATTCTCCAAATCACAAGCTGCAAAACACTGCTTGTTTTATGAAAATCATAAAAAACCCTCAGTAAAGATGCTACAATTAGACTTAATACAATGATTGGAGCGTACAGTGATGCGCAGAGGCAACGGGCTTTTTGACCAATGCAACCCGCTCTGTGATGAAATGAATATTCCATGACCTAATCAAACAGGCCGGTGGCGGGACACTCGTTTGTTCCGACTGCAGAGCAGACGAACTTGATCTGCAGCCTCTTTTAGTTGGCCAGCAGCCAAGGAATGCGGCTCGATATTTCTGATTGGTGAACAAGTCTTTCACTCAAATGGTAGAGGTGCAAGGCAGGAAAACAAAAAACTCACCCCTTGAGGTTAAGCTACAGCAGGAGCTAAAACCTCAATTTCAATGTAATAATCATCCTAGATCAGTGGTGCGCACCAGTCGATCGTGGTCTACTGGTCGACCGCAGGCTGATCCCAGGTCGATCGCTAGGGGTGTAGGTGAAGAGAAAAAGACAGGATTTCGCGATCGCAATACTAACGCAAAAATCAAGCAAGCTCAGCGAAAACAGTGCGCCACTGTGACTATTTGCGCATAATCATGGCGTCCAGCTGTCTGACGTGACTTCACAACGAGCGGACCTTTATAGGCTTTTATCTGACCGATAAACTGCGTGTGCATTTAGATCTCTTCTTTTCTCTTGTGATGTGATGTGATTCGTGAGGTGCTTTCTTCCCCACGCAGACTTTTAGGAGTCACGTTGATGAACCTGGAGCCAAAGCTCATTTCAGAGTGAGAGTGAAATAAGAGTGTCATCTCCTCCGTTGTGGGTGGACAGCAGCTACAGCGGACGGGTGCTGCTCCGCCCACTTTCCACCGCTGAGCAGAGCGCAGAAGATTTACAGATGATTTAATTACTTAAAATCAACTCCTACTCCTCCCTAAATACTCTAAATCTATTAAAGTGAAAAGAAGAGTGTGAATTGAATGTATCATTTTTCTGTTTGGTTCATATTAAGGACAGTTATGGCTAAGGCCCATCATGCAGATTAGTTTGTGTGTATGTATACAGCAGTACTGTGAGAGGAGTTTGTCTGCGTGTGTTTGAGAGAGGAAGGGTTTGTGATGTGATGTTTAGTGGTTGTGTGACAATAAGAAAACTTGTTGTAAGGTTAGTTACTGCAGACTGGAAACGATGTGTGCGGGTTTGCGATGTTAACACTGAACTGGTAGATCTCGGGAGGTTGGCTTCTTGAAAAGTAGATCTTGGGTCAAAAAAGGTTGGGCCCCCCTGTCATAGTTTAACTTGGTGTGGCTCAGTCGCCCAGACTGTCTCTTCAGCTGTTTTTTGTTCTCAGTCTGAAAAAGTGTGGATAGTTTCTTACCTCGACCCGGGCCCACTTCCCTTTGTAGCGGGCCAGACATCCTTTACCACAGAAGGGCACGGACACCAGGTACTCGGAGGTCACCTGACAAACAGTTCACATTACTAGTGTATAACAACTTGTGAAGGTTTCACTCTTTGCTTCTCCTAATTTTTAATGGAATAGTATTCTATGCAGCATCTTAAAACAGATCCTTTAAAAAATTTCCCTCCCATTCCCATTTTGAGCAGCTCACATCCTTATGGGTTATTTTAAAAGCGCGTTTAATGAAATTAGAGGTCCATTTTGTTCCGTGAAGTTCCCGCATGAAAAACAGGCCTATCGTTGTGTTGTTTGTACATGTTTACGTAAGTAGTCCTGTCAATTCAGGAACTTTATCTTCATTTCCGAGAGATCAAAACTCTAAAACCTACCCACTGACATCACAAGGTGCTTTTCTGAGCTTTTAAAGTCCAGACATTTTAATCAGGACAGCAGCCGGATTACTTCGCAACAGACACCAAACTCTCCACTAAACATAATAAAGGCATTTCCAGAGGGATTTTTCTATATCGAACTTCTAGCCTATTGAGATTTATTGAGTTTTGGACCCAAACAATCAAGGCGAATTTTTACAGCATTTTTCCAAGTGGGAGGTTGGAAATGCACCAATTGCCTGGAACGCAGCATAACTATTTTATTGAAAAACTAAACAAGATCCAAAATGAAATATGTATATCTAATATATATCAACAAAACAAAACCATGAAATTACACCTGGCTTATCATCAAAATGATTATATTTAAATTCAACTAAACTTTCAACGTATATTACCCTCATATCGTCTACAGCATAAGTTTCAAATCTATGTCTCTAACTTAATTTTTTTCCTAGTCATGCCTTAAAAATGAACAGAGTTAGTTGTGTAAAAACCTATCTCAGCTGTGATCAGACTCACATTCCGTGTTGCTCAGTTTAGTCAAACTCAGAAGCAGCACTTCCATGACTCCAGTCACAGAGGAAGAGCCCCATCTGTGTCTAATCCTGGATTATCTGCCTAATCTCCTCCTGTCCACTACCTGCCCTGAGGAACGACACGCGCTCGTCTGTAAGAGTGAGCTGCTGCTGAATGATCAGGGGTTTCCCTTGAGAGCCACTGGTGCTTTGAGGATACTTGAGTAACAGTGTGAGTACATCTTGTAGCCAAGATGGTATTTCAACACAAAGAAAGGTGTAATGAACTAAGGTTACTATTAAAACTAGACTATATGTTGTGTGGTGCACGAAAAGGAAATGCGAATGTGGCGTGATGCGTGATGTGTGTGAGTCGGTACACCAAGACAGTAATCACTGTTACCAAAGACAGAGCGGCAGGTGGTCACCTGTGATTGGAAGTGCGTCTCAATGCTGTCCAGGATGTTCTTAAGTTTGAGGAGACCTCTGGAGGGCAGCTGACAGTACAGGCTCCCATCAGAGGATACACTAGTCACTGTCGCACCCATGTACACACTGTTCACCTGCAGGACAGAGGGGTCAGAGACATGACCATAACCACCATTGAGGTCACAGTTTTTCACTTTTTTCAGCATGTCATCATGTCTCAGACTTCGAGCAGCAGAGCACAAATAAGACACACCAACTTTGATCTTCGACTAAAACCATGTTATGAAGGCAGCCCAAACTATTCATTACTTTTCCAGAGCTGTCTTCACACTGTGAAGGAAGCAGCATAAATTTTCTCATCAATTTTAAGTGCAAAAATAGTTTATCATAATGTAGCTCACCAAAAGATGGTCTATCTCACTATTTCTAAAATCCTGGCGAGGGTCAAAGGGAGTGTCAGAGAGAAGGTCAGAGAAGAGGGTCAGAAGAGGGTCAGAGAGAAGGTCAATTCATCACGAATTAAGTGTTGAATTAAACTTCAGGATTCAGAAACATAACTTTGAAAAGTTTTAGTCCGACAGTGAATGGGGTACAATTGTGGAATAAATTGGAGATGGAGATGAAACGAGGTTCCAACATCAACCTGTTCAAATAGAAATTCAAGCAAAAGATTTTTGCAAAGTATAGAGAAGAAGAAATTAGTTTCCACTAGGGGGCGCAATATGATCAAATTGCGTTTTATTAATTAAGGAAGAATGTTGTTGCTCTCAACGGTTGTCATTCTATTGCTCAAAATTACAAATAGAGAATTAGGGTAGGCGAGCTATGGATCTGTGGAGAGGGATCCTCCCAACGGGCTCATAATCCTCGTCTTTTAACGCACCACACAGCATAGGAACATTATCTACAAAATCAACTAGTTAGGGCAGCTGCGTAGGGGTTTGTTGATGAGGAGCTACTGCCCTCTACAACTGGCCCGCTCTACACTCTACACTATGTTCTTGTGAAATGATGATTTGAATTGTATTGATTTTGGGGTTGGGCGCTTATAAGCTGTTGCTTCGGCTCACTCCTTTTGAGCAGAGTGTTTGCTGCTCAAATAAACATCCATTCATCCATTTTCTTGCGCTTTATCCGGGGCCGGGTCGCGGGGGCAGCAGTCTCAGCAGAGATGCCCAGACTTCCCGATCCACGCACACCTCTTCCAGCTGTTCTGGGGGGACCCCGAGGCGACACCAGGCCAGCTCGGAGACATAGTCCCACCAGCGTGTCCTGGGCCTTCCACGAGGCCTCCTCCCAATAGGACATGCCTGGAGCACCTCCCAAGGGAGGCGACCAGGAGGCATCCGGAACAGATGCCCTAGCCACCTCAGCTGGCTCCTTTCGACGTGAAGGAGCAGCGACTCGACTCCGAGCTCCTCCCGGGTAACTTAGCTCCTCACCCGATCTCGGAGGGTGCGCCCAGGGACCCTGCGAAGGAAACTCATTTCGGCCGATTGTCCTTTCGGTCATTACCCAAATCTCATGCCTCAGACTCAGCTCCCTCTTCACCACAACAGCGACCGCATCACTGCTGACGCCGCACCGATCCGTCTATCGATCTCACGCTCCATCCGTCCCTCACTCGTGAACACGACCCCGAGATACTTGAACTCCTCCACTTGAGGCAAGGACTCCCCACCGACCTGAAGCGGGGAAACCACCTTTTTCCAGTGGAGAACCATGGCCTCAGATTTGGAGGTGCTGATCCTCATCCCGGCCGCTTCACACTCGGCTGCACACCGCCCCAGTGCAGCTGGAGGTCCTGATTTGATGAAGCCAACAGAACAACATCGTCTGCAAACAGCAAAGATGAGATCCTGAGGTTCCCAAACCGGACACCCTCCGGCCCCTGGCTGCGCCTAGAAATTCTGTCCATAAAGGTAATGAACAGAACCGGTGACAAAGGGCAGCCCTGGTGGAGACCAACACGCACCGGGGACAGGTCTGACTTACTGCCGGCAATGCGAACCAAGCTCCTGCTGTAGTCATACAGGGAACGGACAACCCTTAGCAGAGGACCCCGGACCCCATACTCCCGTAGCACCCCCCACAGGGCACCACGAGGGACACGGTCGAACGCTTTCTCCAGATCCACAAAGCACATGTGGACTGGTTGGGCAAACTCCAACAAACCCTCAAGCACCCGATGAAGGGTATAGAGCTGGTCTAGTGTTCCACGACCAGGACGGAAACCGCATTGTTCCTCCTGGATCCGAGGTTCGACTATTGGCCGGATCCTCCTCTCCAGCACCCTGGAGTAGACCTTACCAGGGAGGTTGAGGAGTGTGATCCCTCTGTAATTGGAGCACACCCTCCGATCCCCCTTCTTAAAGAGCGGGACCACCACCCCGGTCTGCCAATCCAGGGGCACTGTCCCCGACTGCACGCGATGTTGCAGAGACGTGTCAGCCAAGACAGACCTACAACATCCAGAGACTTAAGGTACTCAGGATGAATCTCATCCACCCCTGGGGCCTTGCCACCGAGGAGCTTTCTAACCACCTTGGTGACTTCAGCTTGGGTGATGGACGAGCCCCCCTCCGAGTCCCCAGCCTCTGTTTCCTCATCGGGAGACCTCAAATAAACAAATAAACTAAATTAAACTAAACTAAAGAGAGGGTGAGAGAGAGGGTCAGAGTGAAGGTCAGAGAGAGGGTCAGAGTGAAGGTCAGAGAGAGGGTCAGAGAAGGTCAGAAGGGTTCAGAATGAAGGTCAGAGAGAGAAGGTCAACGAGAGGGTCAGAGAGATTCATAGAGATTCATAGAGCTCAGTGTTTCAGGCTGTAGGTCACCTGCAGAGGGCTGGCCAGGCTGCGGTCCTGCATTGCTCTGACACAGGCTGTGTTGATGTTGACATCGTCGTCCTGAGACGTGTCATACAGTACCACCAGGGGGCGCTCTCCTCGCTCTAACATCTCAGCCAGCAGGATCTTTCCACTGGCCATGCGCTCAAAGGTCTTCAGCACAGCCGGCTCCTGACAGAACGGCTCCAGACCTGCATCATGACACTGTGAGAGGAGCCTTCACATACGTGGATGAGACAGTATAAGCTACACAAACCTGCCAGTTTGCACTTGGTGGCTTGGAAAGGCAATATGTAAAACCTCTCATTCAGATCATAAACTTTGGTTTTACTAATAACTTCGGAGTAGCCGTAGTCCACATAGTAGACCTGAGACAAAAGAGAAAACTCTGTATTACTGATAATTTCACAGCTCTTCAGTTGTTGATGAAACACTCACCTTAACCTTCTCATGCAGCAGTTGGCAGACCTGTGCCCTCAGGACCTCCTCCTCCACGGCCCTCACAGCTACCAGTTGGTCCAGCTGTGGAGACATAGTGCTGCTCTGGTCTGGACCGTAGAACCTCCTCATCTCATCCTCCATCCGCTCCTGAGCCTGGTTGTAGCCCTCACCTATGTACCTGTGGGACAGGGCGGGGCAGCTCTTTATTGCACACACCTGCTGATGTCAGTGTTCATTTTGACACATATTTTAATTCAGTTTTAGTTTTAGTTTTAATATATGAAAGACCTCAGCGAGTATTTAATGTGGCTTCTTGTGATAAAGATTACCTACTATCATGCAAACAATCATTTGCCAATATATGGCCCTAGTATTTTGAATCCCGTTTTTTACCTGAGCACAACAGTGTTGGTATCAGTGGCAGGGGCCTCGGCCACCAGCACCGAGAGGTGCTCCTCTGTGGGGGGGTGGAGTGGAGGGATGTCCAGTCTCCTGCCTCCCTCCTTCACCTCACCCTCACAGCTCTCCTTGTCCCCTATGCTGCTACTGCTGCGTCTGTACAGGATGGCCCGCTTCGGGTTGTTCGACATGGGGTAGTCAATGGTGCAGATGCGAGACAACAGGTGGAGGTTCTCCAGCACATGTTGGGGGAAATTGGTCTGTAACAAGAACAGAGTTTTATCCTAATTTCTCTATTGTGAGATCAATAAAGTTCTATCTCATCTTATCTCATCAAGATATCAGTCATAACCTGACTGTTTGCTAGTTTGTTTTTACAAACCGATCTCACGGAGATAACGCCACTACAAGACTACATGTATTGGAAAAACAAGCTTTTCTTTTCTAATCAGCGGTAAATGACAAAAAACACATCGGCAGTAGGTCAGTTTTGTGATTCATAATTCTGTTTGAATATTAACACAAAACCGCTAATAACACTACTGACTGCCCTTCGCTGATTGGTTTACTCCGCTTCCTGTTTGCATGTGTATGTTACGCTGTAGAAATCAAGTTGATGCGGAGTCTTAACAGACTCACACGCTGGTACAGCTGTGATTTTTTTCCAGGGTAGTTTTTAGCACCACAGCAGCTATAAAAGTCATTGAGAAGTGCAGTTGAAAATGTTGCTGCACATTTATTGTTGTAATGTATTTTTGATTTCTTTCTTTCACTACATTTGTGGCTCATGCATTTGGTTTGACCTACATCAATAGCATGTCAAGCAAACAATTCTAAAGCTACAAGACGCACAAGATAATACTGTGCGAGTTGGCTGGTATAAGTAAAAGTAGGTACTCTACACACTTTATACGTGTCCTGGTACAGTTTGGGCAGCGCGTGGGCCCACAGTCCGTTGGGGTACTTCAGCAGGAGCTCTTCCAGTTTGACCTGGAGCTCTGGGCTTAGGGCGGCCGGCGAGGAGGAGGAGGAGGGGCTGGGGGAGGAGGCGGGGCTGGGAGAGGAGGCGGGGCTCTGCTGCTGTGGGGCGGGGCTGCTCGGTTGGGGGGTCGGGCTGTCGGAGTCAGGGCTAGTGCTCTGCTCCTCGGCTGGGTACAGGAGCAGCTCCGACGGGCTGCTGCGAGATGTCCTCTCCACCTGTGATAGCACACATTGTTAAAGTATGCCGCAGTGCCGTCATCTACAATATTACTGAATGAGAAAAATGTCTCTGCCACTCTGTCTGGCTCGTTGGGTTTTAAAGGATTTGGTTCATATTCTTTTTGTAAAGCTGAAGCTAATTATTGAAGGTCAAAACAGGGTTGCATTTCGCTGCAGAGGAGACATGTTTCACTGCGTGTGAACGGGCCATTCCAGATTTGAAAGCTAAGACCCTCCATAATTCAGTTAGTTCAGAGAGTTTTTCAATAATGGAAGCCTGGACTACATAGAACTGTTACATCATCTGGCAACCCGTGGCTCATTCTGCACATACATCAACTCTATTACATAATGTGAAATGTTTCATAGTCGCTATCAGTTAAATCGATGTTTGATTTGCCTCATATCTGAGGATACACAGGAGTATTGTTTATGAAATGGAAAAAGTCCATAAGAAATGGAAATGAATTTTCTCCAGTTTGGCTTGACTCAAATCTAAAATCTTAAAAGAGTGATGAAAACATGCCGGAAAAGCAACAATAACACAACAAAAGTGATAAAAAGAAGCCACAAAAAAGTAACAAAAAAACCCCCAATAAAGCAGAAACAAAAGATCAACAAAAGCAACAATAACACAACAAAAAAATGACAAAAGAGTGACAAAAAAGCGACATAAGTGCCACAGGAAGTGTTTAGTTGCTGTTATTGTTGTTGTCACTGCACTGATAGCACACGGGACATGGCGGCTTAAACATATTATATCTATGCTGGAGAATAATTACTTTTACGTTACCTCGCTGAATAAGTGCCACAGCCGCGGGGGAGACAGAGCCACTGCAGCCTCTCTCTCCTCCACTGCAGGAGCAGGGGCAGACCCAGACCAAACATATTTGATCAATACTCGACTAGCATAAGAAGAGAACCAACCTGATGGTGCAAGAGCATGACTAGTCCACGTGACTGTGACGGTTCCATTGGGGCTTTAGCCTCAATAGTGAAATGTCCTCTTTGTTGCACATTTTAAATATATTCCTCCACTGCACTCTGCAACCTATTTTGCCTCAATCTGTCGTATATCACACTGGTATTGCACCAAAAAAAGAGTCACTAACACGCACTTCTCTCCTGTTAAGATACATGATTTTTTTGATCCATCTGTCATCTGTTGATCCATCTTCATCTTGATAAACCTGTGACGAGCACTGGGCTATAGTTGCCTTATCTTATCTTGGTCAGGAGTGCCTTGCTGGATGAATTATTAAATTACTGTGCATGTTTTGGGTTGATGTGGGAAACCAAAGTCCAAGGAAACACACCCAGACACAAGGAGATATGAACTCCACGCAAAAAGCCCAATTAGGAATCAACCAACCAGAGAACAAGACACTGAGAAACTATGTAAGTGCTACACCTAAAACTAGGGCTGGGCAATTAATAGAATTTTAATTCAATCGTGATTTCAAAAAAGGTCTTTTTTTTAAATAAATGGTACGTTTTAATCGAGGAGAATTGGCCGATCCTGTTGCAGTCTGGAAAAAATAATGGACGACGCAATGCTGCAGTGCCTGTCAGGTCAATCCCAGGGATCACTCGGCCCAAAACAAACAGGAAGCACAGGAGCATGGCACATGCGGCAATAAGGAGAGGACCTGGTGATTTTACGTGTAAAATCAGCTACAGAGTTCGGCTAACTCGTCTAATAGGCAAAACAGAAACACGCGAGGAGCCTCAGATGGAACAGAACGCGCACACTGGGATGAAAAGTTTTTTGCGTCTCCTTTGCAGATTTTTGTGTGTTGTTGTCAGGGGATGTTTTACTGTGAGGCTAGAAGTGTGGAGTTTGTTTTTGCTGCTGAGTTAGCTTTTCAGTTTGGCCGCTGCCTCTGTTTACTTGCTAGTCCAGGGAAGACCACATTTATTGTTTGTTTGTTTTTAAACAAAAAATCAAATCGAAAATCAAGATCGATCAATATGGGAAAAATAATTGTGATTATTTTCTTTCCAAAATCTCCCAGCCCTACCTAAAACACAACATAAATGACAAAGATCCATTTGGAACTCACTGTGCAGATGTGTGTCCAGGTGTTCAGCTGTTGTAGCACCATGGGGGGCAGCTCCTCCTTGTACAGCTCCCTGTAGATCTGGGGGAGCTTGGACACCCAGAAGCCGTTACTGTACTTGGCCAGGATCTCCCTGAGCCGGCCCTGTACCAGCTGAGAGCTGTAGGGCTGCCTTCTGTCTGCTATGTTCACGGGGGCTGGGAGAAAGAAACATTCTCATGTACAGAGAAAACAGTGCTGCCCACCTCAAACAGCTGCACCAGTTCCATGTTTTATTACTATTTTACACATATAGAGATACAGATTGTCCAGTAGAAGCGAAAAACCGGCACTTGTATCTAGTGTTAGCATATGTACCATGAAGCTAACGTTAGTCATGGTTAGAATCCTCCGTTATTAAAGGAATAGGCCACCGTTTTTACATACTGACATATGTTCTTACCTTACCTTAGACTAGTTGATATGTACCTGTCTGGTCTTTGTCCGTGCGCTCTGTCATGCAAACGGAGCACAAACGCAGCCTCTTCCACATACTGTGTAGTTCCAAATCAGCTCCCGTTAGAAGCTACCAAACTCTTCCACGTTTTCCCTATTTAAATACAGTTACGTGACGTGTTACACTACAAAGTATAGTAACACAGAAATGTAACATGTCGATTTTCTCAGCGGATAAAAAGGGGTACTATATTGTGAGGCGTAATAATACGAGGAGCACTACGTCCGCGCACTAACTCCTAAAGACTTCTCTCCCGCTCACTTCCGTCAATAGAAGCAGCGTGACTTGTAGTGAGCGGGAGAGAAGTCTTTAGGAGTTAGTGCGCGGACGTAGTGCTCCTCGTATTATTACGCCTCACAATATAGTACCCCTTTTTATCCGCTGAGAAAAACGACATGTTACATTTCTGTGTTACTATACTTTGTAGTGTAACACGTCACGTAACTGTATTTAAATAGGGAAAACGTGGAAGAGTTTGGTAGCTTCTAACGGGAGCTGATTTGGAACTACACAGTATGTGGAAGAGGCTGCGTTTGTGCTCCGTTTGCATGACAGAGCGCACGGACAAAGACCAGACAGGTACATATCAACTAGTCTAAGGTAAGGTAAGAACATATGTCAGTATGTAAAAACGGTGGCCTATTCCTTTAAAGTATTTATGCGCAGTTGAACCACTTTGCCTCTCTCTATGGCTCTGTTTCTTTACTTGGTAGAAAAATATATTCAGAATTTTGCATTTGTTAAAGTAGTGGTGGAGTAACGGGCGAAAGAGGTTTTTATTGTCCCTCTTTGTTTTTCCCCTCTGGTTGCTTTGAACAAAACCATTTGTACCATATTTTCACTTTATCAAAAAAAAGGATACTTATTAATTAAGTTTGAATTGTGCCCAAACTCATTCCAAACAAACTCATTTCTAACATCTTGATTTGTTGCATTGATGAGATAGCACGTTTCACGACTTCCAGGGAGCAGAGAGAGAGGGTATTAGGCTTAGGGTATTAGCATTAGGCTTCTTGCTGGTTTATGATCACTCAAAATACGGCGCACCACTTACAGTAGTCTCTTTACAAACTTTACAAACCAAAATGTTTTGCAGTTTTCTTTCATTAAAGTAATTGTGCAATGGTCAGTTGTTACCACAGCTAGCCTCAGGCATGCCTTTAAACACTTAATATTTGATTATTTCTTAATATTAAACTTAATATTTGAGTATCTGTGGGAAAATGACTGCAAGGACCGGAGTAAGTTTTAAGTTGGGTGGGGGGACATAGCTCCTTTGGGGGGCAGGGTAATTTTGCCGAACAACAACACTAGATCCTCTTTGACGTTTTACGTTCTGCAGGCAGTGATTTAAGACTGTGGGATTAAATGGTGGATTTTCTAAATTATTTTAGAAGTGCTAGTGCTAGTGAAACAGGCCGCTTAAAGACGATGCCAAACCAGATTATTTGGTAGGTCAGATCTATGCATTAGATCTGCTTCAGAGTGTGAAAAGCTCGTAGCGTCAAAGCATAGCACTTACAGCCAGTCTGTGGAGAGTTCTTGGAGAGGTGAGCTTGCACCTCCTTATGGAAGCGTGGGGGCAGAGTCATCCTCTTCTCTGGTCTGGACAGAGGACAAAGATGAAGTTAGTGAGACTGAAAACAAATATGACGCTGAGGCTTATAGTGTATAAGTCAAAAATGACTACAGAATAGTAGTCATAGTAGTATAGGCGTGGTAATATTACAATGCCTTGCAACGTGGGTAAGTTCCCCTTTTTATCCGCTTAGAAAATCAACATGTTTAATTTTGTGTGACTATAATTGTATCGTGTAAAGACTTATGTAACCATATTTAAATAAGAAAAACGCGGAAGAGCTTGGTCGCTTCTAACTTCACTCCCGTTTGGATCCGTAGAGAGGAGGATGTGAGGCTTTATGCTAACGCCGTCTGTGCTCTGTGTACGTGACTGAGGGCACGCGTGAAGACCAGACAACTACGCATCAACTCGTCTGAGCTAAGGTAAGAACATATATCTCAGTATTTAAAAACGGTGGCCTATTCCTTTAAGAGCCCCTACTATAGAACATGTATAGCCTAGATTTAACTGAAAAATTCGAGTTAACATATGTTAAGAATATATTTGTATACACTGCTCATAATGTGAAAACTTGATATTTTGGGAAATATGCTGGTAATAAACTATAAATGACGTTAGAATAGAATCAACAGCGATTAGCCCATTAGCTAACCAATGCAGTGTTTTTCTTCGCACCCGTTTTGGTGGACAGCGCAAAAAATACCCGGTGAGTCCTGCGAACACTCGAGTGTGCTAACAACTTTAAGATGCCCCCCAAAAAGGCGATTGTTGAGGACGAACTTGAGGCCATCAAGAAGTCGCTCAACAAAGTACTGGAGCAAAATGGCATGATTGCAAAACAACAAACATCCATATTGGAGCTAATGGAAGAAATCAAAGCCTTAAAAACTATTAATGAGGAGAAGGATAACATTATTTTCTCCCTGGAAAGTCGTCTTGCAGATCTTGAACAGTACACAAGAATCAATGACCTAATTATCACAGGCTTGGATCTTGAGCCAAGATCATACGCAAGGGCTGTCAGCGTAGGAGAAGAACACTCGGAGATGGTCCAGGAATCAGTGGAGCAACAGGTTGTGTCGTTTCTCAACACCAAAGGCATCAGTGTTGAGAAAGAGGACATAGAAAAACAAATCTCTATATACTATATACCGTTCACTTATCCCCCCCCATTTAACATATTGTGTAGAGATCTGGGGATATGCGTATAAAAGTAATCTTGACCCATTGTTTAAAGTTAAAAAAAAGGCAATTAGAATAATCCATTTATCTGGATACCGTGAACACACTAATCCATTATTCTTTAAATAAAAAACAATGAAATTTGAGGTCCTTACAGAATTTAAGATGCTCAAATCATGTTCAAAGCCTCACTAAAGTCGCCTCCTGAGAGTATACAAAATATGTTCTGCAAACGAGAAGTCAAATACAACAATTTTGATAAACAGTACTCCAGAACAACCTTCGAGACGTGGTGTTGAAATGTGGCAAAAATTTGGCAAAAAATAGATGAAAGTATCAAACTTTGTAAAAACCTGGAACATTTTAAAAAGGTTTATAAAGAGTCCATATTCCTAATATACGAACGAACATTGTGAGTGTTGTACATTAATTTGCTGTTGTTTCTTTATTTTGCTTTATTACTTGTAGTTACCTTAGCCTACGTTCCCTTGTTTGTGATTTGTTATATGCATATGCTATTGTTTTTATTCTTGGGGTGGGTGCTTATAAGCCTTTGGCTTCGGCCCACTCCTTTTGAACAGACAAACTGCTTAAATAAATACATAAACTAACTAACTTTATTGTCCCTAATTGGAAATGTACTGTATCTTTCAAAGTTATTACGTTTATAATGGTTTATTTCTATAATATTGGTCATATTTTAGTGGTCTGTGTGATAAAGGTAAAAATATTTCCAGATTACATGTTTTAAGGCAGTCCAATTGTGTAAAGCTTAGCCAGAATTAGTTTTACACAAGAAATAGAAAATTAATTATCTCCTAACAATAATTATTACAACATTTCCTCTATTGTTTCAGTGTCCGCAGAGCAAACAAGATTGTAATCAGCATGATATGTGGAAAGTTTTGGGAGAATGTATCTCCCAGAGATCAGCTCCAGTCACGGCTTTTATTTGGGTCGAGGATTGTCCATTGTCTTGACAGCCAATCAGATCCTGCGGCTCAGTGCTGGTGACCTTTTTTGGGTTTTGCACTTGACTTTTTTGTTCCTTAACCCTCAGGCTCTTTCCAGAAATTAAAAATGATAGTTTTACTGTGGCCTACCTCCTGACCAAAACCAGAACCTTTTTTTTTTGCCTTTGTCATCAGGACGTCATGACAGTAGGGTTATTCTGATGGCAATATTGGTATCGGCTTTTATACCAGTACCACAGATTTTCCTGGTATCGGTGAGTATCTAAACCCAAACCTATCCGATACTAAATTGGGGTTTTTGGGCTATGCAGATAATAAAACCCAATAACAATCACATTTGTGTCATCATTTGTGTCCCTTTTTTGTTTACATGATGTGGTATCTGACTGGTACTCGGTATCGGCGACTACTCTGAACCCAAGTATCAGATCGGACGGGGACAACTAGTATCGGAACACTACATGACAGAAAATGACACTGAATCCACATTTTTGCACAGATTTGGCCTTTTAAAGGCACGTGGTCTTAAACTTGTCTGTTTT
The DNA here is from genome assembly GCA_021464625.1 of Proterorhinus semilunaris. Taxonomy (NCBI): domain Eukaryota; kingdom Metazoa; phylum Chordata; class Actinopteri; order Gobiiformes; family Gobiidae; genus Proterorhinus; species Proterorhinus semilunaris. The sequence goes on along the minus strand of JAJBBP010000037.1, from coordinate 529,267 downwards.
TTGTTAAAATGTTTTGCCTCACTCCCATTTCTTCTTGTTGCATATTTAATTTCTACTTGGAACCTTGATAAGATGTGAATTATTGCCCTTTTTGGGACTGTATCAATACAAAGAAAACACTGGATACAGCAACATAAATGACAATGCCACAAGTTAAAATGTGAGCAGGGCGAGGTATGAATTTGATCTTTCTTTATGATTTTACCTTTGAATAGTGGTCTAAATGTCCCAAAAAATAAATACATACATTCAAACACCAATTTACATCTGAAACATTTCAGAACAAAATGAAAAATACAAAAACAGTACCAAAGGAATAACTCAAACATTTACAATATTAATGAAGTCAAATGACTCGTGAGGCATAATGGACTCTGACAGGTTAACATATTACAACAATTCGAACAATGAAAGACCACGTGTTCTATTGGTATAAATGTTCTTGGCCTGTTTGTGAACATTGTTTTTAGTATTTATTTATTGATTGTCGACATTGCGATTGCTCGTAAGCGGCTAATCAAAGACTCATGTATGTGGTTAATACAGTGGCCCAGCCTTTGCACTGAGATGTGCTGATTCACAGAGTGTGTTTTTACACAGTTAATCTCCACACAACAGAATGGGATTAGGCAGCTCAGGCTCCTGTGCTCACACTGGGCCCCCGCATCGGCCCCACACCAGCCTTTGTCCACCCCACAGCCTCACAACCCCTGCCAGCTTTTCCACTGTTGCCACAGGCCCAGAGGCGGGCAGAAATCAGTTCCATTTACGCACATTCATCGGAGTGAGATTTGGAAGAAAATGTGGTTGTAAGAGTAGTTTTATTTATTTTTTTGTACTTGAGCAGAGGAGTCTGAAGAGAAGTGAGTGGCTTGAGAAGAGACATCAATAAAAATACTGATGCTAATAAGCCCAGGCCCTTGTGTGTTCATTAACATGCACTGTCCCAGATTAGAAGAAATACTGGTCTCAATGTGTAATAATTCTTTATATATATATTTCCGAAGCAAAGGTAGGCTGATTTCAGAATCAGAATCAGAATCAGAATTCGTTTATTGCCAAGGTTTGTGAACAAGGTTTACAAACTAGGAATTTTACTTGGTGCAAACGTGCGACATAGAACATATAACACAGAATTAAGATAAAAAATAAGCTAAGAACGTTAAACTATAAGGCTATAAAGGCATGCATAAAAAATATTAAATAAATAAGATAAAATAATATAATATAAAATATTAAATGTAGCCTAAAAAATAAAGTCGACTTTGCCCCTTTGCGATACACAGACTCTGAGAGGCTCTTCAAGTCCAGCTTCTCATCCAGCTGCACACCCAGATACCTGTGGTTGGGTACCACTTCCACCTTGGTGGCCGTAGTGGTAATGGGTGTTGGTTGGGCTCCCCTCCTCCTCCTGAAATCCACAACCATCTCCTTAGTTTTCCCGGTGTTAAGGATGAGATGGTTGAGCTCACTCCAGTCCACAAACTCCTTGATGGTTTCTCTATACTCTTCCTTCTCATTCCCTCTAATCAAGCCGACAACTGCAGTATCAGAAAGCAGTTGTTGGTGTTGTATAGTTTATGTAGAGGCACGGCGTCAACGCAACAATGCCGAAATGCCCCTTATTTTGAGAAAATGACACCAAAGGTTTTTCCACACATGCACATTAGGAACAGGCAATAAGCCAAAACAAATGTATGACACCATTTTCTTTGGTCTAGATCAGGCATAGGCAAAATAACGCCCGGGGTCCAGATGCAGCCCGCCTAGCCCTTCAATCCAGCCCTCAAAGCACGACCAAGCCCGATATGCATTGCCTAATAAGAGCGAAAAACACCAATGTTTTCATTGACATAAAGAAAGATAATGCTTAACTGCTGCTATTTTGTTGCTCTTTGAATGAGTTTAGACATTGTATTTGAGAATGGCAATTGTTTAAAACAACCAAATTCGCAACTGGTCTGGCCTTTGTAGAGAGTTCATATACCCAATGTGGCCCTCGCATCCAAAACTTTGCCCATATCAATTTTGATTTCCTCACGATTCATGTGCACTTTGTATTTGTATATTGTCTTTTAGAAGCATCTAAAGCCATGTGCTTCTCCTGAAAGCCTTCCATATAAGAATGACTGAGGAAGCGGCTGTTGTCACTCACTTGTCCCCAGGCACCTGGGCTCTCTTGTGGGCTGCGTTCTGCTGGGATGCCCTGCTGTCTGGAGGTCCATCTCTCTGCTCTGCGGCCCGGGTGGCTCTGAAGTCTCCGGGGCCCGCTCTCCCTCCTCGGTCCCCTCGTCCTCCTCGCCCCCCTCGCTCTCCTCTGCCCGCTCCTCCTCTGCCTCCTCTGCTGCGGTGACTGGGCTGTCGGAGAGACGTCTGGGGCTTGGCTGCGCACAAACACACGCACACAAAGCCTGACTCAGCATGTTTCTGATTAAAGGGACAATATTCGGACACTTTCTGCCACGTTCTCTCATGAAAAACACACCTGGAGTTTTGTTTGCTGTAAGGCTGCCTCAGATTGCAGTCAAATCAAAACTGTATTATCAATTAGTTGAGAAATGTTACTGAGTGGGTTCTGTCTCTAAGGAAAATAATATTTTCAAGAAATGTACATTTAATGCCAGTTTTAATCTAATGTACCGTCATTTCCGGCCTATACACCGCTACCTTTTTCCCACGCTTTGAACCCTGCGGTTTGAACGTGACGGTGCGGCCGATATAGAGCCGCCAACAGGCACTAGAGGCGTCTCTAGCAGTAAACGCAAAAGTGACACAGGACTTCTAATCTGCTCATGGCTGAGGAATAGTAGATGAGTAACTTTTAAAATGATGAAGGCTCACTTTAGCCTAAATGTCAAAATCCGCTGATCAGATCGCCGTGAGCAATTGGTTTAGTTGCTCTTTAAGGAAACCCTGCGAAGAGCATGCACTGATGCTATGGACTAGCCAATACCCAAAAATGACGAGCAAGGCGTCTTGTCACTTCAAATAGTTGTTGGCAAAAATGCCAGAATCCCTTTAAACATAGATAGCTGACTCAAAACACAACTTCAGTTGTGTTTGAAGAATCTGAAGAAAAGCACACAAGACGATTACACGTAATATCCAATGGTAATGTCCCCTCTTTCAGACATACAGGTCCTGGGCACCTCAGCAGGAGCCCCCCATGTCAAATAACTCTGGACACACTCCTGTCATCATGCATCCCTTGGTCATGCCAGCCTTGCTCCTTTTTCCTCACCATTTCAACGCTTCCAATTTTACCCCTGGAGCACAGCGGTTGACAAATGCCCGTAAATAAACCGATTGTGCATGCAAGCGAAACAGTTCAAACCCATACGCCTCGGAGTCTCCGAGCAGCCGGTCTGTCACATGCACACAGTCCTGGAGTGCATACGCCAACATATATCCACACTGCAGAGAGGGAGAGAGAGGGAGTCCGTCTGCGGATCACCAGAGAGGGAGAGAGAGGGAGAGATGTAGCTCGCACGCTAACGCTGTCTCTCGCTCCTCCTCCACCACTGCCTCCCTCCAACAATAAGGAAGGGCAATCATTAAGGGGACTATAGACTGTAGACGGCTTTATCCACGATATAAAAAACAGGTCATATTCAGTCTGTTCCACCTGCTGATGTCATGGGGTGGTGCTGCCTGACCACTGGCACCGCTCTGAGCCAGTGGAGGATCATTCCATAGGTGAGCTCAGGAATTAGGCCTGATATTTTTTGGCCTGATTTCAATGTGTATTCTCAAAAACAAGTAAGGATGCAGATACCAGATTTTACAGGTACAGGCATCAGGGAGTACCTTGGGGCGCGGTGGCATAGTGTAGGTTTCCTCCAGGTACTGCGGTTTCCCCTACCACTAAAAACATGTACAATAGGCTAGGATGAATGAGACTGTGTTTGAGTGGGTGGTTGGAGGGGCCGATGGCACAGATTGGCTGCCTCACTTCCGTCAGTCTACACCGGGGCGACTGTGGCTACAATAGTAGCTAAACACCAGAGAGTATGGCTTGAATGAATAATGACTAGAGCGTGACGCTTTGAGAAACTTGGTAGCACAGGCTTGTAAAGTGCAATTCAAAAGCCGTTATACCGTGGATGTATTTTTCGAAAGAAGAACTTCGATTAACTCATCTGAAAATGTTATGGATTTCTCCATGTGACGTTTGCCGGAGTGTGGGCTGGTGTATAGCCCATCAAGATACACCAGCTTCATCAAAAAGGTTTTGATGAGGATGAATACTTAGCTACACAATGCAGGTGAAATGGAGAAAATAAATAAATGTAGATATTTATTTGGAAATGTTTTCATATAAAATACATTTTATGTGAAAATAAATAAATAAAAAAGACTAAAACTGCACATATTTTAGAGGTAAATCTGAACAATGTAAAGAATCCTACTCTTACTTTATTTATTTATTTATTCATTGTGGGTGGGTCACTATTTTCAAATTCTACTTGAGTAATATTATTTCTAAGTAATGCTACTCTTTTGGCTGCTCTATCCAACTGTGCAGAGAACTGGTATTGGAAGCGTCCCTCACCGTTGATCACCAGTGGGTTGTCCGGTTTGACCCTCATCTCCGTGTTGACCAGGTGGGCTCGGCCCGTCTTCTTGGAGCTGCGCTGTCGTGCCACCACCATAGCCATGTTTCTCTTCTCACCGGCTCCAGAGACGAAGTACAGCACCTGCACATGAAGTGTGCACAGAACAGTCCACTCTATCTCAGCCTTCTCTCAGATGTTAATGCCCTTGGAAGTGGCTGAGTTCACTTAGAATTGTAGACTCATCTTTATATTGTCCACAAAGTATTGATTGTAGTTAATACTACACTAAGATGACAATTGTATACCTTTTTTTGGAGCCTTTATAGAAATAGTGGTAGAGTAGAGTGTTTTATATTTATCTTTCAAATCAACTGGAGTCAAAGTAATAAAACAAGTGCTGCACTTAAGTAAATGTACTTTATTACTGACCAGCTTGAATCGCTATACCTACTAAAACCCTACTGGAAAAATTCTTCCAAAATACAGCCAGGCTATTTTAGATGGATCTAGACCTGGAGTCTTCATTGTTAACGCCTGGTTTTGTTCTGTTGAAGACCTATTTTAGTCCTGTTTCAGATGTTTTTTACTGCCAGACGTCAAAGTGCTTCTAAGGTGTACAGTACACCTTACAATATAGTTCCCCTTTCGACAAATCGACATGTTTAATTTTGTGTAACTATACTTGGATCATGTAACTACTCACGTAACCGTATTTAAATAGGGAAACGTGAAAGAGCTTGGTCGCTTCTAACTTCAACCCCGTTTGGCCCCATAGAGGAGAAGAGGAGAGGCTAAATGCGAACAACATCTTCGGTCTTTTTGCGTGACTGAGCGCACGCATAAAGACCAGACAGGTACGCATCAACTCGTCTAAACTCAGGTGGGAACATATCGCAGTATGCAAAAACGGTGGCCTGTTCCTTTAAACAGGAAAAACAAGACACAATCGTTGAGAGCAGAACCGCTCAGGAGAAACAGCCAAATTAAACAGGATTACTCAAAACTGTGTGAATAAAGACAATATGTATGTGAAAAGGGTATGTTTTTGAGCGAACAGCTTTATAACTATAGACTGTAATAGCATCACTATTAGCTGAAGGAAGCCTAATAGATCCGGAGGTTCCTTGCAGTAATGGACTTTCCTTCTTAAAGTCTGAGTATTGAACACAGGCTAGAGCTTAGATCTTCGGGCAGAGATATCACACATGACAATCGGGTACACTTTATTATTTTTATTATTTCTATTATTATTATTATTATTATTATTATCTCTAATAAAAATATAAGTCATAAGCTTCGTCTATTGGGTACAAAGTATAAAACAGAGGAGTTGTCCCGTAGTTCATCCTTTTGCCTGTGGTACAGGAGGGGGGGGGGGGGGCTGTGTGGGCACACATGCTGAGTGTGTTGGTCACATTTTTAAAGCATACTGGCACTACACCGAGAACATCGGTATCGGTCATAAAACCAACACGTCACCATTGTGGAGGGTGCCAATATTAGCCTATCAACACACATGATTGATATAGCGTGTTGGTTTCATGACTGATACTCTCTTTCTCTGTGAACAGTGTTTAACTCACAGTGGGCTAAATACAGCAGTTTGGTTCCTGTTGGTGCGTAAAAAGCATTTTAATGCAGCACAATGTTTCTGAACGAGGGAGGAGGAGATGAGAAGAGAAGAGTGATTCCAAAGAGGAGAGACACTTGCCTGTGCTGCTGCTCGTGCACGTAACCTCGATCACACCTTGCCTTGGTGTGTGCGCAGTGCTGCTGTTTCAGAATGCACTGTGCAGAGGCCATAATACCTTAAATTCATTCTTTACGTCCAGTTTGTTTTGGGCTCGGACCAACCATTCAAGTTAATTGGTCTGTTCAGGCTTCGTGCCCATGGGCCCGGTCGGGCTGGATTTTTTTTGGGCCTAAACTCTAACACAGGCGGGTCATTCTTACTCCCACCTATATGTCTTCCTTTTTGTCGCTCACCTCTCCACTCGCTGTGTTCTCTGCCTTGACCATGGTGGGCAGGGAATCCAGCAGGGCACTCAGGCTGCTGTGTCCCAGCTGTGTGAGGGGTATGGAGTCTCCAGTTAGTTCCCTGTACTCGCTCTGCAGGCGGGCCGCACTCAGGCCGCTTCGCTGGGCCTGGAGGATGGCCCCTAACATCTTCTTCACCAGCTCTGGGTCGGCCATCTAGAATGAAAAAAAGTTACATTTACTGACATTTGAATTCCTTAGCTTGTATTTTACATCAACACTAATAGATTAGACGTGAATGGGCAGTCACTCGGGGGTTACTCTGGTACTACAGTGGGTTGCATAAGTACCAGACCCCCTTTCCTTTTAGTGCAACCAATTGCCTTCAGAAGTTGAATGATGATTTCTGAATGATCACATGTTGACCCAATGACTAAATAGAGTCTACCTGTGTGTAATCTAATGTCAGTACAAATACAGCTGCTCTGTGGTGGTCTCAGAGGTCTGTTAAAAGACTATTGTGGAGCAGACAGCATCATGAAGTCCAAGAACACACCAGACAGGTCCAGGGATAAAGATATTGAGAAGTATAAAGCTGGATTAGGTTATAAAAAGATTTCCAAAGCTTTGAACATCTCTCAAAGTACAGTTAAATACATGTTAAAGAAATTCTGTATTTGATGTTAACATGAAGTATTACATTAAGTTTTATATTATAAGCTGACCTAATGACTTAGTAAAATTGAGTCTTCACATTCTCCAAACAGAAGGGTTTAAAACTGACACCCTTTGAAAAACGATACGGGAAACCTTATGTTTGCCAAATTGCAATTGAGAGAAAAAGATTAATCTGATTTTCAGAAAGGCAGACTATAGAGAACAAATTATCTGCCAGATTTTCTTAAACACCTTCACAGGAGGACGAGATGGTGACGGATGGTGATCACGTGTTTGTGAAGGTCACAAAAAGACAGAGTGATCTAGCCGAGATGGGAGGAGCCAAATCGAGTACTCCCAGCTACGCCATCCACTGTGCTGGTTGCAAAGAGAAATCAACCAGAATTTATCTCTCACTCTGCAAACTGAGGTGTGTGGAGAACGTGGCGCCATCTGCTAAGGAGGAAAGTCTGACGTACCCAGAGGGGCAGGAGTCTGGAACCTTCCCATCTCAAGGTCAACGAAGCAGAGAGATCTCCTTAGCACTAGACCATCAGATCGACACAAACATAAGAAGAGCACATACATATATATCCTAGACACTGTTAGGAAACTAGTGGTGGTGAATAGAGCTAGAACCTCTCCCACCACAAGAAGATAGAAATACAGAGACTTTTGAAGAGACTTTGTAAGAAGAAGATATTAAAAAACACAGTCCTTGAGTCTTAAAGGGTAAAGATTATGAGGAGGCAATGCAGTATAATAGTCATCATTCCAATGCCACGTGAGAAGTTGCCTGTTTGATATGCCATTAATCGCACCCGTACCGAGTCTGGTAACAGCTGTGGTCAGTGCTGTCCTTGTTCGGTCAGTAAGTTTAGGAGGACGGCCATGTCTTGATAGGTTTGCAGTGATGCCATACTCTTTCCATTTCTGGATGGTGTATTTAACCGTACTTTGAGAGATGTTCAAAGCTTTGGACATCTTTGTATAACCTAACCCAGCTTTATACTCAATATCTTTATCCCGGACCTGTCTGGTGTGTTCTTGGACTTCATGATGCGGTCTGCTCCACAATAGTCTCTTAACAGACCTCTGTGACCATCGCAGAGCAGCTGTATTTGAACGGACATTAGATTACACACAGGTAGACTCTATTTAGTCATTGGGCTAAGTCAACATGTGATCATTCAGAAATCTTCATTCAATTTCTGAAGGCAATTGGTCGCACTAAAAGGAAAGGGAGGCCGGTACTTATGCACATCCCACTTTTCAGTTTTTTTATTCATAAAAAAAAATCGAAATCATGTATACATTTAATTTCACGAAAGTGTGTCACTTACTGTGTGTCTTTCACATAAAATTTCAATTAAATATATTTATGTTTATGGTCCATACCGTGGCAAAATGTCAAAAAGTTAAAGGGGGGCCGATACTTATGCAACCCACTGTATTTTCACTGGGTGCTCGAATAGATCCTGAAAAATTATGGTATTGAGTAGCGATTCAAAATATCAGCAACTGAACCAATACCTGTTTTGGCAAATCTAAGAAAATATTGACATGTTGCACCTCATTTTAAAGCTCTTCACCAGGAGAATTCAATCGCTAGGTTAATTATACCTCCACAAACTTATTTTTGATTGCTAGTGCATGCTAATGCTCGCAGCAACTGATCAATCCTAGGACAGACACTATATGATTGGTTACCTAAAGCAGTGGTTCTCAACCTTTTTTGTCTCGTGCATCCCTTAAAGCAGTGTTTTTCAACCTTTTTTGAGCCAAGGCACATTTTTTTCATTGAAAAAATCATGAGGCACACCACCAGCAGAAAATGTAACAAAATGTAACTCTGTAGCCTATATTCACAATATAAAGTTGTTCTCATCAGTGTCTTGGATAGAAACACCATATAGTCTCGCTAGCCACAATGCCACTGTCCGTCGCCACCTGTTGCATCCATGCATCACTAATTCTCTTGTCTCAAAGAAATGAGCTACCTACGACCACTTACTAATATGGAAGAGTAATACATGGTTACTCTGCCGATCACTAGACAGCACAGAGACTTGACAACGGCACATTATTTGCAGATAATAATTAATTTGTTTTCAAAAAATATTTTTTAGACCCACTAGGTGAAATTGGATAATTTCCCAAGGCACACCAGACAATAGCTCACGGCACACTAGTGTGCCCCGGCACAGTGGTTGAAAAACACTACCTTAAAGCAGTACTAAGTAACGCAAGTTACGATTTTTCTTATTAACTTATTAAATGTCTTGGAGAGTAAATACTACGCTGACAGAAAAGGGCGAAGGGAGAAAGGAAAGTGAAACCGCACATGTGGAAATCAGCTGTTCAAAAGAGTCTCCTTAGTCATTTTGTAAACACGTTTCATTCTCTGTTCATCAAAACATCTGACAAATAATTGAACAGCAGCATAACTTTTGAGAATAGGAAACCTAGCTTAGCTTGTGGCCCAATAATGTATAATAAAATAATTATGATAATTATGGTCATTATAAAGAAGTAAAGTTGACATCGTTTTGTATTATTTAATGTAGGCCTATTTATTTTAATGCAAAACAATCTTAAAGCATTTTTCATTTTTAGAAACAGTGAATGTTTACAAGTTTACAAGTATTAAAAAGCTTTTTAAAAAACTAAAAATATCAGTTCTTTCCTTTCATTCGGTCAATATTCGTGAATAATTGTAAAATCGCAATATTTTCTTTCACAATAATCGTGACTCAAAAAATTGAAATCGTGACACCCCTACTCAGGGACCACCAGGGACCACTCGGACCAGTGTACAGCGCCCCTAGAGGTCATGGTCCGGACCGGTCTTTAATATTCACGGACCAGACCCAGACCAGACCACACTTTCGGCTGCACTGACTTTCACAGCAGCAGCGACAGTGAAACAGAAACAAATGCGGAGCTTAGGCGGCGTCACACGACACGGACACGGCTCCACACACGCCCTGCGCCGGCTTTAACTATCGGGGAAGTTCATACAGTCACAGTGAAGGGCGAGGGGTAAAAGTGTTAGCTGAAGGTGTGGGAGCGGCAGACTGTCCCCATTGAAACTACGCGGAAATATCAAGTTTAAAACCAGTCATTCCTTTAGGAAAGAGAGCTGTGAAGTCACACGTTAAATACCGGAAATACACTCATATTCGGCATTTTGATGGGATAGTTTAGTTTAGTATATGGGTTGATCAAATGAATTAATGTGTTGTACCAAATGTGTTTGTGGAATATTTGCTGGTTATGGGTATAAGTATGAGATTAGTTAACTCTCAAAACGAAAATCTCGGAATAAAGATCATGTACGGGAATCTGGACATAAGTTATATTTAGGAGGAATAAAACGGAAGTCTTCCACTTTTTTGACGCTAGCTTGAAACCGGTTTCCATCTGAGCTTGCAGGTCGGAGAAAGAGAAACAACAACTTTTATCCAACCTGTCAATAGTTTCCGAACCCAAGATAACGCGAACTTACAGAAGCAACGAGAGCTGTACCTTGTGGTTTGAGCAGTGTTGTCGAGCCGCTAGCGCAGTGAACAGCCAAGAGCCGCCGCTATCTGTGCCGCTCCACCGCTCTGGCGCTTCTGCCGCTCACTCTGCCGCTCACTCTGCCGCGCTCTCTGCCGCTCTCTCTGTCGCCTCCTTTGCCGCTCCCTCTGACCTCTCCACCGGTCTGTCGCTCTACTGCCGCCCCCTCTGCCGCGCCGCCGCTCCCGTCTCCTCCGCGTCTCATTGGCCAGATCCGCCCTGGTTGGCCCTCGCCTCGGGGATAATCACACGTCGCATCCTGTCACACACCCACAGTCGCAAAACCCAAACGGGACAACAAGGATACCTCCAAAGCCCTCTAGTTGAACAGAAACCAGCAAGACTTGTTTACAGTAAAACTACACAGAGGTAAAGTAGGCCTAATAGCCAAATGTTGTTTAGCCTTCTCAAGTGTTATTACAACTTGTAGTAATAGGCTATTACTGCAAATAGAAGAAGGCTAAAAGTAGGCTACGGTGTCATAAAACGTATTTTCCAAACAATGGTGACCATTTCTAAAAAGCAGAACAACCCTCAAGTAAAGAGAGACTGCTACTTGAGTAAATGTAACTTATCATTCACCGCCTCTTAGAAAGCATAGAGAACCAGTCTAGTTTTGAAGACATTTTAGGCTACTTTTTGTCATACCATACTGTGCATATACTGTAATAATCAAATAAGAAAAAAAAGTTATTTGTCATTAAGCCCACTACAATACAATGAATTAGCCTTCTCTTCCCACGATAAGTGACAAGCGGTGGACATGATAAAACTTCCATTTAAGAAAATATTTTCCATAGCCTAAATACGTTTTCTAATTACTACTTTAGTTATATTGTTCATTTATTTTGTATCCAGGGACTACGGATGCAAACGAGCTATTTAGCTATAAGCTGGTGCAGCACATCTCTCTATAATGTCTCTGTACATTATCCCTTAAATGAAGAAAATAAACCAAACAAATTGTTTTACTGTACATACTGTACATATTTTACCTTTGCTCGGGCCAATTATTAGGTCCTCATATCTAATATACTTTGTCAAGCAACTAACCAACAAAAAACAAGTATTAGCAAGTCTCGTGATACATCATTTATATTGCATTAATTTAGAGCCACACAACTTAACACTTCACCCAATAAATAGAATAAAATGCACATAATTTCATTACAGATATTTTTATTATTAGAAAAATACCAAAACAAATTAACAAACATTACTGTGAGCGGCTCATCTCTCCTAAGATCTGACTGTAATTTTACCGGGAGCGGGATGTCTGGAGATGTTGACTAAAAGCAGTCAAATATGAGATTTAAATAGGTCAGGTCATTTTTATTTCTATAGGTTAAGTCCTCATCCAAATCCGTTCTTTGATTACCCACTGCAAGAATAGCATTTTCTGTATATAGCTGGTCAGTAAGAGCATGTTTTGTCTTGCAGGCAACAATATAATCCAAAATGTTATGCAGTGCCTGCCCTGTAAATAGCCTAGTACTGCACTAAATGTGCAATAATCTGACCACAGAGGGCGCTGTTCCCTGCCTGTCACACGCTCACAGCGGAAGTGCCCCGTCAGCTACAGGGCTTGGCTAAAGGCGGATGCTAGCTAACCTGTAACCAAAACAAGAGCATTTTTATCTGTATGTGGCCTGTATAATTCCACTGAAGCTTTTCCAGTGTGTATGACAGGTATGTGACTAAACGTATTAAATGACCACATTATTAAATGTCACGTTTTTTGCTTGCACGAAGATGTCTTTGCTAGTTGCTACTTTGTTAGCATCAGATATATATTATTATGGTTAGCGGTTTGCCTTGACAAGGGGAATTGGTATACTTTGAATGCGAGGAAATCGTTTCTGTATAATCAGTTTGAATATGTTGCATCGTGTTTGTTGTGCCATATGTGTGCCTGGTTACAATCTACAGTAAAAGTTGTTCCGTTTTATTTAACTTTGACAGTTTAGACATTTCCATCTTCTGTGCTTCAACAAACCATACCTCATGCCTACATTATACAGAGTGATCAGCATGTCTTCAAATGTATTTATTTATCTGAAACACGTTGATGCTCGTGTGTGGTGGAGATGACAAACCGCCCTCCTCTCTTAAGGGGTGGGTAAAGGGTTTGCACATTCACCAGTGCAGTGAGATGTCGCCTTGAAACCCATCCCGAGATCTTGCGTATCAAGATGTGGAGCAGAGACAAGTTAGGAATTTAAAAGATTAGTCTCTTTAAAAGTGTCCTTTAAATTGAACTATGGCTTTGAACAGAAGGCATTCCTACACGCCTCGGGTAAGTGATCTAGCTCTGCTTTTTGCTGGCAATGGGAGTTTGTGTCAAGATCTCAATATATCACTGTTAATGAAAAGTACGCATTCGTATGATTACCATATCTGTATTACCAGATAATTTTGTGCTTGACGCTGGTATTTAGTAATGTAATAATTTGCAAAATTGTTAACGAAACCTTAAATCCGATTGCAATATTGGATGACAATTGGAATATGGTAGTTGCGATTAGATTTGCAATCTGCTTTCTGATCTAAAGATTCAGTTCATAGTGCGTTTCTTACCTACGCCCAGGAGCAATTGAGAGAAGACTGAAGTATAGTTTACGAACACTTCTGTAGAGATCTAAACTACAGGGTTAGCGCCTTTTACATAGTGAGCATTTGTTTTTAAAATGCTAACTGATTACGATCGTAACAAACTGACAAATTTATTTCTAGCACAGTTTATGCAGAAATAATTCCAAGTTTTTCCAAAGATAAAGGCACAAGTACAAAAAAAGAAAAAGACAATCACTTAATATAATAAGAAAGAGTCCAAAATTATAAACACTACACACTGGTCATATGCACCACTATTCCTGAATATCTATGGATGTAATTTCAAAGTGTGGTATTAAACGTTATGGGATAACAGTATGTGAGATCACCTATATATTATTTTTTATTATAATGTCTACTTTATGGCAAAGCCTACTCACCACGACGTTCAAGCAATCTTTCTGTTAAAGGCTAGAAATTAATCAGACAAAGTGGGTTTGAATTATCGCCTCATTATTTCTTATTGTTGAAAAGTTGTGTCCAAAGAGATGTTGGTCTCTTGAATGCACCCTGTTTTACGCTTTGAGAAAAGAGTCAGGGTGAACTCACATGGCCAGGCTGTTTCTGCTGCAGGCTTCCTCACTGGATTCTCAATGAGTGCCTTTGTATGAGCCGCGCCGCCTGAAGACCTTTATATCAGTCGGACTATTGTGAACAGGACGTATGACTAAGTGTATTTTGTTTGGGCACATTCAATACATCGACCTCATCTGTGCACAAACAACCCAAAGGAATCCTGCTCTTATCATGGACTCATTTGTAATAACAGTTCAAGTTAGTGGCACAAGAAGAGCAGAGTGTCGTTCAAGATGGAGCTGAACTAATAATAAAACTTCTGATCGCAATAAAAAATAAATAAAAAAAAAATGAGATTAGGCGATAGAACGTCCTCTGCTTAGAACTATCCTGCCTGGGTGTGCAGCTTTTAATCAGGACTGTATACAGCAATTTATTTTCTATTTTCTTTGCCACAATACACAATTTCAATTCATAATATAACTTGAGATTCAATGTCATATGATATATGAATAAAACACGAGGTACAACATCTCTTAACAGACACAAACAAACCAGTGTCCTGTTCATTACAAGAACACCTCAAAAGAGGTCAAAGTTCATATTTTATTGATGTATTGTTACATCAATATAACTTTCTTTCTTTAACAGGCCTTTAAAGAGATGAAATCCGTTGTATAAATAGTGCCATATTTTAAATGTATTTGTTTTTTTAATCCTTTATTTATTGATTCCTTTCTCTCTCCTTTTCCAGCTGACCAGCCCATTGATCAGCAAAATGAGCAGCGGGGGAACAGTGGAGAGCAGTAAGCCTCCAAAGGTAAGTCTTCAGTTCTGATCAGAAATGATGCACTTCTGTCATTTTACACTCACACAATGTTGTTTGTGGGCTGCAAACTTCAGATTTAATTATACTCATTTTACCTTTTTTTTTAAATTTTAGTTATTGTGTCCAACAACATATTTCATACAGCAAAACCGCTCACCAATAACGATAGTTGCAGAAAAATGGGACCGTTTTATTTTTGGACATTGGCTCATCTTTATTGCCAGTATAAACCTCTTAACCCCCGCCTTAACCAAGCGCATTTTGGGTTCGGCTCACAGCCATTTGAAAGCTAAGACCGACAAAACTGATGTAAACGAATCTTTTTCCTTGCGTTGTTGCCGTGTTGTCATCACTTTTTAAAATGTTTTTACGGTACGTTTGTTGCCTGAAGGCTTTACTGTTGCATTTTTGTCATATTTTTGCCACTTTCTCGTCACATTTTTGCCTCTTTTTCATCGTTTTTTTGTCACTTTTTTGTTCCGTTTTCATTCCTATTTTCTTCCTGATTTGTCGCTATTTTTATGCTTATTTCAAGAAGCTTTTATTTGGATAATGTCAAACTGGAGAAAATGTATTCGGTTTAGGTGGGGGTTAAGGGGTTATATCCTCTTCAAATTAATAGTAAGTTTAGTTTTGTGATAATAATGCATATATAGTGCTTTTTTGGACACTCAAAGACTCTTGACAATAGAGATAAAGCAGGGTTTTCATTCACCTGCTACAGCCGGCTTTTGGCCTCTTTCAAATGCAAATGACCAGTAAACATAAATTCCATCAACCAAAATGACCAGCCAGGAAAATTCTAAAGAAAATAAAGACTGAAATGAGACGCACGTTTGTCTCCTGTTATTGTGCAGACGTGTGGAGCATCCGCAGCTCTCCAAACCTTGTGTTTGAATTTTGAGCTTGGCTTGTTTTTAGTGAAGCTTCGTCTGTATTCTGTTGTGTCTTTAGACTCATGCACTTTTATACTGCACTATTCACAGGCCAGTGTAGACTTTTTGATACAGTATTATGACACAATATTTTTTAAATAAAGCAGACAGACCGGTAATTCTCATTAATGGCCAAAATGTGACCTTCCAGCTGGCCAAAGAACCTCTAAAACCAAGAACCAGAACCTCTGAAACCAAGGAAATGTGTCTGTTTAGATGTGACATGTCCTTATATTTTCACAATGGCTTTAATAAAATGAAGGAGGAAGTTTTGTACTTGTTGAATTGTTGTTCTGGACCTCATTCTGCTCTAACTGTTTGTTGCTCAGCTTGGCTCGATCGTCGAGGTGACGGGGAAGGGTCAGCGAGGTACAGTGGCCTACATCGGAGCCACGCTGTTCGCCACGGGGAAGTGGGTCGGGGTCATCCTGGATGAACCCAAAGGGAAGAACGACGGCACTGTCCAGGGCAAGCGTTACTTCACTTGTGAGGAGAACCATGGCATCTTCGTCCGACAGTCCCAGGTTTGTAGGTCTCCTTTGGGGCCACATCAACGCAGCCACATATGGAGACGTCTTTAAAAGTGAATACGCTTTAAAACAAGGGCTTAGTTCCAGAGTCCGATCAATCCAGACAAATGTTCATGAGTAAGTTTAGACCAGAGGTTTCACGACGCGTAATTTCTCTCTGTCATTTTGACAAACCAAACGCGCTCAGTCTGTGTCCTCTGACCGGCTGCCACATCTCCCTCTCTCCTCTCTAGGGATGGGTACCGAAACCCGGAATCATAACTGCCCTGGGGCCACGTGTGCCGGTCCACCTGTTTCCTGCGCTAAACACGAGCACTCAAAATAATCACACTTAAAAGGCTCTCTCCTCTCATGGATGCATTCCCTGCATCGGATCTGTTCATCCCCGCTACCCACCCTCAGTCCCCACAGCTGCACTCATAAGACATAATCCTTCATTTACTAGCCTATATAAAAAAAAAATATATATATATTTTTTACATTTTTGTCTCTACAGTATTTGTGTTTTAACTCCCAAATATTGAATGTATGCGTAAATTGTAAATAAATTGCGTCCAAGACCAAGGCTATTTTTTTGCCTTTTAAAATACCGATAAGAGTACTGTTAAAGTACCGGATCGTTAAGTAGTTAGCGATTCTTTAAAAGGCAAAAAAAAAAAAAAAGTACTACTGTCCTTAACAATACCATTCCCTACTCTTCTGACCCGTAGGACATGCCATGTGCACTCTACCCCTGGTGCAGAGGAAACTAAAATGTTGTGTTTAAAGTGACTAGATAATGACTAGATTTATTACAGAATGTGTTGAGAAACTTTGATTACAGATATTCCACCTGCTCCTCTTATTGTCTGATTGTGCTATTTCTTGTGCAGCTCCAGGTGGTTGAAGACGGCTCCAGTGCCACCTCCCCGGACACATCTGAGTCTGGCTCCTCCAGGATCCCCAGGCAGAAAGGTATATAGGCCCATATTAAGTGAATATGGTGCCATTTCAACTGGCACAAAACTCATACTTTGTGTCTCCAGGAGATGTTGCAGAAACTCCCAAACCAACCAGACAGGTAGAGTTCTCTCATCAGTTCTCAGTTCTGTATGAAGATTTGTCATGTTGTGTGTATGTGAAACTGTGTTTACAGACGCCGGCCGGCCTTAAGAAGGTACACACATTCTGCTGCTTTGGATGTGGTTTATCTCTATCATTCTGACACTGCTTCATCTTCCATTGCACGCAACATAATCCATTCGAAAACCATTAGGCAGGAGTGTCGGATGCTGATGTCCATTCTGCATGTCCTTCCACATCGGACCACTTTATTTACTCAGATCGTTTTACAGTGGAGGGATTTTCGACAAGGGATTTATTTAACATCTTAACCCCCACCTGAACCAAGCACATTTTTTACAGTTTGACTTTACCCAAATCCAAAAGTTCCTTGAAAAAAGTGTTAAAATAGCGCCAAAAGTGCAACGGAAAAAAAACACAAAAAAGTGACAAAAATGCAATGAAGAAGAATCACAATCACTCACAATAACACAATAAAAAGCGACAGACATGTGGCGAAACCGCAACGAAAAAGCAAATGGAAAATAAACGAGAAAGCAACAAAAATGTGACAAAAAAGCGACAAAAACACTTCAAAAAATCGACAACGCAACAAAAAAGTTAGGATCTGTTTTGTAGGCCTTAGCTTTGAAATGACACATTACGCTGTTGCTCTCTAGTCGAGAAGCTTTTAGATTTGGGTAAAGCCGAACCGGAAAATGCGCTCGGTTAACGTGGGGGGGTTAGAGGTTAAGTTATTGGCCAGCAACAGACGAGAGTTAACGGCGCAGGATGATCTGGAGTCCAGGTTGTCGCTCTCGTTTCTGCACCACGGTCTCTCAGCCGGTCACAAACCTGGGAACTAACTGTCTATTAACTGCAGAAGTCCAAAACCTTGTATACTGCCGCTGCACCACATATACATGGATTACGGTTAAAGTGTATTTTATCAGGGAAAGAAGTAGCACCAGGTAACAAAACCAGGAAAATGTGAGCAGCATCCAGCCCTACGAGTCTCTGTCGTCCGTCAGCTGTATACAGTGACACGTAGCTCTCCAGTTTAGGGTTCTTGTTGCTCCTGGCTGCTCCTTCACACTGATCTTATTTGAACATGGTCTTTTTCTGCGGGAACACTGCCTTGAAATGTTTTATTTTTTTGGGGACTCTATTTTCTATTCACATTTTTCCATGGGTAAACTCATCCACGTGCTCCACATGTGAACATCCATATCCACTCACCTCACTTTGCGAAGTACGGCATGCTGTAGTTTGTGGCTTGTGCATGCTTTCACCGATGACTCATGGGCTCGATGTGAATTAAAAGTGCCTCTGATTCCCCTCCCCTCTGGCGCCCCCTACATATGTATGTATGTGTGAGGGTGTGTGTGTGTGCGTGTACTGTTTAACTGTGTTCCTCCTCCCCTGCAAGCCCTCTACTACCTCTGCCCGCCGCTCTGCCAAGGTGAGCCCACCCACAGCGCCCCAGGGGACACAAACACTGTTCTTCCTCTCTCGCTATTTACTCAATACGGATTAGCGATGTCTTGCACAAATCAACGAAAAGTTCAAGAAAACATCACGGACAATGAGATACTAATCGGAAGTCACTGGCTACGTGTTAAAAACATTGTGTGGGATGTAAATACAAGGAGTAAACGTGTTCATTTATCCCAAAGCTAACGGCTAGTACCAAAAAACACCACAAAGATTCAAAATCTAAAAAGTATATATACTAACGATTATTTTTTGAGCGGCTCGTTGAAAATCTTGGTGCTATATAAATTTGTATTGAGTGTTAGCCGTTAGCTTCAAGACAAAAACACCTACAGTGACGAGCAGGAAGTTTCCTCCAGTGAAGTCTTTGCTCGTGATGCGATGTTTTTAACCTGATGCTGTGACTGTCCATCAGTAACACGCCGTCTGTCTGTAATCTTGAGCTATTCATGTTTTTGGACAAGACACTACTACTAACTCATCAGGAAAGAACACGACAGAAAGAGCAGCGCCTCCTGAGGATCCACTCAGAGTATATAGGGCATATTACAAAAGTCAGATATTTAAAAGGTTTAATGAATTTGCCTTTGAGCAACGGCAGAAAACCACACTTTGGAACATTCCAGTGTTTTATCTTTTCTATCTATTTTGTGAAATTAGAGCTTTACAATTTCACTTTAAAGACCGAATCGTGATTTTCATCCCTGTGACAAGTTATTTTGGTTGTTATTTTGTTGTTTCTTTTTCAGCGGCAGCAGGTGACTTTAAGCACTGCTTAGACTAGAGTAAATAGATACTACGTGCAGATGAATAGTTATCAAAACCATGATCAGAGAGTAAGAAAATGGTGATACCTTTGCATATTGCACACAGGGTCACATTTTACGCAGTATGGCTTTGATAGACTATGATATAAACATGAACAGATTTTTATACAGTGTTTTCGCAAATGTCTTTCTGTCGCTGCATACAGTGAACCTCTGTAGTCCCTGTTTGACTTGTGTCGGGCAGGGCCAGTTTGCAGCCTAACCTTTTAGTGTCTCTCGTCACCCCAGTTGAGCACCCCCCGCCTGGTTCCCGCCTCCTCCCTGCCCTCCCTCCTGGTGCGCCCCGCCAAGCGAACCGGCCTCTCCCGGACGGTATGGTCAGGGCTGTGAATGGGGGCACTAATCTCTTCATATCTTCGCCTTGGGGACTACAACTCCTGGATCCATTTCTTAAACTCTGTGATTTTCTTAAGTGGTCGACTAATGACTAATGGAACTGATTTTTTTTCTTTCTCCCATGTCTCTTCTACGCTGGAAAAAGTCAATTTCACTAAAGTGTTTATGAATATTAATCTTGATTTGAGAATGTTTACTTTTAATTGTTGGACTTAACCAAGACGCTGCATGGGTAAAACTTTACACATTCACACACTTAACACATTAACGGCAAATAGCCTTGAAACAACACAATTCCTCACCTCCAAAGTACGTGCTTGGTCAATGTTGAGTCAAGTTGCGCATGCCTTAGCTTTTTCTTCACCGCTTTATAGTGGAGTTCCTCGGCTCAAACTGATCACTTCTCTTTTCCGATTCTTGGACTAGGTTTTTAAACTCGACTTTATGATGCTTTTAGACCGTGATTCCCCTGTCCCCCAAATATTTCTACAGTTCTGCCTCATTTACACTGATGTTCGACTGATGTCGCTCTCTCTCGCCTCAACTTTGACCTTGCGCATATTTTGGAAGTGAGAAATTGGGTTGTCTACAGTGTCTCACCTCTTTTTGGCCTGGCTTCAATTGCCTTTTCCCACCTGACAGTCTCCATATCTTCTATGCCGAGGTAAGACTATCTGGTCCTACTCCATTGAGATTGGATTTCCATCCGGTCCATTCTGCCTAAACCAGTGGTTCTTAAACTAGTGGTGTCCACTGTCCAGGTTGGTCCAGGTGGTGTTCAAGAGTTCTCAGCAGTTATAGTTGATTCATTTAAATACATGATTTTTGCTTTAGTAATGCAGGTTATTTTGTTCTCGATTAGACCCAGTTTAGATCCTCTCCTCCTGGTCACAGGCCTAAGGAATGAAAAGCACCAGCTGATGTATTGACATTCTTCCCATTCCAGTTTAATTCTGTTATAAACCCATTTTAGACCCAGTTAGTAGATCGAATATTTGATGATGAAAAAAGTTTGAGAACCACTGGCCTAGACCGATCAGTCTGAATTTCTTTATCTAAAACATTTAAAAAAATAGATTGGTTTTCCTCATTTTGGCTACTGGGCTTCTGTTTTTTTAGAGACAAGTGCTGCTTGAAAAGCTTTTGTTCAAAATGAAGTGATTTTTTGCCACGTTACTAGATTTGGTTAGAATCTACTGCTGTAGAAGATATTCTGAAGGAAAAGAACGCGTCACACTCGCATTTCTCTGACTGGTTCACTCTGCACATAGTAGTACCAGACTGGCTTATCTGTATACTAGGATACTGTCAGGTGGCTGCCATTGGGACATTTGCACTTTACCCTGTGGTGTTTTTCACCTTAGAACCTCAGTTAACCCATTTAAGAAGCCAAGAGTGGGGTTGGGGGCGATGTGGTTTAAGCGATTGCCTGGGTAATGGAGGGTTTCTGGTTCAATTCCTGCCAGAGCACATCCTGTTGTCGCCTCTGTGGTAGTTTACTGCATTGGCAAAGTCAAAACTGCACATCAAGATTAATATTCTGAGTACCTCTGTAACTGTACAAAGTGGGCTTTCAAACCTTTTCAAATGATTTCTTTTGTACTTCGCTCAAGTGCAAATCCATTTAAATGTGAAACAGCATGGTCATAAATGATCAAATCCTCAGCTTTAAGCCTGTAACTAGGGCTGGGTACCGCTACATTTTTTTCCGATACCAGTACTTTGACGATACCTGAACAACCTATATTAAAATATGTGTGATCCAGAACCAGAAAACCGAACAATAACGTTTGGAAGATCTGCAAATTTACAATATCGGGTTCATCTCTGATGTCAAGAAATGTGTGAAAAATGAGTAATCATTTGGGGAAAATTGGGAGAAATTGTGTTAAAACAATTGGGAAAAAATATGAAAAATAAATTGGGGAGAAGATTTGGGAAAATGGGAAAACATTTTGGGAAATAGGGAAAATATTAGTAATAAAAAACAGGAAAAAATTGGGGCTAAAATAAAGTCACTTCCTTTAATGCTGTTCCTGGACCAACAGCATCAGAACTTGGATCTAAAGTTATACGAGTTTTTTCTCCGTACCTGCTTATACTTTCATTTTTTCGATACCGGTAGTCTCTAAACTTTTTTTTCAATACCAGACTGGTAACGTTTAACGGTACCCAGCCCCTGTAACTGTAATTACTTTAATTCTTCTTAAAGTTCAGTATCAGATAACATCATAATAATGGGAGTAGTCTGGATATGTCCCTATGTCCCACGCTCGTATTATGTGTTCTGCAGGCGTCCCGCGAGAGCCTTTCCTCCTCCCACTCGGACATCAGCGAGGCAGCCCAGTCCACTTCTATACCTGCCCCAGCTACACCTGCCCCAGCGACACCTGCCCCCGCCCAGGCTCCCGCCACTCCCAGCAAGGTGAGTCCCCGCAGTACGTTTGTGTGTGGAGTACTTTGCCTTCCGCTCGTTATCTGATTATAGTCGGATGGCGTGGGATATTGTCAGGGAAACGAGCATAAACGACAAAAAACGTTGTTGCTTTATGTTCTTTAATTAGGCAAGTTACCATTTTGAACAACAACATTGCTCTCAATCGATCCAAAATAATATTAAATCATCTCATTATGCCATTAGTGATGTACAGAATTATTATACGACAAAAGGCAAGTCGGTTTGAGTGAACAATTAACAAACAACTAAATATGTATAAATGAACATTCATGACATCTAGATTAGACATTGGTGACTAACATAGCCACTCTTCTTCTCGAGCACAGACCAGTTCCTTTGGCTGTGAGTTAAACTCACAGCCAAAGGATATTCAAACACTGCAGTTCACACGTTTTTAGTCCCCGTTTTCATTTTCTTTTAGTTTTTTTTTTGTCAACTAGAATATCTGGAGGTTTTAGTCCTAATGAACTAGTTTTAATTTAGTTTAAGTCCAGTTTTAGTCAGCACACACTTTAAATATGAAAATATGAATAAAAAGTGCCAACATAGTCAGAAAAACCCTCTTAGTTTAGTTTTAGTTTAGTTTATTTGAACAGTGCACATTGTGCTCCAAAGGAGTGGGCTGATGCAAAAAGCTTATGAGCGCCCCCCCCCCCCCCCCCCCCCCCCCCCCAAATGCAGTGCAATAAAAAAAGTACATTTCACACAATGGTACCGAAGGAACAAAACAACGAGACCTCATCCAAAGAGAATTTGATACATTTCAGCAGCTACATTAGCACAGCCCAACTTACAAACTTACAAAACAATATTTTAACTGTTTGTATAATCAATTGAAACGAAGCACAACTACAACAACGATCTTGTTTCATGGACGATGTCTAGTACAAAGCAAGTACATTTTTTTAATCAGAAATATATTCCTTTCAGATTGTTACCCGTGATAACCGAGAGTTACTTTTATGTTATAAAGGTACATTAATAGATATTATACTCCGAGATCTTGATACTTCCCAGTTGTTTCAGTAATTGCAAAAGCAAAGCACATTTTAAACATCAAAGCTCTACATACCTTATACTGTTCTCTGATGTTGCCGTATTTATATTATTGTACTGTGGTTTGGGGTAGTACTTATAAAAACACAGTTAAACCAATAGTATTGTTGCAAAAAAGAGCTGTCCGAGTAATTCATAAAATGGAAAATTAGGGTAGGCAGGTTATGGATCTGTTGAGAGGAATCCTCCCAACGGGCTCAGAACCTTGTCCTTTAATGCACCACTCAGCATAGGAACATCACCTACAAAATCAGCTGTTAGGGCAGCCGTGTGGGGGTTTGTTGATGGGGAGTTACTGCCCTCTTCAACTGGCCCGCTCTACACTCTGGCTTTTTAATGCACCACACTATGCAGGGCTACAGCATACTTCACATAACTCAATTAAATAAATATATAATAAGAATTATAATGATGATGATAATTAAACCCAAATTAAAATTATACTGAGGATGGTAATGACAACTGGGAAGTATCAAGATCTCGGAGTATAATATCTATTAATGTACCTTTATAACATAAAAGTAACTCTCGGTAATCACGGGTAAAAATCTGAAAGAAATATATTAAGGATCACATTTTTGTACTTGCTTTGTACTAGACCTCGTACATGAAACGAGATCGTTGTTGTAGTTGTGCTTTGTTTCAATTAATTATATAAACAGTTCATATATTGTTTTGTAAGTTTGTAAGTTGGTCTGTGCTAATGTAGCTGCTGAAATGTTTCAAATTCTCTTTGGATGAGGTCTCGTTGATGTTTTGTTCCTTCGGTACCATTGTGTGAAATTTACTTTTTTCATTTATTGCGCTCATAAGCTTTTTGCTTCAGCCCACTCCTTTTGAGCACAATGTATACTGCTCAAATAAACAAATAAACTAAACTAAACATTAAAAAGCCAGAGTGTAGAGCGGGCCAGTTGAAGAGGGCAATAGCTCCCCACCAAAAAAAACCCACACAGCCCAGCCGCCACTTGCCTATCTTCACTTTTTGACTTGACTATGGATCATGTGTTCGCACTTGTGTCCTTAATAAAGATTGAATGAATGAAAAATGAATCCTACATGGCCATAAGAATGAAACATGTGCTAGATCTCTATCACTGTGTTGTTTTGTGACCAGGTGGAGCCATGCCTCTCCACGCAGGTAGACTCTCCACACTCTGTGTGCCTTCTGACTGTCATAATCAACACGTACTAATGTTTGGCTGAGGCAGAGTGGGTTTGATTGTACGGCCAATGAGGTCTCTCTTTTCGCATGTTTTCTCTGCCTGTGTGGGTTTCTTGTGGATGCTCTGATTTCCCCAACTATGATGTGATAAAACTACTTTATGAAGTGTCTAATTACTACGGAGATGCACCGGTGATTGGTTTGGTGGTGGAACAGCGACCATTAGCCTCAAAATACAGGTTTTAAGGTATAATATAATAAGGTATTTCTTTACACCTTCTATACAAAGCAAGAAAGGCACATTAATAACTACCAGTGGTTCAGATCAGGCAAAAAAAGAATCATGGGTCTTTTTCAGAAAAGTTTGTTTGCTGTGAAGTCGTTCCATATAAAGACAATTAAATGTTCATGGTTATCTTCGCCCTCTTTTGCCTAGAAAATGGTCCATGATTGAAAATGTAAAATCACAAGACCCAATAATGCTAAGATATCATCTTCATCTTTCTCTGATTCTGTCACAAAGTTAGTCGTGCAAATGAAGGTCTAACAAGCGAGGTTGTTGGTCCTGGGACCAAACCGCGGCAAATTGGAAACATGATGATCCTGAGCTGAGGTCAACTTGAAGTAAAAAATAATAGTTAAAAAAGGAAACAAAAATATCATCAAGGCTGTGGCACCAGGCCCATTCACACTACACCCTCCAGGAAACGATTTGGATATAGATTGTTTTTGGGCACTTAACAGACTTTTCTCAAACTGAAGATCCTTCAGATCACATGGTCTTGTGTGTTGTATTGGCAGGAGGAGGAGGCTCTGCGTGCAGACCTAAAGGACCGGGAGGAGAAGCTGGAGACCTTGAAGATGAAGAGGAACGAGGACAAGGCCAAACTCAAGGAGCTGGAGAAGCACAAGATCCAACTGGAGCAGCTGCAGGAGTGGAAGAGCAAGATGCAGGAGCAGCAGAACGAGCTCCAGAAACAGCTGAAGGAGGCGAAGAAGGTCAGGCTCACTACACTCACCTGTTCAACTTTTAACTCTGCTGTGTCTGACTGCAATAATAATTCGCCTAGAATATTTTCCTTGTAACTTGTCTTGAAGGGCCATGTGTGGTTTGGCAATTATTTACAGAAGTACCACTTCTTTATATATTTAAAGTTTCAATAACATAGCATTATCACTTAATGTGTAATTGCTGTTGTATGACAAGTACATTTCAAAAAAACGAAAGTGAATGTTAGCCTTTTTTATTAGGCAACCATAGATAAAGCATCAGGAACGACTGCATAACACAATAAATTAGATCCTAGAACTATATTATACATTCACCCAAAATAAGATGTTCACTGCTTCTAGTTTAACTTGTATAGTCTTCAATATGAATAAAATTCCAGGCGTTTTTTTTAGTTCACATAGTTCACCTTGAATCATAACTGTTGTCTTGCTTGTAACCGACACATATAAAGCGCTATCCTCATGTGCTTCTGATTCACATTGTTAAAGGATAGCATTAAATCGCTATTTATCATACTGGGTCAAGCTGTAACGTCGTACTATCTCTGTCATAGCCTTGACTTTGGTGCTCAGGCGCCCACTCTCAGCCACTGAATGTTTTGCTTGCATATCAGTATGACGCACTTAGACGGTATTTATCCCTCTTCTGTGGAAGCATAGGCAGACTTGAATGGTAGGACTAGCGCAATGTCTCGAGTTCATGTCTCCGGGTCTCGTAACGATGGTAAATAAACTTCTCCTGTATAAGACATCCTGACTGCTGCCTATTCTTCATCAATCCTCTCGAGCACCATTGTTATTTCTCTAACATACATTACATGCCCACTCCATTTTTATATCCAGCTGTTTGTTTTTTTTCTACAATACTGACGGGTGACCTGCTCCTGGCGTCTCCACCCCCCCACAGATAGGCCAAGCCTGACCCTGCTCTGGCCGCGGAACAAAGCATGGCCATTGACTTCCCTCTCACAAGGCTTCCTATAGAAAATAAATACACATGATTTACTGTGAAGTACATACACATTAGTATAATATGAAATTACTTCAATGATCAATACATTTTACTAACTACACATGAAGGAAGCCAGGAGGGTCAGGCTCATGCTGCTCTGTTCAACTGTTCAATATATATATATTTATATACATTTTCATCGTCATTTTTGTCTCAATTTTTTTTTTTTTAAGGATTATTCAATAGGACTGTACATAAAGACTGGGGAGAGACATTTAGAATATGGTCAGAACTGGGACTCAAACCCACAACAGAGTGTCCTGCCACACATGCAGCAGCCTTTACTTCTAGACTATTGACTGCACTACCATACAGGAACGTTTCTTTAAAATAATTCAAGTACAAGTAAAAAGTATGACCCAAATAATGACTCCAGTAAAGGTCACAATATTACTTGTCGTGGATTTTCTTACCACAGTAAAGGAAAAGCTGGAAAATTACACCCTTTGTCAAGGGTGTAATTTATGAACACATGCGGAGAAGCTTACACACGCACAGATTGAGACGTGCACAAAAATTTGGGCCTATTGTGTCTTAGGTGTGAGAGAGGAATTCAGGAGAGGCCTTTTTTTAAGGGACTTGCCTTTTTTTAGTGGTAACTAGCTAACTAACTAAACTTGCCATAACATACTCCACTAAGCAAATTGTTTCCTCAAAGTACAGTATTTTAAGATTTTTACAAAGTACTATTAGTTGTTTTGGTCGGCTGAATATAACTGAGTAAACCTACTCTGATAATGACCCTTTTGAACAATATTCACCAACATTGAATAATGATATCACCTGTCTGTGAACGGACAGTATGAGATGATTGTTTCACTGTATGTGCGTGTGTGGGTGTTGTCAGGAGGCGCGTGATGCCCAGGAGGCCAAGGACCGCTACATGGAGGAGATGTCGGACACTGCGGATGCCATAGAGATGGCCACGCTGGACAAAGAGATGGCGGAAGAGCGCGCCGAGTCGCTGCAGGTGGAGGTGGACTCGCTGAAGGAGAAGGTGGAGGAGCTGTCCATGGACCTGGAGATCCTTCGTCACGAGATCTCCGAGAAAGGTCTGGCTCTCCTTCAGGCCTGCAAATCCAAACGCAATGGACGGATCTTTTATATGAACCTCATCTTGAGCAAAAAACAAATCCTCCATTGTCTCCTCCAAAGTGTATGACCTGCTGCTGTTACTGCCACAGAATGGGCTGGTAGATCTGAAATTTGAGATTGTTATTGAATTTTGATCAAGTGCCGAAACCTATGCAAAAAAACTAGGCTGTGCTCAATATATTGTTATGGAGTAAGGGGCATTATGTATCGTATCAAAGCACCTGTATCGTGATACGCAAATATTTTTGTCTAACCTTTGACAAAAATATTTTGTCTAAGATTTTTAAACATAACTCTACTTTGTCTGTGTAAGTTCTCAGTCGTACAGGAGTTGTCCATCTTCAATGAAGGTACTTGATTCATCTTCTGTACTCGGTGGTTGAAGTCTTCGAACGTTTCGCCTCTCATCCAAAAGGCTTCGTCAGCCAACCACTGAGTACAGAAGATGAATCAAGTACCTTCATTGAAGATAACTCTACTTTGTTTTTTTGTATATTATATATTTCTAGGTTTCTAGTCTGAATGAGCTGAATGAACTCCATGAGTTCAGCTGAAGGCTTACTGTTGCTTCGTGTTTCAGGGTCTGACGGGGCGGCGTCCAGTTACCACGTCAAACAACTGGAGGAACAGAACGGCCGCCTGAAGGAGGCGCTAGTCAGGTCAGTTATACAAGCAAAAACACACTGAACATGGGACAGTGATACAATGAATGCTAACCACTCAACCCTGCGACTGAATGAAGTAAATAATGCTAATGAACAACTCTACCTAAAAACTAGACATTACAAAGAAAAGACCTGATCCTGACTGAGATACGGGACCAGGAAGTAATAAACCAATCACAAACAATGAGTATGTTTCACATTCTGCCATTGAATCAATGAAAATGTTGCTTCTGGTTTTGTCATTGGTGACATAGGGGTTAGTCACAAGATGGCCGCCACGTTTGCCACGTCAACGAGCGTTACGTCCAATCTAGAGTTTTATTAAATAGCTTTGGACAAACTATTTAATTATGAATCCTTATTAATGATTATTTGATTTTGTTTTTATTGTTATTTGAGGCAATTCATTTTGAAATACTATTTAAAATTCCAGAATTAATCAGGTTAGGAAATATGTATTGTGAATCCTTCTGAAATAAACAACTTGTGAACAAACCTGGTTAAATGTGTTGTTTGTAGGTGTTCCCATGTATCTTACATAGAGTACGTTTAAGGGGAACAGCTTGTGTGCCGTCCCTGAGCGGTGTGTGTGTTGTGTCCAGGATGAGAGACCTGTCGGCATCAGAGAAGCAGGAGCATGTGAAGCTGCAGAAGCAGATGGAGAAGAAGAACACGGAGGTGGAGACGTTCAGAGCTCAGAAGGACAAACTGTCAGAGGAACTCAAGCAGGCCGAGGCCACCATCGACGAGCTTAAAGAACAGGTCCACACGAACTCAAATCCACCAAGGGGCCTCTAAGTAGCCTTTCACCCCAAAGGTTTTTTACAGAAGCCAGATGAGATATAGATGCATTTTCTCTTTGCACCAAATGAAGAATCAAGAACACAATCTGTAAAAAAAGTTAAAATCGTAATGTTTTAGAGGGAAACTACTGTAAATCCATATGGTCTGAAATGTCAATGTCATTTTGGCGATTAACTGGACGGCGCTGAAGTTGCTCCAGTACCTGCACAGATTGAGTACATTTTAGGTCACGTGCCAGCCGTGCTCACTCTAGCGCTCAGACATGTGGAGGCTCCTTTGTCACAGATCAATGCTGCTTTTCCAGGTGGACGCGGCGCTGGGCTCAGAGGAGATGGTGGAGACGCTGACGGAGAGGAACCTGGACCTGGAGGAGCGAGTGCGGGAGCTGAGGGAGACCGTCACTGACCTGGTTAGTTCAGAGCCGTAACCACTGCGCTGTACTATGGCAGCGTTCCTTCAGGCTCTTTAACGTCATTATGGACACTATTATTGGGATTGGATACATTTGATATGTATGGAAAGTAGTTTATATAGTAGTTTAATAGTCAAGACAATAATGACAAACCTTTAGTGATGCATTTTTGCATCAGAGACAATTTTAACACTGAAATGATTAGTCCCGAAAGGCTGGTCTGGACTTTAAAAGAATACAATTTCAATTGCAAAGGGAAACTTTAATTTAATAGTCTCAACTTCTTTTAATTGCGCTTAGGACTATGCAAAAACCCGCCAAGATTTCCACAATTCCTGGCACATTCCTTAATCTAAACCCATGGAGATTTCAAAATGCTAAATTGTGATGTTCTATAGCTCTTTCCTCTACCATTTTAGATCGTCATGGACAGTAACGCCGAATTTACACCAGAGGAATTACAGCGCGTAAGCGTTGTAGCGCAGCAGACGCGCGTCACTTTTTTCCATTCTAACCTATCATGATATTTACACTAGCATTGTTATACGCGCGTCAGACGGACGTATTGACGCGAGGCTGCGCCTAAATTAGAATGGAGTTCTAATTTTGACGCGTATATGCGGCAAACTCCGTAATTTTAGACGGGAAAATGACACAGTCTTTCAAAGTAAACTTCCGACACCCTGTCAAAATGAGTTTTCTGTTGATTTGTCGAAGTTCACAACACGCATATTGGTGGTGTCTTTGGCTGTCAAGCCTCAGCGTGGCCACAAGGTGGTAGAAGTCACCTTGCTGATGACGCTGCTGGTTATGGATGCACCCATAGTCGCCTGGTCTGTTGTCTCTCCCGTCTCCTCACTTCTTCTACCACAAGAAGAAAGGCCAAGGTGCGCCTTCTACTCGGCACAGTTTCTATAAATAAATGCACAAGCTAAGCTAAGGTAAGCTAAAAAAAAAAATATGCCAATCATTTCATAAATTGGCAGAGTTCGATGTACGACTAGCAAAACGTATGATATAACATGAGAAATTTTATTACTTTACCCATTTTTATAAGCAAAATTATTCCAAGTGATTTGGGGAAGAGACACCGAACACACGCGTAGCTTTAGCTGCTCTGACGCCGTATGTGTAAATTTGCGCTTTCGAAAATGCGCGCGTATAACGCGCCGCGTACGTTACGTCCAGTAATAGCTCCTGGTGTAAATTCGGCGTAAGAAACGTTCCATCCTGAACTCTGTGCGGTAGATAAATCTTTTGTCATTGTGTGTAGGAAGCGATCAATGAGATGAACGACGAGCTGCAGGAGAACGCCCGGGAGACGGAGATGGAGCTGAGGGAGCAGCTTGATCTGAGCGGGGCCAAGGTCCGAGAGGCCGATAAGAGAGTAGAGGCTGCCCAGGAGACTGTGGCGGACTACCAGCACACCATCAGCAAGTACAGGGAGCTGACCACACAGCTGCAGGTGGGACTGGGGGGTTTGCAATGTTTACACAAGAATCCTTATTGTTTACATGAACAAAAGCTCTATATGATCACTAACTGTTTTACTCCTATTTGTACTTGGTGTTTCAGGAGGCCAACAGAGAGCTGCTCAGTCAGCAGAGCGCCAGCACAGAGCAGGTGCAGCAGCCCCCCGCCGAGCTGTTCGACTTTAAGATCAAGTTTGCCGAGACCAAGGCGTATGCGAAGGTAAGAGCTGAGCTTAGACAGAGCTGTGGGAGAGGCCAGAGGTCGGTCAGGAGTTTGGATGATCTCAAAATATCAGTATGTCAGTACTGTTAAAATGACACATTATTTTATTTAAAAAAAAATCCAAACAGTTTTGAGCCAGTCTTTGTTCAGGGGGAGACTGTGGAGCAGGTGACCCAGTGCAAATACCTGGGCACATTCATTGACTCTGGGCTGAACTTTGAGGCAGTTTGTAAGAGGGGACACCAGTGCCTGCACTGTCTCAGGAAACTATCTGCTTTTAATATTGCTAGAACTCTCATGACTATGCTGTATCACGCTTACTGTATGTAATATCAGTTTTATCTTTTTGTTTACTATTGTGGTTGGGAAACTCATCTGACAAAAAAAAATATATATATTAAAAGAAGATAGAGGGCATTAAAAGAATGCCCTCTATCAGACTGTGAAATGGTGGACAGGCCAGCCACAATCGGCTGCAGTGACCAGCATCACGCAGGACCCTCTGCACCCATTGAACCATTGATTTTAACATTTTTCTCAAACCAAGAGATATACGGACAGCTTTATTCCAGCAGCAATTGTCTTTTTTTAACCCTGAAAAATTATAAGGCTCGAAATCCATCAGAATACATACATTTACGGTGGTGCTGATCAAACTGTCCAGAGAAAGGGCTCCAGACCCCATACATGAATAAATCTCATAATAATAAATGGTAAAGATGGCATTATAAAAAGCACTGTGTATCAATTAAATGAACAAATTATAGAATTAACAACTCCCCCACCGTGAACCTGGTCATTATTCAGACTCATGTTGAAAAACCCACTCTCTTTCTGCTGACCACAAACATCAAGCTTGATGTGCGTGCTGCTGAGAAGGTGATTGGCTGTGAGCTCCCATCTCTCCAGGACCTGTTCACCTCCAGGACCCGGAGGCGTGTGGGTCGAAACACAGCTGACCCTTCTCACCCCGGACATAGACTATTCACCCCTCTCCCCTCCCATACCTCCCGCCACCTGAACAGTTTTTTCCCCTCCGCCATCAGACTCATGAACAATAACAAGACCCAATAACTTGGTCACAGACTCATGGATGTTTCTGCTCTGTTGCTCTGTGCGGTGTGTCCACACTCAGATCTGCTGCTATCACTTATTACTTTATATCATTTTATGACTTTACTTTATACTCGTAAACATCTGTAAATATAATCCCACTCTTGTTGGTGGTCAATTGGTGTCGTTTTACCATATTTTACTTTTTATTTTGTATCTTATTTATTAATATTCCTTATGCATGCCCCTTAAGCCTTATAGTTTAAAGTTTTACAGATTATTTTATCTAAATTCTGTGTTATATGTTTTAAGTTGCACGTCCGCATCAAGAAAAAATCCTAGTTTGTGAACCTGTTCTCAAACAATGGCAATAAAACCTATTCTGACTCTGATTCTGATCCCTACCCCTGAGATGACCTTGGCCGCTGTTAAAGTGAGTGTTTGTTGTGTCCAGGCCATTGAGATGGAGCTGAGGAAGATGGAGGTGGCGCAGCTGAACAGACAGGTGGCGCTGCTGACCTCTTTCATGCCTGATTCGTTTGTGCGTCACGGAGGAGACCACGACTGCATCCTGGTGCTGCTGCTCATCCCCCGCCTCATCTGTAAGGTACGCTACTCCTGCTGTCCAGAGGGGGGCGGTGTGGAGACCCCCTCCTGAGGATGTCCAGGAGGATGTTGATTTGACCTTTTTGTCTCCTACTTTGGACAACTTTGTCTCGTTTGTATAAGATAAAACAATGCATGTACTGTAAGGGTCTTCTGCTTGTTTCTTGTTAATTAAAAGCAGGAAGTGTCAAAGTTGCAAAACAGCATAGTAGAGGAAATCAGATGTGTGTGCTTGCTCTGTGTGTTTGAAGGCGGAGCTCATCAGTAAACAGGCTCAGGAGAAGTTTGACCTGAATGGACCCCTGGTGCCGGGCCCGGGGCTCAGGGGTCCCCCTGGAGAACAGCGCAGCTTTGCCTCTGGGCTGGTGTACTCGCTGAGCCTGCTGCAGGCCGCGCTGCACAGATACGAGCAGTGAGTGCACATACAGTACTTTACACACACGTACAGCTCCACATACAGTACTTTACACACACGTACAGCTCCACATACAGTACTTTACACACACGTACAGCTCCACATACAGTACTTTACAGACACACACGTACAGCTCCACATACAGTACTTTACAGACACACAAGTACAGCTCCACATACAGTACTTTACAGACACACACATACAGCTCCACATACAGTACCTTACACACACGTACAGCTCCACATACAGTACTTTACACACACGTACAGCTCCACATACAGTACTTTACAGACACACAAAGTACAGCTCCACATACAGTACTTTACAGACACACACGTACAGCTCCACATACAGTACTTTACACACACGTACAGCTCCACATACAGTACTTTACACACACGTACAGCTCCACATACAGTACTTTACACACACGTACAGCTCCACATACAGTACTTTACAGACACACAAAGTACAGCTCCACATACAGTACTTTACAGACACACACGTACAGCTCCACATACAGTACTTTACACACACGTACAGCTCCACATACAGTACTTTACAGACACACACGTACAGCTCCACATACAGTACTTTACACACACGTACAGCTCCACATACAGTACTTTACAGACACACACGTACAGCTCCACATACAGTACTTTACACACACGTACAGCTCCACATACAGTACTTTACAGACACGTACAGCTCCACATACAGTACTTTACACACACGTACAGCTCCACATACAGTACTTTACAGACACGTACAGCTCCACATACAGTACTTTACAGACACACACGTACAGCTCCACATACAGTACTTTACACACACGTACAGCTCCACATACAGTACTTTACAGACACACACGTACAGCTCCACATACAGTACTTTACACACACGTACAGCTCCACACTGCTGTCACAGTTCAACACATTTTACAGTTTAGAAGCCTCATTTAGGAAATATTGGCCGTGCGTATCGGCATAGGCCAATTAAAATCCCAAACTATTGGCATCGGCCTTCCAAAAACCCATATCAGTCGGCTTCTACTTAGCATTGTTTTTGAAGTTTTAGAATAATAATCTGTTTGCGATGGTGCTGTGTAGGGCCCTGGGCTCCTGCTCCGTGGAGGTGTTTAAGCGCATGGGCACTCTGTTCTCGGAGATGAGCTTCCACGAGCGCTCCCTGGACTACTTCATCGACCTGCTGCACAAAGACCAGCTAGACGAGACCGTGCAGGTGGAGCCTCTCACCAAGGCCATCAAATACTACCAGGTACCATCCCCAAGGCCATCAGCAGCAGTAGTAGTATCAGTTGTATTTTGAGAAGTATATCCATAAACTTCACATACTGTAAAATCAATTCTGTTTCAAAATTGTGTATTTCTTTCTTTTTTTTGCAGCAATTGTACAGCGTGCACCTGTCTGAGCTGAGTGAGGACTGCACCGTGCAGCTGTCAGACCACATCAAGGTACTTGATCTTTTGTTAGAGAAAGGCTTGTTGTTTCCTGAGTGTGGACATTTTTAGAACCTGCCCGAAGACCTTTTTTACAAACAAACGTTCACTGACCTTTGAACGCTTTTATCCTGTAATAGTTTTGCCCTTTATGTTTTGTTGTTGAACGGTTATAACATTAAGAACAAAATATCGTTTCATCATGAGGAGAGTAGTTAGGTGTAGACATTTCACCAGCAAGCTAGCTCTCCACCCTGTACCATTTTATTATTTTGTTTAATAAAGTCCACGGGCCATAAACAAACTAAACAGTCAGGACATCATGGAGGACATCATTCCCATCTCAACTGACTTTGCTTTT
This sequence comes from Proterorhinus semilunaris, assembly GCA_021464625.1. Lineage (NCBI taxonomy): Eukaryota > Metazoa > Chordata > Actinopteri > Gobiiformes > Gobiidae > Proterorhinus > Proterorhinus semilunaris. The sequence goes on along the minus strand of JAJBBP010000037.1, from coordinate 494,124 downwards.
GTGGAAGGTATTGTGTTTATTCATGTTGAAGCAGGCCGAAATAGCACCCCAAAACTATGAGAATAATTAGCGGAAGTGAGCGCTGTGCTTGTGCTGCTGTGTCAGTGTTAGCTGTGTTAGCGATAGCTCTGAACAGGTAAATACGTTTTGTTAACTGGTTTTGCCAGAAAAAGCCGCAGGTAGAGCCGGTGACTGAGGAGGACTACGTAAGCCTCAGTCGAGTCACGGAACTCATTTGGGAATTTTGAGCTTGCAGATTATCAAATGTTCAACCAAAACAGAAAACATAAATTAGGTGGTGGAGTTGCTCTGTATGTGCGCAAGGATTTCAATGTAAAATTGGTTGACAACATGACCAAGGCAATTGATATGTTTGACAGTAGAGATAATTCTGGGAAAAAGAAAAAATATATTGGTTACTTGTATCTATCAAGCACCTGGTGCAGACATTGAAGTGTTTAACGAACATATTGAAAAATATTTACTAACGGCAACCACAAAGACATTTCTGTCTGTGGGGATTTTAATATTGATTTACTGAAAGCAAAATCGCATAAGCTCACTGAAAAATGTGTGGACACGATGTACAGTCTGTCACTTTACCCCTTAATTACACACTGTGCTACATTAATTGATAATATTTTCACAAACGTCCTAAACAATATGACATGTGGTATACTGATTAATGACATTAGCGACTACTTGCCAGTCTTCTCACTATTTGAAATACAACTAAAAAGTAAGAAAAACAAAAGGTAATATTATAGTAAAAAATGTAAGATTAACATCTGAGCGCTCGATAAACGCCTTCAAGCAGAGTTTGTCTGATCATGATCAGTCTCCAAGGAACACAACCAAATATGCACAAATAAATACTTGTGGCCCTTGGATGACGAGGGGGTTACTGAATGTAAAATATAAAAAATATAAGAATAAACTAACAAGTATAATAAAAAATTGTAAAAGAAATGATTATAGAAATATGATTGAGGTCAATAAAAATAATATGAAAGGATTATGCCAAGTCTTAAAAAATTGAATGTCTAAAGACTCAAAGTTACCCAGACTACATGATTAAAAATGATGAGAAAGTAGTTAATGCGTTCAATGATTACTTTGTCACCGTTGGGCCTCAGCTGGCGTCAAAAATAGCCAAAACAAACGGTGACGTCTCTCAACACAAAAATGTGAATGTGCATTCCTTTTTTCTTACGGCAACATGAATGAAAACGAAATAATTAAAATAGTTAAAGCTTTCAAGAATAAAAAATCCACTGATTGGAATGACTTTGACATGAACATGATTTAAAAGGTAATACAAAATATATCAATGCCTTTAACACATGCAATCTCTTTTTCATAAAAAAATAAGAGAAAATTATAAAACCAAGTAAATACACTCAGAAATCACAAACTTTTCTATTTGTATTGTATTGTATTTTGAAATTGGGGTAGGCACTTCTAAGCTTTCTTGCTTCTGCCTACTCCTTTTGAGTTATTATTTTATTTTTAGTTTTTTGTGATAATGAAGAAGAAGAAGAAGAAGATCTTTATTTCTATAGCGCCTTTCACAGACATGGTCACAAAGCGCTTTACATGAGAGCATTTTACATTCACTCCACACTCGGTGGTGGTAAACTACGTTAGTAGCTTCAGTTTCCCCTGGGGGAGACTGACAGAAGCGCGTCGCGACTACACACGTCTGCGCCAACGGTCCCTCTGACCAACACCATACATTCACACACACCATTCATCCTGGCCTATTGTACATGTTTTTGGTGGTAGGGGAAACCGGAGTACCCGGAGGAAACCTACGCAGACACGGGGAGAACATGCAAACTCCACACAGAAAGGCCCCGTCCAGGTGGGAATCGAACCCGGGACCTTCTAGCTGTGAAGCGAGAGCACTAACCGCTGCGCTACCGTGCCCCTGGCACGTGCCCCTGGCACGTGCCCCTGGCACGGTAGCGCACGGTTAAGTTCATTAATGTAAATGAAATGATGTAAATATTGTACAGTATATAATAACGCACTGTAAATAATAGCTCAAATAAATAAACAAATAAATATAAAAAATGTCTTGTGTGTGCAGTTCACTGGGAGTGCGCTGGACTGCCTGGCGGTGGAGGTGTCCCGCCTCAGGGCCTTCCTACAGGGGGGTCAGGAGAGCTCAGTGCTGGCTGTGCTGCTGAAGGACCTGGACACTTCCTGCTCGGACATCAGACAGTTCTGTAAGAAGATCCGCAGACGGATGCCCGGAGCCGACGTGGTGGGGGCCCCGGCCTCACTCAGCTTTGGCTCACAGGTATGTCACTTTACACTAACGGTCCCTTCATTTACATTGTTGATGGGAATTTTGTTTTTGTTTTTGCCCTTTCAGTCAGTGCTATTTGATATTTTGTAAACAAAGCTGTGAAACATAACCAATGCTTTGTACACCTTAGAATTTGTACTTCAAATTTTTTTAAATTAAAATACATACGACACATCTGCCCTGGGGGGACTCCAAGGCCACACCAGGTAGTCCCACCAGCGTGTCCTGAGCCTTCCACGAGGCCTCCTCCCAATAGGACATGCCTGGAGCACCTCCTGAGGGAGGCGACCAAGAAGCATCCGGAACAGATGCCCTAGCCACCTCAGCTGGCTCCTTTCGACGTGAAGGAGCAATGATTCTACTCCGAGTTCCTCCCGGGTAACTGAGCTCCTCACCCTATCGGACGGTGCGCCCAGCCACCCTGCGAAGGAAACTCATTTCGGCCGCTTGTATTTGCGATCTTGTCCTTTCGGTCATTACCCAAATCTCATGACCATAGGTGAGGGTGGGAACGTAGATCGATCGGTAAACTGGTTCTGTTCATCGTAATGAACAGAACCGGTGACAAAGGGCAGCCCTGATGGAGACCAAGACACACCGGGAACAGGTCTGACTTACAGGGAACAGACGGCCCTTAGCAGAGGGCCCCGGACCCCATACTCCTGGAGCACCCCCCACAGGGCACCACGAGGGACAGGTCGAACGCTTTCTCCAGATCCACAAAACACATGTGGGCTGTGCGAACTCCCACAAACCCTCGAGCACCCGATGAAGGGTATAGAGCTGGTCCAGTGTGCCACGACCGGGAAGTAAACCACACTGTTCCTCCTGAATCCGAGGTTCGACTATCAGAACAGCTGGAGGAGGTGTGCATGGATCGGGAAGTCTGGACATCTCTGCTCAGACTAAAAAGTGGAAGAAAATGGATGGATGGACATATGACACAATACCAACAATTTTGCTAAAACATAGTTCTATTTAAGATTTTGCTAAAAGTGTTACCCAGCGTTCTTTAGTCTGACCACTTTTTTTTACCATCTTCATCATTAGAAAAACGTAAACATTTTTTTACCTGATTAAGAGCTAAATAAAGGTCCATATGGCGTAGTTTGTTTTGCTGTTGCAGTCTAAACGGTACTGTACCCCTGCTGTGTGTGTTCAGCTGTGTGACTCCCTGACCGAGTGCCGACGGCAGCTGAGCCGGGTCCTGGCCGTGCTGCAGGAGGTGGCGGCTGCGGGGGCCCAGGTCATGGCTCCTCTGGCGGAGAACGAAGGCCTGAGCTCAGCCAAACTGGAGGAGTTCATGTTCAAGGCAGTGGAGCAGGTGGGAGCGCTGTGTTCATGCTTAAGTTCATAAAAAACATATTATATTTATAGTTCATTCATTAGCATGCTTCTGCTGCATTTTGCGGAAGCTAACACTAATTCATTCTCCAGGTTCTTAGCTTCAAAATGAGGAGCAGCAGGTTCATATTCACTTAGATTTATTCGATGAAAGTCACTTTAATTACACGTCTAAACACGTTTGATATATTTGTTTGTTTGTGCAGGTGTACAGCGCCCAGGGCCTGAACCCCTTCGAGAGTCTGCGTCAGTCCTGCTCCTCGGTCATCATCATCATGAACAAGATGGCCACCGCCATGCAGGAGGGCGAGTACGACGCAGACAGGCCCCCAGCAAAGGTATCCCTCCTGATGCCCGGTGTGCGGGGAAATGGCCGTACATGAAATTTCCTTGCATTGTGATTTCCGTAATCCGAGTGTGGTCTCCCCCGCCTCTGTGCAGACTCCCCCGGTGGAGAGCCGAGCCACCTCTGTCCGAGCAGAGATGACCGACGCCGAGGGGCTGGGCGTCAAACTGGAGGACAGAGAGATGGTCATCAAGGAGCTCAAGAAGTCCCTCAAGATCAAGGCACGGAAAACAAGTGCAGATCCACCACAGCACCAGTAATGCGTGATTCTCATATTGTCGTCGTGGTTTTTCTGGGTCCAGGGCGAGGAGCTGAGCGAGGCCAACGTGCGCCTGAGCCTCCTGGAGAAGAAGCTGGACACCTCCACCAGAGACGCCGACGACAGAGTGGAGAAGATCCAGACCAAGTTGGACGACAACCTGTCCCTGCTCAAGAAAAAGGAGAAGTCGGTGACCTTCATTTGGGTCAGGGGGTCACGGGGTCAGGGGGTCAGGGGGTTAGGGGTCTGTGTCAAACGGCCAAGTCACCGTCACCACAAAAGATGAAACGGGACGAAAAGCAGTCCTTCTCTTTCTGAAGCATAAATGACGGCACATTGGGCTTAAAAACGGTCAAAATGTTTCTCATTTGATTCCACTGTCACCTTGTTTTGGCCCCTATTTATTTAAGTGGATAAAAAACAAATAGCTTCTTATTTGTTTACGTTAATGGAACATATTATACTGAAATGGTTTAGGAAAATATTGCATTGAAGTTATTTACTGTGGGAGTTCGTCTCTAATACACCATAAACCAGACACTTACTCAACTCGTGTAGAATTTTCACCAAATCTTTTTCTTACTGGAATGAAAATTTGGATGGCGACTTTTGACTTGATTCTTCATTTATATTTATTGATCATAGTAAGATGATTTGCTTTAGTGAATATTTGAGGCAGTCTCCTCTGCCTAAAATTATGATGAAATATTTTAGTCGACGAATTTAACCAAAGTAATATTTTTGCCAACTAAAACTAAATTACTGTAAAAGTAGTTTGAGACTTAAACTGTGACTAAAATGTCTAGATATTTTCATCAACTAAAATATGACTAAATAAAAAGTGAAAAAAGAGACTGTTTGAAAGAGGAACAGCTCTGAGCTTTGTTCATGTGGAGAACAAACATGAAGCCGAGGACCTTGATTAAATATGATTATAATAAATATTATAAATGCAAAGTCGACTAAATCAATCTTAGATTTAATCGACTACATTTCCATGTCATTTTAGTCGACTAAAACTAGATTCAAATTGAAGAGAATTATTTGGCTAAATCTTGACTAAAACTAAATGACATTTTCATCAAAAGACTAAAACTAAATAAAAATATTTTGAAATATGTTCAAATGAACACTAACCTCTCCTCATTCTCCCAGGGAGTTCGAGGAGACCATGGACGCCCTCCAGGCTGACATCGACCAGCTGGAGGCGGAGAAGACGGAGTTAAAGCAGCGCATCAGCAGCCAGTCCAAGATGACCATCGACAGCCTGAGAGGAGCGCCCTCCTCGGGCATCGCGTCCATCGTGCAGGGCTCCTCTGCAGGTCAGTGCGAGCAGTTTAACGTGAACGTGCTGTTGAATGAGTGGATGTTGGTAACAGTGCCCTCTGGTGGTAGGCCTGTCTCCAGCGCTGGCCGGGCCCCTGCAGGTGGTGGACTCTCCTCTGCTCCGGCAGCAGGTGGAGGCTCAGAGGCTGGGCATCAAGCATCTGAAGAATGAGAACAACCGGCTCAAGGTACAGCTCACACAGGGCCAGACCGCCCTATGTGGGAGTCAGTGAAAGGTCAAAGGTGATGTGACGTTCATGAACCGGTTATTAAAATCCGGCGGCATCAACCCACTGGACACAAGCTGAGAGGCAGAAAACGAGCTGTGGCTCTCAGTCATTATTATTTGTTTATTTATTAGGATCCCCATTAGCTGTTCCATGGGCCAGCTAATCTTCATGGGGTCCTTTTTTTTTTAAACAACTCATTTAGGATCAATTTAAATCACATGACATGTTTCAGACAAAACATATAGTGTATATATCTTTGTTGAAACAAAGTCCATCTTCAGTTTGTTTTGTTTCATATCTGAACATGGTTACATTACAGTATTCATAATATTCCGTGATTAGGAACATCAATTCATCAAAGTCTTCAATCAACATCAATACATTTTGCATTTTGACTTGTATTCTGTTGTTTCTTAGTTCAAATATGACCCTCCCAAAAGCATCTTTATTTGTTTCTTAAATGCCACTACTTGTTTTGTGTTAATTAACATTACTGGCAATTTATTCCATTCTTTCATTGCTCTATTTAATTAATTGTATTTATTTCATTCAAAAAGTGACATCATGCAATCACTACAAGACCGCCAAGCCAAGACCGTATGAATGAAATGGAGCAGAGGAGAAGAACAAGTCTTCTAATATCTGCCCCTTTGTTACTCAGGTCTGAAGGTTACAGTTTGTTGACCAAAATTGGTTTTGGAACTTGGTATGAGAACTCGACCTGCAGTTGCCTGTCCTGTTGTGTATCCATGTGACTCTCGATTTAGTTTGAATTGCTCATAGATAAGTTCTTGTGCTGTAGTATTTTCCATGTTGCAGTAATCAGAGCAGCTTTAACCCTTTGAGTTGGGCATAATGTTTCTTTTTGGCAGTAGCCCAAATCAACTCAGTAATCTAATTGTTAAAGAATTAAACTATTAATAATTAATTTTGTTAGGTCTAATGTAATATAATTTCTGCATCGTCGAACCACAGCCAGGGCCTTAGATCACAAACACGTTTTCTAAGCATAAATATCAGTCCCATCGTGATTTTAGATGATATTTAAAAATAATAATAATAATTGCCTTTTTATTGATGGCGTGACGTCTTGGATATTGTGAATTATCTGACTGGAGTTATTCAAATGTTATATTAAAAAGAGCCAGTCTTTTGAGCTTGAAATGCACGGATCCCAAAGACTCAGCTCCCAGTCAAGAACCGTCAATCCCATCACTACTTCCATCAGCCTACCCCAGGGCAGCTATGGCTACAACAGTGGCTCATTACCCCCGAGTGTGGAGTGAATGAATTCGTTTATTTGTTTATTTGAGCAGTACACATAGTGCTCAAAAGGAGTGGGCTGAAGCAAAAGCTTATGAGTGCCCACCCCCAAGTGCAATAAAATAAATAAAAAAAGAACATTTAAAACATTTCAAGCAGCTACATTCATACAGACCAACTTACAAACTTACCAAAAAAAATAATAATATATGAACTGTTTATACAATTAATTGAAGCAACGCACAGCTACAACAACAATCTTGTTTCATGTACGATGTCTAGAACAAAGCAGTCAAAAAAAAAAAAAAATGTGATCCTTAATATATTTCTTTCAGATTTTTACCCTTGATAACCGAGAGTTACTTTTATGTTATGAAGGTACATTAATAGATATTATAATCTGAGATCTTGATACTTTCCAGTTGTCATTACCATTCTCAGTATAATTTTAATTTGGGTGTAATTTCCATAATCATTATTATTATATATTTATTTAATTGAGTTATATGTGAAGTATGCTGCAAGCCCTGCATAGTGTGGTGCATTAAAAAGCCAAAGTGTAGAGCGGGCCAGATGAAGAGGGCAGTAACTCCCAATCAACAAACCCCCACACGGCTGCCCTAACAGCTGATTTTGTAGAATATGTTCCTATGCTGAGTGGTGCATTAAAAGACAAGGTTTAGAGCCCGTTGGGAGGATTCCTCTCAACAGATCCATAACCTGCCAACCCTAATTCTCCATTTGTGAATTTGAGCAATAGAATGACAACCGTTCCAAGCAGCAACACTCTTCCAGATTATAGAGGAACAATACACATAATCCATCCTACTGCTCCCCCTAGTGGCAACACATTTCTTCTTGTCTGTATATTTCAAAAGTCTTTTGTTTGTATTTAAATTTGAACAGGTTGATGTTTGGACATCGTTTCAAATCCATCTCCAGTTTATTCCACAATTGAACACCATTAACTGTTGGACTAAAACTTTTCAAAGTTGTGCTATGTTTCTGAATCCTAAAGTTTAATTCATCACGTAATTCATAACGACCAGTACGTTCTTGGAACCTTCTTTGTAATTGGTTTGGTAACAATTTATACCTTGCTTTGAATAACATTTGAACAGTTTGGAACTCAACAATGTCACAAAACTTCATGATCTTTGATTTTAAAAATAATGAGTTTGTGTGGTCCAAAAACCCAACTTTATGAATTACTCGGATAGCTCTTTTTTGCAACAATATTATTGGTTTAACTGTGTTTTTGTAAGTACTACCCCAAACCACAGTACAATAATATAAGTAGGGCAAAATCAGAGAACAGTATAAGGTATGTAGAGCTTTGATGTTTAAAATGTGCTTTGCTTTTGCAATTACTGAAATGCTTCTAGAAATTTTCGTAGATATATATTTAATATGAGATTTCCAAGTAATTCTGTCATCAATAATCACACCAAGGAATTTGATTTCATGCACTCGCTCAATAACAACACCTTCTATCTGAATTGCTTCCTGAACGTTGGAATTACAGTTGCCAAATATCATCATTTTGCTTTTACTCAGATTTAGAGATAATTTATTTTGTTTGAACCACTTGTTGACACTTTTGAGTTCCCAGTTAACAATCCGACACAGCTGCTGTAAGTCGTCTCCTGATGCAAAAATATTTGTATCGTCAGCAAACAAGATAAATTTAAGTATTTCAGACGTTTTACAAATGTCGTTAATATACATATTAAACAATTTTGGGCCCAGAATAGAACCTTGAGGTAAACCACAGACAATTTGTCGACAACTCGACTGATAATCACCGATTTTCACACATTGTTTTCTATTTTTTAAGTAACTGGTAACCCACTGTAGAGCTACCCCCCTAATTCCATAAAGTTCTAGTTTATTAATTAATATATCATAGTTTATTGTATCAAACGCTTTACTCAGGTCAATAAATAACCCTATTGCACATTTCTTGTCATCTACAGCATTAGTTATTTCTTCAGTTATATCAAAGAGCGCGTGTGAGGTTGAGTGATTGTTCCTAAACCCAAACTGATTGTCCGAGAGTAAATTACACTTTTCAATAAAGCTGTCAAGTCTAGAGTTAAAAACCTTTTCTAAGATTTTAGAGAATTGCGGTAAAAGGGAAACAGGCCTGTAGTTTGTAAAGAGATGTTTATCTCCTGCTTTGAACAGAGGAATCACTTTTGCTACTTTCATACCATCAGGAAATTGTCCAGTTTGCAACGATAAGTTACAGATGTAAGTTAACGGCTTAGAGATACTTTCAATAACAGTTTTTAAAGTTTTCATGTCCATGTCATGGTAATCGGTCGAGGTCTTATTTTTACACCCTTTAACAATGTCCAGTATCTCCTTTTCCTCCACAGGTTTGAGGAACAGGGACATAGGATTTGCTTCTATCAGATCACAATTATAGTTCTCAACGTTTGCAATTTTTGCAGCAAGGTTCGGTCCAACATCTACAAAGAATTTATTAAATGTTTCGACTACTTCATTCATATTATTTAAAGTGTTATCCTCATCTTTGAAATATTTTGGATAATTAATCGTTCTTGGTTTATTTCTAATTATACTATTTAAGATGTTCCATAAACCTTTAATATTATTCTTATTACTATCCAACAACTTATTATAATAATCCTGTTTACATTTTCTAATGATACCTGTCAGTTTATTTTTATATTTCTTATATTTATCCTCAGCTTCTTTTGTTCGGTTACTTATAAAGTTTTTGTAAAGATTTTTTTTTTTCTTGCAAGCATTTAGTAAACCTTTAGACATCCATGGTGTTTCTTTACACTTTCTGTTTTTACTGTATTTCTTCATTGGGCAGTTTTTGTCGTATACCTTTTGAAATACTCGCGTAAACTCATCATATGCCATATTCGTGTCATTCTCTCTGTGTACAATACTCCAGTCTTGAGCCAAAAGCTCCTTTTTAAATGCATCAATAGTTTTCTCTGTTTTTACCCTTCTAAACCAATACTTGTTTTCCTCTTCATCTTTTACATATCCATTTTTATACATAACGAAAACTGGAAGGTGATCACTAATATCATTTATAATTAACCCGCTGACTGTATCACTTTCAATTTCATTTGACTTTTCAATTTCATTTGAATAACCTCAGTGCAGAGCTTTGACAAACTTCCCAAGCTTGTAAAGTGTGGGCCGTTATTATCATCTGACTGAGATTTACACATTTCTCACTAAAACAAAACACATGTTTAGTCAGAATTGTCTTCATTTCTAATTCTAAATTCTATTTTTACTTGTTTTGGTCTTCAAAGTCTTTTGACACAATGTGATCACATGTTTTGGTGAGAGAGTAGAGCTGTGACGATACACTTTTGTCACGATTAGCTCAAAATGTAACAAAGTGCTGTTACTGGAAAACAAAGGTGTTTGGAAGCATTTTTATCCTGCACTATTGAAAGTATTCGATACTTGATAAAGTACGGATAGTTGGTATTGTGATGGTATATTTTATCCTGCACTATTGAAAGTATTCGATACTTGATAAAGTACGGATAGTTGGTATTGTGATGGTATATTTTGTCCTGCACTATTGAAAGTATACGATACTTGATAAAGTACGGATAGTTGGTATTGTGATGGTATATTTTGTCCTGCACTATTGAAAGTATTCGATACTTGATAAAGTACGGATAGTTGGTATTGTGATGGTATATTTTGTCCCAGCCCTACAGTTCTGTGTTTATATTCCCTCTCCTCTTGTTCAGGCGGAGAGAATGCGGGCCCAGCTGGCCGCGCTGCCCCCCCTGGTGCCGCCTAAACTCCCAGTGATGTCCAAAGACCCGTCCTCGCCTCCAGGGGGCGTCAACACGGGCCTGTACCGCCGTACGGACCAGCTGCTGGCCACGCTGCTCAAGCTGAGCGCCGACATGAGGGTGGTGGACGTGACGGGGAAGACCTCAGGTAAGACCCGCTCGGAAAACAACTTCCCCCAGTTATGCACAGGTAAAACTGAGACCATTGTCATTGGTCATCCTGAAGCTCTTTCAAAAATCAACTTAGAAATCTAGGAGTCATCATGGACTCAGACTCTGAGAAACTTGGCTAAAATAAAAAAAACATGGTGTCTAAACCAGACTTGGAGAGATGAATTCATGCATTTGTCTCCAGTCTGCTCACTGGCCTTTCTAAACGAGCTGTTGGACAGCTGCTGCTTAAGTACTGACTAGAACCAGGATATGCGATCATATTAGTCCAGTGCTCTGGTCTCTGCACTGGCTTCCTGTCACTCAGAGAATAGAATTTAAAACGGCTCTGCTTGTCTCTTCATGGTCGGGCACCAAAGTATATAGCTGACATGTTACTGCCTTATGAATGACCTCGGGCCTTGAGATCTTCTGGGAACCACCAGGAGACCCCTCCCAGAGTCAGGAATAAACACGGTGAGTTTCATGCAGCAAAGACCTGGAACAGTTTCCATAACGACGTGAAACAGGCCTCAACTCGACTGTGTTTAAGTCTAGGCTGAAGGCCGGTTATTTACTCCTGCCTATGGCAATTGATTGTATTTTAAATAGTTTTAATATATACATATTTCGTATCGATTGATTTGTTTTATTGTGTTTGTGTGTTTTCGGTGTTGCTGTGTGGCACATGGAGTTGCCTTGTGCATGAAATATTCTGTATAAATACATTTGCCTTGCCTTGCCTGTGGTTGATTATGTGCGCCTCCTTGTGTCCAGTGAGCGCCAGTGCACAGCTTCTGGAACAGACGGCCCGCCTGCAGAGCCTCAGCGACGCTCTGGACAAACTCAAGGTACCACATTCCCGGATCATTTAGAGTCGAAAACTCAGAGAGAGGGGGCGATTTTACAGACCGATGGAATAAACACAGAAAACAGCACAAAATCATCACCAAAAGATCTAACCCGTAAACAAACTTCAGAAGCACTCATTACTTTCAGGCCCAAACTACGATGTCCTCTCTGCTGCCCGGGGCTGAAGTCTGTCCTTTTCTGAATGAAGTCACTGGAAATATGTGTCACTTCTTCTCCTCCTTCCCCGCCTTAACCAAGCACATTTTCTTCAGTTTGGCTTTACCAAATCTAAAAGGTTCCTGCCTTTTGAGCTTACAGCCTATAGGCCTCATTTGAAAACTTACAAAACTGATTGTAATTTTTTTAAGCGTTTTTTTTGTTGTAGTTTTGGTCCCTTTTCATCACATTTTTGTTGCTCTTTCATAGCTTTCTTGTGGATTTTTTTGTAGCTTTTTCAGCACTCTTTAGCCGTGCTTTTAATGCTTTTATGTTGTGTTATTGTTGCTTTTCTGGCACGTTTTTTTTTTTTTTTTTTTCACTCTTTTGCTTTTAGATTTGGGTAAAGCCAAAATGGAGAAAACGCACTCGGTTAAGGCGGGACTTGTTTTTTTTTTTTATCTAAAAAAGAATAAATAAGCACGGAAGCGAGTTGTGTAGCCTCTCACTTGATTTTCAGTTTGGACTCCATGTCTTTCTGTATTTGCGTGAGATTTACAGGTGTATATACAAAAAGACTTAAAGTGCATATCACACATTAGACACGGAAAACATAGTTAACACAATTATATTTAAAGTTTTACAAAAGATACACAGAGTTGTTTAGTTTGGCCATTTGTGTGATGTTTATAGTTTCACTTCCTTATTGGACACCAAAAGGAAGTGACATAGATATGGACAAACTATTTTAAATTGTTGCCATGCCGACCATGTTATATCATTGGGAAATGGGTGCTTGAAACTGCTATGAAATGCCTGTAAAGAAGAGTTTGTGCGTTTGTGTGTTCAGGGTGAGGTGTCTGAGCACGTGGTGTCACAGCAGCCTGGAGCCAAGGCCTCGTCAGACTTCGCCACATTCCCACACTCCACGTTCCTCAAGGTAACACACAGAGGGTTAATGATGGATTCATTTGGATGTCACATGTTTGTTCCTGTGTCCAGGCGAAGGAGGAGCGTCGGGAAGGCACGGTGATGGTGGGACGCGTGCTCATCCCCTGCTCCCCGGGCCAGGAGCAGACGCACAGGCTGGTGCTGAGCCGACAGCAGCTGCAGCAGGTGCACAGCCTGCTCCGCACATGAAGACCACGCCAACACTACTTATATCACACAGACCAGTAATGGGTTTATTATTCTGCCACTCCATTTCCTCTTTGTATTAGCTGTAATCTACTAATAAAGTGTTAAACTCTACTGGTCTTCCTTTTCTTGGAGATGTCTGTGTAAGTTCTCAGTCGTACAGGAGTTGTCCATCTTCAATGAAGGTACTTGATTCATCTTCTGTACTTTAGGCAGCACAGGATTCCAGTGAACCACAAACCGGTGAACACACTGAGACAAACAGTAGTTCATCCCAAAGACAAACTTCTGAGCCACAAACAAACAATATATTGGAGAAACGAAACAAGTTTTACAGAAGAGACTTTATCAACACAGAAGAGAAAGCACAAGTGGCCCTCAGTCGGCGGTGCACCTCCACCTCAAAGCCTCCAACCACTCCTTTGAGGACGGGGAGGTCAACATTTTAGCTAAAGAACGTTGGTTTGAAAGAGAAGTTAAAGAAGCTATTTTTGTCAGGAAAGAAAATCCCTCCATGAAACGAAATGGCGGCCTCAGATTTAATCTTCCATTCCTGTACTCCGGCACCTCAGCCAACAAAAGAACAATAGGCAGGTAATTAGCAGTGATCAGCGATGAATAGGACAGGACTGACCGATACTGAGGTGAGCAGGTCGTTAGAGACGCTCTACTTCAAAGGTGTTTACCCACAGGTGAGAGTAGCTGTGATTAGAGGGGAGGAGCCGGGCCTACCCTAACTCCTCCCCGTTGGTCTATATATTCAGCTGCGTGCAGATTGTGACCTTTGTCGCTGACGAAGCCTTTTGGATGAGAGGCGAAACGTTCAAAGACTTCAACTACTGAGTACAGAAGATGAATCAAGTACCTTCATTGAAGATTTTCTTGGAGATGTGTCATCAGACTGTTTTACTTGGTTACCAACTCTGTCTTGTTACAAATATTCATCTGCAGCAAACGTTTTCCTCAGAGCCAACTTGTGAGAAATTAAACTTTTTTTCTCTCTTTACATTACAATGTAGTGATCAAACTCAGGTTATGCAGATTAGAATCTCCTAAAATCAGGCAAAATGTTAAGTGGCTTGTTCAAATATTGATGCCATTGGCTTTATTTTTCGACTCGGCTGTACGGGTTGCTAAGCTTGGCACCTTTGCTTCCCATCAGTGACCTCGAGGACACTCCAGGACCAATTTTATTATCTACATAGTCTCCATGGTTACATGTACAGATCGATCAGCAGTGAAAGCCTACCAAAAACAATTGGTCCTGGTCTGGAGCACCCTAAAGGCCACCCTGACCACTCAGATTTGATTGATAATGGTTATCATTTTATGTGGCTACATATATGATGCATTGACAATTTGAGAAAAATTGTTTGACTAGAGTACGTATATATATATATTAAATTAAAAACTATTTTGTAGCACAACTAAATGGTTGATGTCCAACTTTTCAGTTCCCCAAAAAACTAAAATGTTTAAAAGTAAAATTAGCTGCCAACTACTGACTCCATTTGCAGATTGTGTGTTTTGACCTCTTTAGGCGAGTTCAGGCGTTTGTAGAGGTTACTCCATCACAGACTACAGTCTGCACATTTGAAACAGAACCAACACTGCAGCAGGTTTATTCAAAGCTTTAAAGACAAAATACAAAAGGATGCAAATAAAAGTCTTTCACCAAATAAAAAGGTTAAAACACTATAACTAAAACTTTGACACAAGTCTCTTTAAGGCTGGTGCTTCAGTCCGAGCAGCTCAGTGGCCTTTGTAGAACGTCCTGGGTAGTACATAAGAGTCCGGGGTGAGTCAGTAGTAGTGGTGCCGGGGCCGATAGTTGTAGGGAGCGTAGTGGTGTCGTTGCCTGCTCTTCATCACGTACTGGTGTCGCTCGTCAACTGCATCCATCTTCCTGACGGCCGGCCGGGACCAGTCTGCGACAGGAGCACAAAGTCCAGGCCAGTTTAGAAGGTGCATGAGGTCGCTCGTAATGAGAGCTTTATTTACAGGTGTAGTACAACGTTTCAGATACTAGGCCTTCTTAACTGTTATTTTAGTCATCGTTAATTGGACCATACATAAACATGTTTTAACAAAATAGCACGAGTCCATACATGCAGTTTTCAAAAGTCGGTGTAAATGAGTAGAACAGTTTGTTTACCCAGTAACGATAACGGCGTTTTAACGACGGGGAGAGGAATGAATTAGATTAAATAACACCGTTCTTTTAAACGACGTTATTCCAAACACAGGTTATCTCGACTAAAAGAACTCTGGCAACAATTCGGAGACGGGGACCCCCTCCGAATATTGACAGGTATTTCGCACACTGGATACAACCATCTAAAAATGAAGTCAGTGACCACGATTTAATAAAAGGACAGTGCTTGTGACGAAAGGGCACCAAACATACTTTAGTATTCAGGTGTTGCTCTGCTGCACGTTGCGTATGACACTACATGATGACTTTTCTCAAAGCGATACGCTCGTGATACAACTCGGCCGAGGTGTTGCCTTCTGTGCTTGATTCGAGTGTCGATACCTCGGCTCATTTGGCCCATCACTAGTACGTGTGTGTGCAGGTTACCGTATCTGCCGGCCTGGCTCCTCGGCGCCTCGTAGTTAGGGTTGGAACAGCGGCTCGGCTCTTCGAAGCTCATGAAGCCTTGAGAACCCGCTGTGGTGGCGTCGCTGTAGAACTCCTCTGTGCACGTCCTGGGCTGCAGGGGCGCAGGCAGCCGGACAACTCGCTCTGTACAAACAGTTCAAATGATCAACACCGCACACACAACAAGCAGCTACAACAAAGAAGAACTCTTACTCCAGTTGGTGAAGTAGTTGTGTGGAGGAGGGTGGGACTTGATGGGAGCTTCAATACGAGGAATGACTGGAAAGAGATCAGAGGCGTCGTAAACACACTGACCTGACGGACGGAAGTGTGACTAAAAGACAGATGTTCGTGAACTCATACGCTGGAAAAATATATACATTTTACTGGCTGAGTAAATGCTTAACCCTAAGGCATATATCAACAAATCTATACAATTATTCATTTGAGTCTGTTCTTTCCCTTGAGATTTAAAAATAAATAAAAAATAAGTATAAACCTCTCTCTAAGTGCTTTGGACGATACAGTCCTGAACTCTGCGTCATCAGCAGAATTCCATGACCAGGATTCTTGCACGTCCTCTCACTGTTTTGCTGCTCGTCCCGGATTTCTAAAACACATGGACACCGTCACCAACACATTTGCACAGTACATAGTTGTACCCCGTGAATACTGACCCACGGCAGTGAGGGGGCAGGGCAGTTGAATCCCCCAGGCCTGGGCCATGTGCTGCAGCAGGAGCCAGCTGATCCTGCGGTGGGCCACGGCGTTCCAGTGCACTCCGTCTTTGGCCCGGTGCTGCAGAGAGAAGCGGAACTCGAAGTGCAGGTCCAACACGTCCAGGCCGTACCCGTCAGCCAGAGTCCCACCAAAGAAGTTGGCCTCGATCACGTCGGAGCGCAGGTGGGCCGCTTTGTGCTCGATCTGAGGAACATCAGCCGTTTAGCCAACATTTCCACGGCTGAGAACTACTGCAATGCTTCAGTAGATTTTATGTGCTACTTTTAACCTCTTAACCCCCACCTGAATCGAGCACATTCTCTCCAGTTTGGCTTTACCCTAAAATCTTATAGAAAACAGTCAAAACGCAACAAAAAATGCCACAAAAGATCCATTTAGATCGGTTTCGTAGATCTTAGCTTTCAAATGAGGGGTTACACTGGCCTATAGGCTGTAAGCTTCAGTCCGGAAGCTTCTAGGTTTGGGTAAAGTCGAACTGGAGAAAATGCGCTCAGCTAAGTTGGGTGGTAAGAAGTTAAACATTCATTTGGGCTCTTTTACTCTTTATAATTTAAAATAAATGTGTACTGGACTACTGTAACTGCCTGCTAGCAGCAGGTCCTAAAAGTTCCCTAAAACGTTTTCAATTAGTTCAAAATGCAGCTGCCAGATTGTTAACGTGTACAAAGAGAAGAGAACACATGACACCTGTGCTAAAGTCTCTCCATTGGCTTCCTGTTGAGTTTAGAATCAAATTTAAAATCCTGCTCCTCACATTTAAAGCCATAAAGGGTTTGGCTCCGCTTTATCTCCAAGACGTTATCGTTCCATATCGGCCAACCAGAGCACTCCGCTCTCAAAACTCAGGGACTAGTGATTCCTCGGGTCTCCAAAATCACTGTAGGAGGAAGAGCCTTTAGCTCCAACATCACTGTAGGAGGAAGAGCCTTTAGCTCCAAGCTCCGGTTTTATGGAATAAACTCCCAGCTCACGTTAAAGAAGCAGAAACAGTCCCTACATTTAAGACTAGGCTCAAAACGTACCTCTGAGAATGAGCTTATGATCAGGTCAGTTAGGTAAAGCTCTAACCCTCAGCCTGAGGTAAAGCTCTAACCCTCAGCCTGAGGTAAAGCTCTAACCCTCAGCCTGAGGTAAAGCTCTAACCCTCAGCCTGAGGTAAAGCTCTAACCCTCAGCCTGAAGGAAAGCTCTAACCCTCAGCCTGAAGGAAAGCTCTAACCCTCAGCCTGAAGTAAAGCTCTAACCCTCAGCCTGAAGGAAAGCTCTAACCCTCATCCTGAAGTAAAGCTCTAACCCTCATCCTGAAGTAAAGCTCTAACCCTCAGCCTGAAGTAAAGCTCTAACCCTCAGCCTGAAGTAAAGCTCTAACCCACAGCCTGAAGTAAAGCTCTGACCCACAGCCTGAAGTAAAGCTCTGACCCTCAGCCTGAAGTAAAGCTCTAACCCACAGCCTGAAGGAAAGCTCTGACCCACAGCCTGAAGTAAAGCTCTAACCCACAGCCTGAAGTAAAGCTCTAACCCACAGCCTGAAGTAAAGCTCTAACCCACAGCCTGAAGTAAAGCTCTAACCCACAGCCTGAAGTAAAGCTCTAACCCACAGCCTGAAGTAAAGCTCTAACCCACAGCCTGAAGTAAAGCTCTAACCCACAGCCTGAAGTAAAGCTCTAACCCACAGCCTGAAGTAAAGCTCTAACCCACAGCCTGAAGTAAAGCTCTAACCCACAGCCTGAAGTAAAGCTCTAACCCTCAGCCTGAAGTAAAGCTCTAACCCTCAGCCTGAAGTAAAGCTCTAACCCTCAGCCTGAAGTAAAGCTCTAACCCACAGCCTGAAGTAAAGCTCTAACCCACAGCCTGAAGTAAAGCTCTAACCCACAGCCTGAAGTAAAGCTCTAACCCTCAGCCTGAAGTAAAGCTCTAACTCTCAGCCTGAAGTAAAGCTCTAACCCTCAGCCTGAAGTAAAGCTCTAACCCTCAGCCTGAAGTAAAGCTCTAACCCTCAGCCTGAAGTAAAGCTCTAACCCTCAGCCTGAAGTAAAGCTCTAACCCTCAGCCTGAAGTAAAGCTCTAACCCTCAGCCTGAAGTAAAGCTCTAACCCTCAGCCTGAAGTAAAGCTCTAACCCTCAGCCTGAAGTAAAGCTCTAACCCACAGCCTGAAGTAAAGCTCTAACCCTCAGCCTGAAGTAAAGCTCTAACCCTCAGCCTGAAGTAAAGCTCTAACCCTCAGCCTGAAGTAAAGCTCTAACCCACAGCCTGAAGTAAAGCTCTAACCCACAGCCTGAAGTAAAGCTCTAACCCACAGCCTGAAGTAAAGCTCTAACCCTCAGCCTGAAGTAAAGCTGCCTTAGAAGAAACACTGCTGTGGGAAGTACGGTACACTGAGCGCTATCCTCTTCTTCTTCTTACTGCAAACTTTGTCTTATTATGATACAATAATTTATTTTCATAAATCAAAAAACAACATCGCACACTCATGAGCCTTCATCGGAAAAAAGAAAGATCTGATGAAGGCTAATGCCGAAACGTAATCACTATTATTAAAAATTTGGACATCGGCTCATGAGTGTGCGATGTTTTTTGATTTATGAAGATTTCCCCTACATCTGTACCTCGAAGACTATTTCTGGTGTGCGTTGCTTCTTTTTTCTCACAATATTTATTTTATCTGTAGTCTGTTCATTACTATTCACATGGTGTCTCCTGTCCCACTCTCCCTTGGGAGTGCCTGTCTAGATCGAACGGAGGAACCCGGCTGAACGGAGGAACCCTGCCTACTGACAAGGACTGGACGGTCTGTGATCTTGGCCCGTCTGCTGAGGGACTCCATCGGCCCTGGGTCTCTATAGCCTGTCCGTCCATGGGAGTGGATCTCTCCTTCTGTGGTTCTCCCCAAGGTTTCTCGTTTCTCCCACCGGGTTTTTGAGTTTTTCCTTGCCGTGCTGGAGGAAGAACAGGGGACACCCGCTCCGCTCGTCGCCACCCACTGCTGACGCTTATTTGGACTTTATGTTTGCCCGGATCCTTGATTCGCCTGAACCATGGCGGCGCATATAACAGGCTGCAGCTTTTCTCTCTCAAGGCGACGTTTCTACCCTTTCCTGCAAACGGCATTTGCAGTTTTAGTGATTCACATTGTTTTACAAGATGTTTTTGTGGAGTTCAGTGGATGTTTTACTGCCAAAGCTCTAGCAATGAACAGAGGATGTGTTTTAAAAAGTAGACACAGTTAGCATCGAGCTAAAGGCTTTTGAGCAGCATTTGAGACCTACAAATCCAGAGATATCATCTTCTGAAGCGCTGACAGGACAGAGGGCCCCCCGCACCTGCAGCGCAGTGGAGGCGTCACTAGAGGCGCTACAGGAAACAAAAAAGGGGCAAACGAGGAGGTATCCGAGTAAAACTCACACCACCTCAAATGATAGATGGATGGTTTAACCTTACGGGCATTATGTTGGACAGAGTTGTGCGTTTTGGCGCTGTAGAGATGAAGTGCTGACCTCAGACACCAGGAATCCACCCCTGATCTTCTTGGCCAATGGCATGGTCACGTTCCAGATGACTAGCGACTCCATGGGCAGAACCCCGTTGAGCTCATCAAAGAACTGGTGCAGGTGCTCCTTGTAGTTCTCCATCCACTCGGAGTCGTACCTGAGTCAGAGATGAGATCATTCAATTTACAAGAAACAGGATTAACCAAACAAGAGAAACCACAAGTGTAGAGTTCAGAGCATATAACCAGGCTTTATACAGGCAGCAGCAGGTCAAACTCAGTGCTTTTAATACCATTTAATGCCCAAATACTAGATGTTGTAGTGCCACTAAAGCAAAACCTCTGCATATTTCATATCTTATCATTTGAAACATACCATTAAACAGAGGATTAAGGGAAATATTCGGAAGAAAAACTGGACACAAGCTAATTTTGAGGAACACATTGTGCACAGTTTCAACCTAAACTGCAGTGTTTTAAATGAGTTTAAACTTAAGTGTAATGTCACTCTTCAAGAACTTTTGATTTAATACCTGTTTGAAAGCAATGTAGTGTTTTTTTAATTACACTTCAGGCCTTCATTTTAGCACAAATGATTTTATTACTTGATGTAGTGATGCTTTTGAATGACCTGCAGAAACCCTGATAACATAATTAAACCCACACACGGCCCTCTCAGTAGGAGTGTAGTGGGAGGAGGCTGGAGTGACCTGGAGATGTCCCACACGCAGGAGTTGACAATGACCACGTCAGGTTTGGGTCCACGACGGAAGTCGCTGAGGATGCTCTTCATGTAGGTGGAGTAGATGCGGGTGACGAAGTAGAAGCGCAGCAGGTGGTGGTCGGACTGGTACTGCCGCACCTCTCTGTACTCGGTGCCGTTGTGTAGGGCACCGAGACTGCCTCCTTCCACCAGGCAGTCCTGCAGGAATCTCTGCTCTCCCTGGACACATATGGTTATAAAGCGCTTTTCCACCTACATTAGGCCCAAAGCACTTTACAGCAAGGATCCACTCCCCTGTTCACACTCTCATTCATACACCAGTGTACACACTGGACATAGGCCAACCACAAGTCAAACAAGCAGCGAATGCAGTGGACCTCAAGCATTTGACAAATACCACCCCCCCAGGATCTGACTAAGTACACCATGTCAAGATCAAATCCGGTCTAAACCATGTCTGGACCAGAAAAAGACAACATTTAAATGCATTAATAAAGCGTCAGTTAAATAATAATACACAATCCCATATTCAGGCAATAATCTCCAACAGGCCAGTGAGATTAAATCACTATTTTTTAAAGAATATGTATGTTTGTCCTTAAATTTGCATACATTTACATAATTAGTAAATTGTAGTGATTACAAGCTAAATACGTATCACAACTAAACAAATACACACAGTTCAATTCAAACATAACTTATTTTTATCTGAATGTGTAGTCGACTTTTGGGAACCACTGCTATCAGGGATTGTGTTGTCTTTGCAGAAGATCCTGAGTGTGAGAACCACTGGTCTAATTCCTGTGTGCTCCTGCTATAGTTTCACATAAGGTGTGCTAATCCAAGTCTTATGGAGGAAATCTACACAATCTTACACTAGATCCTACTCTACTAAAACGAGCTGCACAATGAGCCCCACCTTGCTCCGGAGTTGACTCGCTGTGAGATACTTGTCGCTTTGCAGAAGCAGAACCAGGTCTTTGTAGACGGAGCGTTGGACTGAGACAAAAGATAAAAACAGCACTTCACTTTATGTTCCAATGGCACTGGAATGTGACAAAACTGATAGTACTATGGATACTGAAGAATAATCAATAAATGTTGAAACAGGTTTGGTTTCTGACACTGTAAATCCTTAGAGTACTGGCGCCACAAAACAAAGTAATGGTACTGGGGCTGAACGATATGGACGACATTTCATATCTCGATATGACATAACTATGGGTTTGGGGAAAACAGCATTTTTCAGAAAAATAAAAACATAATACAAAAGAGTGCAGTTTTATTGATGAGAATCTGTATCGTTTATATCTTGCTTCCCCCCCGCTCCACAATCAGGGATGAGAGAAATATTTCAAATCATTCACATGGTTTGACAAATAAAAAATCTTGCTTTTTCGATTTTAATATCTTGAATGTTCATATCGATAGGATATATCTTTCAGCCCTAAATAGTACTGTGGAAGTGGACTCACTGGAGTCGCCCAGGACCACCACGAACTTGTTGTGGAGTAGTTTGACCACTTGCTGATGGCTCACGCTCTTCACCACCTCCTTCTGTCAATCACACACATGAACACAACAGGGTATGAGCCGAACATTCATTTAACCCCACTTTAACCGAGCACAGCTTTAAATGCAGTTTGGTTTTACCCAAATCTAAACGCTTCTCGACTTAGTCTATAAGCCAGAGTAATGCCTCATGTGAAAGCGAAGACAAAAGTAATGGGGACTTTTTTGTCCCCGCGTGTCACGTTTGTCATGTTTTCGTAATTGCTCTTTAGTTGTACTGCTTATTGATTGTGGCGTTTTTGTCACCTTTTTAATGCTGTTTTGTGGCTTTTGCAGATCTTTTTAGTCGTGTTTTTGTTGCTTGTTTTGTCACATTTTTGTCCATTTCTTTTGCCCTTTTTGTTGCTTTTTTTAATCATAGTATCTGTTGCTATTTTTAGCTTTTTAAAAGAAGCTTTTAGATTTTGGTTAAGCCAAACTGGAGGTGGGGGTTAGAAGGTTCAAACGGAGCGTTCATTGTTCCGTACCTGGAGTCAAATTAAACAACAGCTTTCAGAACTCAAAAGTGGCTCAAACAGATTTTGCCACTCACTCCTTAAAGGAACAGGCCACCGTGTTTCCACACTGAGATAATGTTCTTACCTGAGCTTAGACCAGTTGATACGTACCTGTCTGGTCTTTGTGCCCGTGGAAGAGCTCGGTCGCGTCCAACTTCACCCCGTTTGGAGTTATAGGAATATACTGGGAGAGGCCAAATGCTAACAACATCTTTGGTCTGTGTAAGTTCTCAGTCGTACAGGAGTTGTCCATCTTCAATGAAGGTACTTGATTATCAAGTACCTTCATTGAAGACAAACATCTTTGGTCGTTTTGGGTGACTGAGCGCACGCACAAAGACCAGACAGCTACGCAACAACTCGTCTAAGCTCAGGTAAGAACATCATCTCTGGGTGAGAGGCGAGAGGTTCCTGGCTGTAAAGCGCTTTGAGTGCCTAATGTAGGTGGAAAAGCGCTGTAGAAGTTGAGACCATTTACAATCTCAGTGTGGCCTGTTCCTTTAACGCTGACCTCATGTGCACACGTTTCTGGACTGGGCAGTAGCTCTCAGAGAATATTATGACGTTAACACTTTCGCTAAGCTTCATAATAAATACACTCGGCACGTTAGGAGACACATAAGGTAAAAAGGTAAGAGCCTGGGAGCACTGTGCCTGATAAAAACACGTTTAGCATTAGGGTCATTGCACAAAGCGACACACAAGTTCATTTCATGCAGCCATCCCCGGTAACACAAAACGTTCAGATGTTAGTCTGTGGTTCTCCGAGGGTTGGTTAGTATTCAATATACTTCAATGGTAATCAAACCTAAAACTAACGCTTTCCGAAGGTTCCCATTAGGTTTACCTGACAACATAATGTTCAAACAACCAACAATACAAACGTTCTGTAGAGGTTGCCGCATCCCCTGTGTATTAGTTTGCTAGTTTTGTCAAAACCAACTAAAGTCTGTTCGTATGAAAAGACAAACTTAGCGTAACATAACGTGCACCTTTCAGTACTTACCATATTCAACGTAAAAGAAGCGTTCACTAAGTTGGTGGCTAATATATTTTCGAGCTAAATGCCAAATTCAAAATGTCTCCAAATTCTTCAGCTCTAAAGCCGCCAGCTCAGAGAAAAAGTCTCACACAGATTCACTTCCAATCCCCATCTGAACTCAGACCAACTCGTCGTGTGTTGTTTGTGAAGAAACTTAAAATTTAAATTCCATATCTGGTTCAAATTCAAATGGCAGGCGCCGCCGTTAGCCGCAGCTGTGCACGATGAGGCGTTCAGGCGTCCTCGGAATATCGCATACCGCAAGCCATGCGGGCCAAAATGTATCACTTATTTACGCGGCATTCAATAAAAATACGCCGTCAAAAACGCCGCTTTTTTAAATAAAAATAAACGGCGCTTGATACGCCGTCCAGAGTGTATGATAATGGGATTTATTTTAACCAATACTATTAAATCTTGCTCAGCGAATCAGTAAATACAAGGACAAGACCTCACTAAAAGATCACGAGAGGCAGATCCCTTTCAGAATGTTTTTATTTTATTTTTGAAATGGCATTTAATTGTATCTTGATAATATATAATTACATTAAATATATACGTTGATGGAATTTAACTATAACATTTATTAACCTAGTCATTATGTACACGAGGATAGTGTGGTGGGCAGAGCATGTGGTTCTAAGTGATCTGCGTGTTCTTTTCATGGGTTCGAACCCCGGGCCCGGCATGCTGTTTATTTAGCCTTTTCTCTTCAACGTGGATACATATTGCAATTCTTTATGTTTATCATTTAACATGTTAACCTTTTGTAAGCACCTTTGATTGAATGTTAATTCACTTTCAAACAATATATTTTGCAAATACCATCAACCAATTTTGTCTCGCAGCCACCTACTGGCATATTAAGAAACTGCAACAACATATAGGGAGAAGCAGTGACTAGTGCACATTTTGTCATGTTTACAACCATAAACATAGATTTTATTTTGAATTTGTTACTGAAAGTTCACACACAAGTAACAGACAATTGTGAAGTGAAAGTAAAATGATACATGATTGTGTTATTTTTCAAAAGTAGAAAAGTGGGGCGTGCATAAGTATTCATACAGCATTTTCTGAGTGCATTGAATTGCCTTTATAACATTCCTAATGACTGCAGAAAGTTCACACCTCGCCCTGACCATTAAATAGAGGCCACCTGTGTGTAATCTACTCTCAGTATAATTCCAGCTGTTCTGTGAGGGCCTCAGAGCTATGGTCAGAGTGTATTGGTCACTAAACAACATCATGAAGGCCAAGGAGCTCACCAGAGAGGTCAGGGATAAAGCTGTGGACAAGTTTAAAGCAGCGTTAAGTTATACAAAGATTTCCCAAGA
The DNA here is from genome assembly GCA_021464625.1 of Proterorhinus semilunaris. Lineage (NCBI taxonomy): Eukaryota > Metazoa > Chordata > Actinopteri > Gobiiformes > Gobiidae > Proterorhinus > Proterorhinus semilunaris. The sequence goes on along the minus strand of JAJBBP010000037.1, from coordinate 468,939 downwards.
CTTGAACATCTCACGGAGCACTGTTCAATCCATTATTCGGAAATGGAAAGAGTATAGCACCACTGCAAACTTACCAAGACACGGCCGTCCACCTAAACTAACAGACCGAACAAGGAGAGCACTGGTCAGAAATGCAACCGAGTGTCCCAAGATAACTCTGGAGGAGCTGGGATGTCCTGCCACTGAGCTGGGGGAATCTGTACATGGAATAAATGAAGCCTAGGCGTTAATTCAACCTCTTAGACTAACTTCAGTGTCATCGACCTCCAGCCAATGATCGTTTCCGAGAGGGCCGCTTTTAAGCCCCAGCAATCATTGTTCATTCGCTTCCCAGCTGCGCTGCCACCCGCCTCCACCTCTTCCGTCCACGGCTTCTACCTTCCTCATCTTCGCGGTTCCTCCACACCACCACCAGTGTCCAGGCTCCGGGGGAAGACATCCCTAACTCCAAGCTGTTCATCTACACTGACTATACATCGATGTCTACGCCGGGTTCTGATCGCCAAAATGAATACTCATGTCAATAAATCTCCCTAATCGCTGCTTTCGTCTGTGTGAGTCTATCCAGGTTGAACTATAAGTCGTACTCTACACAAATCTGGCCTTCATGGACGAGTGGCAAGAAGAAAGCCATTATTGAAAGGAGGCCATAAGAAATCCCGTTTGAAGTTTGCTAGAAGTCATATGGAGGACACAGCTACCATGTGGAAGAAGGTGCTTTGGTCAGATGAGACAAAAATTGAACTTTTTGGCCCAAATGCAAAACGTTATGTATGGAGCAAAACTAACAAACCTGTTCCAGTCAAAGTCCTGACCTAAATCCTATTGAAAATCTGTGGAAAGACCTGAAAACTGCTGTTCACAAACGCTCTCCTTCTAATGTGACAGAGCTTGAGTTGTTTTGTAAAGAGGAATGGGCTAAAATGTCAGTCTCTACATGTGCAAACCTTGTAGAGTCAAACCCCAGAAGACTTGCTGCTGTTATTGCAGCAAAAGGGGGTTCCACAAAGTATTAAGTCATGCTGTATGAATACTTATGCACGCCCCACTTTTTACTTTACTATTAAAAAATAAAAAAAATAAAAAATATAATTAATAATTTCTCATTTTACTTTCACTTCACAGTTGTCTGTTACTTGTGTGTGAACGTCAAATAGTGAGGCAAACCAGATGAATGATTCGCGTTCATTTTCTAGTCTCACCAAACAAGAGAAACAAGAGCCTCCAGGACCTCATCCTTCCCTCTCTCCTTGTGCAGCCGAGTTTTTTGTCTTTTTCTGCGAAATGCATTTGTGGTTTCTGTTCCACATTGTTTTTCTGGATACTTTTGTACGTCTTTGCCGTGTTTTTGTGGAGGTTTGGTGGATTTGTTTACTTTGAGAGTCTAAAATGGTCCTGAAGAAAGCAGCTTTTTAAAGGTAAACAAGGGGGTTCCACAAAGTATTAAGTCATGCTGTATGAACACTTATGCACGCCCCACTTTTCGGTTTTATATTTTTTGAAAAATAACAGAATCATGTATCATTTTGCTTTCACTTCACAGTTGTCTGTTACTTGTGTGTGAAATTTCAATAAAAAAATCTAAATAAAATCTTTACGTTTATGGTTGTAGACATGACAAAATGTGCAAAGGTTCAAGGTGTATTAGTACTTTCGAGAGGCACTGTATATTAATATTAGGATTTGTAAACATAGTCACTGCTTCTCTCTATATGTTGTTGCAGTTTCTTAATATGCCACTAGGTGGCTGCGAGACAAAAATTGGTTGATGGTATTTGCAAAATATATTGTTTGAAAGTGAATTAACTTTCAATCAAAGGCAATGGCTACGTACAGACACATATTGTTCAAGATGAGGCAGACGGACGCAGGTTTGACAGCTGACTGCAGACGGACGGTGCATGCTGGTTAGATTTCTGTCCGACTTGCTCCAGACAGACTCTGATGTCACGGGCACGTGGGACACGTAAAGATCGTGAGACCCCAACGAGACCACAGAGATGAAGGTGAGCCCGTGCTTTGCGGCTCACTTTTGGAGGCTTATGTTTTTGGAAATGATTTGGGCTATTTACAAAAAAAGAAATTCAGAATAAGCTTATTTTAAATTATGTAAATAGCTATGTGGACTATTTTGAATTATATTCCACATGATTATAAAGAACTTAAGAGTAAGTAATACTTATGAAGTCAGTTGTAAATATTTAATTGTATTGCAAGCGGAAAATCACAATAAAATCGAAATCACAATATTGATTTTTGGCAAAATCGTTCAGCTCTACTCCAAGGCCCTGTGCACGACGCGAAAACGCCCACCTGTCAGCGGCTCACGCTCAGGTGATTGGATACGAGTCTGCTGTGATCAGAAACCTGCTCTCCAGACTAAATATCACTGGTGATATTAGTCTGGAGGCTAGAAGTAAACATATAATAGTTATCAAATGTCTCTTTTTTTTTGTTTCCGTCCATCATACCATGAAAAGGGGTGGATAGAATCACGACATTTTGCAAATTTGACATGGAAAAAGTAGGAACATGAAAAGTTCTAACAGACAGACAGTAAGTAAATGTAGCCTATTTGAATAATCTTTACATTTTATTTCAAAAAGCTAGTGCAACTTAAGAAATCTTAATATATATATATATATATATATATATATATATATATATATATATATATATATATTACGATCAAATGCATCACCTTTGGAGTGAGAAATCTGAAATATTATTTATTGGGGAAAAATATTGAATTTACACCATACACCACTTTTTCTAAAACATATTTTATGCATTTTAGAACAATCAACAGTCAGATAACATCAACACTTTTTAACTCTTTTAATAAACTGGAAGCCCATTTTTTTAATTCATTATAACTAAATCTAAAAAGACAAAGCTTATTTCTTTTCTGTAGATTATGTGTTTGCACTAGACCTACCCTATGACTGTCCCCTCCATCACATTGGGGACACTCTACAGCCCAATACAGTTGTGCTCAAAAGTTCACATATCCTCGCAGAATTTTTTATTTTTTGGCTATTTTTCAAAGAATATAAAATATTTGTTATTTTTCACTCATAGTGTGAAGCCATTTATGGTGAAAACAACTGCATTTGCTCTTTTTAAATCATAAAGAAAAGAAAAAGTACCAAAATGACCCTGATCAAAAGTTGACACACCCAAGTTTTGAATACTGTGTATTTCTTCTTTAACATCAATGACAGCTTGGAGTCGTTTGTGATCCTGTTCCTGTTTTTTTTTTTTTGCATGAACTGCACATTTGAGATCTCCCCACAGTGGTTCAATGATATTGAGGTCAGGAGACTGAGATGGAACTAACGGGACCTTCACTGTATTCTGCTGGAGCCACTGGCATGAGCGAAACACCTCCATATTTCACAGTAGGTGGTGCACTTTTTGTTGTCAACAAGGCCGATGAAGACACAGTGAGGGGTTAGTTCTCCACACGGTGTCCAAAAAAAAAGAAGTAAAAACTCTTTCAAATGTTGAGGCGCAGGGGAGACCACAATAGAATTTGCATTGCAGAGTGGAAAAAATGCAGATTTCTCGGCATCATGAGGCTACTATTATTTTTGGTTTAATATGAAGCCACAGTGGCCCAGGTAGTTGAGAGTTGTTTCTTTCCCTAAAAGCTTTGTGTGCCAAATGGACGACGTGGAAAACGGTCACATAAAATAAGCCAATTTACCATTTAGAAATGGTAAATTGATGGTAAGCCACCGCTGCCCTGAGGCAGACTGACGGACGTGAGACTGCTACCAACTCTCATCACATTCATTCTCTCTTCACATTGTCTGCTGGTCTCTGTGTTCATTCATTGGGATGCATCATTGTTAGGCGTAGTAATCAAAAACATTGAAACGATTATGCAAACCATTCAGTTCATTTGACTTATTGTCCCGAGTGATGGGGGGGCTCCATCATACCGTCGACACCTGCCAGGCGGGAACGGGCGATATGCGTTCAAGCGTTATGTGACTCAGAGTGGATCCTCAGGAGGCGCTGCTCTTCCTGTTTGTTATTTTTCTATGGGTTTGTACTGACGAAGAGTCACAGCATCGTGTTTAAAACATCGCATCATGAGCAGAGACCTCACTGGAGGAAACTTCCTGCTCATCGCGGAGTTTTTGTCTTGAAGCAACCACCAGCATCAAAAATGTCTTCAGTATAAATGACTTTTGTTTTAATATATTAGCCGTTAGCTTTGAGATAGAAAAAAAACAAAAAGTCTTCCACAATAAACACAGATGTTTCCTCAAGTATTTACATCCACCGTAATGTTTTAACTCGTCCCTGTCCGTGATGTTTTCTTGACCTACTCGTTGATGTGTGAGCCTCGTCCCTCGTGTCCCAGAGCTCGCTAAAGTTTTTAATTCTGTCTTTGTATCCGACTGTAGACGCCTTACGTTACCTTCTGATCTCCCTGATGAAACGGTGGTACGGCAGTGAATCTGGATATTTGCCCTGTTTATTGATTATTTCACAGCTGTGGAGACCCAGAGCTAAAAGTCACTGTCTTGCTCACAGTCCACCACTTTCATCTGCACTTTCCTCTTGTCCTTCTCTGGTTCCTCTGGCTCTTCTCGCTGATGGAACTCTCTGTAGATCCCACTTAAAGCCACGGCCGCCTCCAGGGACACTTTAAGATGTCCAATCACGTCTCCGTCTCCGTCATCGTCCACGCCCACAACTGAAACACAACATCCATCTGGGATTATGCATTAGGGCCCCACAATGCATTGCTGAATCTAAATCATAATACATAAGAGACTGAACTGTACGATCATCGTCAGGGGTATGTTTTACATAAGTTCTATGAACTTTAACCTACTCCTTTTGAGTGTGCAAATTCACTGCTTTTCCCATGAAAATATTGTATTTTTTTTGCTGCTCAAATAAAGTAATAAACTAAAGTAAACATGATTTGAATGTGGAGCTGCTAACGCTAACATCCCACACTACGAGACACGAGGCTAAAGACATGCCATCAAATTGTAGACATTTTTTCTTATTAATTCCAAATCTGACTGAAATTAATGGCAATTCATATAATGGCAATTCGCAGTGAATTATGATTATTCACAAAAAGTACTTTTCAAACTATAGTGGTATGTGTATAACATGATGTCATAACGTGGCGGTTAGTGTTCCATCACGGCTCTTTGATTTTCCACTCAGTTTGCTGCGGTCTACACTGAGACGTTTATGGCAAAATGATTTGTTTCAACACACTCATCTTCCCAGCCCAGATTTGATCTAAACAAGAGTGTCTTTGGTTTTTCTTTGGGTTTTTTGAGTGCCTTGTCACATTAATCCAAAATTGTGAAGCCCTACGAGACATACTCTGGACGTCCCGCTCGAGTACGTCCTGCCCCGACTCCAGCAGGTCCCTGAGGTCCAGGAAGGCCCGTCCCACATCCACGCACTCGTCCTCCTCGTCCAGCGGCTCGCTCACCACTGTGAACTTCAGCCTGACACAGAACACAGGATTACACAGTCATGTCAGGGGGGTGGGGGCTGAGGAGGGAGGGAGGAAGAGAGGTGGAGAAAGGGAGGGGGGGGGGAAGAGAAAGGGAGGGAGGGGCATTGCCCACCTGCCCTGGTGGGGGTCCGTGCCCTCCAGCATGGTGAACAGGTAGTGTCTGAGCGGGGCTGCGTGGGTGCCGTCCACATAGATGACTGACAAAGACACAGAGGCTCTGGGTTAGTTACTGAGCACAGTCTGAAAGGGTATCACCGGTATGTGAATAACCTCTGAACCCCCCCCCCTGAACCGAGCACATTTTCTCCAGTTTGGCTTTACCCAAATCTAAAAACGTCTTGAAAAAAGCATCAAAACAGCAACAAAAATGAAACGACAATGAGGATGAAAACACAACAAAAACGTGATGAAAACATGGAAAAAAATAAATAAATGAGAAACAGCGACGAAAAAGCTTCAAAACTGTGACAGAAACACTTTTGTAGGTCTTTCAAATGAGGCATTACACTGTTACTGTCCAGTTGAGAAGCTTTTAGATTTGAGTAAAGCCTATAGGATCACAGTATAGGATCATAGTATAGGATCATAGTATAGGATCATAGTATAGGATCATAGTATAGGATCACAGTATAGGATCACAGTATAGGATCATAGCATAGGATCATAGCATAGGATCATAATATAGGATCATAATATAGGATCATAATATAGGATCACAGTATAGGATCATAGTATAGGATCACAGTATAGGATCATAGTATAGGATCATAGTATAGGATCATAATATAGGATCATAGTATAGGATCACAGTATAGGATCATAGTATAGGATCATAGCATAGGATCGTAGTATAGGATCGTAGTATAGGATCGTAGTATAGGATCGTAGTATAGGATCACAGTATAGGATCACAGTATAGGATCATAGCATAGGATCATAGTATAGGATCATAATATAGGATCATAATATAGGATCATAATATAGGATCATAATATAGGATCACAGTATAGGATCATAGTATAGGATCACAGTATAGGATCATAGTATAGGATCATAGTATAGGATCATAGTATAGGATCATAGTATAGGATCATAGTATAGGATCATAGTATAGGATCATAGTATAGGATCACAGTATAGGATCATAGCATAGGATCATAGTATAGGATCATAATATAGGATCATAATATAGGATCACAGTATAGGATCACAGTATAGGATCATAGTATAGGATCACAGTATAGGATCATAGTATAGGATCATAGTATAGGATCATAATATAGGATCATAGTATAGGATCACAGTATAGGATCATAGTATAGGATCATAGCATAGGATCGTAGTATAGGATCATAGTATAGGATCGTAGTATAGGATCGTAGTATAGGATCGTAGTATAGGATCACAGTATAGGATCACAGTATAGGATCATAGCATAGGATCATAGTATAGGATCATAATATAGGATCATAATATAGGATCATAATATAGGATCATAATATAGGATCACAGTATAGGATCATAGTATAGGATCACAGTATAGGATCATAGTATAGGATCATAGTATAGGATCACAGTATAGGATCACAGTATAGGATCATAGCATAGGATCATAGTATAGGATCATAATATAGGATCATAATATAGGATCACAGTATAGGATCACAGTATAGGATCACAGTATAGGATCACAGTATAGGATCATAGTATAGGATCATAATATAGGATCATAATATAGGATCACAGTATAGGATCATAGTATAGGATCATAGTATAGGATCATAGTATAGGATCATAGTATAGGATCATAGTATAGGATCACAGTATAGGATCACAGTATAGGATCATAGTATAGGATCACAGTATAGGATCATAGTATAGGATCATAGTATAGGATCATAATATAGGATCATAGTATAGGATCACAGTATAGGATCACAGTATAGGATCACAGTATAGGATCATAGCATAGGATCATAGTATAGGATCATAATATAGGATCATAATATAGGATCACAGTATAGGATCACAGTATAGGATCATAGTATAGGATCACAGTATAGGATCATAGTATAGGATCATAGTATAGGATCATAATATAGGATCATAGTATAGGATCACAGTATAGGATCACAGTATAGGATCACAGTATAGGATCATAGCATAGGATCATAGTATAGGATCATAATATAGGATCATAATATAGGATCACAGTATAGGATCACAGTATAGGATCATAGTATAGGATCACAGTATAGGATCATAGTATAGGATCATAATATAGGATCATAGTATAGGATCATAGTATAGGATCATAGTATAGGATCATAGTATAGGATCGTAGTATAGGATCGTAGTATAGGATCGTAGTATAGGATCACAGTATAGGATCACAGTATAGGATCATAGCATAGGATCATAGTATAGGATCATAATATAGGATCATAATATAGGATCACAGTATAGGATCACAGTATAGGATCATAGTATAGGATCACAGTATAGGATCATAGTATAGGATCATAGTATAGGATCATAATATAGGATCATAGTATAGGATCACAGTATAGGATCATAGTATAGGATCATAGCATAGGATCATAGTATAGGATCATAGTATAGGATCGTAGTATAGGATCGTAGTATAGGATCGTAGTATAGGATCGTAGTATAGGATCATAGTATAGGATCGTAGTATAGGATCGTAGTATAGGATCATAGTATAGGATCGTAGTATAGGATCACAGTATAGGATCGTAGTATAGGATCATAGTATAGGATCGTAGTATAGGATCGTAGTATAGGATCGTAGTATAGTATAGTATAGATTCACATGTCCTCAAGGCACTCGGATTCATACACCAGTGTACGCAGACACTGGAGGCAAGGTGGGTGAAGTGTCTTGCCCACAGACACAACGACAGTGGGCACCTGCATGCAGTAGATGGGATTGGAACCCCCGACCTTCCGATCATGAGACGACCACCTGGGATAAATCTGTCGTTTTTCACCTCTAGTGAAGTTGTAGTGGACCTCCTGACCGCTGCTGGGCTTGCGCAGGGACATGGGCGTCTCGGTGCTCTCCAGTGGGACGCCCAGCAGACGGTACTCCACGAACAGGCGCTGCACCGACTTATCCAGGGCCACCGGGGACGAGGGCTCCAGCCGCAGGGACAGGATCTCCACTCGGAGGCGGGGCCCGGAGGTCCGGCAGCGAGGCGGGGGTATGATGACCACGTCACTGTGAGTGGAGCTGCTGTCGGACAGCTCTGAGGAGTCCACCTCTTCCTCTGAGGGGAAGGAAGTTCAGTTTAGCCGCCAATATCACAACAGCAGTTACCTTTCCATACTGACCTCCACTTCATGTACGGGTGGCATCGTTTCAATATATATTAATATATATATATATATTGATTTACATATACGGTATATTTATGCTAGCACTTGTGTAGTATTTTTACACGCAGGGTCACTTGCAAAAAAATGTCATTCCAAGTGCAAAGTTCTTTATGTGTACCTTGTCTGACAATAAAGTAATTTATTTATCTTTATCTATTTGCATTGTTCATTCACTCCACACTGACTGGCAGTATGATACGTATGTAGCCACAGCTGCCCTAGGGTAGACTGGTGTAACTGACCTGCAGCCACCACCATTCACTCACTGACATTCCCACATGGGCAGGAAAGGTCCAGTGTCTTGCCCAAGGACACGACGACAGTCTGCTGCAGTCGGTTCCAGGATTTAAACCGGCGACCTTCTGGTTATACGGCGACCCGCTCTACCTTCAGATCAGCTCTTCTTCTGTGTGCAAACTCACCGGTGTCAGTGCGGGGCCTCTGCCCCACAGACAGGAGCTCCTGAGAAGCAGACACTTGGTCCTCCTGGTTCTTCTGAAGCAGGACTGAAGGAGCAGCTGTCAGCTTTGTCCTAGGGCGCCCCCTGGAGGGAGAGCCGTCTGAGCGCCTGCAGAGACCATGTTTTAACCAGTGTGAGCAGAGTGAACTATACCAGGAGGTCTGGTTTAATCCAGCCTGTAGTCTCGGTTTAAAGGAGCACTATGCAATTTGTTAAGGGAAAATATGAGTGCGTATTTGACCTTTCAGTGACCCAGGGACTGGCCTTTAGGACGCTCCAGGACCAACTGTTCTTTAGGGTTTCTGGTAGGTTTTCACTGCTGATGGATCTGTGTCCATGGTTCCGCATATATACATTTCATCCGGAAAAACTACCAGAAACCCTAAAAAACCTGAAATAAAATTGGTCCTGGAGCGTCGCTCAAAAACGTTTCTCAAATATCCCGTATCATTTAGTGCGTCGCCTGGTTATTCTCCGGAGGTCTGTGCCGCGCCTCGCTGCCGCCATGTTTGTTTTGATACGGACAGATCGTGTGGTTTTCTACTTGGTCAATCCACTTGTCGATTATGCTCATCAGAAGTGGTGGTGTCCAGACCAGGCCCCAGACCAGGCCCCAGACCAGGCCCCAGACCAGGCCCCAGACCAGGCCCCAGACCAGGCCCCAGACCAGGCCCCAGACCACACAGAAAGAGTGCGCTCTCTGATTGGCCAGATCACCTCAGGTTTAGCCTAAAGCTGGTTTACAGTTCGTCAGATAGTCCATTATACATGTTTTTGAGCATCTGTTTTATATCTGGACCTCAACGTACTTGGAACAGTAGGGGGCGTGTGACTGTGTACCCACCCGCTGTGAGTTACCGCCTTGCGCTCAGGCGACCTCCGGGGCGACCTCTTCCTCTCTCTGGACACCGCCACAGGGAGCAATAACTGTGGGGCGCTCTTCTGCTTCAGCGGGGGCCGGGGCTGGGGAGACAAGACAGCTGTCATGAGTCCACCACCCTCCACACTTTATCAGCTATTATACACTTTATATAAACTTTTTATATACACTTTTTATACACTTTATAATCCACTCGATCGAAGGCTTCTGTTTTCACTCACCTAAAATCTTGTTCCTGTTTTAGATCATTTTATTTGTATTACTCACCTACAAATTTTGTTATAAGTATTGTATAGAGTCTACTTAACATACGTACTTTAGTATTTGCTACCCCTTGTAAACGAGATGCTGCATCTCAAGGGTCCTTTTCCTACAAATACAGCGCCTCTGGAAAGTACTAATACACCTTGAACTTTTGCACATTTTATCATGTGTACAACCATAAACATAAAGATTTTATTTAGAATGTTTTACTGAAAGTTCACACACAAGTAACAGACAACTGTGAAGTGAAAGCAAAATGATACATGATTCTGTTATTTTTTTAAAAATAGAAAAGTGAAAAATGGGCACTGTTCAATCCCTCATTCGGAAATGGAAAGAGTATAGCACCACTGAGAACTTACCAAGACACGGCCGTCCACCTAAACTAACAGACCGAACAAGGAGAGCACTGGTCAGAAATGCAACCAAGTGCCCCAAGATAACTCTGGAGGAGCTGGGACGTCCTGCCGCTGAGCTGGGGGAATCTGTACATGGGACAACTATAAGTCGTACTCTACACAAATCTGGCCTTCATGGGCGAGTGGAAAGAAGAAAGCCATTATTGAAAGGAGGCCATAAGAAATCCCGTTTGAAGTTTGCTAGAAGTCCTATGGAGGACACAGCTACCATGTGGAAGAAGGTGCTTTGGTCAGATGAGACAAACATTGAACTTTTTGGCCCAAATGCAAAACGTTATGTATGGAGCAAACCTAACACTGCTCATCGTCCTGAGTGCACCATCCCCAGTGTCAAATATGGTGGGGGGAGCATCATGCTATGGGGCTGCTTTTCCTCAGCGGGGACTGGGAAGATTGTAAGAATAGTTGGGAAGATGGATGGAGCCAAATACAGAGACATTTTGGAGGAAAACCTGCTGGAGTCAGCAAGAGAATTGAGGCTGGGGCGGAGATTTACCTTCCAGCAGGACAATGACCCTAAACACAAACATCTACAATGGAATGGTTTCAAAACAAACATATTAATGTGTTAGAATGGCCCAGTCAAAGTCCTGACCTAAATCCTATTGAAAATCTGTGGAAAGACCTGAAAACTGCTGTTCAATTTAATGCACTCAGAAAAATGCTGTATGAATACTTATTACTTATTATTACAGAATCATGTTTCATTTTGCTTTCACTTCACAGTTGTCTGTTATTTGTGTGTGAACTTTCAGTAAAAAGTCAAAATAAAATCTTTATGTGTATGGTTGTACACATGACAAAATGTGCAAAAGTTCAAGGTCTATTAGTACTTTCAAGAGGCACTGTATATAAATAAATAAACGATTGCTGCTCTATGCTGTCGACACCACACTGTTTGTTGCATCCCAACAGCTCCCTTTAATGGTAGAGAAAGTAAATCAAGATCTCTCGGAAACTTGGAAAATGCAATTTAACCCAAGTAAAACTAAAACAATGTTTTTTGTATGAAAGTGCTCTAAATTATAAATATTTAAACAGGTGAACAAACATAGGAATTCCCTTAATGCCATATTTGGCTCCCATAACATCCTCATCCCTCCGAGCGGCGGGACGAGGCCACGCTGCGCACCCTTCAGAACATCCTAAAGGACTCAGGCCTCCTCCACTGGGTACCAGCTCAGGGGCCAAAGAAGAGCAACACAAGGAAACATGAAATGTCTTTTATCACACAAGCTTTTAGAGTGTTTTATCTAATTTTGTTTTATATTGTGATTGACACATTTCAGGTCCAACATGTGTTCTTTCCTGCCATGTCAATCTGTAATCAAATCAAAACTAAAGGAAGTAAAGAAGTTGAATTCTTTGTCCACAATTGGTCCGGTTTAAATCTTCTATTGGTTTCATAAGAAATAATAATTATACCAGTTACAAAACATTTATTATAAGTTGTATTTACATGCCACAGAACCCCAGACTTAAACCTAAATATGTGGAGCTTGTTTTGCTGTCCAGGCAGCGCCCTCACCTGGGCTCTGGGTTTGGCGACGGGTTTCTCCGTGGTCGTGTGCTCCCCTCTCTTCCTCCTGCTCTCCTTCTCCTCCTCCTCATGTCTGCTCTCCTCCTTCTCTAGAGTAGGGGGTTTAAAGGGGTACTTCCACTTGATCAGAACCCGGACCACCCCCCGAGGACCCCCGGCAGCATCCCTTAGAACGTAGTCCCCTGGAGGGTCCATAATGGAAGGAAAGAGAGAGGATTTTGAGAAAGGGAATACAAAGTATTTAAGTGCATTTCAGAACATGTAGAGCTCTAAACTACACGGTTAGTCACTGATGCTCAAACTGACACATTACACAATATGATGGAGCTGTGCAGGAAGTTAGACTGCTGAAGATTTTACGTTGTATTTGACACACTGAACGCCAAATACGTTTTTTTTCAAGATTCCATTGTCAAACCATGTAAATGATTTGAAATTATATTTCTCTCATCCTTGATTGTGCAGCAGGGGGAGGGGGATCAGGGGTGGGAGGGAGGGCAGGGAGTTCAGCTTCCTGATGGCCTGGTGTGTGAAACCGCACAGTGATGGAGCTGGTCAGGATGCTCTCTATAGTCCCTCTGTAGAAGAACCACACAGTGATGGAGCTGGTCAGGAGGCTCTCTATAGTCCCTCTGTAGAAGAACCACACAGTGATGGAGCTGGTCAGGATGCTCTCTATAGTCCCTCTGTAGAAGAACCACACAGTGATGGAGCTGGTCAGGATGCTCTCTATAGTCCCTCTGTAGAAGAACCACACAGTGATGGAGCTGGTCAGGATGCTCTCTATAGTCCCTCTGTAGAAGAACCACACAGTGATGGAGCTGGTCAGGATGCTCTCTATAGTCCCTCTGTAGAAGTTGCACATAACAGAGGCTGGGACTCTAGCTCTTCTTAACTTGCGGAGAAAGTAGAGACGCTGATTACTTTTCTTGACCAGAGATGTAGTGTGCATGGTCCAGGAGAGGTTCTCTGTGATGTGCACACCCAGGAACTTAGTGCTGGTCACCCTCTCCACTGCAGCACCGTTGATTGTTAGAGGAGCATGCTGGACCCGTGCTCCACGAAAGTCCACAACAATCTCTTTTGTCTTCTCCACATTTAGAGAGAGGTTGTTCTGTGTGCACCACATGGCCAGACTGCTCACCTCACTCCTGTAGTTTGACTCGTCTCTGTTGTTGATGAGACCCACCACTGTTGTGTCGTCTGCAAACTTGATGAAGAGGTTTGAGTCGTACTTTGGAGCGCAGTCATGGGTCAGCAGAGTGAACAGGAGGGGGCTCAGCACACAGCCTTGGGGAGCTCCCGTGTTCAGTGTGATGGTTCTGGAGGACTTTCCGCCGACGCATACAGCCTGTGGTCTCCCCATCTGAAGGTCCAGCAGCCAGTTGCACAGTGATGTGTGGATCCCCAGGTGGAGCAGTTTGTGTATTAGCTGCTGTGGGATTATAGTGTTGAATGCTGAGCTAAAGTCTAAAAACAGCATTCTAACGTAGGAGTCCTTTGTTTCAGGGTGAGTGAGGGCTGAATGAAGCGCAGTGGAGATGGCATCTTCAATTGAGCGATTGGACCAGTAAGCAAACTGGTATGGGTCCAGGGTGGGAGGGAGAACAGACTTGACATGTTCCATGACGAGCCGCTTGAAGCACTTCATAAGAATTGGAGTGAGTGCTACTGGGCGGTAGTCATTAAAGCAGGAGGGTTTTTTGATTTATTTATCAAATTGCTAAAGCTTTGCACTTTGATACATGACTTTGTGAACTCTCCGGAGCCAACGCGTCCTAGTCAAGAAGCGATCACTTCAGCATCAACCACAGTGAAGCACAAACCCAGCGGCCCAGATGAACCACTCTGAGAGAGCGCTGACCCTGTGATGAGTGTCTCACCGCGGATGTCCTTGCCCATGGCCAGTGCTCTCAGGGGGACGGGGGTCTTGGCCAGGTAAACCGGGGGCACCTGGTCATCGCTGTCATCGAACACATACACCCACAGACTGCTGCCGCTGCGGGGGGAGGAACAAACAAAGTAACATGTCATCTAACTTAGTAGACGACATCAATCAGTAAAGGAACTAAGATACTTTTTAAAGAAGTCATCAGTTTATTTATCTATTTTATTTAGGTATCTCTTTATGGAGAACAATGACATTTAATAAAACCAGGTTGTTTAACCTCTTAACCCCCGACTAAACCAAGCACATTTTGAATGGCTTTCCTCAAATCTAAAAGCTTCTTTAGTGGAGCTTACAACCTACAGACCAGCGTAACTTCTCATTTGAAAGCTAAGACCTACAAAACTGATCTATGATTTTTACTCTCTGCGTTGTCACTTTTTTTGCTTTTATTAAACCATTTTTTTATTAATTTGTTGTCCTTTTTTATTAGCTTTATTACCTTTTTATTTAGCAGAGGTAAAAAAAAATCTGCGAGACTTCAATTACTGAGCACAGAGGATGACTCAAGTACCTTCATTGAAGATGGACAACTCCTGTACGACTGAGAGCTTACACAGACATCCTTTTTTAATTCTTTTTTAACATGCTATTGTTGCTTTTTGTAACTTTTTATGCTTTTTTTTACTCTTCTTTTGTCGCTTTTTTGAGTCTTTTGTTGTGTTTTCAACCTTGTTTATGACTGTTTTTTGTCGATATTTTGACACATTTTTCAAGAAGCTTTTAGATTTGGGTAAAGCCGAACTGAATGTGCTCGTTTTCAGGTGGGGGGTTCAGACGTTTGCCTGCTTCTGAGCAGACATCCTGGCGTACCTGAGATAGCTGAGCAGGTCTTTGGTCACGGCCAGGGGGTAGCAGGTGGAGTGGTTGAAGACGGGGTCCGCGGAGCAGGGCACAGTGGGCGAGGCGTGCGGGGGCAGGTCGTACAGGCGGTACGTCAGGTAGGCGTCCGGCAGCAGCCCGGGCCAGCGGGAGCTCAGCCCCACACAGCGCTCCAGAGACACCAGCAGCTCGTTGGGAACTCCCCCTCCGAAGTCCAGCACCTCCTGCACACGGGGCACAGGGTCACATGGGTCACAGGGTCACAGGGTCACATGGGTCACATGGGTCACATGGGTTACAGGGTCACATGGGTCACATGGGTCACAGGGTCATTCATTCTGTAAACTCAAAAGCCTAAAAGTGACAGTAAAGCTTTGTTCTAAAAAGTGCATAATCAAATCCACAAGCAGCAATAAACATGAAATATAATGTAACCCAAGTTTGATTTTTTTTTGCTTCAGTTAAAAATCAAACTTTTACAAAGAAAAAAATAGGGGGAAATGAAAATAATGAACAGACACAAAATATTGAGCTTAAAATTTATCGATCAGTTTTTTATTAAGTCGATATCGTAATCATCGTGACAGCCCTATTTACTGTTTCACAAAGTATCCGGTTAATGTGACAGAATAAGAAATAAAAAGGCGACGGGGCTCTGAGAACACAGTTCGCTGAGGTTCGGGCTCGGTCTGAGGTTCGGGCTCGGTCAGAGGTTCGGGCTCGGTCAGAGATTCGGGCTCGGTCTGAGGTTCGGGCTCGGTCAGAGGTTCGGGCTCAGTCTGAGGTTCGGGCTCAGTCTGAGGTTAGGGCTCAGTCTGAGGTTCGGGCTTGGTCTGAGGTTCAGGCTCAGTCAGAGGTTCGGGCTCGGTCTGAGGTTCGGGCTCGGTCTGAGGTTCGGGCTTGGTCTGAGGTTCGGGCTCAGTCTGAGGTTCGGGCTTGGTCTGAGGTTCAGGCTCAGTCAGAGGTTCGGGCTCGGTCTGAGGTTCGGGCTCAGTCAGAGGTTCGGGCTCGGTCTGAGGTTCAGGCTCAGTCAGAGGTTTGGGCTCGGTCAGAGGTTCAGGCTCAGTCAGAGGTTCGGGCTCGGTCAGAGGTTCGGGCTCGGTCAGAGGTTCGGGCTCGGTCTGAGGTTCGGGTTCGGTCAGAGATTCGGGCTCGGTCAGAGGTTCGGGCTCGGTCTGAGGTTCGGGCTCGGTCAGAGGTTCAGGCTCGGTCTGAGGTTCGGGCTCGGTCAGAGGTTCGGGCTCGGTCTAAGGTTCGGTCTGAGGTTCGGGCTCGGTCTGAGGTTCAGGCTCGGTCAGAGGTTCGGGCAGAGGTTCGGGCTCGGTCTGAGGTTCAGGCTCGGTCAGAGGTTCGGTCTGAGGTGCGGTCTGAGGTTCAGTCTGAGGTTCAGTCTGAGGTTCGGGCTCAGTCAGAGGCTCGGTCTGAGGTTCGGGCTTAGTCAGAGGTTGGGGTTCGGTCTGAGGTTCGGGCTCGGTTAAAAGTACCTCTGTGGAAGTGTCCTGCCAGCCCAGAGTGACCTGAGCCGGGATCCTCTGGGACGGTCTCCCGGATGTCCCTCTCGGTGCAGACTCCACAGGTTCAGCCGGAGGATAGAGCCGAGCCCAGAAGTCCAGCACCCCCAGCTGTGCGCCCTCCGCACCTGCAGGGGCGACACAAAGGCTAAGTCAGCCAGTCTCGCCCCGTCACTGCTCCAACAGAAGCTTAGCCTCTTCTAGACCTGCCGAGGGTCTGTAATTATAAGGACAGGACACAATGACCCTGGCCGGATGAACCCAGGGAGACACTACCTGCACAAGGTTTTGGGCCAAGTCGGTGTCTTAAACTTTCACTTAGAAACACAAAAAAACAAACAAATCTTCACAACAACGCGTTGAATTATTGCACTCAATGTTTCTCAATAGATCTTTGTCTGAAATTGTCATTGTGAAATCCACGAGGGGGCACAATTACTACACACACACTACTGTTTTTGGACCATGTTTTGAATAAACAGGAGAGGGCGTGGCTCGGTCAGTGCTGTGGGCGTGTCTTTTTCAAGCCTTCAGCAGTAAAACGCACACGGACAGATACGCGAGGTCTTTCCCACGGACTTCAGCGCGTTGTAGTAAAATACAGATCGCTTGTGACCAGCCCCCACCTGTCACTGCCTTTGCCCAAAGAGGCTCACGAGCCGCTGCAGAGGGACGGAGGACGGGACGGAGGACGGGACGGAGGACGGGACGGAGGACGGGACGGAGGACGGGACGGAGGACGGGACGGAGAACGGGACGGAGGACGGGACGGAGGACGGGACGGAGGACGGGACGGAGGACGGGACGGACTCTCAGAGCGGGGGATGAACAGGGAAAGTGTCTCTGACGGGGAGACGCTGAGCGACTGTTATGCAGCTCCTGATGTGCTCAGCCATGTCACTCATACACTTGTTTTGGGATTATAATTTAATATGATTACGAGACACTATGGCCGTGAAAAAGGCCGCCGAGCTCAGGACCGAACAACGTCCCACTCCAAGGTTTGGTGAAAAAGCCCTGTCACTGGCTGAGCCTTTGCAGTTCTGATATTGTTCGATCCATTCCAATGGTTTTCTACCATTTTCTTCCACGTCTCTCTGTTTTACTGTGAATAATCTGGTTAGTGATGTTGGACTGCATCACTAACCAGTGACTGTACCCATATTTTGAAAGTTTTTTCAGAGGGACTTATAAAATATCTAATTCCTAACTAGATTTATTGCGGAATTACATTTTTTGATATATTCATTCATATTTGTATTTTAAATTTCATTATTCAACTCTCCAGCTTCACATGTTGTACAATGAGTTCCCCATCATAGCTATATTCATATCCTGAATGCAGAGAGTGGACGCTTCTGCTCTTCATTTAAATAGCCAACAATAGAGACTAAGCACATTTTAAATAAATAGAAATAGAGTGTTGAGAAGCGCACACGGACAACTATCTCCTGAGGCAGCACTTGGTGAGTTCCACTGGATTAGGAGTGGCTTTGGAGAACAGACTTCACCCGTCCCACACTCAACATTACATTATGCCCTCTGGGACCAAAGAGAAAAGGATGGATTACCCCTTTGAACTTCAGCTGAAAATCCCGTATTTACAACATACTCGACACTCTACAAGACAAGAAATACACGAATAATACAAGTATGAGATTAAATTTGAGCGTGTGACAATTATTAGCACCCCGGTGAATGCTTATGATAGTGTTCTTTTATGATTTCCTCTTCCTGTGTAACAGTTAAAAGTAGGATTCAATTTTTCATAGACTTTTCGCAGATGGAATGACCTTGAATCTGGAAAAGCCTAGTTTGATTTGACTATTATTCATTTCTTTTTATCAGACTTTCACGGTGACGTCACTCAGCTCCTCGGAGGTGCAGGAGGACGAGGACGGCTCATTGAAAAGCCTGAAGGCTCGAGTTTCCGACACAAAAGACACGTCTGAAAGTCGTGGATGTGGTTCATTCATCACTTTGTGTTTCATGGGGTTATACATATGAGCTCACACACTGGCCATATATTCATTATAAATTAACCTGATCCTAAACGTTTTAGGGGCTGTAGGTCAGAGTTTGTCCACTCCTGTCCCTGATCTTATTGGAATGTGTAGTTTTATCCAAATGCAACATGAAGGATCTACAGCTGTGGTTCTCAAACTGTGGTACAAGGTCATTTCTGTTCTCCAGCCTCATCAGTGCTCAGTGCTGTGACACCAAAAATGTGGTTCCTAAGCAGGAAGGGCCTGGTTGGTCCTTGGATGGAGAAGGGTGAATGTAGTGAGTGAGTGGTTGGTGGTGATGGGAGGGGTTGATGGCCTCGCTTCCATCAGTCTTCCCTAGGGCAGTTGTGGCTACAATAGTTACCACTTACCACCACGAGTATGGAGTGAATGAATAATGCAATGTAAGTAAATTAAATTAACACTTAATTCATTCATTATTATTAACATATCTGTATAAATGTGACCATTTACCATTTATATCAAATATTCTATCCTTCTCATGCTCTGCAAAGTAGCTGATTTGAAGTGTGTTTGTTGATTCACTTCTAACTGCGGTGGTCCAGTCAGCACTCTGCCTCCTCTCATACTTGTATTATTATTTTGAAGTGAACTTGATGAAGTTGACAGTATATGAATTAAACGAGTGCTCTGTGTGCTGTACCTGCGATGCTGACTCTCCCCTCCGCCCGTTCCCCTCTCCTCTCCAGAGCGCCCCGCAGAGACATGTGGCCCCCTCCGTGTGTGACGAAGCGGACCCCTCCCACGGCCTGGTGCAGCTCCACAGGGACCGCCGCCCCCTGGCCGCTCAGCCGCTCCAGGTCCCGGGGCGTCAGGACGTAGCGGGAGGTGAAGCCGTAGCTGGGCCGGCTGCCCGACACCAGCGGAGTGGAGTGCAGCTCGAAGTCCAACAGGCTGTAGGTGCAGAAGGTCACCGCGTCCTGTCCGCCCCCCTCCAGCGGGGCCAGGGAGCCCAGAGCGCGCAGGCCCCCCGGGGTAAAGGTGGCACTCTGGAAGGGCCAAACAGGAAGTCTCAGATCAATCCCACTCTATTTCCTCATTGTTCCTTCCGTCTTCGGTAAGTAAATATGGCTTTCTAATAGGTTTGATCGCAGCCGTTATTCCAAAAGCAATAAATATATTATTAGAAATGTTGGATCAATGTTGGTAAAAGAGAAGGAAAATTGGAGTGAATGTTTTCTGTGTTCTTCTTGCTTCTTGATAATGGACTACTTTATGGTTCTAATTACAAAGAAAAACGTGTGCGAATGGAGATGGCTGATTATCTCCAAGATTGGATAAGCCATCAGTGTTTGGCGTCCTGCAACTTGTCCCACACTCGTCCTTAACCCCAGCGCTCTGGCCGACATGCTTTCACGCTACTCACGCCGTATGTTTCTGCTTCTGCCGTCCTCAGTCTGAAGTTTACCGGTAACACACACACTGCGTTGGGACCTTCTTGCATGAGGCAGGGATACAAACCACTCCACGTTTGTTTAAGTCGCTCCTAGTTCAAATGATAACTGTCCATAGTGACGACTCACTGCGAGGTGCACTTCCAGCAGAGACTCTCCGGGCTTGAGTTGGGCGAAGATCAGGTCGTCCTCGATGGGCTGCACCGTCTCCTGGTCGACTCCGGGCCAGGTGTACTGCACTGGCATGGGCCGCTGCAGGCTCCTGGGGCTGTAGGCCAACTCCTTCAGCTGGGCTACAGCAGAACAGTTCTCATTTAGCCGGGACAGTGCATGTGAATGAACACAAGGGACTCACACTTTGAATCAGTGGAGACGAGTTATGGCATATCAAACCTTCATGTGGACCTGTCTACATGGCTCTGACAAAGAGATGCAGACTCTAAGAGCTCTGCAGGGGATGACGTTAAAGGTGAAAGTTAAGGTGGACTTTGCCTCAGGCTCAACAGAGGGGATGAAGGCATGAAACGCTGCCTTCAGTTATTTTTAGTGATATTTTCACTTACTTTGTGTTGTCAGTTCCACCCAGAGATGCCAAAAGTACTTGATTTCAATACTTAAGTAGAAGTACTGATACTTGGGTAAAAAATACTCTGGTGAAAGTAAAAGTACTGCTACAATTTGTTTACTTAAGTAAAAGTATCTTCACCAAAAATGTACTTAAGTAAAAAAGTAAAAAACAGTTGGCGGTGGAACTTGATTAACATTAAATATGGCCATTGTATTAAATTATTCAAAATGACTTTTATTTGATATATAATAAGCTCTAATTTATATATTCCTCATAAATAAATGAGGAATATTTATTTATGCACTTTTATAGCATTTGGGTTGTCTTTTTTCCAGCATATAGAGGTTTGGTATCTATTAAATGATTTACTCTGAAGAAAAAGAGAAAAAACATGAACCATGATAGAATCGTTGATATCAGCTAATGGCTTATGATTGTGAAACAGCCTTCATATTAGCGGTATATTAATTATTAAGGCAAGGCAAGTTTATACAGCACATATCATGTCAAAGACAACTCAATATGTAATTAATTAATTAATTAAATATCCATCCATCCATTTTCTTCCACTTGTCCAAGTCACATTGCACCAGCCCCTATGGCTCCTCTGCAGGTGGTGGGTCCACAGAATGTTAATTAAGTATATAAAAGCAATTACACAAAACGAAAAAGTATTACAATGAATTCAAATACTTTAAGTTGCCATAGGCGTTCAGCCTGGACTTAAACAGAGTTGAGGTCTGTCTCAGGTCCTCACAGAGGCTTTTCCAGACCTTTGCTGCATGAAACTGAAACACAGATTCACTGTGTTTAGTCCGGACTCTAGGAACCACCAGGAGACCCCTCCCTGAGGTTCCCTATTTCTGCTGTGGAACAGTTTGGACCAAAGCAGCTGTGATCTCACACTTAGCATTACAGCAGACCGCGGGCAAAGGGGTCAAAATGATGATGAACCTGCTGCACCGCGGTCAGGAGAACACGAGGACATGCGCTCGTGTCCTTCTCCCCCTGGTAAAAGCCAAACTGTACTCTGACTGCGCCGCCAGGATGGTGCAGAAAAAACAGGGTGTGATTCTACAAAAAGAGTTAAAGAAGTAACAAGCCTTCCATAATAATAAAGGCATTTTAACTTCACCAGAGAGTACCTTGGTGTCTCAGTTTTATTAATGACTTTCCCTGTTCTATTTTTTAATCACACTCTGAGGAGGTCCAGGAAGCACTTCTCCATTACTCTCCAAAGTACAGATACCTGAAAAATCTACTGAAGTAAAGTAACGGAGTACAAGTACTTCATTACTTGCTACCTCTGGAACTTCCACATTGATGATCAGCTGTGATTAGCCTAAATGACTGACAGGCCTCTGATTGGTCTGATATTTCAAACATCAGTAACTTGTGTTAGTATCACAGTCGTGTTTACAATATTCTTTTTCGAGACTTTTTTAAGGAAAGCGTTGCAGCAGTGATGTAAAATAAATGATCCCTCATTATCACTATAGTTACAATGCTATTTACTTCCTATTGATAATAATAATGATAATAATACATTTTATGTATAATGCCCTTCACATTTACCAACAAATCCCAAAGTGCAACAGTAAAAATGATGGCGATGTGTGTAATTTAAAAATGCTAATGATTTTATAGTTATAGAGAATGGTTATGCTTATGCGAGTTCTATCAGTGTTTTGTTGCATTTTGTACAATGTAAAGATCTATCTAATCTATCTAAATAAAAAGGTTTTAAGATATTTCCTTCTCATTACTGAGCTCAGTCAAAGTATTAGCCGTACCTTGTAGAGTGCTGATCTGCAGGCTCCGTTTGGACAGAAGCTTGTCCTTCTCCCTGCTCCTCCGGCTGCTCTCCTCCCGCTCTCTCTCCATCCTCTGCTTCATCATCTTCAGCTCCTCCTGTGTGACACTGGCTTTAGTGTGTGGCCCCCGTCAGGGAGCGGGGCGCGGCGCACACGGGCTCACCTGCAGGTCTTTGCTGATGTGGTGCTCCATCTTCAGCAGCTCCCTGGTCTTCTGCAGCTCCAGCACGGTCTCGGCGTGCGAGGCCTGGACGTGGGTGAGATCTGGGGATATCTGCTCCATCTTCCCCACCTTCCCTTCAGCCTGGGGGAGGAAGCCCAGCCCGGCTCTGCTCTCCCGCTGCAGCCTGAACTCCTGCGGGGGAAACAGACACTGACGTCCTCCACTGTCCGCTGTGGAAACATCTCAGACTCCATGGAATCGATTACAACGGTCTCCAAGTGATATGTCTACCATCGAGATTATCATTAATAAAGGCTCCATTTATTTTATAGCTGTACACTGGCCATTAGTGAAAAAAGACCTTTGTGGCATCTAAATGTATTGATGGTGAACTATAGCAGCTGAATGTTGTTGTTTACATTACTGAGACAGTACGTGCTTGTGCAGCTTCTTCATTGACTACAAGGGAAGCTGAACAAAACATTGCCAAATGAAATACATTTTATTTTGCAAATGTAGGTGTTAAATGTCGAGGTAATTCATGGGAGATCCCATTGAAGCTCTCTTTTAAGAATGCAGCCTCTGATTGGCCAACTATTAATTGCTCGGAGGCTCGGTGTCAAAGCAGAGGACGGGTTCAAACAACCACCAGCTGAATGCCGATTGGCTATGTTGAATCATTAATATACATATTTGTCATGTTAGGCTTTAGTGATTATATATAAAACTGTTGATGTAATCTGTGCTTTGAGGTTCATTTGAGTGTGGCGGACATTAATTTTATTACTGCCCTATTGTTGTATTTACGGCTGATCCACTGGGGGGCAGTGTGTTGAAACCAGGAGTCAGATTGCGCAGAAGAAGTGACGATAAGACATCCCAAGAGCACTGATTGGTTAAAGGAGGACACACCCACTCCTTTGTGTTATGTGTTGCTCAAAGGGAGATGCTCTCTCGTCTCTCACCCGACCGGTCAGCATGGAGCTCAACATTACTTGTGTGCTTTGGTTGTAATATAGGGAATGAAATAATGATTTTTGATTTTAATAGACCGAGTCTCCATCCTTTTGTCCATGTAGTAAAGAATACGTTTTTAACAGGCTAAAACAGCTCCTGCTCCTGATGCTCGTGCTCTGTATCTGTGAGAGCAGCATTAACATTAGCATTAGCATTAGCATTAGCTGCTGTCACTGAGAAGCTACAAGAGGAAACTGAAGCTGTTAAGTATTAACTGTTAAGTATTAACAATACAACAGGGATGGACTTTATTTCAGTCATGGACGACATGTTTTATGGAAGCTTTAAATGCACTTTTATGGATAAGACACTTCTGTGGAGAGTAAAAAGTGTTTGCTGCTTTAGCCACATCATGACGTAAGTTTATTGATTTATTTAGTCGGGTCAGTGCATGTTAATGAACAAGCCACACCGGATTGTAGCCTTGGGCTAATTTGCATCCTTCGACCCCCATGCACACACTCTCATTCATCCTGGCCAATTGTACATGTTTTTAGTGGTAGGGGAAACCGGAGTACCCTACGCAGACACGGGGAGAACATGCAAACTCCACACAGAAAGGCCCCGTCCAGGTGGGAATCGAACCCGGACCTTCTAGCTGTGAAGCACGAGTGCTAACCACTGCACTACCATGCCGCCCAGGTCCACATTAGTTCTAACTAATGTGGACCTGGTTTCTCTGTTCAGTTCTAGTTTGGACCGATGGCGCGATTCTGTCCGTTTGTAACAAATGATCACTCGTCGTAGCCCAAAATGGCCGGTCTTAGGTCGTACAGCGGGACAAATAGAACCTTGGTACGAGCAAAGACGAGCTGTGACCGACATCAGGCAGTGTCTGATACTTTGACTGCATTTGACTTTCCCTGCACTTCTCCGCGGGAACAAAGACTATCCCCACGTCTTGCAATGTGACGTCTACATATCTTGACAAAAACATTGTGCAATGTACTGTTTTCAAAGGATGTGTTCAGTAACAGAGGGATACGCCTCAGAAGGTAAGAGAAGTGCTTCTTGTGTTTCCTGGCTGCAAAGGTGCATGTTAATATGAAATGGTGTACATACACCGCTGACATAAGGCGGGTGATGTCTTGCCCAAGGACACCACAGCAGTATGCACTGACACTTTATGAATAACTTGCTCCATTTCTTGTGTTTGAAAAGGGGCAAAACAGGTACAGGGCTTTTGATGCCAAAAGGAGAACGCATGAGGAGGACTTACTTTGATCTGAAAGAGCGTCTCGCTCAGCTCCTCCACGCTCATGTCAAACACCTGCAACAGACGACAGCACAAGGTAACGCCATCAAGCTAAAGCGTGCCAGAGATGACTAATGCCATTTAAAAGAGAACCTTAAGAGAGGCTAGAGTAAATATATTGCTATTGGAATGAGGATTTTACACCATACTGACCTTGGCGACAGAGTCCAGTTTGTGCTGCAGCGTGGACACCTGCTCTTTGTACTGGACAATCTGCTGTTCTAGAAACTTCTGTGCCTCTGCTGTGTCCCTGACTGCTGTGGACAGAAGACCAAGGGGCAGATTGCAGCATGGCCACTCAAAAAGTAATACAATGAGGCAAGTTGTGTGATTTAGCAAAATGAGATGGGAATTTTGTGGCTGCTCTCGCACATATGATCTAACCGGACCCAAAAGTACGACTGGCTCCAGAACAGGGGTTCACGGCCTTCAACATCAAAAGAGCCATTTCGGACCATTTCAAACCAAATGAAAGTCTGAAACAGCTGATTTTTCTAGAAGATGGTTAAAGGAGCAGGGGGAGCTGCGCAGGAGGAAGAGGAAGGAGCTGACCAGTGCAGGACACCACGCTCTGAAACAAGGACAAACCCAGGAGGCGCTGAACCATTTCAGAGGATCAGAGGAGACTGAACGCAGCCAGGTTTCCTCCGAGTGCTACTATATCCCCGACCTCTAAAAACATGCTGGTCAGGTTGACCCACAGCGGCTCAGGAGTGAACACTATTTCATTGTACGGTTGTAGTGACAAATAAAGCACTTACTCACTTACTTACATCGCGTTTGTGACGTGTATTGTGTGTATTGGTCACTAAACAACATCATGAAGGCCAGGGAGCTCACCAGAGAGGTCAGGGATAAAGTTTAAAGCAGCGTTAAGTTATACAAAGATTTCCCAAGATTTGAACATCTCACGGAGCACTGTTCAATCCATCATTCAGAAATGGAAAGAGTATAGCACCACTGCGAACTTACCAAGACACGGCCGTCCACCTAAACTAACAGACCGAACAAGGAGAGCACTGGTCAGAAATGCAACCAAGTGCCCCAAGATAACTCTGGAGGAGCTGGGACGTCCTGCCGCTGAGCTGGGGGAATCTGTACATGGGACAACTATAAGTCGTACTCTACACAAATCTGGCCTTCATGGACGAGTGGCAAGAAGAAAGCCATTATTGAAAGGAGGCCATAAGAAATCCCGTTTGAAGTTTGCTAGAAGTCATATGGAGGACACAGCTACCATGTGGAAGAAGGTGCTTTGGTCAGATGAGACAAAAATTTAACTTTTTGAGTGCACCATCCCCAGTGTCAAATATGGTGGGGGGAGCATCATGCTATGGGGCTGCTTTTCCTCAGCGGGGACTGGGAAGATTGTAAGAACAGTTGGGAAGATGGATGGAGCCAAATACAGGGACATTTTGGAGGAAAACCTGCTGGAGTCAGCAAGAGAATTGATGCTGGGGCGGAGATTCACCTTCCAGCAGGACAATGACCCTAAACACAAACATCTACAATGGAATGGTATTAAGTCGTGCTGTCTGAATATTTGTGGACGCCCAACTTTTTGGTTTAGATTTTTTTTTTAAATAACAGAATCATGTATCATTTTGCTTTCACTTCACAGTCGTCTGTTACTTGTGTGTGAACTTTCAGTAAAAATTGTAGGGTTGTAAACATAAAAAATGTGCAAAAGTTCAAGGTGTATTAGTACTTTCAAGACGCACTGTATTCCCTGTATACTCATAAAGAGACTATAGTTGTAATACATTGGCTCATTCAATCTCAATTTATTTTGGTCATGCTAGCTCCCAGTTTGGGCTGCACCAGTGGGACAAAGCGAGCCACTAAAAGGAGGCTGAAGAGTGATGATTGCTATTGAATTGATTAGGTCTTGTCTGTTGTATGACGGAGCCGTGTGTGAAGTCTCCACGCATCACGGGCCATAGCTCTGTGTGTTGTATCGTCGCTCGCATTGGCACACATTTCAATACCTCTTGTTTCTCCTTGTTTTGACTGAATATCAGGCAGTTTTTTGTCACTACATTAAGAAAACAGCGGCGCAAATACTGTAATTCCATGCGATCACAATGGCCTCAGTGCGTTGCCTCTCACAGAACCCGGAGCCGGACGCACTGGCTTTGGATGTTGCCAAAGAAGCGTCATTAAAAAATTGCAAGTGAGAATCGGAAATTTCAGGAAGGTACTGAATGCACAAGAAAAGAGTTGAGGTATTCGTTACCACTTCATGCTCAACTGCCTCCAACTATCACAGCTTGGAAATGTGAGGAAATGGGCAGTGTCTGTTTATGACTTAAAACGGCTCTGTAAAAAAGCAGGACGGAGGGCAGCTTAACAAAGTCAGTGGACTCAGGACTTAAGACTCCTTTAAGCTCTATATTTGAACCCGCCACACATGGAGCTTCTGTCCATCCTCTGCCTGTGGTAGCACAATCTGCAAAACCACCTTTTCATGACATTTTCCGCTAAATAACAAAAACATATTAAGTGGTGCCATGTTTGTTGTTGTCATTGCTCCATCTCTTCTCCAATGGACTTGTAGAACAAGCAGAAGCATAAATGTAATAATGATAACTACGCTTTGAACATCCAAATCTGTACAAAAGAGGAGCATAAATGAACCTTTACCCTCCTGCTGATGGGTGAACCATCGCTGCCTGTCTTCCCACGGTCCCTGAGTGTCCTCCCGCAGACCCTGAGTGTCCTGCAGTCTCTGGACCTCCCGTCTCAGCCTCTCGGTCTCTGTCTCCAGCCCCCTGATCTTCTCCCGGTCCCTCTGCAGCGTGTCCCTCAGCAGGAGAACCTCCGATGAAGGCTCCAGGTCTGGGTCTACATGAATCTGTCTGAGCTTCGGATCAGCTGGACCAGATTGACCCGAGAACGTCCTGGTCGAGAGGAGACAGAGTGAAGGGCAGGACCTTCAGGGGACATCTCTTTGGAGGACACGTGAGTTACCTTTGCAGGAGGGAATCGTAGTTGTCTTTGATGAGGTCCCTCTCTCCCTCCAGGTCGGACAATCTCTCCTGTAACTGTGGACAGGACATCACTTTAGCCGCACAATCGCCTGATATTCTACCGTGCAACGAAATATTTTTCCATGGTCGCACCGGTCTTGGTCAGGAGCTGCACATCCGCACAGTGATGGAGAATTCGGTCTAAACAGGATTTTAAGATCACTAGAGCAATGACCAAAGGCTAACGCTATGCAAATTACAGTCAAAAAACTACTAAACAAAGACAAACAAGACAAAACTGAAATCACTGTCTTTGGTCACAGAAACAAAGAGAAAGTCTTTCTCAAAGTCTCAACAGCAATTCATCCATCCATCCAGCCATCCATCTTCTTCCACTTGTCCGTTGCCGGGTCGTGGGGGCAGCTGTTGGAGCTGCACCAGCCCCTATGGCTCCTCCTGCAGGTGGTGGGTCCACAGAAGGACGGCCTCATAGTTCTAACCGGGCCTGTTGGTCTCTCATAAGGGGCTTCTGAACCGCTCTTTGTCTGACCCGTCACCTAGGACCTGTTTGCCCTGGGAGACCCTACCAGGGGCACGAAGCCCCCGACAACAGAGCCCCCAGGGTCATTTGGGCGCTCAAACCCCTCCCCCACGTTAAGGTGGCGGTTCCAGGAGGGGTCAATAGCAATTCCAACAACTAAAGGGTTTTCAGAGTTCTCAATATCATTTACTCCCAATCACTGGCAACAAATGTGTAAGGAAAAAAAATCTGCAATCTTTAGATGATTCAATACAAAGTCATCGATATCCACATCATTACACTGGGCATGGGGTATTTAAAACGGGCTTCATGTTCTGACGCATGTTCACACTGTGCCCAGGGACACATACTCTCTGGTTCTGCACTCCGGTCAACTCTTTGGGGATAAAAATACTACAATTACTCTCCACCTATTTGGGCTGCTGCGTCTCAGCTTCCCCCGCCCTCTGCCTTTTGGGCGATACATCATGTCGTACATTTGAAAAGCAAGGCAGAATTTGACCAACTGTGCTCGCCATCGCCCGGAAAACAATTCTCATGAACAGGGAAGCAAGGTCAAGTATTCACATAGTATCACTCTGGAAGAATGTAATAATGGACTATATCCCTCGAATGTACATCCATCATTTTCAGTGGGTTCTTCATTTATACACACTTTCTTATTTTTATTCATTCGTTTTCTGCTTTGAGCCATAATTTTACCTAAAATATGAAATGGTCTCAATTAGAGGGGGAAGTGTTTTGCCCAACGACAGCAAGCACCTGCGGGATTCAAAATGATATAGGTGTTTTATGGATGGATTTGATCGGCTTTGTTGTAATTTCATGTATCTGAATTGCCACGTGTAGGAATTGTGTTCTATAAAAAAATAAACTTGCCTTGCCCTGTTTATACTCTAACACTCAGAGGTAGAGCTCACTTTCCCCCAACATTTTGCGTACCTTGTTAACTGTGTTCATGGACACTGAGGCTGACGACAGCTGTCCCTCCAGCTCCACCGTCCTCTGTCTCTCGTCCTTCAGCTGTCCCGTGAGCTCCTCCACTCTGAGCAGCAGGGCGCCCTGACTGCTCTCCTGTGAACGCCGGCTCTGCACACGTCACAACATCAGACCATCAGCCCCTCACACGCTGGGGTTGCCAGGTTTTAGTGGTATTCTCGCGGAATTGGGCAGGTTTATACACGTTTCCCCGTTCACTGGTCCTTCATCTCTTGTTCCGTAGCCCGTTTACTCCTATGAGGGATTAGCAGTGTCTCAAATTAGCGGATTAGCCGTGCACAAACTCAAAGAAATGTTCAAGATTCTGCTGATGGTTGAGATGTGCAGCATCAGGTCCAGGATTATGACTGTGCCAGCGCATTTTCCTCAAGTGGTAATGATCCCACATAGATAAAACCGTGGGCTATAAGAGCTAACTCTTCGCCTTCAGGAGAACGGTCTCAGTAATGAAACTCCGAGGCTGAAAAGAGGTTCCACTGCAAGCTCTATTTCGATGACATACCCTCGAATCCATGCTCTTTTTTAATGACTCAAATACTTTGAATATTACTTTGAAGCTGCACCGTATGTCCGCGGGTTTACAGGGGTTTTGTGGGGATTTGGCCGGTGACACCTGGCAACCCTTACACATGCACGCTCATCAGACACAAGCATGAGCCTCAGACTTAAACAGGCCAAACAGTAAACAGGGTCTTACCTCCTCCAGCTGTTTCTCAAAGGCCTGGGGACACAGAGGCACAGTGGTCAGTGGTCAGTGTTGGTTTATTTGGTAGGGACAGTGCAAGTTAATGAACAAGCCACACCGGATTATAGCCTTGGGCTAATTTCCATCCGTCATCCCCATGCACACTCTCAAACACACTCCCATTCATCCTGGCCTATTGTACATGTTTTTAGTACATGTACATGTATGGTGGAGGTGAGCTGGGTGAAATGTTCTCAAGAACACAGCAAATCTACCCCAGAACAAAACTAGATCTTTGGACTAACTCGAGACTGGAATCACTATCAACCTTAACTACTATATATAAAAAAAATAAAAAAAGGCAGATCCTACAGCGATGGCCCTGATGGTGCTGTACCTCCTGCAGATGAGCCAGTTTCTCCTCCGTCACCCTGAGGGCAGTGGTCTTCTCTGACAGCTGCTTCTGCAGGCGCAGCAGGTCCACGTTCTCTCGGATTGTTATTCTAGTCAAATCATCACATGGAATTGAACATGATATAAAT
The DNA here is from genome assembly GCA_021464625.1 of Proterorhinus semilunaris. Taxonomy (NCBI): domain Eukaryota; kingdom Metazoa; phylum Chordata; class Actinopteri; order Gobiiformes; family Gobiidae; genus Proterorhinus; species Proterorhinus semilunaris. Next base: position 438,219 of record JAJBBP010000037.1, on the reverse strand, counting down.
ATTAGACTTTTATTTAGATTAATTCCAATTGATTAATTACATACGATTTAGCACGATAAAAAATAATAATCCTGTTGTTTCAACCCTCCACTGCAGCGGCAGAACCATCAACCTCTTCAGCCTCTCAATCTCCTCACCACCTCCAGTGTCTAGACACTGTCAGGCCTGAGTGTCTGATGAAGGGCGACCCCCGAAACGTCTGACAGGCGATAAAGTTGATCCCGAATAGGAGTGCTGCCCTTTCTTTCGTTCATACATTGTTCCCAGGAGATAGCACCCAGTCAGGTGTCCTCATAGTGACACATTATTTTATATATGTTTATCTAAATCTATTTTTATAAAGGCCCTTATAGTTTTTTAGTTGACTATTTATCTCCGGCAATAAAATCTATTCTGATTCTTACTCTATTCTTACTGAATAGATCTGGTGGTGGCTCGTGGACATTAAAATGCATAAACCTAAAGCTGAAGACAAGTCTAGGCCATCTGGCTGAACTGTCCACCTGTGTCTCTCGGCCTGTGTCCTCCTCATGTCCTCCAGCTCTCTGTCCCTCTCTCGGTCTCTGTCCCGCAGCGTGTCCCGCAGACTCTGCGCCGTCAGCTCCAACTGGGCGATTCGCAGCTGCTCCGCCCCACTGCTGCGCCTGGGCGACGGCGGGAAGGGGGACAGGGGTGAGGACAGAGGGGAGGCAGAGACGAGGGGGTGGGAGAGGAGAGGGGAATACGGCAGTCAAAAAAGTCAAAAAATGAATCTAAAATGAAGGCCGAAATGTCTTCTTTTTTTTTTTTTTTACCGTATAAGGTTCATAGAAAAAAATATGTTTCAAAATACATTAAATTGCATATTTGGCTAAAATAAATTCTAAAACTATGTTTTTAATCCCCCAAATGCAACCATAGTATTTGTGCATTAAATAACCAAGTGCATTTTCTCCAGTTCAGCTCTACCCAAATCTGAAAGGTTACAGCCTATAAGCCAGTGTAACGCGTCATTTGAAAGCTAAAACCTACACACAGGTTCTGTGTTGCCGTGTTGTCGTCGCTTTTCTGTCACTCTTTTGTTGCGTTTTCATCCTCGTTTTTCGTATAATTTTTAGATTTGGGTAAAGTTAAATGGGAGAAAATGTGCTGGGTTTAAGAGGTGTGTCCCGGTTGTGGGAGTGAGTACCTACAGCCTGTCAGAGTCCTCCAGTGCAGGGCCGTATCGAGGGGGGGCCGTGTGGGTGGCCCTGCGAGCCCCTCCCTCTCCATCACAGCTCCTGCCTGTGTCACAGAGAGCGTCAGTATTGCACCATGGTTCAGTGTGTGTGTGTGTGTGTGTGTGTGTTCTTGTAATTACGACATTGTGAGGACCAGTTTGAGTTTTTAACACACAGCGTGAGGACATTTTTGGAAAGTGAGGACATTTTGGGTGGTCCTCCCTTATTTGAAGGACTGTTTGAGGGTCAAGATGTGGTTTTAGGGTTAGAATTGGGTTTAGATTAGGGTTAGGATTAAGGTTAGGGTTAGGGGTTTAGGGTTCAGGGTTAGGGTCTGGGTAATACATTATGTCTATGAGTGTCCTCACTAAGATAGAATTACAAGAGGGTGTGTGTGTGTGTGTGTGTGTGTGTTGGACGGTGCGCTGTGGGGGCTGACCTTTGACCCTGTAGAGTGAGCCCACGCCCAGCTCCCGCAGGTGCTGCTTGGCCAGACCCAGCCTGTCGTGGAGGAGCTGCTTCTGTCCCTCCAGCAGGGCCACTCGGGCTTCCAGCTCCTGGATCATGTCCTCCAGGTCCCTCTCCCGGAACCCCCCGGAGCTGGGCCGGGCCTGCCGCGCCCGGGACAGCCGGGTGGTCATGCTGGGACACACAGAGCAGCAGTGTTGGGGGTAACATATTACAATTTAAAACAAAATGACTGTAGATGTATTTTAAATATATATATTTATTGTTTTATTAGTTCAAGTGCATTGACAAACCTTGAAAGATAGAAAAGAAGGCAATCGGAAAGCCACTGTGTAATACTACATTAAAAAAATGATTTTGACTTACCAACTCGAATTTTTAATCAAATACATTTTTGTAAGGCTGGGCAAGTTGTTATACACCAAGGAATATAATATATTTACTTAAACAAAATACGAGAATATTAGTTGTTACAATTTGAGTTACAATGCATTTAAATATGCATTAATATATGAAGTCCCCTAAATAAATGCAAGACCATGTCGAGTTGGACACTGGTATAAGATCTGCAGTAGCGAGTAGCTAACGTCGTTAAAACACAACACAAAAGAATGTGGAAAAGGAAACCTTTGTCTGCACTTCTGCTCAGTTTATATTTTGCCAAAAGTAACTCAGAAGTAATGTAACTCAGTTACATTTTTTGAAACAGTGATAGGCCGATGTAATACACACAATTTTAAAACTGTAACTACTATTATAGAATATGTTAAGTGCGCTATGCAACTTTTTATGTAAAACCAAGTTGATATTAGTGAGTATTTGACCTTTCAGTGACCTAGTGAGACTTGGAGACACTCATCCATGCATTTGTCTCCAGCAGGTTAGACTACTGTAACGGCTGCTCACTGGCCTTTCTAAACGAGCTGTTAGAGCTGCAGAACATCCAGAACGCTGCTGCTCGAGTCCTGACAAGAACCAGGAAATACGACCATATTAGTCCAGTGCTCCGGTCCCTGCACTGGCTTCCTGTCGCTCAGAGAATAGAATTTAAAACAGCTCTGCTTGTGTACAAGTCGTTTCATGGTTTAGCACCAAAGTACATCTCTGACATGTTAGAGCCGTATGAACCATCTCGGGCCCTGAGAACTTCAGGGAGGGGTCTCCTGGTGGTTCCCAGAGTCAATAATAAACACGGTGAGGCTGCGTTTCAGTTTCATGCAGCTAAAATCTGGAACAGTCTTCATGAGGATGTGAGACAGGCCTCAACTCTGACAATGTTCAAATCCAGGCTGAAAACAGCTCTTTTTACCCGAGCAGATGAAAACTGAAAGTATTTTATCTGCACTCTGGCCTTTTACTGTAATTGATTAATTTTTATGTTGATGTTTTAATGATTTATGCAACTGTGAAGCACTTTGAATTGCCTTGTGTATGAATTGTGCTCTACAAATAAACTTGCCTTGCCTAGTGGCTGCTTAGCGCTTTTACGTACCATCCTGGTGGCCCCTAAGACTCTCCATAATCAGTTGTTTTTAAGATTTCCGGTAGGTTTTACTGCTGATTGAACCACCTCCAGGATTACACATTTCATTCTGAAAACCTGCCAGAAATCCCTATAAACGTGAAATAAAATCGAGGCCACCAGGACGGAAAGTGAAGGCGCGGGGTCACTGAAAGGTCACGTACGCACTAATATCAAGGTTAAAGTAACTGGCCCAACACTGCAGTCAGCACAGTGATGGTACTTTAGGAGCAGGGGGGGCTCTCACCGGCGGAGCCTCTGCTCCTGGGAGCGAGTGTGATGTTTGAGCACGCTGTTCTCCTCCTGCAGCCGCAGACACAGCTCCTCCAGCTGCTCCCGGGGAGCCCGAAACACCCGCTGCGGGTCCACTGGACACAAGTATTACAGTCACAGTAAAAAAATACAAGTGAGTTTGAATAAATGCTATAAAAAATAACTGCAGCTTCATAAACAGGACGTAGACAAAGGCTTCTTCAGAGTCTATAGCACATCTGCACAGCGCCACCTACTGTTCTGCGCCATGCATTAGGCCTTTAGACGGGACAAAACATGCTGCCAATGTTAGACTATTTACTTTAGAGCTTTTGTAGAAATGCAGTAATAATCCGTGTTGGGGTAACACTCTCCTTGTAACACGTTAAAGTACTCAGATTACGTTTTCCGAGTAACGAGTAAAGTAACGCATTACTTTTGCATTTGCAGCCAATAAAGTACAGGTCTCTTTTTCCAACGAGTAATGCGTTCGTTTGGGTCCTGATCTCGCCCTCGTCTGTGTCGGCCACATGGCGGAGCGCGTTCACATCGGGGAAGAACTCACGTTATGTTGAAGTTACTGGTGAAAAACCACGATGAAGCCCTCGCCTCCCAAACCACAACGCTTCGCTTTTGGACGGATCGGTCCTTGAAACGTAATCAACAAACTCGTACTTTGTAAAACGCACCTTTACAGACGTTCTTTTTGCTGAAAACCTGGTGCAGTTTCTGGGTCTGGACCAAACTGTTTACATACAGTATAGCGGAGGAAGCTACGCTTTTATAAGTCGACTATAGGCCTGTGCTGTTGACTATTGCTGTCATTTGTTGTGCTGTTATTAAATACATTTACTGTTATCTGGCTGTTTATGTGAGTTAGCTCTTTTTGGCTCAGTTTGTGAAATGGAGCATTCTGCACCAGAAAAAAATGATCAACAAATGAAGGCTATATATATATATACTGTATATATATATATATATATATATATATATATATATATATATATACTGTATATATATATACATATATATATATATATATATATATGCTTATTATTATTGGTAACGCATGAGTAACGCATTACTTTCATAATAAAGTAACACGGTAACGTAACAAGTTACATTTTTTCCAGAGGATAAACAAACTAACTGAATAATTTTAAAAGTAACGTTGCCCAACACTGGCAATAATAATAATAATGCATTCGTCTAATTAAGTGCTTTTCCAGACGCTGAAAGTCTTTCATTTACTTCAATCTTGTGCATGTCATTCACTCCGTATTTATATTTTTCTTTCAAATGTAATGGATTAAAAAATAAAAACTACTCAAGTAAAGTACCGATACTCAAAAACGATGTAAGTACAGTACTTAAGTACATGTAGTTGGTTACTGACACTCACTCTTGGTCCTGGCGTGGGACTTTCTCCCTGGCTGTGGGTCTCGGGGCGACTCTGTGAACACAGTGTGTTACTTTGGTTTCTTCACATGAGGAAAGTCGGCGCACAGACCTGGCAGCACGGGCATCAGTCCTCCCCTCAGCCCCACGTCTCGCACCGGGACGTCCCCCGCTGTCTCATCCACCACCGGGGACATGCTCTCGGCCAATCACAGAGCAGTGCACTACAAAAGCATGGGTTTAAACGACTTCAGATCTGTCTTGTTTTGAGCGGTTTTCACTCATTTAACTTTTTCCTGATCGGACCAGGAATACTTTGGTTATTTAATGACATTGACACTGGTTCTAAGGTCGTCTTGCTCGATATAAGACAGTAAAACTGCCATTTTAAACTGTTGCCGTGCCAACCATGTTATGTCAATGAGAAATGAGTCAAACTGCTGTGAACTTTACCTCCATCTACGTCACTTCCTGTCAGCAGCTTAACAATGCAAATAAAAACAACTTCATTAATTTGCTGCTTCATTGAAATAAAATGATAATTATGACTTACAACAGATAAGTCATATTTGCAAAAGCATTAAAACCTGTCATGTGCACGTTAATGGATCAAAAAACGGTATCCCGTGAAGTGGGAGGCCAAAAGAAAAACTCCTGTTCGAGAAGTCATTCTTGACCATGAGGACAGGGAGCTGAAAGTCCCCTGTGGAGGAGGCCCAACATAGCCCTTCACTATGGCCGTGTGTACAGTGGTGCTTTCGAGCTGAGGAGCACGGTCTTCATCACCACAATGGACCCACCAGGGACCACCAGGGTGCTCAACATAGAAGGCACGGCCCCGGGGGCAGAGGACCTCGTGAGTGCTGAGGACGGGGAGCTGTTCTTAGTCGAGGACAAGATTTAGTCCCGTCACCAGATGACAAACCTTTGTATTGAAGTGGAGATCCCGTAGGACAAGATTGTCTACTTTGTGAAAAAAAAAATAGGAAGAAGAGTAGGCAGAGCCCCTTCTGTGTTTGTGTTATTTGTTTATTGAAAATAAATCATTTAAAAATTAAAAAATATATTAAAAAAAATCAAAATTCAAATTTCAATTGTACATTTTGAGATTGTACGCCAGGTCCTCTTTCAGTGACAGAAAGTCTGCATTATCTTAAGCCAGCTCAAACTGGTTTCTGAAATAAATGGAGCTAATCAGCACAGTCAGCAGAACCTAAGGGCACCGTGTTTGCTTCTAAGCGAGTGATGTTCTCACCTGGTCCTCTGGCTCTGCTTCACTTCTCCACTTCTCCTCTCCTCAACTCCTCATGGTCTCAGATCTTCCATGTCTGATCAGAGTTCCTCTTCAGAGATCTCCGTGCGGCTGTGTTGAATGTGTGCTGCTAGCACATGCCGCCGTAGTGGAAATCTGCAGCGAGGAGACTCCATGTCCCATCTGCCCCGGGGCTAATCTCCTCAGCAGATGGGATTGTCCAGATTAGACGGAGCCGGCTGACCTCATGAGCAGCACTGGGGTCAGTAACGGGGTGCGGGCCCTCCCATCATGGTGAGGCTCAGGCTGGTCCTGGGTCAGATCTGTAATACTAATATTATGTGAGGGAAAGAGAAGAGGGGGCAGGTTAGGACCATCCCAAGAGCCCAAGGAAATCTTTATGAATAATAATGAAGCTTAAGGGCCTTTCTCACTGGCCTGGAGCTTCAATAACATTAAAGCTCTTGTATTCATTTCAATTAGATGGTTTTGTGTGTGCATAATTTAAGCAAAAATACATATGTGTCGGGCAACATATAAGGATCCCTGTTGTAGGTTCTGTGGGAGGAGGACCTGATGCATTTGTTTTATTTTTGTCCATATGTGGCTAAGTTTTGGGTCAGTGTACAGTTATGGTTAAGGTCTGTGGATATTGTTTTGCGAATTACACCTCAGAATACCATATAATGATTGGTATTAGTGATTTCATCTTATTTTTCTTTTTTTTAATGATTTTATTTGTGTCTGCTTTGTGCTTCCTTTCTGTTTATAGTTTGTGTTCCTGTCAAAATACTATGAATGTGTGGATGGTTGTGATTGTGGTATGAATGCAAGGGCGAGTGGCTGGGGTTGGGTGGGGTGGGGTGGGGGTTTTAAAGTTTGTCTTATATTATTATTTAAATAAATAAATAAAAATTATAATACATATGCCACTGGCAATTTTTGGGGCAAATTAAGGGCAAATGTACTTATTTAAAGAATTTATTTGACTTATTTCAAAATCAAATGAGGATGAAGCGAGTCGTAGATCTGGAACCACATTGTTTCGAGGGTGTGAAACAAGTCTAAACCGGAAAATCACCTTAAGTTAAAAGCATTACAAATGTTTACCACACGAAGAGCTGAAGTGGCTGATCTACTGGACAGTGGACACACACGGTAAGGCAGGTATGCTTGTAGGCTAACACGGCAGGTGCTGTGGATTACTGTGTATTATGTGAAATGTGCACAGGGCGCAATAAAGAGCGCACTGGATTACAAAGCTGTTTTAAAGGGTATTTTATCATGACATGATCGCTGGACAGTCACATACTGTACACTCAAACCCACACATATTGAAATAATATCCGGGAGAGGAAGAGAGGAAAGTGCCAGATAAAGGTAGGCCAGTAAGGCTGTATCCACACGAAGACAAAACGCTTATACTGCATGCGCAGGAAACCTGTGTGGAATGTAAACAGTGAAAATGAAACGGATTCAAGGATTATGATCTACAGAAGAGACGAGGAGGCGAGTTTATTCTTCAGACGTAACGGGACTAAAGGAGGAAAACCTGTCAGTGACCGGACTTTGACTATCAGTCCTCCTCATCACCTGTGGCTCACGGATTACAGTGGAGCAAAGGGGGGAGTAAAACCATCATAGATCCATGAGTAAAACTCATTCTAAGGTCAGTAGATTATGGATAACAGACTCCACTCTGGTGTGTGATGTCGTTTTAGTAAAAGTTGTGGAGACGTTGTAACAACGGCGCCACGTATGCGCCGCCCGCTGGCCAGCCAAGTGCGCCGCGGCAGAGCCCTGATTGCGGTAACTTGCTCCACCTGTCCTGTCTCTCTCCTCACCTCTGGCGTCCATGTGCAGTGTAGCTGTCCTGGAGCAGAGCTGCTGAAATAGGCTCATAATATCGTCACTAAAACGCAAATTACCGCAGTTATAGGTCTAAACCTGTGGCTTAAATGCTGCGTGGCGATCTCCTTGGTGAGTAGTGTCCCTGGTTCATTCATAAAATTGTCTTGCGCGTTTATTCTAACTCGCCTCTCGCAGGCGTCTGGTGACGGCGTGCGGGCCGCCCTTGTACTGCTTGGTACTTTTGTTCCTCCAATCATTGCGTTATTTACGTAGGTTTCTGTCACCGTCCGGCCTGACTTCAACCTGTTGTCGCCGGGTTTAGAGCGCCTCCTCGGTGAGTAGCGGGACGCTGTCATTCATAAATTGGTTCCTTTTTATTGGGTCTAACTCAGCTTTGTCTTCGGCTGTTGTGTTGGCGTGGGGCTGCGCCTAATTCCGCAAACCTCGTTGTTGAGCGTTGTGCATTCTTGGTAAGCCACTTCACTAAAGAATAACAATTAACAATTGACTAAGAAGTTGCACCTCCTCCACGCTGCACTTTAAACTGCAGTGATCTTGGTATGTATGGTCATATAGCTCCTAAATTAGCCTAATATCAATATCCTATTCTAATGTAAATCAAATTCTAACCTGTATACGGTCATCAGACGGGCCTCCCCTTCTGGGTTACCCTTTTTGAGGCATCCTCTTTGGGTTCTCCTATTGGCTGCCATCGTCTCCACTACTACATTGCCCTTCGTTCAAACACCTTTTAGGCATTGCTATTTGGACTATAGTGCCTCTAAACTGCTGTCTGGATCGGTCCGGGGTCCAGTGGAGCTCGCGTCCAAAGAAGGACTGGTAACGTACAAACTGGGCACATCGTTGGCCCTTCCTATAGGGGGTTTCAGAAAGGCCCTGACCAAGGCGTGGTGTAGCGCTGCTTTGTCCCCGGTTACTTTTCAGTTACTTTTTGGTTACTTTTGTGTTTATGTATTTTATGTTTGTGTGAAAGTGAAAGAATGATTGAAACAAAGGTTTTAAAAAGCAATTTAATAACACGATTTTAAACAAATTGTTAAAATAAAGAAAACTATATTTTTGACAACATACGGTCTCTGGTGCTCTTCAGTCCACGAACCTGTGCTTGCCTTACCGCGGGGGGGTTATTTCGTGCTGCTGGTTATTACCAGCAGCTATTGTTTGGTCCTGGAGCCATTTCTCCAGGTGGCGTTGTCGAGAATTTGGCCATTAGTTCTAAATTCACGTATATTTATTTGTACGCTTCTTACCATACGGCCACATATGCACGGGAGCTCTTGACTTCAAGTCCTATCTCGAGGATAGGACGTACTTTGTCGAAATTGGCAACTGTGTCGCAGACAAAATTTCCATGACCTGTGGAGTCCCCCAGGGGTCAATCTTGGGACCCCTCTTATTCAACTTGTACATGCTTCCATTGGGTCAGCTAATAAACAGCAACAATGTGTCGTACCACAACTACGCAGATGACACTCAGATCTACGTGTCACTGACGGCAGGTGAACATGGGTCTGTAGATACTCTCTGTCACTGATACAGGTGAACATGGGCCTGTAGATACTCTCTGTCACTGATACAGGTGATCATGGGCCTGTAGATACTCTCTGTCACTGATACAGGTGAACAGGGGCCTGTAGATACTCTCTGTCACTGACGGCAGGTGAACATGGGCCTGTAGATACTCTCTGTCACTGATACAGGTGAACATGGGCCTGTAGATACTCTCTGTCACTGATACAGGTGATCATGGGCCTGTAGATACTCTCTGTCACTGATACAGGTGAACACGGGCCTGTAGATACTCTCTGTCACTGATACAGGTGAACACGGGCCTGTAGATACTCTCTGTCACTGATACAGGTGAACATGGGCCTGTAGATACTCTCTGTCACTGATACAGGTGATCATGGGCCTGTAGATACTCTCTGTCACTGATACAGGTGAACAGGGGTCTGTAGATACTCTCTGTCACTGATACAGGTGAACACGGGCCTGTAGATACTCTCTGTCACTGATACAGGTGAACAGGGGCCTGTAGATACTCTCTGTCACTGATACAGGTGAACAGGGGCCTGTAGATACTCTGTCACTGATACAGGTGAACATGGGCCTGTAGATACTCTCTGTCACTGATACAGGTGAACATGGGCCTGTAGATACTCTCTGTCACTGATACAGGTGAACATGGGCCTGTAGATACTCTCTGTCACTGATACAGGTGAACATGGGCCTGTAGATACTCTCTGTCACTGATACAGGTGAACATGGGCCTGTAGATACTCTCTGTCACTGATACAGGTGAACAGGGGCCTGTAGATACTCTCTGTCACTGATACAGGTGAACACGGGCCTGTAGATACTCTCTGTCACTGATACAGGTGAACACGGGCCTGTAGATACTCTCTGACACTGATACAGGTGAACATGGGCCTGTAGATACTCTCTGACACTGATACAGGTGAACATGGGCCTGTAGATACTCTCTGTCACTGATACAGGTGAACAGGGGCCTGTAGATACTCTGTCACTGATACAGGTGAACATGGGCCTGTAGATACTCTCTGACACTGATACAGGTGAACATGGGCCTGTAGATACTCTCTGTCACTGATACAGGTGAACATGGGCCTGTATATACTCTGTCACTGATACAGGTGAACATGGGCCTGTAGATACTCTCTGTCACTGATACAGGTGAACAGGGGCCTGTAGATACTCTCTGTCACTGATACAGGTGAACATGGGCCTGTAGATACACTCTGTCACTGATACAGGTGAACAGGGGCCTGTAGATACTCTGTCACTGATACAGGTGAACATGGGCCTGTAGATACTCTCTGTCACTGACGGCAGGTGAACATGGGCCTGTAGATACTCTCTGTCACTGACGGCAGGTGAACATGGGCCTGTAGATACTCTCTGTCACTGATACAGGTGAACAGGGGCCTGTAGATACTCTCTGTCACTGATACAGGTGAACAGGGGCCTGTAGATACTCTCTGTCACTGATACAGGTGAACATGGGCCTGTAGATACTCTCTGTCACTGCATCGAACAGATCAGTTTGTGGATGCAAAACAACTTTCTCCAACTAAACTCAGACAAAACTGAGATCATTGTTTTTGGCCCACAGACACAAAGACAAAGTGTTATCAGTCACCTTGAGTCTCTCTCTCTAAAACCAAAAAATCAGGTTAGAAATCTAGGAGTAATCATGGACTCAGACCTGAACTTAAACAGCCACATTAAAGCAATAACATCGTCAGCCTTCTATCATCTGAAAAACATTAAGATCAGAGGAATAGTGTCCAAACCAGACTTAGAGACACTCATCCATGCGTTTGTCTCCAGCAGGTTAGACTACTGTAACGGTTGCTCACTGGCCTTTCTAAACGAGCTGTTAGAGCTGCAGAACATCCAGAACGCTGCTGCTCGAGTCCTGACAAGAACCAGAAAATACCACCATATTAGTCCAGTGCTCCGGTCTCTGCACTGGCTTCCTGTCACTCAGAGAATAGAATTTAAAACAGCTCTGCTTGTGTACAAGTCGTTTCATGGTTTAGCACCAAAGTACATCTCTGACATGTTCAATCAATCTTTATTTATATAGCGCTTTTCATACATTTCATGTAACACAAAGTGCTGTAGATTTAAAACATTCTCCTCCACCTTCCCAGAGACACACCACACACACTCAAGGTAAAACAATGGACGCTATGGACATAAGGCTGAGATAAGGCTGGGTACAGATAAACCAGGTAAGGAAACACCGTCCAAGGAGCCGTCTGCATCGGAAGCAGCACCTCGGCCGTAGCCACAGGGCACCAACACAGGGCGCCCGGAGGAGGCGCGGGAGAAACACCACACCTCCATCCAGACACCCACAGGACAGCAGCCCAGCAGCCACAGCCAATGACCGCTCCCGAGGCAGAGGGCTCCTCCAGAGGAAACTGGGAGAGCCTAAAAATTGTTAAAATAAGTGAAAAGTTAAAGTAAGAATATTAAGACCACTAAAATAAGGCCGAGAGTACATTTAAAAATAAAAAAATAATTTATATATATATATATATATATATATATATATATATATATATATATATATATATATATATATATATATATATATATATATATATATAAAGAATAAATATCAGTTAAAAGCTAAACTAAAAAGGTGGGTCTTGAGCCTGCTCTTAAAAACATGAACGTTCTCTGTGGTCCTGAGCTCCTCCTCAGGTCGTTCCAGAGGCGAGGGCCATAATATTGGAAAGACGCCTCGCCGTGAGTCTTTCTGTTGACTTTAGGAATAACTAGGAGACCCCTGCCGGAGGAGCGAAGGGGCCGTGAAGGTTCATAAGGTAAAAGCAGTTCTGAAAGATGAGAAGGATCAAGACCATTAAGACATTTAAAAAACATTAAAAGAACTTTAAAATCGATCCTGAAACACACGGGGAGCCAATGCAGCGACTCTAAAACCGGTGTAATGTGGTCCCGCCTCCTGGTCTTCGTCAGGACACGAGCTGCTGAATTTTGTAAAAGTTGTAAACCTGAGATACTCTTTTTGGGAAGACCAGAAAGCAGGGCATTACAGTAGTCGATACGACTGGTGATAAAAGCATGCATTAGCGTCTCCGTGTTGGCCCGAGAGAGAATGGGGCGGACTCTGGCTATGTTCTTTAGATGGTAAAAACCTATCTTTGTGATATTCTTAATGTGTGGAATTAAAGTCAGCTCAGAGTCAAACATCACACCCAGGTTCTTCACCTGTGAGGAAGGATTAAAAGACAATGACTGTAGTTTGGGTAAAAGTTTCTCTCTCTGGGCCTCAGGACCGATGACTAAAACTTCAGTTTTGTCCTGGTTAAGCTGGAGAAAGTTTTCTGCCATCCAGGATTTGATATCTAAAATGCAGTTAAAAAGTGCATCCATTGGCCTGGTGTCCTCAGGAGACATGGAGATGTACAACTGTGTATCATCAGCGTAACTGAAAGTTGACTCCATGTCTCCTGATGACACCACCAAGAGGGAGCATATACAGGTTAAAAAGCACTGGGCCTAAAATCGAACCCTGGGGCACACCACATGTAATGTTATGGACCTCGGAGGAGCAAGTATCCACACTCACCATGAATGTCCTGTCTGTGAGGTAGGATGTAAACCATTTGTGGACAGCACCAGAGAGGCCGATGTGTTTTAAACGAGTTAAAAGAATAGTCTGGTCGACTGTATCAAAGGCAGCGCTCAGATCCAGTAGAACCAACACTGTGACCTTCTGTGAGTCATAATTTAATCTAAGATCATTTAAGATCTTTAAAAGGGCCGTCTCGGTGCTGTGGTTTACCCTAAAGCCAGACTGGAATTTCTCAAGGACGTTATGTGCAGTAATAAAATCATTAAGTTGGATAAACACAAGTTTTTCTAAGATTTTGCTTAAAAATGGTAAGTTGGATACCGGTCTAAAGTTGTTAAATATCTGCACTCTTGCCTTTTACTGTAATTGATAAATTTTTATGTTGATGTTTTAATGATTGATTTGATCTGTTTTCTTGTAACTTCATGCTGTAACTGTGAAGCACTTTGAATTGCCTTGTGTATGAATTGTGCTGTACAAATAAACTTGCCTTGCCTTGCCTTATTTTAGAGCCGGGACTTTTTTTTTAATTCATTAATTGCATAAGGTTTAGTGTGATTATAAATATGAATCGATTAATCTCAGATTAGTCTGCAGAGAAGAACACAACGTAGAGGCAAAAAACTTTTTTCTGTCAATCTTGTTTATTTACACAGATAAGCCGACATAAACGTATTTAAAAAGATCATTCTCCAAAATAAATCAAACTGCATCTGTCTTTGAAGTGCTTGAAATGATCACGGCCTCACATTTCCACCTAAATAAATTAAAATGGAGGAAAATACAAAGAAGCATCGAAAATATAGCTCGAAAAACAACCTCTAAATAAAAAATAAATGATGTTTAAATGTGATCACAGTAATTGCGGTTAACTAACTACAAAGGCCATTATTAAATCGATTAAAAAAATTGAATTTAAAAGTCCCACCACTAATTTTTTTATCGGGAGAGATGTGGGTGGACAATCGAGAGTAAATTCAACTTACATACTCACCTACTCACTTCTTTCTCTTTATGTTTAAAATATATTAGAATAAACTCATTTTAAAATAAACAGAGAATAGTGTGGCTGGACAGGCTATAGATTTTCACCTTTAATGAAGAATTACCATTACGCTCCGGGGCCTTTGAGACATTTAGCATTAAGAAGAGAAGATGGACATTGTGAATGCACTTTTAAAACAGCACGGTGACGGAGTGTAAAGTAGATCTGTGGTCCTCTGCTGAGGAGGTAATTTGCTGCTTGATGAATGATGGTGAAATTATATCATCACATTGTCCAGCTCGTCTCCGTTCCTGACCGGTCGTATCACTAAAGGGGCCGTGTTGTCGCCGCCGCCGCTCCGGGTCTCTGGGTTAAAGAATGGGAACATGGCGTCGGTGAAGGGGCCCTGAGTGAAGGAGTACAGATGTGTCCGGGCCTCTGGGTCGTAGAAGGACACGCGGCCCTCCTCGTGGTCCACAAACACCGCCATGACACGCGGCGGGCGAGGCACAGCCAGCAGCTCCGCCTCCTGCGCGCACGCCCTGTAAACCCCGCCCCTCCGCAGACACACTGTCCAGAAGCCGTCGTCTGGGCTTAGCGTGACCACGCCCCTCCGGCTCGCTGACCCCTGGGCCACACCCACGTCCCACGCTGTCTTGTCCCCCACCTCCACCTCCCAGTACTGCCTCCCGCTGGTGAAGCCCTGCACATGCACAGATATGTCACATAACACAATATATATATAACCACATATAATATATATATATATATATATATATATATATATTATATCGTGAAACGTCAAATGTCTGTGAGTGGTGCATCAGTCGAAGTGTCTCAGTGCGTCGCCTTGACTGCTTTGAGCGTCGATGTTTTCAGGTCCTTACTTTGGCGATGTACTACACCAGTCGTTCCCAAAGTGGGGTCCGGGGACCCCTGTGGGGCCTCAGAGGCACTTCAGGGGGGCCTCCAAAGGTTGTTCAAACAACCTTTATATAAAAATGTATATATAAATCAATGGGTTTGAAATGATCTTTATATGTATTTGTTTAATTATAGTAAGTATTCAACCTGTGTTTGCATTTTTTGAAATGTAAAATAATAAGAAATTTATGATGAAAACCAATAGATAATCATTGTTATCTATTGCTATCTATTCATTCAGAACGAATGAAGCTGCTCTGAAGCTCCGAAGGAAAGCTTTGAAGTGTCACACGGCTTCACTCGCCCATCACTATTTCAAGGCTTTTGCTGAATATTTAAAAACATCTCGATTTATCTATGCTTTTTAAGGCTGACATTTTTTACTTTTTGTGTGGTTTTTTTTCCGTTTATTTGAGCAATGCCATGGACAGCAGTTATTAGAAAAAGAAGAAGCACAATAATGCCCAAAAGTAGCACCCCCATCAGACTCATTTACACATACATTCCGGTTTGTTTATGTCAACTCATTCTGCTTTAGTTTGAGATATAGAAATGATCCTCACACAATCATACGGTAGGACAGCGGTTAGCGCTCGTGCTTCACAGCTAGAAGGTCCGGGTTCGATCCCCACCTGGATGGGCCTTTCTGTGTGGAGTTTGCATGTTCTCCCCGTGTCTGCGTAGGTTTCCTCTGGGTACTCCGGTTTCCCCTACCACTAAAAACATGTACAATAGGCCAGGGCGTTTGAGAGTGCGCATGGGGGACGACGGATGGAAATTCGCTCAGGGCTACAATCTGGTGTGGCTTGTTCATAACATGCACTGTCCCGACCAAATAAACAATACTCAGCAGTGGAAATCAGTGAACATAGTCCTCTGATGCACTAGAATCATAACATTTACAAGAATACATTCCATAATCTTAAGCATCCAATATTACTAACACAAAATGTCGGTTGCTGAGGATGATCTGATTCTGCCCTATATCGTACCGTCACTGTTACCATATTAATATACACATATACACGGACAGTACATGTATGAAACACATAGTTTTCTCCGCACCTTGTCCCCCAGCACACAGGGGGCAGTGTCGAAGCGCTCGGGCCGCTCCTCCAGCCTCTGGTCTTGGTCTCCGTCCCACACGCGTCTCCTGTCCTCCGAGAGCACCAGCCAGGGGTTTGCCGTGTCCGCGTC
The DNA here is from genome assembly GCA_021464625.1 of Proterorhinus semilunaris. Taxonomy (NCBI): domain Eukaryota; kingdom Metazoa; phylum Chordata; class Actinopteri; order Gobiiformes; family Gobiidae; genus Proterorhinus; species Proterorhinus semilunaris. The sequence goes on along the minus strand of JAJBBP010000037.1, from coordinate 422,019 downwards.
CAGGCACACCTCCACTGAAACGAAGCGGGACACCGAGTCTGGCAAGTGTTAACCAAGAATGTTTGGACACAGCGTCATTTAGAGCGGAAATCTCCTGCTTTAGGCTCAGAACGAGGCAGATGATGTGGAGGACACTTCTGTCACACTACTGTATCCGGAAACAGTAGAAGAAAAACAAGAGGACCAAAGTAAACAGGGTTAAAGCTCAAAAAAGCACATTTTGCATGATACGTTTCCTTTGACTTCCTTCTATACGTCATTAGATTATGGTCATTGAAATAATTCCACGCTCCTTTTCGGATATATTTGCAACGTTATCTTTAAGTCATTTTTTTGTCCACAGAGAATCATTTTAATGTGTGTAGGAACTGATAACGTAATACATTTGGCCAGTTTCAAAATGTAATGAGCCAATAACATAATAAAAGATTGAACATGTTTTAGTGCAGTTTTCTCTGAAAGGTTAGAAGTTGATGGATCTCAAATGTTGTTGTTTTTTTCACTTTAACTTTATCCATTTCCCTATGACAGTAGCTCAGATGGTAAAGCGAGTGATCTCATTCATCCACTGCCTGAGTCTTATAACACATGCTCTGCCTTTGGTGTGTGCCCCTGACCACAAGGGGAAACGTCCTCAACTCAACCGAACCCAGTCCAGTCCACCTTTTAAGCTTCACTACCCTGTTCCCACAGGTGCAGGCCGGCTGTGTCCTTGGTTAAGGCAGTTCATCCAATGTATGGATGAACAAAAGAGGCTGATGGCACAGTGTAGCCTTGCTTCTATCAGTCTACCCCAGGACAGCATGTGGCTACAATTGCAGGGTATGACAACAATATTGTATTATTGTTGGAACACAATAATATATAAGAAAAGACTTTTGGATTTAGGTGACTAAACTTGCACGAGCGTTTATTTGACGAACTCTTAATTGTCAAAATCAGCCCTGGCTCAAGTGTAGATGACGTGTCTTGCTCAGAGACACAATGAGTTTGTGACAAAGGTGACTAAGGTCCGGCCGTTAGCACTGGGTTAGTCGGCAAACATCTCTGCTCCATGCCACCAACCAGCCTCAGATGTTCTGAGGCTCAGCAAAGACCTTACCCGCATACTTCTGAATCCGCTCCAGCTCTGGGGAGACAAGTGAGAGAAACACTGTAGAAACGTTTCTCAAAAGTATTTAGTGTTTAGTTCACTGAAGCGTGAGTGTGTTTACCCTGCTCACACAGCAGCCTGAGGGCCTTCTGCAGCTCCTGTTCCACTGAGGCCACTGCCCTCCTCACCGCGCCCAGGCAGGGGTCAGCGTGGATGGGCACAGAGTGGACCAGTGTGGGCGGCGGAGGGCTCAGAGTGGGGAAGAGCTGGCACAACACACACACATCAGTACATCTACACACGCAAAAATCCACACCTATATGATATTGCATTGAGGCTGCTAGATACAGACCATAATAGACCAGAAAGCTATTCCATCATAAATCAGTGTGTACGTACTATACATACGGTGTCATTCCACTCTCAATGTCTGACATGAAACCAGAAGAATTTTGTTTTTCTTAGGTCAATTAGAATAAAAAAAAAAAAATTCTATTTGACAAATTCCAAAAGAATTAGAGATAGCATTTTTTATAACATGTGTATAGCGTTTTACAAACCCAAAGGTTTACATACATTTTATTAATATTTAGTAGAATTGCCTTTAAACTGTATATTTTGGGTCAAACGTTTTGGATTTCCTTCCACAAGCTTCTCACAATAGTTGGTAGGAGTTTTGGTCCATTCCTCCAAACAGAACTGGTGTAACTGAGACACATTTGTAGGCCACCTTGTGTGCCTATGCCTTTTCAGCTCTGCCCAAGTGCCCATACACTTCCTGGCAGATGTCTTGAGATGTTGCTCCAATATTTCCACATAGTGTTCTTTCTTCATGATGTCATCTATTTTGTGAAGAGCACCAGTCCCTCCCACAGCAAAACAACCCCACAGCATGATGCTGCCACCCCCGTATTTCACAGTGGGGTGTTCTCAGGCCTGCAAGATTCACCCTTTTTCCTCCAAACCTGACCATGGTCATTACGGCAAAAAAATAAAAAATAAAATAAATTCCCATCAGATCACAGGATCTTTATCCTTTTTTTATTTATTTGAAAACTCCAATCTGTCTTTTTGATGTTTCTTTTGGAGTCAGAGCTTCTTCCTGGCAGAGTTCCCTCTCAGCCCATGTCGGTGCAGGACTTGTTTCACTCTGGATAATGACAAACTCTTACAGGTTCAGCATCTTCTCCAGGTCTTTTGCATTTGTTCTTGGGTTGATCTTCACATTTCAGACACAGCACGTTCATCTCTGGGACACAGAACCCACCTTCTTTCTGATCTGTGTGATGATTGGTCATTTCCATCATTGTTTTAACCAATGAACCTGGACCTTCAAGTGTCTGTAAATTACACCCAAGGATGAACCAGACTTGTGCTTCCAAGCTCATGACATCATCATCTGGGCTTTAACAAACTGTTTAAAGGTATAGTAACCTTAGTGTATGTAAACTTCTGACTTTGTAAAAAGTAACAAAAACATTTCTAAAACATTATATCTCTAATTCTTCTGGAATTTGACAAATAGAAATACTTTTACAGGTGGGGAACAGGACAAACAGCTTATAACAGACAGGGGAGGCATGATGGTGCTGCCAGGACCCAGTTGGCGAAAGAAAGAAAGCGTGACACCCTACGAGCCCGCAGACCCCGGACCGCGTCCCGCTATACGGCACCACTCGGACCGGCATCGGCGCTGTCAACGAGGCATGGAAGTTGCATTCAAAATGGTTGGCCTTAAGCCTACGTTGCCGGCTTGACGCTCCCAACACAACGAACAACCAGACAACTCCAGACCAGCCGCTAGCCACGCTGTGTCCTGCAGCAGGGGTGACGTCAGAGAGGTGAGAGGGCAGGTGATACGGAAAAGGCCCTTTTTATAGCGCCCCCTACATTTAATTGTCTAAATGCAGGGACGCCTACCCCACCTCACTACATAAGGTTAAAACAATATAACTAACTACTAACCCATATTCCAAATGAATTTGAATTATAAAGAAAGTGCTACGCACCTGGACCAGATGGAGATGGTCTTCAGACTGTCTCAGCTTCTCCAGCTCCTGCCTGCTCCTCCGCAGCTCCTGGATCTCCTGCTGCAGCTCAGACACCAGCCTGTGGGCCCTGCGCTCGGCCTGGGCCTGGGTCCCCTGGATCCGCTCCACCAGCTCCCCGTGGACCTTCTCCATCTGAGCCACCAGAGCGGAGAAGATCTGCTGGCTCTGCTGGAGGTCCTGCCTGGTCCACTCCTACAACAGCAGAGGAACAGCACAGTCTGAGACGCTAAGAGAGGGAACACTGCTACAGGTCATGGGCTTCAGTCACACGCACAGAAACAGCAGAAATGTTGCTTTAAAAAAACAACCCTTGGCTGTTTTTACAGGCCCAAGTTTCTCACGGTGGTCCTACTTTTTCATCACTGTCTTGAGACCTATGAATAAGTTGCTTTATGCTGTAGAAAGAATACTGCCTTTAGAAAGAAGTGACACATCTGTTTTTGAATGAAATCCTCTGAATAAAAATTCCACAATTGGATCATTGTTTGTTCCCACACTAATCTGAAGAATCAAAAACCCGCCTTAACTGGGCACATGTTCTCCAGTTTTACTCAAATCTAAAAGCTTCTTGACTGGAGCTCACAGCCTTGAAAAAATCCAATTTCGATCCTGATATTTTAGCCAACTATAGGCCCATATCTAATCTGCCTTTCATTTCAAAAGTCCTTGAAAAGGTAGTGGCTAAGCAGCTTTGCCGCCCCCTACAGGACAATAGTTTATCTGAAAAATTTCAGTCAGAAGTTATCGTAGCACAGAGACCGCCTGGATATTTGATTCGCCTGAACTTTACATTGTCTTATTTACTGCTCTGTTTTATTGCCTTAATGTTCGGTGCAGCCCTATGAGGCAACTCCTGTTGTGATATTGGGCTAAAAAACCATTGATTGATTGATTGATATAGGCTAGTGTAACGCCTCATTTAAAAGCTACACCTACAACACTCAGCGTTTTTTACTTGTTTTGTTATTGAATTGAAAAGTTTTTTTTTAACATGTTTTTGTGACGTTTTCACTGCTTTTTTGTAACATTTTGGTTACGTTTCATTTATTTATTTTTGTAGTGTAATGTTACTGTGATCAGGCCTCAAACATTTGACCAAAACCTGTCAAAAAAAGCAAAAACGTCAAAAAGGACGAAACCGTGACAGCATAATGAGGAAGAAGCTTAGATGAAGCGTTACACTGTAAAGCTCAACAAAGGGGGGGATAGGAGGTTAAGCTGACCACATATACATTTATATTTTTGTTCCACGTGGATAGACCCAATAATTACAAGGACGAAACAAATACATTTGAAAAAGATGGATAAAGGGACTGACTTTGCTCAGGGCGATGCTGTGAGTGATGTCCTCCACTCGCCGCAGTCGCTCCTGGATCATCTCCTGAAGCTCCGCCCTGCTGCGCTCCATTTCTGCCTGAGGACGAGACACAAGTCCTTCAGCTCAGTGTGCTCTCTTCCAGTTCGACATCACCCATATAAAAGCGTCTTGACTGTAGGAGCTTATACATGCCTTTCAGTCATGTGACTTTTGTTGTTATGGTGGCCATTTTGAATACCGAAGTAGAATTATGCAGTACTACAACATGTAACAGTATCTCTACTGAGATGAAAATGTAAGACAACTGACTGACAGTGGCATTTTTATGAACTCGTAATCATTGCTCATGAAGATAACAGTGAAAACACGTTTATGTGAAGAACCCAGTGAGTCAGGGTTTAAGCTGCTCAAGACGTTACCGGTTAGCATTTAGCTTCAATGTACAGGCTATAATAATAATAATAATAATGCATCAGTTTTATATGGCGCTTTTCTGGACACTCAAAGACGCTTTACATTGCACTATTCATTCACTCCATACTTGGTGGTGGTAAGCTACTATTGTAGCCACAGCTGCCCTGGGGTAGACTGACAGAAGCGAGGCAGCCAATCTGCGCCATCGGCCCCTCCGACCACTCACTCACATCATTCATCCCGGCCTATTGTACATGTTTTTAGTGGTAGGGGAAACCGGAGTACCCGGAGGAAACCTACGCAGACACGGGGAGAACATGCAAACTCCACACAGAAAGGCCCCGTCCAGCTGGGAATCGAACCCGGACCTTCTAGCTGTGAAGCACGAGCGCTAACCGCTGTGCTACCGTGCTACACACATTGTGTGTGTGTGGCTCATGATTATGCAACGCTGTGTCTGACAGAGGCCGCTCCTGCTAACGCTGGAATAAAATTGCAGAGGTTTGTTATTCTGCGTGAAAGCAGTGAACTTTTCCAGGCTGACTTTTCCAGTGCGACTGATGATGCCCTGGCTGTAAGCATGCACAGCGCCCCCTGCTGACCATTACGTTTCCCGAGCCAACTCGCCTTTAGAGCGTGATTTAAGACAGAAGGATGGAGCACGGATTTGCCAAACTCTGCATTGAAAATAACTGAGCGATGAAAATGTATTTACAAGAGTGAACGAGTTTGCTGAGCAGAAGGCACGCACAGGTTACTTCAGACGGGTGAGTGGATGAGGCTATTGTTGTTGTAAGCTAACGTTGCTGTAAGCTAACGTGGTGCGTTCAGTGGGTTGGATTTGTTTGTGTTTTGTTTCTGGTCGTAGGCTGTGTGCGCATATAATATAGTCATTGTCCATGGCACTAATGATCGTGTGTGTGTTCTTCTTTCCCTCTGGTCAAATGTGTGTGTGTGTTGGGATAATGTTGCTAGTTGTCATTGTGTTGCTAGTTGCTGTAGAGGTAGGCTCTATTGGGAAGTGGATTTATACAAGAGATATTTATTTATATATTACCTGTCTGCAAACCTTTTTTTCTTTGATGGCATATTTTTCTTGCTTTTTGCCTTTTCGGGTTTGCCTGTTTCAGGTTTGGCTTATCTAAATGAGATGTAAATGAGCCCTATTGTCACTCCCCGCAGCAGAGAGTTGCTGCTGGAAGCAAAACTTTAGAAGCTGTTTTCTCTGCTTGGAAATATCCTGGGTGCCTAGCTTCAACATATGATCATATGATTTCCATGTGTTACACATCATTGGAAAGCTTGGGGGCTACACTTCCATAATCTATGTCCAACTCAAAATGTCCCAAAAGCGAGTTGTCATTTCCGTGATCGGTCACAAATGTTTCTGCAGCGTTCAGAAAGTAATCCTCTAATGAGAACACTGTGAAAACACTAATAATACACATTCTGTCACATCCCCGCCCCTTCCCATAGCCAGCCCAGTGCTGGTGGTACCTTGACCCGGTGACCCTCACGCTCCACGGGCACCACGTCATGGCCGCGGTGCCCGGTCTCGGTGCAGAGGACGCACACGCACTGGCCCTCGCTGCGGCAGAACAGCTCCAGCGCGCGGTGGTGCCGTTTGCACACGCGCCTCTCCAGGGTGGCCACCGGGGGCACCAGCCGGTGGATGCGTAGTGTGGACACTCGGCTGTGAGGCTCCAGGTGGGGCTCGCAATACGAGGCCAGGCACACCAGGCAGGACTTCACCGCCTGAGCAGAGGCATCGTTAGACTTTTAAATGGAATTTCAGAACCAGAAACATGTATTTCAATTGTTGGAGAAAGGATTCTAGAATTTTGTTTTTAATAAACACAAAACAACAGGGCACTCTAAAATGCCTGTATTATTCCATTTCCATTTGTCTGAATGGATACATTATTTCTGCTTAATAGCCTTCATCAGGACGGACACACATAATTCAAATTGAGCCATGTGAACTAAATAAAGGCCAAAAGCACTAAAATATGCTAAACAATAGTTTAAATACAACACTTCTGTTTTTGCTCTCATCGTCGTTGGTTGTGGCGTGTGGAATGTTGGTCCACTCCTCTTCAAAAGCTGTGTGAAGATACCAAAACACTCTTTTGTAGTGTATACGCCAATCCAGAGCATCCCAAAATATGCTCAATGGGTGACATGTCATTCAAAATGCCATCAATAAAATCGTTCTTATCAACAACAGCCTGTGTGAAGCAAATGGAGTCGCACCAGACACTGACTGGTTTTCAATAAAGCAAAACTGAACTGAGTGTCCTTTTATTGTAGACAGCCTAAGACATCTGTGCAATATTCTAATCGGCATCTCGATATGCCACAGCTGTGAGGGGAGGAGGAGAAGTGATCACTAACACAGATTTTGACAGATTTGTGAACAATATTTATGAGATATGGGTCTATCGTGTTTATGAAGTTCTCTCCATGAAAAACGAGAGCAAAAGCAAACGTGCTGTGTTTAAATTCTTGTTGAGTGTATGTTCACGTACGACTCTTTTTACACGCACACGCACACGTGTATCTTTTTGTTACAGTCACATTCTCATACCTGCGTCCGCGCTCCCACACACACATCGCAGTACACCCGCTCGGCCTGCAGGGGGTGAGTCTTGCCTCGGATCTGTGCAGACATCTCCTTGGCGAAGACGTTCTCGCACAGCTCGGGCCGTGTTTGGAATGCAGTCCGGCATGCGGGGCAGGAGACGAGCGCGCGCCTGTCCCAGTGCGCCGTGATGCAGGAGAAGCAGAAGCTGTGTCCGCACGGGATGGACACGGGCTCCGAGAATAGGCCCCGACAGAGGAGGCACCGGAACTGGGCATCAGACAGGAGGACGCTGGAGGACGCCATTCCTGGAGACACACACATATCATAACACATATGCTGAACTCTCTTGTCTTTTACTCCACCCCTTTGGAAAATGTATATTCTTTCAGTCTAAGGCAAGGGTCCCAGCCTATTTTGACCTTCAAGTAGCCAACCTCCCGAGATCTACCAATTCAGTGTTGACATTTCAAACCCGCGCACATCGTTGACAGCCTGCAGCTAGGTGGCAGTCAAAGGCAGGTGCCTCGACGACCTGGTCCGCATGCGCAGATTCTGGTGTTCGGGACATGGAACGTCACCTCGCTGGGGGGGAAGGAGCCTAAGCTTGTGCGGGAGGTTGAGAGATACCGGCTAGATATAGTCGGGCTCACCTCCACGCACAGCCTGGGTTCCGGATTCCAACTCCTGGAGAGGGGCTGGACGCTCCATTTTTCTGGAGTTGCCCGCGGAGAGAGACGGCGGCCAAGGTGGGTTTGCTCATAGCCCCCCAGCGCAGCTGCCACGTACTGGGGGACTTCAACGCCCATGTGGGTAACGACAGTGAGATCTGGACAGGTATGATTGGAAAGAACGGCCTCCCCGATCGGAACCCGAGTGGTGTTCTTTTATTGGACTTTTGTGCTAGTTATGGTTTGTCCATAACGAACACCATGTTCGAGCACAGGGGTGTCCATAAGTGCACGTGGCACCAGGACACCCTAGGCCGGAGGTCGATGATCGACTTTGTAGTTGTGTCATCTGATCTCCGGCCGTGTGTCTCGGACACTCTGGTGAAGAGAGGGCCTGAGCTGTCAACCGATCACCACCTGGTGGTGAGCTGGATCCACTGGCATGGGAAGAAGCCGGTCAGACCTAGCAGGCCCAAACGTGTTGTGAGGGTCTGTTGGGAACGTCTGGTGGATCTCTCTGATCAACTCCCACCTCCGGAAGAGCTTGACCCAGATTCCGAGGGAGGTTGGAGACATTGAGTCCGAGTGGACCATGTTCTCCTCCTCCATTGTCGATGCGGCTGCTCGTTTTTGTGGCCGTAAGGTCTCTGGTGCCTGTCGTGGTGGCAACCCCCGAACCCGGTGGTGGCGCCCGGAGGTAAGGGATGCCGTCAAGCTGAAGAAGGAGTTCTACTTGGCCATGTTGGCTTGTGGGACTCCGGAGGCAGCTGAGAGGTACAGGCAGGCCAAGCGTGCTGCAGCTCGTGCAGTCGCAGAGACAAAATTTGGGTCTGGGAGGAGTTTGGAGAAGCCATGCAGGAGGACTATCGGTCGGCCTCAAAGAAATTCTGGCAAACCATCTGGCACCTCAGGAGGGGGAAGCAGGGCTTCACCACCACTGTTTACAGTGCGGGTGGGGAACTGCTGACCTCAACTGGGGATGTGGTCGGGCGGTGGAAGGAGTACTTCGAGGATCTCCTCAATCCCACTGTCACGTCTTAACTAACCCTCCAGTTTCACTGCCCTTAGAACTAATCTCTACATCTAAGTGCAATGAGTTTGCAATATTTTTTTATGACAAAGTCCAAGGCATTAAAAATGCCATAATTTCAACAACACAAATAGCAACCCTGCCACCAGATAAACACCTTGAGCTGACACATTTCACACCTGTTACTGACAAAACAATGGAAGAGGTTATCTCCGGTCTGAGTTCATGCACATGCTGCCTTGATGAATTGCCCACTAGATTTCTGAAGTCTGTGCTGACCAGCTTGTTACCACAACTTGTTCAGTTAGTCAACATTTCATTTGAGACGGGAGCATTTCCAAAGGCTTTGAAAACCGCGGTCATTAAGCCTCTTCTAAAGAAGAGCAGCCTTGATCCCAAGGTCCTGAACAACTACCGGCCCATATCAAACCTACCATTCTTAGGAAAAGTCCTAGAGAAAGTAATATATCAACAGCTCACTTACTTTCTCCTATCTAACAATGTGTTTGATACTTTCCAGTCAGGTTTTAGGCCCCACCACAGCACTGAGACAGCTCTGATCAAGGTGACAAATGATATCCGTATGAACACCAACGCTGGTAAGGTCTCAGTTTTAGTTCTGCTGGACCTGAGCGCTGCCTTTGACACAGTGGACCACGGGATCTTACTTCACAGGTTAGAAAACTGGGTGGGAACCTCTGGTACTGCGCTAAACTGGTTCAAGTCCTATCTCGAGGATATGACGTACTTTGTCGAAATTGGCAACTGTGTCTCAGACAAAATTTCCATGACCTGTGGAGTCCCCCAGGGGTCAATCTTGGGACCCCTCTTATTCAACTTGTACATGCTTCCATTGGGTCAGCTAATAAACAGCAACAATGTGTCGTACCACAACTACGCAGATGACACCCAGATCTACGTGTCACTGACGGCAGGTGAACATGGGTCTGTAGATACTCTCTGTCACTGATACAGGTGAACATGGGTCTGTAGATACTCTCTGTCACTGATACAGGTGAACACGGGCCTGTAGATACTCTCTGTCACTGATACAGGTGAACATGGGTCTGTAGATACTCTCTGTCACTGACGGCAGGTGAACATGGGCCTGTAGATACTCTCTGTCACTGCATCGAACAGATCAGTTTGTGGATGCAAAACAACTTTCTCCAACTAAACTCAGACAAAACTGAGATCATTGTTTTTGGCCCACAGACACAAAGACAAAGTGTTATCAGTCACCTTGAGTCTCTCTCTCTAAAACCAAAAAATCAGGTTAGAAATCTAGGAGTAATCATGGACTCAGACCTGAACTTAAACAGCCACATCAAAGCCATAACATTTTACCATCTGAAAAACATTAAGATCAGAGGAATAGTGTCAAAACCAGACTTGGAGAGACTCATCCATGCATTTGTCTCCAGCAGGTTAGACGACTGTAACGGCTGCTCACTGGCCTTTCTAAACGAGCTGTTAGAGCTGCAGAACATCCAGAACGCTGCTGCTCGAGTTCTGACAAGAACCAGGAAATACGACCATAATTAGTCCAGTGCTCCGGTCTCTGCACTGGCTTCCTGTCACTCAGAGAATAGAATTTAAAACAGCTCTGCTTGTGTACAAGTCGTTTCATGGTTTAGCACCAAAGTACATCTCTGACATGTTAGAGCCGTATGAACCATCTCGGGCCCTGAGAACTTCAGGGAGGGGTCCCCTGGTGGTTCCCAGAGTCAGGACTAAACACGGTGAGGCTGCGTTTCAGTTTCATGCAGCTAAAATCTGGAACAGTCTTCATGAGGATGTGAGACAGGCCTCAACTCTGACAATGTTCAAATCCAGGCTGAAAACAGCTCTTTTTACCCGAGCAGATGAAAACTGAAAGTATTTTATCTGCACTCTTGCCTTTTACTGTAATTGATTAATTTTTATGTTGGATGTTTTAATGATTGAATTGATCGGTTTTCTTGTAATTTTATGCAACTGTGAAGCACTTTGAATTGCCTTGTGTATGAATTGTGCTCTACAAATAAACTTGCCTTGCCTTGCCTTGCATGTATGTACTCGTTTCTGTTTATTAATAGTGCTTTGTAAGTATGGTCTAATTGTAATTGACTGGTTATAGATATTGTGAGTGTTGTGGTACATTCTTTTGCTGTTGTTTCTTTAGTATTGTTCTTTATTATTGTTCTTTTTTATTTGTTGTTACTTTGCCCTATGTTCTCTTGTTTATGATTGTTTATGATTAGTTACCTTGCATGTTCCTTGCTTTGATGGAAATGGAAATGTTGGGGGTGGGCGCTTATAAGCCTTTTGCTTCGGCCAACTCCTTTTGAGCAGATTAACTGCTCAAATAAATAAATAAATAAACTAAACTTAAGTCTCTGGATGTTGTAGGGCTGTCTTGGCTGACACGTCTGCAACATTGTGTGGCGGTCGGGGACAGTGCACCTGGATTGGCATTCTGGGATGTTGGTTCCTCTCTTTAGGAAGGGGGATCGGAGGGTGTGCTCCAAATACAGAGGGATCACACTACTACTCCAGGGTGCTGGAGAGGAGGATCCGGCCAATAGTCAAACCTCGGATCCAGGAGGAACAATGCGGTTTTCGTCCCGGTCGTGGAACACTGGACCAGCTCTATACCCTTCATCGGGTGCTCGAGGGTTTGTGGGAGTTTGCCCAACCAGTCCACATGTGCTTTGTGGATCTGGAGAAAGCGTTCGACCGTGTCCCTCGTGGTGCCCTGTGGGGGGTGCTCCGGGAGTATGGGGTCCGGGGCCCTCTACTAAGGGCTGTCCGTTCCCTGTATGATCGCAGCAGGAGCTTGGTTCGCATTGCCGGCAGTAAGTCAGACCTGTTCCCGGTGCGTGTTGGTCTCCGCCAGGGCTGCCCTTTGTCACCGGTTCTGTTCATTTCCTATATGGACAGAATTTCTAGGCGCAGCCAGGGGCCGGAGGGTGTCCGGTTTGGGAACCTCAGGATCTCATCTCTTCTTTGCAGACTATGTTGTTCTGTTGGCTTCATCAAATCAGGACCTCCAGCTGCACTGGGGCGGTTTGCAGCCGAGTGTGAAGCAGCCGGGATGAGGATCAGCACCTCCAAATCTGAGGCCATGGTTCTCCACCGGAAAAAAGTGGCTTCCCCGCTTCAGGTCGGTGGGGAGTCCTTGTCTCAAGTGGAGGAGTTCAAGTATCTCGGGGTCATATTCACGAGTGAGGGACGGATGGAGCGTGAGATGGATAGACGGATCGGTGCGGCGTCAGCAGTGATGCGGTCGCTGTATCGGACTGTTGTGGTGAAGAGGGAGCTGAGTCTGAGGCAAAGCTCTCGATTTACCGATTGATCTACGTTCCCACCCTCACCTATGGTCATGAGATTTGGGTAATGACCGAAAGGACAAGATCACGGATACAACCTTCCGAGATCGGGTGAGGAGCTCAGTTACCCGGGAGATACCTCCTGGTCGCCTCTCTCGGGTGCTCCAGGCATGGCCTATTGGGAGGAGGCCTCGTGGAAGGCCCAGGACACGCTGGTGGGACTATGTCTCCGAGCTGGCCTGGTGTCGCCTCGGGGTCCCCCAAGAACAGCCGGAGGAGGTGTGCGTGGATCGGGAAGTCTGGGCATCTCTGCTGAGACTGCTGCCCCCGCGACCCGGCCCCGGATAAAGCGGAAGAAAATGGATGGATGTATCATCAGTAAAACAGATCTGTGCATATCTTCTGTCCGCCGCTCAGCTGTGAAAAGTGGGAGGAGCACACAGGCATCTGTAGCGTCACTGAGTCCACACAAGTCTGATAAAACACTGCCATGAACGAGCTACTCTTTGGAGGAGATGACGCTTGGTTTATTTCACTCCATGAAATCAGCTTTGGCTCCCGGTTCAGCAACGTGACTCCTAAAACTCTGCGTGGAAAAGAAAGCACCTCACGAACGTGCACGACATCATACAAGAAAAGAAGCGATCGAATTGCACACGCAGTTTATCTGTCAGATTTATAGGGTGCAGAAGGAGCACGGAACAGGCGCTTCGCCGTGAAGTCAGCCCAGGGCTGAGTGTGAGAGGCGGCCGGGGGCCAGACGCCACGACTATGGGCAAACAGTCACGGTGGAGTTTGCTTGATGTCACGTTAGTGCGTTGGCAAAATCCTGTCTTTTTTTCTTTGCCTACACCCTCGTGGTCGACGTGGGATCAGTCTGACTGGTTGGGCACCTCTGGTCTAAGGTATTAGAAAGCTGGGGCTAAAGTTATGTTTTAGTCACGTTTTAGTCAGACAAAAACTCAAAAGATTTCAGTCAAGTTTGAGTCAGTTTCATTATAAAAAGTCATTAAGTATTAGTATTTCAACACATTAATTTTGATAGGCTAAGTAGTACTGAGCTTGTGACAGTCAAATGACACCACAAAAGGTGGAAGTGTCATTGTGACTTTTCCCATAAGCGCCCGTTCTCCTCGTCCTCTGATCATCACTTCGAGATGTCTTTTTGCCGTCTGCACATTCGCTCATCAACATGCTTTCTGCGTTCATACGCTACTGTATTTAATTGGGGCAAAAAACTGTCCTGAGAAAAGATAAAGTCCCTGTTTGATCACCGTCAGTCGCTCAGACCATAGTGGCTCAGATTGCAGCATGAGGGGGAAAGAGAGAGGGGGCGGAGCCTGCAGCATGTGAGTCCACATGAGCTGACAGCGCTGCTCTGTGTCAGTAGCGAGTGTGTTCTCCTGACAAACCACTCTCTCCCATTTTCATCTCATCTCATTAACATAAACGAATAAATGACTCGTCATGTTTAAGTCACAAAAGAGCTATTTTTAGCTCGTCACCGTCATGTCATCGTCATTAGATAAGGTGTGCCAACTTAATGATATTGTTATAGTTTCAACACCGCCACTCTGAACAGTGAGTGAGTTTATGGTCGGAGGGTTTGATGGCACAGATTGATTCAGCCACGCTTTGGTTAGTCTGCGCAGAGGCAGCTGTGGCTACTCCATTAACTACCACTATGAGTATAGATTTTATTTAATTGTAATTTTATTTATTTATTTATTTGAGCATAAGTCTGCTCAAAGGGAGTGGGCCGAAGCAAAAAGCTTATAAGCGCCCACCTCAAAATTAAAAACAATTATATTTAAGTAAGTAAGTCAGTGCTTTATTGTCATTGTACAAGCGTACAACGAAATAGTGTTCAGGTGTTAGTCCTGAGCCGCTGCGGCTGAGCCGCGCTGCCACTGTGTGTCACCTGACCACATGACCTTGGAGGTCGGGGAAACTGTAGCACTCGGAGGAAACCTGGCTGGCCGCCCTCTGTCTCCTCTGATCCTCTGAAATGGTGCCGCGCCTCCTGGGTTTGTCACTGTTTAAGAGCGTGGTGTCCTGCACTGGTCAGCTCCTCCTTCCTCTTCCTCCCTCCACTTCACAACAGTCTTTCACCATCTCTCCTTTGTCCTTTTTTGTTTCCTGTAGCTCCTCTTGTGATGCCTCCACTGTGCTGCAGGGGGGGCTCTTGGCGCCTCTTCAGTGTCTCAGAAGAAGATTTTTTTTCATTTTTACATTAATAAACAAAGCAAAGTTGCTGGATGGAGTTAATGAAAAAGAATATCCCTAGTGAAGCAGTTAAGATGACTTGTGTCACGGAAAAGCGCTTAGCCGGAGTCTCCGAGAAACTTCAGAGAATCTTTAGGCAGCACAGGATTCCAGTGAACCACAAACCGGTGAACACACCGAGACAAAAATTAGTTCATCCCAAAGACAAAACTCCGAGCCACAAACAAAGCAATGTGGTTTATTCAATTCAATGCAAAGAAGAAGAATGCAAACAACATTATATTGGAGAAACGAAACAAGTTTTACAGAAGAGACTTTCTCAACACCGAAGAGAAAGCACAAGCGGCCCTCAGTTGGCGGTGCACCTCCACCTCAAAGCCTCCAACCACTCCTTTGAGGACGGGGAGGTCAACATTTTAGCTAAAGAAGAACGTTGGTTTGAAAGAGGAGTTAAAGAAGCTATTTTTGTCAGGAAAGAAAATCCCTCCATGATCCGGAATGGTGGGCTCAGATTTAATCTCCCGTCACTTTACTCCAATCTCCTTCGGAAGAAACCGAAAGGGCATGGCCAGTCCAAGGAGACGGCACCTCAGCCAACAAAAGAACAATAGGCAGGTAATTAGCAGTGATGAGCCATGAATAGGACAGATACTGGGCAGTGATCATCTATGAATAGGACAGGACTGACCGATACTGAGGTGAGCAGATCGTTAGAGACGCTCTACTTCAAAGGTGTTTAACCACAGGTGAGAGTAGCTGTGATTAGAGGGGAGGAGACTGGCCTACCCTAACT
Organism: Proterorhinus semilunaris; assembly: GCA_021464625.1. NCBI lineage: Eukaryota > Metazoa > Chordata > Actinopteri > Gobiiformes > Gobiidae > Proterorhinus > Proterorhinus semilunaris. Next base: position 406,531 of record JAJBBP010000037.1, on the reverse strand, counting down.
CCTCCCCGTGGGTCTATATATTCAGCTGCGTCCAGAGTGGCCCCTTTGTCGCTGACGAAGCCTTTTGGATGAGAGGTGAAACATTCGAAGACTTCAACTACTGAGTACAGAAGATGAATCAAGTACCTTCATTGAAGATGGACAACTCCTGTACGACTGAGAACTTACACAGACATCTTGCTGCCAACTTTGGGAGAGACACCCTTCTCTTGGCACGCAGACTGGAGAAGACCACCAGAAAATTAGCAGACGAGAGGAACCACCTCAGGTTAAATCTTAGATGTAGACAGAACAGATTGATCCCCAGCTGCCTGAAGCAGAAGGCTTTGGAAGCAGGAGATACAGCAGAGAAGTTGCAACACAGCTACGTTATGAAGATTCTCAATTTAAGGATTAGACGACTCAATCAAGAAGTCTACAAGCTAAATTCCGAGGCCTTAACTATCCAACAGAAGTTAGAGTCGTGCGTGACTGAAGAGGCCTTCCTCAGGATTTGTAATTTCACACAAGTGGCTCGAATGGATCAACACCAAAGGTCCAAAGAGAGACAGAAAGGTAAGTTTCTAAAACTCTTAGGGCAAAACCAGGCAAGATACAGCAGGCAGTGGCGTGGGAATGAAGAAATAGCCAAACAGCCAATTGGGTCAAGAACCTCTCTGACAGAGAACTCTCCCAGGAAGAGAAGAGCGTGCTCTCCAAGGGGCTGAACTTTTCCATCACACCCAAATCCATTCCTACAGTGGACGTCATCACGGCAGCAGAGTCAGCCATTAGGAATAACAGGATGACTGAGTCTGAAGCAGGGGACCTCCGACTGAAAATCTCAGCAGCACTCAAAAGCTCCAAACCTCCTCCCCCCAACATCTCTGGAGAGGAAAGAAGAGCTTTGACAGCTTTGAAGAAGGATGAGAGCATCACCATCCTTCCAGCGGATAAAGGTAGATGCACAGTTGTCCTCAACACAACTGACTACGAGACCAAGCACCTGCTCTGTGATGAAAACACATATGAGCGACTGAGAAGAGACCCCACCAGCGGTTACAGGAAGAAAATTATAGAGCATCTTCAGAAACTAAAAAAGGAAGCGGTGAGGAAGAGACTGACTGAGGACAGCACTCTAGCTGATAGGACCCAGCTCACTCCTGACCACATTTGCCAACTTCTGGAGATCTGTCTGAACACCACATACTTCAGTACTACCAGTTCAGGGGCAACTTCTACAGACAGAAAAGCGCTGTAAATTCAGTTTATTTGTTTACTGTATTTGGTATTTTCAGGTTGGGACGGCTGCAGGAGTCGGCTGTTCCTATGTCACCATTCAAACTCATGGAAGAAGCATTATCTCCCTGCAAGGTTCAGCTGGATAGGGCCCATAGCGCGTGGAGGTGGAGTTTGTTTCTACATGAACATAATAAATATATGTACAGTACCAGTCAAAAGTTTGGAAACACTTTCTATGTTTTGATGTTTCTTTATTTTCAATTCTATTTCCATCGTGTGATTCTCATTGAAGACATTAAACTATGAATGAACACATAGGATTATGTGGAATAACAAAAAGGGTTAAATAACTCAAAATAAGTTTCATATTTTGCCACCCTTTATTCTTGGCCTTTTCTCCTTGAGCTTCATAAGGTAGTCCCTGAAATGGTTTAGCAGTCTGTGAAGTCAGAACCATTTCAGTGACGATATTGTGAAGCACATGGAAAATGTCAAAAGTGCAAAGTACACAGTAATCAAAGCGAAAAGCGGATATTTTAAAAAGAAAAAAACTATAATGGAAATAACAGAAAACCAAGACATATAAAAGTGTTTCCAAACTTTTGTCTGGTAATGTATAAATTCAGAATACTACTACTACTACTACGCCATCTACCAATTCTCCCACTACTGCACGTGTTGTGGAGGTAGTAGCAGTCATGGGAGTAGTAGTAAAGGCAGATGGAGAAGTAGTAATAGCAAGAGTGGAAGTAGTCCTGTAGTAGTAGTGTTGATCTCGGATCCAAGTATTAATCCCACAAAAGGCCGACGCGACAAAGGAGACTTACCAGAGACTTGAATCATCTATGTGAGAGGAGTTCTTCAGACGTTTTCCCCTCGGCGCTTGAGAGAGTCCTGTGATTCTGACGAACGATCTTCAGCCTGGTGTCCACAGCTTCAGAACACGCCCAAGTCCTGTTATCTCAGGCCGAAGTCCAGCAGCAGCTCATAAACAAGTATCAGCGTTTCAACATGACGCTGGACTTAACCAGTAAGCTTAAACACTGGGAGATTCCCATGAGCCCCCAGCAACAAATCAACACACGGAAGGCGACAAACGACAGCGACTGGTGAAAGTCATCGTTTCAAATGAGGGAACACACTGGCATACGGCAATAAGGGCTCAAGATGATACGCTTTGAGATCTGGATAACTCTAACCCTAAACCTAACCCTAAGATGGCAGGTCACAGGTTAACCTGTTATCTGCCGGGTTAGGGTTAGAGTTAGTAATTCTGCATATTCAAATCCCAAAGTGTATTGACTGGAGAGCTTACAGCCTTATGCCATGTGATACATCACTGTGTAAGATCTGTGTGAGTGAAACACAACTTGCATCACATTTTCCATTCCTAACACTAATCATAACTCCCTGACCCTAACCCTAACCCTAACCTCCTGATCATGGAGTTAGGGTTATAGACTATGTACGTGATGTCATTACTTGAGTAAAGGTTTTTCAAATGACAAAAAAACGAACAAGCAAAAAAACACATTGCCAAATTTACTTTTTACTTTGGAGCCTTTCAAGGAATAATAATATCATCTTTCAAATGTAATGGACTAAAAGTAAAGTTCTATTAAAAAAAACAACAAAGAACTGCTCAAGTATTGTACTTGAGTAGATTTACTTTGTTACAGACCACCTCTGACTGTAATGGAGTAAAACAGTGTTTCCCAACCAGGGTTATGGGGACCTGGGGGTATTTGAGAGTCTTTCAGTTCTAGTTTGAGCGATTTCTTCCAAACAAAAGTCTTCCAGAAGCAGTTTCTCACACTGCCCTTTGGAGGTTTATCCACAGATCTTCAATAATGTTTAGGTCATGAGACTGTGAAGGCCACAGCAAAACCTTCAGACTGATCCTATTGATGAACTCCATCGTGGATTTTGAGCTGTGTTTACGATCAGTACCCATTTGTAGAAGCTTTTTAACAGATGGTGTTACGTTTTCCGTCAGGATTTGTAGGAAATAATCCATTCTTCCTTCTACCAAAGAAATGTTCCCTGTGCCACTGGCTCCAATACAACCCAAAAGGATGATGGAACCACCCCCATGATTAACAGCCGGACAGATGTTCTCCTCATGTTCTCCAAACTGACCTTTGCTCATTCAGGCCAAAATGGTCAGGCTTAACATTTTTACAAGCCTCATTCACTTTGGAGACAAAAACAGATGTTAAAATGTGACTTTTTGTACTTTCACAGAAATGTTAGTTTCGTTTTTTCAGTAAAAAGTTTGAGTTTATTATGAACATAACACTACTAAATCTATGTTCAAGTTGCTCACTTTGTAAACGTTTTGACAGGATCCTCAACGTAGGGGGGAGTATAAATGAATGCCTTAAGGGGAACGAGGGACAAACAAGGTTGGGAACCACTGCAGCAAAATACTTTTGCCTCATAAAGTCTATATTTTACAAAAATAAACATTTGTGTAAACGTGTGAGACCACTGCATGCACTCTACATCCTCAGTTTATTGTGCTGTGCAGCTTTTAAGCACTTACACGACATGTTTCAACAAAACCTGTACAAAAGAGTAACAATCCACAGTCAGCATTGTCCAAATAAGCAGGCCGATATCAGGGCTGAACCAAAGTCACCTTCAGAGAGTCCGTGGGCACGTCCTAATGTCCTAAAAACTGTAACGGAAAAGGAAATACACGAAGCTGTGTATGAGCCTCGGTGATGACAATAATACTACTGTTTACTACTAACATATACACAGTACTTAAGATAAGAGTGGGTCAGGTGGAGTGAGTACATAATGTCGATTAAGAGGATTAAATTAGATTCATTTACTTAAAAGACTTTAAAATACCTGTCTGAACACCACATACTTCAGTACTACCAGTTCAGGGGCAACTTCTACAGACAGAAAAGCGCTGTAAATTCAGTTTATTTGTTTACTGTATTTGGTATTTTCAGGTTGGGACAGCTGCAGGAGTCGGCTGTTCCTATGTCACCATTCAAACTCATGGAAGAAGCATTATCTCCCTGCAAGGTTCAGCTGGATCGGGCCCATAGCGCGTGGAGGTGGAGTTTGTTTCTACATGAACATAATAAATATATGTACAGTACCAGTCAAAAGTTTGGAAACACTTTCTATGTTTTGATGTTTCTTTATTTTCAATTCTATTTCCATCGTGTGATTCTCATTGAAGACATTAAACTGTTTGCTGCTTTGTAGCAGCTGTTCTCTTAATCTGATGCCTTTGTCTGGCAGAAACCGTCCTCATTGTGCCTTTATCTGCACAAACTCCTGTGTACTCTGAATCAGACAAATCTCTTAACAGTACTCCGGTTTCCCCTACCACTAAAAACATGTACAATAGGCCAGGATGAATGAGTGTGTTTGAGAGTGCGCATGGGGATGGATGGAAATTAGCCCAAAGCTACAATCCGGTGTAGCTTGTTCATTAACGTGCACTGTCCCGACCAAATAAACCAATAAATAAATAAAATAAAAAAATAAATTCCCAAATTGCTGGAAAATTGTGGTCTGCTCAATAACGGTTAACGTCCTTTTTCAGTCGTTTTTCCCTTAACTGGGCTTAACTAACAACTGATCATCACAGTCTGTGATTCAAAGAGCCCTGAGACACAATACCATCCATGGGTTTCAATGAAAAATAATAATACAAAAATGAACCTTTATGGCACTGAAATACAATTTGCATAATACTTGTTAAAGCAGTGTAGAGATGGTACTGCCCGTGGTCTGTGAGCTCCTAAAAGAACTGAGACTCAGACAGCTGTGATTGGACTTTCTTAGGCCTTCTTTTGACTAATGCCACATTTGAAATGCTCGCGCTTTGTCCGAAACAAAACCACGTGCAGAGCCTTATGTCAGTGAAGTTGGATTAGTCAAAGAGCTATTCATTTTCCAATAAAAGGAGCTTCACGTCTGCAACACCAGGACAATAGTTACAGCTCTATCATAAGAATAAATGATTTCATTTTCATTGTATTTATTTATTTCATTCCAAAGTGTCATCCAACAATCTCAACAACCGCCATACAGTACGAATGACACAGAACGAGCTTACAGCCTATAGGCCAGGGTAACACCTCATTTGAAAGCTAAGGCCTAAACAAATTATATAAGCTTTATCTTTGCGTTGTCGCCACTTTTTCATCATATTTTTAGTCACGTTTTTGTTGCGTTTTTTTGTCACTTTTGTCGTCTGTTTTTTGGCTATGTTTTCATCATTTACGTGTTGGTTTTGTCGCTATTCTCGGGATCTTTTAGATTTGGGTAAAAGCCGAACGGGAGAAAATGCGCTCGGTTCGGGCGGGGGTTAAGAGGTTAAACGGCCCCCGTAAGCGCTAGACACGGCCCTGCCCATCCCGCGGCGTAACCGTGGCGAGAGAGCGGTGCCGCGTGCGTCAGGAGCGGAAAGAGGCAGAGGAGACAGTCACGCGCAGCGACTGAAAGAGAGCAGCATCCTCCGGCAGCATGAGCGACATCGGCGGGCACTAGCGGCGCGCGGACCCCACGGCCTCTCCTCCCTCCTCCCGCGGCGAGAGGACACGATGGACGGGGACTCGGCGTTTCTGTGCGGCGTGGTGGAAGGTGAGGCGAACGGTGCGGGCGGGCAGACACGGTTACGGCCCCATCATGGAGTCCGTATACGCGCGGCTGGAGAAAGGCTCATCGGAACAGCTGGAGGTTACCGCGGGTCCGGCTCCGTCGTGGCGTAGTCCCGGTGTTATTGACTCGGTGCAGTTTTGGCCCGGTCTCGGTTCAAGCACGCGGGGGTCTGCAAGCCCTCGGTCCGTCACTAACCAGATGGAAATCGTTTAGATCCGTAAAGGTATACAACAATGTAGTAGGCTAGCTGTACATATTTTGATAAAGATATTAAAAGTACTAATTTAATGGAACACTTTTGAAATTATATGATTTTTCTAAGAAGAAAATAAACAAAGTGCAAAAAATAAGCCTGAAATTAAGAATATGTTTTTACTATTTTACCTTGATTTGAGTCATTTTGACATGAAAGAGCGAATAGGCCTACGCTGTGGGAAAGTTAGACTTGTTACTGTAAACAGAATGTGTTGTTTGATACCGCCTATTGAGTGACACAAATATTGCGATGAACGATATTATTGAAGACCCTTTAATGCCACGTAAACTAACTCGAGAGCATAACGATGACAGTAAAGCTTTGTCTGAAAAGTCGGCTGCTTCATCTTTAAAAAGACCCCTCGATAGACACGAAACACAATGAAACACAACGCCAACATCATTGAATGAATTATTCCAAAATCAAGGCCTTAAATATAGAAGCATTACATTGGATTAAAACTAGCATTAAATCTGATTTCATTGAAAAAATCGTGACAAAAATGTTTGTTGATTGTAAATTCAACCGAATAATGGCCTGACTCTAAAACATATTCAGTTGCAGTTTTGGCTGAAATTGACCACATTTTTTTCGTTTTGTCCACTGTTATATGAAATATTTTTTCTGCATTTGTGGCATGTACTGTTAGGGCATTAAAAAGCTTTACATTTGACTTGCTTTTGCCTGTATTAAGCCTGGATGTGCTTGGGGTAAAACATAAAGTATTACATTAGAACAAATGATCAAATAAGTCGATAGTCGAGGTTGACTTGTATACAAAATGCACGGTGTAAATAAACATGCCTTGCCTATAGTAATTATCATGAACCCCTTACCCCATAGCTACGGTATTTCCAATAGAGTACAGTACAGGCAATATACTTACAAAGAGTAATAACGTCAGTGTTTGCCAGAGTTACAGTGGCCTTAGCCTGGCCTTTGCCATCCGTAAACTCCGGTCAAATATTTTTCCCTGCATGTACGTCTGGGTTTGATCTCAATGGCTGCGATTCAATCGGTTGAATTTCATCCTACCATTCAGCGAGCGGGGGAGGCGGGTGTTGTAGGTGACGTCAAGCATAGCTTGACTCGGCCGGGCGCATTACTTCACAACCAAACGCTAGCGATTGGGTAAAATCAGACCCAATCGTTTCAAACTTTAAACAGAGTTCACCCCTCCCACTTGTAAACAAAGCTCAATTGAGAAAGTCCAGACCCTCTGTACGAAACAAGTACGAGGGTCTGGTAAAACCAGGCTACAGTGGCCTGAAAGCTTCTGGAATTTCTCACATTTCTGCCTAAATCGGTCCCTAAATGTGGTCTGATCTTCATCAAAATCACAGGAACGATTAAACAGCGTCTGCCTGAACTAATACCACCCACACATTTACATTTGATCATATGTTTATTGGCCGTAACATGTAAACATCCACAGGACAGGGAGGAAAAAGTAAGTGAACCCAGGAATCTGGACTGAACTGCAGCAGTTTTGTAAAGAGGAACGATCCGAGATTCATCCTGATCGTTTGAGCGTCTGATCTGAAACTACAGGAAACAGTTATTGCTGCAAAAGAAGAATCAGACAGATATTTAATACAGGGGTTCACTTATTTATTCCATGCATGTTGTGAATGTCTTAGGACGTTCTGCCAAATATCTTGATTAACTTGTGAATTATTTTTTTCTATTGATGATATCACGTTGTCCAGGCTCTGAGGAAACAAAACAGCCCCACACCATGATGCTCCTGCTCTATACTTGATATATATAGCTCTAAAAATGAGCAGAGGGTTTTGATGTTGATGTTCCATTTGTCCTCCACACATGACGTGGTGTGTTCCTCCTAAACTGGTCAACTTTGGGTCCAACAGTCCACAGTATATTTATCCAGTAGTGCAGTGGAGCATCCAAGAGCTCTTTCGCAAACCAAAGTTGACCAGTTTAGGAGGAACACACAACATCATGTGTGGAGGACAAATGGAACAGCACCTCAACATCAAAACCCTCTGCTCATTTTTGAAGTATGGACGCTCAAACGATCAGGATGAATCTCGGATCGTTCCTCTTTACAAAACTGCTGCAGTTCAGCCAGATTCCTGGGTTCACTTACTTTTTCCTCTCTGTCCTGTGAATGTTTACATGTTACGGCCAATAAACATATGATCAAATGTAAATGTGTGGGTGGTATTAGTTCAGGCAGACGCTGTTTAATCGTTCCTGTGATTTTGATGAAGATCAGACCACATTTAGGGACCGATTTAGGCAGAAATGTGAGAAATTCCAAAGCGTTCACACACATCTTCACCCCCCTGCAGTGGTTACTGTGTACATGGCGTTTGCGGCTCGCTGCCGGGACATTGCTCTCTGCACTGTCCGAGCCGGAGCTAGAGGCCAGAATACAGCACATCAACAGTTGAACTGAACTAACCTTCAGCGGGTCAAGTGAACATACCCACGCCTCTACTGCAGCCGAAGCTGATCGAGGTCAGGATCGTGATGCCATATCACTAAGCATCATGGGATTTTCCGCAGGCTTTTTACCTAATAAACTAACTGAGTTATTGATTACATACAATCATTTGAACCCTGCAGTGTGTTAGATGGATTAATCAGTATTTTTGATACTGTTTTTAGCTAATGTTAGTCTGTAGTCTGGTATCGGGACCACATGTATGAGTATGAGAACAAAGGAGTGGTATCGAGCCGATACCCGATACTGGTATCGGTGCATCCCTAGCGTAGTCGTAGCACGACTGTTAGTCCTGCTTTGGCGATGATATTGGTCTGCTGCTTTAATCCTGGTTTAGACCTGGTGTTATTGACCCGGGTTAGTCAGATTTACCATAGTTTAGATCTGGTGTTATTGACCCGGGTTAGTCAGATTTACCATAGTTTAGCCCTGGTGTTATTGACCCGGGTTAGTCAGATTTACCATAGTTTAGCCCTGGTGTTATTGACCCGGGTTAGTCAGATTTACCATAGTTTAGACCTGGTGTTATTGACCCGGGTTAGTCAGATTTACCATAGTTTAGCCCTGGTGTTATTGACCCGGGTTAGTCAGATTTACAGTAGTTTAGACCTGGTTTAGGCCTCGTCCACACGTTGTTGAGCTCAGGACTAAATGCAAACGTTTTTGATCAATCCCGCGTAACATCCATACGAAACCGGCGTTTTGGGGGCTGTAAAAGATTATTATCCAAGCTAGTTCCCAGAGCGGAGAGCTTTTCTCTACAGTCTTGTTCTATTCTCTGTGGTAGCGTCATAGCGCCTCCCACAGGCCTGGCAGATGAATCGCAGCGGCTTTACACACATGACTGGCTCATGTGGTCCAGGGTTACCTTTTGAAATCTGGTGTCGTCCCGGTTTAGTTCAGTTTATATCGAGCACACAATTAAAGCACGCATGAAAACATAAAACAATGATCCAAAGAACACCGCTGCTCCAAAAGGAGTGGGATGAAGTTTAACACTTATCAACTCCCACTCGCTCTTTCAAAGCCTTAATACACCAGCTTATTGGTTTCATCCACTTTCTAACAGAAACACAAGCACTTTCATCTCTGTACATTAAACAAAGTGTTCTATGACGTTCGAAACGCACATCCTTAAATCTTTTCCTAAATTGTTTCATATTTGGACATTGTTGGAGCTGCTCACTTAAGCTGCTCCACAGTTTCCCCCCCTGTATGGAAACACAGACGCCCTTCCCCTTATTGCACCATTGCTTATTTGAAGTGTAGTTTTCCTCTCAACCTATTACTGTTACTTTTCAAGGCAATTAAAGTCACAAGACATTGACATTGCTTAAATCCAGTTATATCCTCATAGTGGCCATAGTGGCCATATTGTATCGCATATTGTTACACCGGTTGAATTTTTTTCTATCGTTGTGGATACGATGTACTTCGCAAGTGCACTCCGGCTGATTTGGACTGAAGTCAGGACCGGGCGCAGAGACGGGGGCTGCAGCTCCATCAGACCTTACACAGGCTGGGATTGTGAAGTATTTGGTCGGTTGTCAATTATATCGCCAAATGTATCGTTAACGTTATATTTCTTTCTTATATCATGATATAGATCTTAGACCATATGCCCTACATTAAATATCATACAACAACAGTGTGCATACATGAGCGTCAGTCCCAGTTTCAGCACACGTTTAATATCTGTGGGACCTGGGGCAGTCTGTTTGAATAATACACCTATGTCTCATAGTATTTACCAAGCTACATTTCAAATACCACAACCACTATTTTCTCTCAGTCCAGAATGATATAAGTGTCAGCAGAAGCCCGTTCCTACACTGTCTCAAATGTTCTGCACTTGGTAGGTCTATTTAGGAAGATACTGATGTGGACAGTCAACAACAGGGATGCCCAAACTTTTTGTCTCCGAGGGCCAAAATAAAAAAGTGCCTGTGGGTCACAGGCCAAACACGGCGATGTCAAGGGTGAAACCCATAAAACTGCAAATAATAATAACAAGCTATATTAAAACAAATGTTAACTATGGCAAAACCCTAGTTTTAGTCGAACAAAATCAATAATTGTAGCAATATGTAAAAAAAATCTGTATCTACATTCATTTGTTAACTCAAAGAAAATGCCACATTAGATCATTTTGAAAGTGTCAGTTCAGCATCAATTATTTTATAAGTCAATTTTTAACATGACCTATGTCAACAAACTTTGCAATAAAAGTTGGAAAACTGGGAAAGGTGATGTACAACGCTCTGTGATAAACATCAAGACGCCACAACTTTGTGAAAGGAGTGAAACAGCGACCCCAATTTGACGCTGGTGGCCAAAAAGTGTACTGCATCCATATATACCATTGAGAATGAATGGGAGAGTAGTATTAACCATACAGCACAAAAGTAGGTCACTCTTTGGCGCGCCAACAGAATTGTTTTCGGGCCCCACTTTGGGCACCCCTGGTCTACAATAAATCAGTTAAAAGACCTTCCTCTATGGAGATAAATGAGATAAACAATTCCTTACTGGCAGATCTACACTGAGCTACATAAGTGTCCACTGTCAGACTGTCAGCCTGCTGTCTCTGACCTGACCTGACGGAATATTCAGCTGTATGAATGAGGTGGAAACGTTTTGTTATTACCTTTATGGAGATGCTAATGTTACTCATGTGGGCGGAGCTAGCTCCTGTAAACTCAAACTAGTCCATTCTCTCTTGTAGCAATCTATTCCACACTAATGTATACATATGTCCTGTACCTAAAACATTTACTCCATTACAAGTAGGCTGAAAAATGTAAGGTACAATTACCCAAAAGGTGTACTCAATTACTGTAACGTGAGTACATGTAATTGGTTACTGTCCACCACAGTTTAGTCATCTGGACTCTCCGACAAGTTGATTTGTTGGATGATCCTTAGAGCTCTCCTCTGTAAAACGATGAGTGGCTGAACTGCAAGCGTGGAGATGTTTTGGTCAGGTGTGAAGTGAGCGTGAATGTGTCATGTCAAAATATGAACAAATACATGGATTATTTCATGTTCATATTCCAACTCATCGTTTCAGCTCCCAAAAATCCCTCTACTGCAAAGCATGTACTTAGTATTTATTTATTTATATGGATCCCATCAGCTGAGAGCATGAAGCAGTCAGTATCTTCTTGGGTCCATTCCAAAACAGCATTTACATATTCATACAAAAATGTACAGTATATATGCAGTATTTACAAAAACATATGTACATAGATTTTCAGTGTACAGTAAAACATTCATAAGACTTTTAGAAGCAAACAAAGTCGACTCACAAACATGAAATGTTAAAAGGTAAATAATACCTTGTTTCTAAGGCAAATTCGAACTAGGTGGATATATAGTAGCTCTATAAAGTATGAACAGTTTTGTCAGGAAATGTGTGAAAAATGGGAAATAATTTGGGTAAAATTGAGAGAAATTGTGGCAATAGATAAGGAAAAATTTTGTTAAAAATTAGGGGCAAAATTGGGGTAAAAATAGGGGAAAAAATGGGGGGAATGGGAAAAATATTAGTTATAAAAAATAGCAAAAATTAGGGAAATAAATTGGTAAAACGAGATAAATCAGATGCAACAAAAAATAAATATAGGGCAAAATACATAAACAAATTGGGGGAAAAAATCATTTATTTGATTTCTAAGATTTGTTTTTCTTTACCTGCTTTTAATACTTTAATCTTTTTCGATACCAGTAGTACCTAAACGTTTTTCCAGATACCAGATTGGTATCGTTTAACAGTACCCAGCCCCAACCATGACCGAGTAGAATACATGTTTTCTCTTCTATATTTCTAAGTATGGCCACTTGGTTTTGAACCACTTTCAGAGCATGTCTTGTCTCTATCCATCTTTGCACTTCTGTTTTTAGCCTGATATAAACGGCTTCCTCCTCTGCTCCGTAGTAATTACAACAGGACCGGAGTACATTTCCCCCGTCACATGAAGAACTCGTGTGGACCATTATTCTTTCACTCCACACTCACGCTTTTGATTAGAGGGCGAGCATGATTGCCTGTGAGTCACACATAAAAAGGGGAGATCATGCAAATTGGACCATGTTGAGCTTAACCACGTTCCCCTCATCGTCATTCGCTCGTGCAGTTTTGAGTAATCCTGTTCAATTGGGTTTCTTCTTCTGCTTCCATGGTATTTATGGGATTGTATTGTCATAGATTTAACTGTCCTCCACATCGTCAAAGCCCATAATCTGTCACTGGAGCAGTTCTGTGCTAAAAGTGTGTTCATCATTAAATATGCACACACATAAAGCAGAAAATACACAACGCCAAACCGTCTCATGAGCTCCTCCTGTGCCTGTCAGTACGACTGAGACAGGAGGGTCAAATAAACACCAGATAGGTGGATGGCACGTCAATAGTGGCTGGTCATTTAGAGTACACAGTTAGTTTGGGTTGCAAAAGGCCTCAGGGCCATAGATGTCGCAGTAGTGCTTTGGGGAGAGTATGAAGTAAAAGTCTCAGTTTGGCCTAAAAATGATTCAGGCACTTATGCAGGAGTAGCCCCAGCTGCCTCAGGGTAGACTGACGGAAGCAAGGCTGCCAATTAGGGCTGTCATGAAACTGTCAAATCATGAGTAAAACGTATGATTGTGCAGTGTATTGTGGCTTCTTTATAGGACTGGGTACCGGTACACTTTTCAATACCCAAACAACCAAGTCACTTCTTATAATGCTGTCCCTGGACCAACGGCATCTAACACCAGTGGTTCTCAACCTTTTGGAGCCGCAACCCCTTTTATATTAATATTTATTCTCACTGTTGGGTCACACCGCGGGAAACGGGGACATTAGCCGATATAATTCTTCCGATATAAAACAAAACTAAAATAAATCAAATTTAAGAAAGAAATATGACACTGAAATAGCACACACATGCTACAATAAAATAATAATCATGAAAAAATGATCAACATGATCTGGCGACCCCCCAAATTCTTCTCGCGACCCTCGTGGGGGTCCCGACCCCCAGGTTGTGAACCCTTGTCTTACACTACCCTCGATACATTGTACCTACCAAATGATGTACACTGTGATGTGCTATGTAACAATGTATAATAACTTGGACCATACACAATGGAATAATGTGTATTTGTAGTTTGGAGGAACATAATGTAATAAGACTCTCAGGTGAACCTTAGGCCCTTATTCCCTTATAGACTCCATTGTGTGTACTACATAGGTACTAGTTATTACTGATTGTTACAAAGCAGATTACATTGTAATGTGACAACAAAATTTTGTATACTATAATACTATTTTTTGATAAGTACAATGTACAAGGTTGTGTAAATAAAGTGTAACCTTTTTTTTTTCGATACCAGTTGTGCCTAAACTTTTTTCCCGATACTGGTCTTGTTTAATGGTACCCAGCCCTACTTCTCGCGATGTTTATACCCATTTATACCGATCATTAGCAGATATATTTTGAAGCACTGCCCAGTCTGCACCACTGGCCTTCTGGCCGCTATCAAGAGTGTTTTCAAGCCCGAAATATGCTACAGGAGCCTTTCATTTCAGTGTAAACAACACCTGCTCCGTCCCCTGAGGTGGCCACGCCCCTCACCAGCAGAGCCAGGACGTGTGTACAGAGAGAGCCTATAGTCCCGGTATGCTCACTGTATGCTATAAAGGAAGTCACGTAAAGAAGGGGCATTCATCTGAGGCTAGGCTAGTTCACTCTCTGACCTACTTCCTGCTGCAAACACAAAGGAGGAGAGGGGACGCTGGAGACGGGCTAAAAATAGCTCCAGCGATGGAGAGTAGCCGCAGAAGATTTATGTTCTGTGCAAAGGGAGGGGATGTTGGCAGCAGGAGCAGAGGGATACAGTGAGCAGAGTGTTCACGGTCTACCATTTACAACATGACATACCCGGCATAAGGGCTTGAAACTTAAAAACCTTCTGTGTGTTATAATTTGACATAATAAGAAAAAGACAGTGAGGCAGGGACTGGTGAGGAGTTTGCCTGGAGCTCCCTCTGCAGGCAGCAGTGGGAACAATTTTCACGGTACAGGGAGGTTAGCAGCTTCGTAGCGGCGTGATGAACACACTTTGATGATCAAAATGTGGAATGTGTTATAATCATGAAGAACAGATCAGAGTGCTGCTGCAGTGGAAGAAGTGAACGATCAAAGTGAACAAGACTTGGCATTACTCAAAACACAAGTCCACGTGTGAATATGGAGGGTTTTCATCTGTCGTCCCAGGGCAGGTTGATGTTTACAGACGGGAAAGGCCACACAACAACGAGGGCAATTATTCAAATCGTATCGAGACAATGGACATGTGAGATAGTTAGCTAAAACATGCAGAAGAAACATTCAGACAAATAAGACCGTACAAAATTGACTATTCGTAAACAAACTCCATGTCCACACTGTGACTGCAGGTTTGATTGTCCAGGAGCCAGAGTTTGACTGATCTAGTGAAGGTTCTCGGTGTTGGAATGCTCCTGATGTTCCAGGCAGGGCCCACACATCTCCAGACTCGTGGCTCGTAGTTTGATCAGTTATTTCTCTTTCCACTTCGGCCGCTGCATAATCTGGGACTAACACATGTTCACAGTCAGCTCTGAGTTCTGTAAACGAAACATATATTATTTATGCACTTTTTATACATTGGCATTTTGCAACACGGTTTAAGCCGAACTGAGGATCATTCCAGT
Source organism: Proterorhinus semilunaris (assembly GCA_021464625.1). Classification (NCBI taxonomy): domain Eukaryota; kingdom Metazoa; phylum Chordata; class Actinopteri; order Gobiiformes; family Gobiidae; genus Proterorhinus; species Proterorhinus semilunaris. Next base: position 391,234 of record JAJBBP010000037.1, on the reverse strand, counting down.
TCATACGTTCAGTGCTTCATAATGAACTGTATGTTGGGCTCCGAGGGGCACCACCCTGAGGCCGTTGTTGAACGGCATTGTCCCGTATTATTCATGCGTTTGATACAACGCCCGGAGAGGTGATCATGCTGACGGACCGTGACTGTGCCTCTCTTCTCTGTGCAGGTTTCTACGGCCGGCCCTGGTCCATGGATCAGAGGAGGGTGCTCTTCCAGTGGTGAGTGGGGTGCAGGTGCATGGATACCAGTGTTGTTGTTGGTGAAGAGTGTAAAACCCGCCCACTCACAGCAATACCGCTTCACCGTTGGTTCGTCACACCAGGGAAACAAAGATGTATTTTATCTCTTTTATGTCTATGGGTATTTATTTTTTTTGGTTGGTCCTGGTGATATGGAGATGGCTAATAAAGGTTGTATCTACAGTAGAAATGTTTATTAATGAAAAAAAAAGTGCAAAAGAAATCCAGGCGTTCACGTCTCTTTACCTGCCTTGGAGATGGATTTGGAGAACTATTCAACTTGTTGTTGCACATCTTCTGTAAGGCCGGGGGATATCAGGTTAGGGTTATTTGACAACTTGGAATGTGTAGATTCCAAAACAAAAGACGTTTTCACATATGGTTCCAAAGATCTTGATCATATCACATGTGATAGATACACTGGGTTTTTGGGGTAAAAACTACACATAATCCACAGAGGCCTATGCAGATTATGTATTGTTTGTTAGGCCGACAAAAATGAGTAGATTCCAAAACAAATACAATAATTTGGAAGTCTCTATCTCTTTCCATTCCGGAGTAATAGGCAAAATCTAAAATATGTACAACATTTGGTGTACAAACTCATGACCACATTTCAACTTGATGTTATTCCGTCCCCCCTGAGGCCTCGGAAGTCATTTTAAAGCTCTGACTCTGTACTTTGCAATGCAACAACCAGCAAGGCTCGATCTTTCCATTTTAATTTGATGCCTCGACGTCGATGTGGCTGACTATGCCATCTAAGGTCGGACCTCACCTCACTGGCCCACTTAAAACAATTCAGTTGGTGCCTTATGGCCTCGTTCTTAGCATAAATTGAGGCAAAGGGGTGTACGCGGTGGGGCAGTGAGCGCAGGTGGCCTGGGTGGATGGGAGGGGAGGAGGTGTTGGTTCAAAGGGAGTGAGAGGACACGTGGCTGGCTGCAGGTGCGCTCAGGCAGAAGGAAGGAACCCGGCTCTGGGGACGAGCTCTGCGTATCAGCGGAAACACAAGCCCTGACACAGGCTCATACAACTGTCCTGTGTCCTCCTGCGAAGCTCCGCGTGGGGCTGGTATTTTTAGCTCTGTATGTAGATTGTGGGCACATGGAGCTGTTGCATAAGTTTGGCTGTCAGTGTGGGCATGTGCAGGAGGAGCCTACACACCATCTGTGCAGGAAACTGTGATGAGAGAGCCCTCAGGCCGCCCACCGCAGCAGAGCCGGGCGGAGTGGGCGGCACTGCCCAGCCTGGTCCAACCTGGTCCAGCAATCGCAACAAATACACAATATACAGTATATTCAAATCATGTACATATTTACATCATGTTTCCTGCACATCTTTAAACTCAAGAAAGGAGTAGGACGAAGTTAAAGTTATAAACTCCCACCCCTGTAAGTGTCATAATTACTTGATTATAGTAGGAGCTAATAAAGGACAATGAACAGCGTGACAACTCCCACAGCACAACCAGCCAATCCCAAATGCATCAGGCCGACACGTCGCCTACATTTACATGCAATTTTAAATCTTGACTAACACTAAATACAATTTTCGTCAAAATACTAAGACTAAAACTAAATTAAAACTACGTCCAAGGGCCAAAGTTGAAAGTGCCAGTGAGCCGTGGGCCAAATGTGGCGATTTTAAATTTTAAACACATAACAATAAACACAGCAATCGCAGCCGAAAATGCAACCAAATACAATGCCTCTCTAATACACCTTGAACTTTTGCACATTTTGTCATGTTTACAACTCTAAACATAAAGATTTTATTTTGAATTTTTTACTGAAAGTTCTCACACAAGTAACAGACAGTGAGGTGAAAGTAAAATGATACATGATTCTGTTATTTTACAAAAAATAGAAAAGTGAAAAGTGGGGCGTGCATAAGTATTCATACAGCATGACTTAATACTTTGTGGAACCCCCTTTTGCTGCAATAACAGCAGCAAGTCTTCTGGGGTTTGACTCTACAAGGTTTGCACATGTAGAGACTGACATTTTAGCCCATTCCTCTTTACAAAACAACTCAAGCTCTGTCACATTAGAAGGAGAGCGTTTGTGAACAGCAGTTTTCAGGTCTTTCCACAGATGTTCAATAGGATTTAGGTCAGGACTTTGACTGGGCCATTCTAACACATTCATATGTTTGTTTTTAAACCATTCCATTGTAGATGTAGCTTTGTGTTTAGGGTCATTGTCCTGCTGGAAGGTGAATCTCCGCCCCAGCCTCAATTCTCTTGCTGACTCCAGCAGGTTTTCCTCCAAAATGTCTCTGTATTTGGCTCCATCCATCTTCCCAACTATTCTTACAATCTTCCCAGTCCCCGCTGAGGAAAAGCAGCCCCATAGCATGATGCCCCCCCCACCATATTTGACACTGGGGATGGTGCACTCAGGACGATGAGCAGTGTTAGGTTTGCTCTATACATAACGTTTTGCATTCGGGCCAAAAAGTTCAATTTTTGTCTCATCTGACCAAAGCACCTTCTTCCACATGGTAGCTGTGTCCTCCATATGACTTCTAGCAAACTTCAAACAGGATTTCTTATGGCCTCCTTTCAATAATGGCTTTCTTCTTGCCACTCGTCCATGAAGGCCAGATTTGTGTAGAGTACGACTTATAGTTGTCCCATGTACAGATTCCCCCAGCTCAGCGGCAGGACGTCCCAGCTCCTCCAGAGTTATCTTGGGGCACTTGGTTGCATTTCTGACCAGTGCTCTCCTTGTTCGGTCTGTTAGTTTAGGTGGACGGCCGTGTCTTGGTAAGTTCGCAGTGGTGCTAAACTCTTTCCATTTCTGAATGATGGATTGAACAGTACTTCATGAGATGGTGTGCTCCTTGGCCTTCATGATGTTGTTTAGTGACCGATACACTCTGACCATAGCTCTGAGGCCCTCACAGAACAGCTGGAATTATACTGAGAGTAGATTACACACAGGTGGCCTCTATTTAATGGTTAGAGCAAGGTGTGAACTTTCTGCAGTCATTAGGAATGTTATAAAGGCAATTCAATGCACTCAGAAAAATGCTGTATGAATACTTATGCACGCCCCACTTTTCACTTTTCTATTTTTTGAAAAATAACAGAATCATGTATCATTTTGCTTTCACTTCACAGTTGTCTGTTACTTGTGTGTGAACCGTAAAACATTCCAAATCAAATCTTTATGTTTATGGTTGTAAACATGACAAAATGTGCAAAAGTTCACGGTGTATTAGTACTTTCGAGAGGCACTGTATACAAAGTCAAACAATGCATAAAACAGCAAACTGCTAATAGGCTATATAGGGTTTAATGAACTTCCTCTGAACCAGGACAGTCTCAAAATGAGATTATGGATCATTTCAGTCTTTATGTCCCAAAACAGAGTCCGTGTGTCCACTCACTGCGTTGATGCCTCACTCCTTGTTACTTGCATAATCACCAAAAACAGAGTCAGATGCCCCGGTTACTCACACGAGCAGCTCACAGTCATCAGCTCCTTCTGTTTGTGTGTGGATAGGATGCAACAGTGGGGCCTGAACACGTACTTGTATGGTCCTAAAGACGACCTCAAACACCGGCTGCTGTGGAGAGAAGTCTACTCCTCCGATGAAGAAGGTACTACACACCACACTACTGTACCACAACTTTGATATATTGATTTTATGTATGTCTTTTGACTACTTCAGACTAACATTAATGTCCCAACATCATGAATAATGTACGGACTTTCTGCTCTTTGAAAAAAATGTTTTTTTCTTTGATTTTTTATTTATTTGTCAAACCATTTGTGAATGATTTGAAATTATATTTCTCTCATCCTTGATTGTGGAATGGGGAGGGTGGGGAGTGAGAGTTGGGAACGCAGGGAAGGCAGGGAGTTCAGCTTCCTGATGGCCTTGTGTATGAAACTTTTCTTCAGTCGACTGGAACTGGGCCGTAGATCCTGCAGTCTCTTCCCTGAAGGCATTACCTTGAAGAGACTGGGTGATGGGTGCGTAGGGTCCCTGGTGATTCTGACGGCTTGGCGGGTGAGACGGGTGGAGTACATGTCCTTTCTGCAGATCTTCTCCACTGCTCTCACGATGCGCTGGAGGCTCCTTCAGCAGGAGGCAGTGCTGGCGCCATGCCACACAGTGATGGAGCTGGTCAGGATGCTCTCTATAGTCCCTCTGTAGAAGTTGCACATAACAGAGGCTGGGACTCTAGCTCTTCTTAACTTGCGGAGAAAGTAGAGACGCTGATTACTCTTCTTGACCAGAGATGTAGTGTGCATGGTCCAGGAAAGGTTCTCTGTGATGTGCACACCCAGGAACTTAGTACTGGTCACCCTCTCCACTGCAGCACCGTTGATTGTTAGAGGAGCATGCTGGACCCGTGCTCTTCGAAAGTCCACAACAATCTCTTTAGTCTTCTCCACATTTAGAGAGAGGTTGTTCTGTGTGCACCACATGGCCAGACTGCTCACCTCACTCCTGTAGTTTGACTCGTCTCTGTTGTTGATGAGACCCACCACTGTTGTGTCGTCTGCAAACTTGATGAAGAGGTTTGAGTCGTACTTTGGAGCGCAGTCATGGGTCAGCAGAGTGAACAGGAGGGGGCTCAGCACACAGCCTTGGGGTGCTCCCGTGTTCAGTGTGATGGTTCTGGAGGACTTTCCGCCGACACGTACAGCCTGTGGTCTCCCCATCAGAAAGTCCAGCAGCCAGTTGCACAGTGATGTGTTGATCCCCAGGTGGAGCAGTTTGTGTATTAGCTGCTGTGGGATTATAGTGTTGAATGCTGAGCTAAAGTCTAAAAACAGCATTCTAACGTAAGAGTCCTTTGTTTCAAGGTGAGTGAGGGCTGAATGAAGTCTGTTACATCATCAGTGCACTTGGTGATGTAGGCAGTGACAGTCTCTGTATACTCCTGGAGATCAGTGACATTGTTGTTAGTAGCAGAATCCTTGAACATATTCCAATCCGTTGTGTGAAAGCAGTCCTTTAGTTTCTCTAAAGAGTCTTTACTCCACACTTGAATCCGTTTCCAAACCGGTTTAGTGACTCTAACCAGTGGCCTGTATGCTGGCAGTAACAGAATAGTTATGTGGTCCGAGGCACCACGATGGGGGAGGGGGTGTGCCTTGTATGCTCCTTTTTTGGTGGTGTAAACCAGATCCAGGATGTTGTTTCCCCTTGTTGGAAAGTCAATGTGTTGATAGACTTTGGGGAAAAGTCCCCAGCTAAGATGAGAAAGGCATCTGGGTGCGCTGTCTGTTGGTCTTTGACTCTCTGGAAGATTTGGAGGTGGGCGGTATGTATACAGCCACAAGCAGTACAACAGTATATTATTTTATTTATTTATATTACCGGTAAGAAAAAAAAGATACTTTCACCCCTGGTTTTTAGTGGTAGGGGAAACCTACGTAGACACGGGGAGAACATGCAAACTCCATAAAGAAATTCCCTGGTGGGAATCTAACCCGGACCTTCTAGCTGAGAAGTACAAGTGCTAACTGATGCACTACCGACCTTGTACATGATGTTGTTTAGTGACCAATACACTCTGACCACAGCTCTGAGGCCCTCACAGAACAGCTGCAATTATACTGAGAGTAGATTACGCACACATACAGTATTTAATGGTTAGGGCAAGGTGTCAAGGTGTGAACATTATGCAATAGGAATGTTACAAAGGCAATTTAATGCACTCAGAAAAATGCTGTATGAATACTTATGCACGCCCCACTTTCACTTTTCTATAAAAAAAAAAAAGACATGAAAGAGGAAGACATGAGCCAAACCATTGATAGGACGTCAGTTCTCCATCCTGATGGTGCTGCTGTTATATCTGTCCCCTTGTTTCAATCCTCCCTGGCCTCCCCCCTGTATCTATCCCAGGAACCAGTCTGGTCCTTTTTACAGTTATCTACATTTATGTAACATTTCTTAAAACTAGACAAACTAAAACGATTGACCGACTAACTGACTGACTGGCGTGTTTCTTTAGCCCAGCTCCGCACTCTGATGGTGGAGGCTGAGCGCAGAGGCATAACGTTTGTGTACGCGCTTTCCCCTGGACAGGACATCGTCTTCTCCTCTGCCTCAGACCTGTCCCTGCTCAAGAGGAAGCTCCGCCAGGTGAGTGACCGGCAGCTCACGGCCTCCACAATAACAGACCTGTACCAGCCAATGGCCGCTGGCTGCTCTGCTTTGGAGGCCGTTGGCTGGTACAGGAGGACGCCATTGCTGTAGTAGCGCCATATAGCCGCTAGTCCCCCATTGGAATGCATTGCACTTTAGACACGTTAAAAACAACTTTAATGCCGGTGCCTAATTTTTTGGAACTGTCTACAGCTGGATATTCCTCCTGTGATTACGCTGGGTTAGACACAATCAGAGGCACCGGGCTGGTTATCGTAGGATACATTTTAGAAATCTTGTACTTACTGAGGGTCGGACTGTTAGCATTGGAGCTGCGCGAGCTACACGTCACGCAAGGGCCGGGTCTACAGTGAAGATCCCGCCCTTATGCCCTTATTAGGAACATGCTTCGATAGAGCTGAGGAGGAGGAGCCTGTAAATCCGCCATGATTTCCCCCTCGGACGTGGTCATTGTGGTAAACGGGGAGGAGTGAGGAGGAGTTGTCTGTTATTTGTACAGTCTATGGTACCAGCTAATGGGCGAGGATACCACTGTTTTCTAATGGCAGGGGGCTCACATTGCTGCAATACCACCCCCTAGTGCAGGGGTCTGCAACCTTTAACATCCGAGGAGCCATTTCTGACCATTTCAGACCAAATGAAAGTCTCAAAGAACCACAATAGTTTTAAAGTTCAAACAACCGGACAAAACTGATTAATATTATTGTCACAATATTTATTATTATTATGTATTATTTAGTTTTGTATTAATAAAATTCAACTTGCAGCATTCTGTTGCAGTTTAGATGTAATATTTGTGATATTGTGAAAACCAATGTGGAGTTTACACATGTCAAAAAACAATTTTACAGCCTGTGATAACTCTGAAGTGGGTATGGTTTATGAAAATAAGCAGTTCTTTGTTGTTTAGGCTTCGGGATTTGATTGGCAGGCCCTGGAGCACTGTGCAGGCTTGTTGCGGGCAGTGTTTCTCGCCTTTGTGTCCAGGGTGCACCAGGGTGGATTGTAAGTGTTCCACCCTGGGCCAAAGCGATTTGTGCGGACACTAATGTGGCTTGAACAGACAGCTGGCCTCTGATCTTCCAGAAGAAAGACAAGACAGACCTCTGAAAGGCACACCGTTTATGTCGTATGTTTGAAATGAACTGTGATTGTCACAGACTGCAAAGCCACATGCTAGCATTAGCCACTGTTAGCTTAGGTTCAAAATCGTCCTTAAATTGCTTGGTTCCTCTAGTTTTTGGCTTGGCTCTTCTTTATAATATCATAAACTTTATCAAAAGGCAGTACACAGACTTCCCTGGCTGACTTCCCTGGCTTGCTATTATAGTGCATGTCTCACGTTTAGGCCCGCTCAGTACTTCTACATATCTTACAAATTCTTTATTTTTTAAGCATATTGTAAATCTGTGCTATGGATCTGATTCTAAAAACGTTTTCTTTTACAAACAATTGTTGTTATTTACTATGACTATGTATTGGTATAAACCTCTCCCAGTGAAGGATTAGGATGTTTGAAAGGGATTTGCAAAGTTGTGAATGAAGTTGGACCACAACAGTTTAAAATTGATTCTCTTTTTCAATATTTTTCTAAATGCTGTGGATAAACTGCATGACCGGCCCTCTGTCTGCCCATGTGCAGGTGTCCGAGCTGGGCTGCCGTGCCTTCGCGCTCCTGTTCGACGACATTGACCACTCGCTGTGTCAGGCCGACAGCCAGGTGTTCTCCTCGTTCGCTCAGGCTCAGGTCTCAGTCACCAACGAGATCTACCAGTCCCTCGGAGAACCTCCAGTCTTCCTCTTCTGCCCCACAGGTAGGACACACACTCTGCCCCACAGGTAGGACACACACTCTGCCCCACAGGTAGGACACACACTCTGCCTCACAGGTAGGACACACACTCTGCCCCACAGGTAGGACACACACTCTGCCCCACAGATAGGACACACACTCTGCCTCACAGGTAGGACACACACTCTGCCCCACAGGTAGGACACATACTCTGCCCCACAGGTAGAACACACTTTCTGCCCCACAGGTAGGACACACACTCTGCCCCACAGGTAGGACACACACTCTGCCCCACAGGTAGGACACACTTTCTGCCTCACAGGTAGGACACATACTCTGCCCCACAGATAAGACACACTTTCTGCCCCGCAGGTAGGACACACACTCTGCCTCACAGGTAGGACACATACTCTGCCTCACAGATAGGACACATACTCTGCCCCACAGGTAGGACACATACTCTGCCTCACAGATAGGACACATACTCTGCCCCGCAGGTAGGACACACACTCTGCCTCACAGGTAGGACACATACTCTGCCTCACAGGTAGGACACATACTCTGCCTCACAGGTAGGACACATACTCTGCCTCACAGATAGGACACATACTCTGCCCCACAGGTAGGACACATAGTTTGCCTCACAGGTTGGACACACTTTCTGCCCCACAGATAGGACACACTTTCTGCCTCCGAGGTAGGACACATATTCTTCCCCAGAGGTAGGACACACATTCTGCCCCACAGATAGGACACACTTTCTGCCCTACAGGTAGGACACATACTCTGCCCCACAGGTAGGACACACACTCTGCCCCACAGGTAGGACACACACTCTGCCCCACAGGTAGGACACATACTCTGCCCCACAGGTAGGACACACACTCTGCCCCACAGGTAGGACACATACTCTGCCCCACAGGTAGGACACACACTCTGCCCCACAGGTAGGACACACTTTCTGCCTCACAGGTAGGACACACACTCTGCCTCACAGGTAGGACACATACTCTGCCTCACAGATAGGACACATACTCTGCCCCACAGATAAGACACACTTTCTGCCCCGCAGGTAGGACACACACTCTGCCTCACAGGTAGGACACATACTCTGCCTCACAGATAGGACACATACTCTGCCCCACAGGTAGGACACATAGTTTGCCTCACAGGTTGGACACACTTTCTGCCCCACAGATAGGACACACTTTCTGCCTCCGAGGTAGGACACATATTCTTCCCCAGAGGTAGGACACACATTCTGCCCCACAGATAGGACACACTTTCTGCCCTACAGGTAGGACACATACTCTGCCCCACAGGTAGGACACACACACTCTGCTTCACAGATAGGACACACACTCTGTCTCACATGTAGGACACACACTTTCTGCCCCACAGATAGGACACTCTTTCTGCCTCACAGGTAGGACACATACTCTGCCCCACAGGTAGGACACATACTCTGCCCCACAGGTAGGACACACAGTCTGCCCCACAGGTAGGACACATACTCTGCCCCACAGATAGGACACACTTTCTGCCTCACAGGTAGGACACACACTCTGCACCACAGGTAGGACACACACTCTGCCTCATAGGTAGGACACACTTTCTGCCCCACAGGTAGGACGCACTTTCTGTCTCACAGGTTGTACACACAGTCTGCCCCACAGGTAGGACACACACTCTGCCCCACAGAAAGGGAAAGGCTTTAGTTGAACCAACGTTGTGACTCATGTCTCTGCTGTGTAGAGTACTGTGGATCCCTGTGCTCTCCCAGTGTGTCCAAGTCTCCATACCTCCAAATTGTGGGAGAGGACCTGCTGCCCAACATCTCCGTCATCTGGACAGGTGACCCTTTGCCCATCTCTCGATATGTCTCCTTAAATGCAATGTTAATTTCAAAGCCAATTCTTCCTGCCTTTACAAATTATAGGCTTGTTTATTTCCCTTATTTTTCATAAACACTGACATGTTTGATATCAACCTAATGTACAGAGTCCCCTGACAAGACTCTGTATGCCAAATATGGTCATTTCCTTTGAGAAAGATACCAACCCCAAAAGTTTGCGAGGGTATACAAGCGCATTATGCAGACGCTCTAGACTTGACGGCTCCTTTTCCTCAAAACAAGGTTTTCATTCCTCTCTTGCTTTAGCAGAGCTCCTACTGACTCCAAACTTTCCAGGCTTGGACTTAACTAGATTTCGAAGTTTTGCTCTGATGGATTTGTTTAATATATCATTTCTAGCCTGATGTATTGAGTATTGATCATCTGACAAAAAACAACAATAAAAAACAGCAAATTAGGGACACTATTGACTACCAATTTAAAAACCATTAACTCAAAAGTTTATTTTTATTCTCATATTTATTCACTGTCTGTAATCTACAGCAAACGTTTCAAATTGATATCTAAATAATCCCTCCCATTCACATGCCTTAAGCCTGAGAATCAGGGAAATATGCTGAGCCTTTGTCTGGTTTGTTGCAGGAAATAAAGTAATCTCAAGAAAGCTGTCAGTGGAGAACCTGTCTGAGGTGGAGGCAGCCCTACAGCGCCCCCCTCTGGTGTGGGACAATCTCCATGCAAATGACTACGACTCCAGGAGACTCTTCCTGGGGCCCTTTAAGGGTCGAGAGCCTGAGCTCCGGGGTCACCTCAGGGGCCTGCTCCTTAATCCCAACTGCGAGTTTGAAGCCAACTACATCCCCCTGCACACACTGGGAACCTGGCACCGAGCGGGCGGCGAGGACGGCAAAGGTGTGTGATAACAGTTATGGAATAACACACAGTTATGGAGTAACACACAGTTATGCAGTAACACACAGGTATGGAGTATCACACAGTTATGCAGTAACACACAGGTATGGAGTAACACACAGTTATGGAATAACACACAGTTATGGAGTAACACACAGTTATGGAGTAACACACAGTTATGGAGTATCACACAGTTATGGAGTAACACACAGTTATGGAGTAACACACAGTTATGGAGTAACACACAGTTATGGAGTAACACACAGTTATGGAGTAACACACAGTTATGGAGTAACACACATGTAGTTATGTGGTAACATGTTAGGGCTCAACTAATATGGAATTTTGGGTCTGATACCGATGGGGTTTGGCCGATATTTTAAGTTATTTAATTTGATGTGATTTTTTAAGTCTCTCATGTAGCCCATAGTTAAAGGAACAGGCCACCGTTTTACATACTGAGATATTAAGTTCTTAACTTAGCTTCGACGAGTTGATGCATATCTGTCTGGTCTTTGTGCGTGTGCTCAGTCACGCAAATGTTGTTAGCATTTAGCCTCTCCCAGTAAAGGTATAGCTCCAAACTGGGGTGAAGTTAGAAGCTACCCAGCTGTTCCACGTCTTCCCTATTTAAATACAGTTACATGAAACGTTAAACGATCCAAGTATAGTTACACAAAATAAAACATGTCGATTTTCTAAGCGGATGAAAAGGGGCACTATATTGTAAGGCGTAATAATACCTTAGGAGCACTTCGACGTCCGCACAGTTAAGTGAGATATTATTGCGCGGATGTCAAAGCGCTCCATGTTATTACGCCTAACATATTCAGGTGCTCGTCATATAATTAGAATATCATGAGAACGTTTATTTATTTTAGTAATTCCATTCAAAAAGTCAAACTTTTATAAAACATTCATTCCACACAGACTGATATATTTTAAGTGTTTATTGTTTTTAATGTTGATGTTTATAACTGAAAAGTAATGACACTAATGATCTCAGAAAATCATAATATTATAAAAAGGTTGAATATTGAAGACACCTGGTGCCACACTCTGATCAGATGATTGACTCCTCTAAAGGGTCTCTCAGTAGGTCTGTAGGCTACACAATCATGGAAAGACTGCTGACTTGACAGTTGTCCAAAAGACGTCTTGACCACTGACATCTTGCACAAGGAGGACATGACACAAAAGGTCATTGCTAAAGAGGCTGTTCACAGAGCTCTGTGTCCAAGCACATTAATAAAGAGGCCAAGGGAAGGAAAAGCTGTGGTAGATACAAGTGTACAGGCAAAAGGGATAACCTGGAGAGGGTTGTGAAACAAAACCCATTCAAAAATGTGTCGGAGATTCACAAAGAGTGGACTGCAGCTGGAGTTAGTGCTTCAATAACCACCAGCACAGACGTATGAAGACATGGGTTTCAGCAGTCGCCTTCCTTGTGTCAAGCCACTCTTGAACAAGAGACAGGGTCAGAAGCGTCTCGCCTGGGCCAAAGACAAACAGGACTGGACTGCTGCTGAGTGCTCCAAAGTTATGTCCTCTGATGAAAGGCAAGTTTGCATTTCCTTTGGAAATCCAGGTCCCAGAGTCTGGAGGAAGAGAGGAGAGGCACAGAATCCATGTTGCTTGAAGTCCAGTGTACAGTTTCCAAAGTCAGTGATGGTTGAGGTTCCATGTCATCTACTGGTGTTGGTCCACTGTGTTTTCTGAGGTCCAGGGTCAACACAGCCGTCTACCAGGAAGTGTTAGAGCGCTTCATGCTTCCTGCCTCTGACCAACTTTATGGAGATGCAGATTTCATTTTCCAACAGGACTTGGCACCTGCACACAGTTTCAAAGCTACCAGTGCCTGGTTTAGGGACCATGGACTTACTGAATTTAAATAAATTTTTTCACGATATTCTGATTATATGACGAGCATCTGTATAGTACCCCTTTTTATCCACTTAGAAAATCGACATGTTTAGTTTTGTGCAACTAGACTTGGATCGTGTAACGTTTCACATAACTGTATTTAAATAGGGAAGTTTGGAGCTACTGTATACCTTTGCTGGGAGAGCCTAAATGCTTTGCGTGACTGAGCACACGCACAAAGACCACACAGGTACGCATCAACTCGTCTAAGCTCAGGTAAGAACATATCACAGTCTGGAAAAACGGTGCCATATTCCTTTAAACATTTATTAATATAGTGAAGGTTTCAATCATACAAATACAATGCCTCTCGAAAGTACTAATACACTTTGAACTTTTGCACATTTTGTCATGTTTACAACCCTAAACGTAAAAGCTTTTATTTTGAATTGTTTACTGAAGGTTCACACACAAGTAACAGACAACTGTGAAGTGAAAGTAAAATGATACATGATTCTGTTTTGTTTTTTTTAAATAGAAAAGTGAAAAGTGGGGCGTGCATAAGTATTCATACAGCATGACTGAATACTTTGTGGAACCCCCTTTTGCTGCAATAACAGCAGCAAGTCTTCTGGGGTTTGACTCTACAAGGTTTGCACATGTAGAGACTGACATTTTAGCCCATTCCTCTTTACAAAACAACTCAAGCTCTGTCACATTAGAAGGAGAGCGTTTGTGAACAACAGTTTTCAGGTCTTTCCACAGATTTTCAATAGGATTTAGGTCAGGACTTTGACTGGGCCATTCTAACACATTAATATGTTTGTTTTTAAACCATTCCATTGTAGATGTTTGTGTTTAGGGTCATTGTCCTGCTGGAAGGTGAAGCTCCGCCCCAGCCTCAATTCTCTTGCTGACTCCAGCAGGTTTTCCTCCAAAATGTCTCTGTATTTGGCTCCATCCATCTTCCAACTATTCTTACAATCTTCCCAGTCCCCGATGAGGAAAAGCAGCCCCATAGCATGATGCTCCCCCCACCATATTTGACACTGGGGATGGTGCACTCAGGACGATGAGCAGTGTTAGGTTTGCTCCATACATAACGTTTTGCATTTGGGCCAAAAAGTTCAATGTTTGTCTCATCTGACCAAAGCACCTTCTTCCACATGGTAGCTGTGTCCTCCATATGACTTCTAGCAAACTTCAAACGGGATTTCTTATGGCCGTGTCTTGGTAAGTTCGCAGTGGTGCTATACTCTTTCCATTTCTGAATGATGGATTGAACAGTGCTCCGTGAGATGTTCAAATCTTTGTATAACTTAACGCTGCTTTAAACTTCTCCACAGCTTTATCCCTGACCTCTCTGGTGAGCTCCTTGGCCTTCATGATGTTGTTTAGTGACCAATACACTCTGACCATAGCTCTGAGGCCCTCACAGAACAGCTGGAATTATACTGAGAGTAGATTACACACAGGTGGCCTCTATTTAATGGTTAGAGCAACTTTCTGCAGTCATTAGGAATGTTATAAAGGCAATTTAATGCACTCGGAAAATACTGTATGAATACTTATGTAATAACATTTTTATGTTTATGGTTGTAAACATGACAAATTGTGCAAAAGTTCAAGGTGTATTAGTACTTTTGAGAGGCACTGTATATAGAAGTATATCTGATAGAGGTCGACTGATGTGGGATTTTCTTAGGCCTATGTCGATCTGCACCAACAATATTTTTGGCCACATTTTTAAAAAGGTCTGTCTGGTCTATAATCCTGTGTATAAGGCTTCTAACTGTGTCAGTGTAGAACAGTGACAGCAGGGGGCGCTCTATATTTAAGTTTAGTAGGTACTTCAGAGGGAGAAACACAAAAATCAGCAGATTCCAAAACAAAAGGGGAAGTCTGTATCTCTTTTGGTTCTGGGGATATTGGCTGTTATTGCATGCATGTAAAATACCTAAATATTGGCCCGATATATCAGCCGGCCGATTTATTGGTCGGGCCCTCACATGTATCACTACTGTAAGTGCAACCACATGCAGTTACAGTATATTGCTACATGTAATACTGTGTGATAACAGGTAATGTTGTGGTGTGTGGTAACATGGGCCTTTATGAGGCAACAGGCACAATAGTGGAGTAACAGGTACAATTATGCGGTTGTTTTGTAGTTGTAACATAAAGGGCCCGATCTTCCACCTGACGCGGCAACAGCGTTGGTGTCGCTTAGAAAAAATATGTTTTATGTTTTATTGATAAGATTCCCATTCCTCATTACTGCCTCATGTACTTCATTCATCATTTAGGCTACATCCTTTTTAAGCTCCTCATCAGACAAACTACAAACTTTATTCGCCCCACTGTGAGTGAAGCACATTTACCGCTGATATCAAAGAGTGCGGTTTTCTCTTTCAGAAACGTGATCCGAACCAAACGCCAGCACGTGTTCAATCCCGCTGTACCTTCATTCAAAATAAATAACCTGTTGTTGCAGAGGAGTGGGACTACTGCCCTGAGCGCGCCCTGACCACGGCTCTGCAGGACTGGATGGAGGAGCTGAACCGGCCGCTGCACGCAGGTCAGCCACTCTACCACACGCTGCATTCAGCAACTTCCCTGCCCTGTCCAGTTTCACACCAGTTTGCTTTCCTTTTTCTGTTTTAGTCTCGTTTCAGCCACAAAATGGCATGCTAATTTAGTGAAGTAATGGTAAAACAGATTTAGACAGAGTGTGTGTGTGGGCAGGTCGGCAGGGCCGGCAGGCAGAGACTCGCTCCTCCGGCTCCACAGCGCACCACAATGGCTCCGACAGAACCTCCGGCTTCAGGGGGACCATACCCCTGCCCGTCTTCCCCCTGGACCCCAGCTCCCCCCCCAGCTCGCCCACACAGGCCCGCAGAGAGGCCGGCACCGAGGCCGGTGACGTGGGCCAGAAGAGGAGGTGCCACCAGCCCAGTCCAGGGTGCAGGTCAGCGGCCATTGTGTCAACTCATAATGTGTAACGGTAACAAATCATGCTTTATTCAGGATTTATAAGTGCTATATGTATCGCTAAACAAAAACACTCCAGGTCTGTTTTTTGAGGAGCTGTGTAAGCTCAAAAAAGTCCTTTGTGTTGTTTTTTGCTTGATGTAGCTTAGGAAACCATTCATTTCAAAGAGCCTTTTTAAAGACGGGCTCATTTTATGTTAATTTTTAGGAAGGCAGCCAGATAAGTCATTTCATCTGAGACCTAATTTTGTAATTTGTGCCATGTCGATGAAAGTCTTTGCTACAAGTGAAGAAAAGGGGCCACTGCTTTGGATTATGCTCTGCTGTTTTCTAGTGTTTGTTCAGGTATTTCTGTAAAATTGGATAAAAACAGACAGAAAAGGTCCAGCTCTTTTCATAAATGCCATCAGATGAACTTCACATTAAAGAGCCATTAAAGTTCATTTTGAACATGAGCCTTGATGTTTGAGAGAAGAGCCAGTAAGAGCTGCACACCTTATCTTTAAAGGACCTGTATCATGCTATTTTAGCCATTCCAAAGTAAAGTATAGGCATTTATATGATATATTGTACCTCTACCACAACGGAGCACTAATTTTTGTGATAAATATAAGTATTTTCTGGAGGTATTTTTCCAACCCGGAAGACAAAACGCTTGGATTCAGTTAACTCCGCCCCCTCTCTCCGCTCATACAACTTTAGCAGTAGTAGAAATATATATAATGGCTAACACACACGCTAACACGCATTTTGATTGACTCACCGCTCTGATGATTCCATTATGTTGGTTATAAAAGTGAATCCACTTTGGTTCTGGCCAAGGTTCACCAAACATCCATCAGAGACGGTCACAGACAAACACTATTCTGGCTGATAGTCGCTGAATCCCGGAGAGAAATTCCAACTTCTGGCGAGTGGTTGCCTTCTTTAGGAAGGTTGAATAAAGTCCTATCCTCGTAGCCAAACGCGCTTTTCTCCGTGATATTATCGTTAGAAAAAAGAACAGGTGTCCAGAGTAGGTTAGAAAGAGCTCCTTCACAGCTTTCGGTGCAAATAAAACACGACATCTGCTCAGACGCTCAGGGGGTGCGTTTGATTTCCCTGCAGGGGCAGCGCGGACGCGTCAGGCACTTCCTTGTTTTTTTTTTTTTGTTTTTTTTTTTTTTACGACAGAAATAATGAAAAATCAGGCATTAGATTACAGACGTGGAGCACTTCCGTTCCGCTGTGACGACACAACTGAACATGCCAGTCGTTTACCAGGAGAGGGCGGATCAGCTGCTCAGAGCGCAGGATTCAGGAGGATTACTGAGAACTGCGTGAATGAATCCAAAAACCACTCTGGGGGTGTTTTTGATAAGGAAATAGCATAACAACATGGTTAAAAGCTCCAAAAAGTCGATTTTGCATGATATAGGACCTTTAACGCCGGCAGGTCTGAGGCTGGGGGAGGACGGGCACCAAAGACCCCTGTCCGGGCTACCACGGGGGCCAAAGGCGCTCTAACGGAGTCCCAGGTGCGTCTGCTGGTGGGTCTGCACTATCTGCCCCATGAACACGGGCCCGCCGCCCAAAAACTACTGCAGGACCTCACCTGGCTCAAGTCCAACTGCCACGCAGTCAGCGCCAACGGCAAGAAGAGCGCTCCCGAGAAGGTGAGTGAGCAGACACGACACAAACCACCTTCATAAATATATTATTCTATTTATGATGATCATAAAAACAAAAAGCAGTGCTGTGATGGAGATGTGGAGGTCACGTCCATGTCCCACCTGCCACAATAACCCAGGAATTACACCTGATGAATGAGATGGAGGGCCCGATCTTTTGTTCTTAAATGCAGACTGTAGACTAGACTTCAGCTTCAGACCTGGCAGACTCCCATGGCGATGTTACAGCAGCGCTCCCTCCCCAAGCTTTACGTCATACAGAGCGAAACAGACTGGAATATTTCCCACTACAGGGTTCGTACAGTCGTGGAAATCCTGGAAAATTCATGGAACTTTAAAATTTACAGGCCATGGAAAAGTCATGGAAAGTTTTGGTGCTTTGAGCCAAAGAAAAGGGAATAGCCGGAGGTGCTCACAGGATTTTAAGCGTTGTAGGTACCAGGTGCTCTTCAGGTGATGTGGAATAATAAATATGAAGAAAAATGTTTCCGAGGCACATCTGCATTTAGTGTTTTTTTGTATTATTAAAACACCGACGCGTTTTGACCCTAAGGTCTTTCAATCACATTGGTAAATGGTCTCAACTTATATAGCGCTTTTCCACCTACATTTGGCACTCAAAGCGGTTTACAGCAGGGAACCTCTCACCCATTCATACACCAATGTACGCAGACACTGGAGGCAAGGTGGGTGAAGTGTCTTGCCCAAGGACACAACAGCAGCGTGCACCTTCAGGAGGCGGGATTCGAACCCCCGACCTTCCGATCATGAGACAACCCGCTCTACCGTCTGCGCCACCGTCGCCCCTTGACAAAGACCTTGACCTTGCCTTGACAAAGACCACTAAATCCAGATGTTCTCCATATTTACAAGAGGTAGCCTGTTATGGAATAAATTAACATAGTTCTGTTTTCTGGTTCTAGATGACAAATATTTTACTATTGTAGCGAAAAAAGTATTGTTCAGGTATCGGTATTGTAAACCAAGTATTGAAGTACCGGTATTGGGAAGAATGTAACAGTAGCAGCCCTAGTTCTGAGCCCTGTGGGGTGAAAAGCAGACGGAGGGACTCACTGCTCTCTTCTTGGCCTTCAGATGGAGGAGTGGCATGGTCGGGCCTCCAGGTTCCTGTCCCTGTGTGAGGACATCGCGGAGCTCCACTGCAGTGTGGTGGGCGGAGCTAACCGTGCGGTTCTCTACGACCTTTACCCTTACGTGTGGGACCTCCGGAACACTGCGCTGGTGGCCAAGGCCTTCATCTACTGGCTGGGTGAGCACGGCACTCCAAAACATACAGTTTTATAAGATAATCATGGTAAAGGTTTCAATTATCGTCGACGAAACTGGGAGGATTGAGGTCATGAGATTCAGTACCACGAGCTCCAAAGAAGCAAAAACGTGGGTCTCGGTCGGTTAAGACAAACTCTGAATTAGTGTTGTCGCGATACTAAAATTTCGAACTCAATTTTCATACTGAAAATAAAACTACATTTTTGATACTGATTTTTATACCACGGCAAAAACAAAAGTCCCCTTTTTAAATACAGTATATACTATATTTGCTGTAGGAAACGTGTGTCTCTTTTTCCATCTGCCCTGTATTATCTACATTACTCAACACTACTGTATATTTGCTTATTTGGAAACACAGAGTATTGATACCTGCTCAAATTGAACTTTTAGTATAAATTTTGTATTGAGGAATTATTTTTTTTAACAAACTTACTTTGAAGTGGATCATTTGATTTGCAGTGTTGGGAACGTTACTTTAAAAAAGTAATTAGTTATAGTTACTCACTACTTGTTCCAAAAAGTAACTGAGTTAGTAACTGAATTATTCTATAATAAAAGTAACTTGTTACCAGGGAAAATAACTTTGTGTTACTGTTAAACAAAAAGTTGCTTTATGTCAAAGAATTTAGATTTTTTTTTTAGTAGTTTTCACAAGTCAGTGTAAATGAGTAGAACAGACATGTATGTCCTATCATGTCAAAAAAGATGTTCATAGTAACTGAATGAACTGAATGAACTGGGGGGTAGAGTGGGGGAGGCCCAGTGACTGAATGGTATTGACCTGTATATTATTGTAGGAATACGGCCGTATTCAAAGGCCTCTCCCCTGCTCTCCCTGCTCCTGCAGCATGAAACACAGTGAGCTAACACCAGAGCGAATCATTCAGCCCAAATGTAACGTGCCACTTTGTTTTCCCGGTAACGTTAACGGCGTTGTAACGATGTAATGAATTCAATTACTCCGTTACGCTGCCAGAATTATACTTAAACGCCGTTATTCCCAACACTGTTGATTTGTGAATGCGACTGAGCTGGAGAGCGGAACAAAACCAGGAAGCGAAAGTTGCAGGAATAATAAAGATTGGTTAATACAAAATGTACACCAAAACTGAGCCACGACTCGTAAATATAAGGTAGAAACCTTTGACATAAGCAGCGACAGAGGCCAGTGAGCAAAACTGTAAATGTCAAGCCCTCTTCAGACCTTTTTGGTCCTTGCTCCGCCTCTGTTTCCCTCAGACGGTAGTCGTAGGTAGTTTTCGTCGTCTCTGCCTCCGAGTCGCCTCACCGGTAGCCTTCGCAGTTGTTTCTTGTGAAGAAAATCAGATATAAGCGTGTTTCTTGTTCACTGTTTTTCCTGTGGACGAAAGAAGAAAATGTTGCCGTCTCAGGTGTGAATGCGACTTTAGGTTTCGGTTACTGTGTGTATCCAGGGCAACATGACTCAAAAAGGGTGATGAAAAATGAAACGTTGAAAAGTGTACGTTTGTTTGTGATGTAAACACGCACTAATGGCGCTGATATTACGGGTGTGTCTGTGTGTCAGATGGCCGTGTGATGAGTGACGGCTCGGCCCTGGGCTCCTGGAGGAACTGCTTCCACTGTGAGTAACAGAATTTGCATGTTCCCCTTGTGTTGGGGCGGGTTTTCTGCGTAGGGCTGCACAATATATCAATATTATTGTTATATCGAGATTTTAGTGCCACACGATAGAGGATCAGGCAATATTAGCAGAAGACTTATTTTTTGTGAATGCGCTCCCTGACAGGGTGTTTGGATCAGCCTGTCCTACAATGAGGCAAACTGGACTAACTTTATTTTATCAAGGAATGTCTCTCCTGCCTGGTGCGCATCCATGGTCTATCCATGTCATGTCTCCTCGGTAAATACAACTGAAACACTAAGTGCTTGGGGTCCCCGTACCCCTGGTTGGGAAACACTGCTATACAACAGCTTCTGACAGGTGTCCCAGCTGTACTGAAGGGGCTTTTAAAATACTTTGATTTAGAGCAAGGGGCAGGTTTGCTCTGTCGGGGGCGAGAGTCAAACAATAGCCAAGCCTCCCCATGGTGAATACTTTTGTACATTATATAGACCTAAAAGGGTGGCAGAGATTCTCATGGGGAATAATATTATGGAGGTCTAGAGCGATGGTTCTCAACTGTTATGTTGTCAGGATTAGGGATGGGACGATAATGACATTTTGTGTCACGAATATCTCAGACAAAGTAATTGTGATTAACAATATTATCACGATATTTGCCTATGGTTTAAGTATAGAACAAAAACCAGCGGATCTTTTCATGGCTACAATCGAGAGCTGGCTTCATAAGGCAGCACTATAGGAATGCAAAAGAACCAAATTGAAGATTCAAGGCTTAGGTCTTGTCAGCAGCACATTGGTGTATTTAGCGATTATCTTCTAGCACCATAATCTGAGGATAAGCCGGGACCCAAATAAGAATTGAAATTGTTATATGTAATGTCATATATTTCTCACTCAAATTATTGCTTAAAATGAGCCCATAAAGAAATGATGATCAAAGCAACCCAATAACATTAACTTAGAGTCATGTGCATTTCAGAAACTGTTTGTAGAGGTCTCAACAACACACCTTATGCACATGAGTGATAGAGAAGTAGTTCCTGCAGAGAACTTTATCATTTTAGAATTATGAACTTTCAAATTGCATTCTTTATTAAACATTCTCAAGTCCTCTTTTGCAAAGGGTAAAAAAAAAATGAATATAAAATGAATTATAAAATGTGAAGATGGGCTCTGCAGAGGTTACATAAGGCTGTCTAAGTGTCCATCAAATATGCATGTTTCTTTCAATAATAAAGCCCCATCTCTGAAACCAAGCATCGTATTTTCATATGACTGCTCTGAGTGTGTCGTCTTCATGTGAGACAAACTCTGACCATGTTTAAATCCAGGCTGAAAACTGTTCTTTTAGCCGTGCGTTAAAAGCACTCTTTGCTGTTTATGTAAATATTGAATTGAACTCAGTACATGGATGTTTTATGTAAGTGTGAAGCACTTTGACTGGCCTCGTGAATGAATTAAGCTCAACAAATGAAACTTGCCCCGCCTTACTTTGTGATGTCACTGTGCAGGGTGTGGCCAGAGCACAGGCGTCGACCAGGGGGTGGAGTCGGAGCCGTGGGTCTTCAAAGGGGGCGTGTCCGGCGAGGTGCAGGTACGTCCGCCAATGTATATACAGTATGTATGTGTTTACATTATTAAGGAGGAGTTTCAATTATTGTGTACCTTTTAAAGTGATTGCCTGTAAGATTGCAAGGTGTGCATAGAGTGAGAGTGAAGTTTGAAGGTGAAAAATCAAGTTCCTGCCTAAAAGTCCACTAAAATGAGGACCTCTTAACCCCCACCTTAGCCAAGCACATTTTCTCCAGCTTTACCCAAATCTAAAAGCTTTTTGACTGGAGAGCTTACAGCCGATATAGGCCAGTGTAATGCCTCATTTGAAAGCTAAGACCAATAAAGACAGCTGCTTAGCGTCTGTTCTTTCACAGCCGAAGTTATGCAAATGATCCATGTGCCTTAAGTTTCGTTCTTGTAAAATGTAAACAAAAGTGCGTAATGTTGCTATAGGTTCATAGATGTTCTACAGTAAAACGTTTAGGTGCTGCTGTAGCTCTAACACTGCATGGCCTGCTTTATACTTTCAAATATTTAGGATCTAGCTCAAATTTTCATTGAATGAAACGTCACGCAGCAAAACTGCCAATCATTTCCTACAAAACTCATCTAAGCTTTCTTCCTAGTTATGATGGTCGTATTTGGTTGCGTTTTGATCACATTTTGGTTGCTTATTGGACATGTTTTGGTCCCATTTTTGTGGCTTGATCACAGTTACAAAAAACGACCAAAACTCAATGAAAATGTGATTTAAAATTAAAACGCAACAAAACGACTAAAACGTGATAACAAGGAAGCAGCTTAGATGAAGTTTCCTGGTCTTAGCTTTCAAATGAGGCGTTACATTGGCCTATAGGCTCTCCAGTCAAAAAGCTTTTAGATTTGGGTAAAGCTGGTAAAGCTAAGGTGGGGGTTAAGAGGTTAAGTAAAGCACCCACCCCCTCCCTCCTGATTGGTCCTGACAGACCGCTTCACAGGAAAGCTTGTCTCATTGGTCAAAGTGACAGCCCGGGGATTCGGATTAGTGTCTGTAATCAGCAAAAATAGGGATTTTATAGAAAATATGATTATTTCATATTTTTATATTACATCAAATGTCAGACCCGAGCAGTCAATCTATTGAATTTGTAAAAGATTTAAGCTTACAGACTGTCACTTTAAAGTAGTGAGTCCATACAGTATACTGAAGCTGCTGTGTTTGCAGATGCTTCTACCAGTGGGTGGCAGCACTGAGCTCTTCACACACCCTCCTCCTCTGTTCCCCACCTCCCGCCTCTACAACATCAGGCCCTACCACAGCAAGGACAAGGTAACCACAGCAGAACACCTGCAGCAGTATGTGCCTCACACCAAGGTCATGGGTTTGATTCTTGGACCAAGCCAAGTTTGCTTGTATGGGGGAAAACCTCTCAACCCAAAACATACATAATAGATCAATCCTAGCAGCAGCTGTACTATACCTGCTCACTTCTACTGACAGGTCACTCTAGCAGTGGTGTAGGTCAAATACAATATACATTTCCCTATAAAGTAAAAACAACAACAACAAAAAACACATAAAAACTACAAAATCAGGCTGCATCTAAAACGTGTCTCCTTCCTCCTGTTCTTTCACATTTGAGGTTTATGAGGTCGACCTTGAGGAATATTTTGCAGTGAGGAACAGCAGCTCCTTCAGCAGAGGGAACAACCTGGAAGTGACGTTGTACAATATACGCTCTATCTCCTCCTGCAATGGATTCAACGACAATTACCAACCTGGACAATATAATCTGAGCAACTTCACCACTGTCCGAATAATGTGTTAAGTAAACAATTCTTTATAAACTGCACTGTTCAATTATCACTGACTCTGAAATCAACTGTAATCCCGGTTTTGCCTCGTCTGGCATCATCTTCCCTCATGACGAGTATCGGCTCATTTATCTCCCATTTCGTAAAATGATCCGTGCGTTCTGAGCGTAGTTTCTGTCTCTGTCAGATTAAAAAGTGTGTAAAGAAAAAACAACACAGTCACTGTCTGATAACGCTCCATTTTGTAAAGAAAAAAACAGAACAGGAAGTGGAGTTTAATCAACCAATCAGAGAAGTGTGTTTCTTGTTCACTGTTTTTCCTGTGGACGTTTTTGATACAGCGCCCCCACAGGCTGCAGAGGAACTGCATTTAGAATGTTAGTTTGATTGATAAACAATGTTGCAACTTTGGTCCCCAATCGACTGAGTCCCAGGTATGAATGCAACCTTAGTCGCACCAGCCAAAAAATGCATAATGAAGAAGAAAGAAACATATATTCGTCGCTCTGGAGTGTAAGTCGCACCAGCCTTGGCAACTACCTGGGCAGTGAGGAGTAACTGCACCGTTTACAAGCCTCTCCCGGCATCACATTATTCAAGTAACCATTTGCAAAGAGTCACCTCTGCTTTTCAACAGTCCCTTACAAGTTTCTCGCTCACTCCAAACTTTACCGTTTTTATTTTTATTTTCAGTGGCACAGTAAGTAAGTGCCTGCTTATTTGTCATTGTACAACCGTACAATAACAGTATCAGATATTGATACACAAGCCTAGAGCGCCCTCTAGCAGGTGTGAAAATAACACAATGTGAAATTATATTTTTTTTATATATAAGTTGCACCCCCAGCCAAGCTATGAAAAAAAAGTGCGACTAATAGTCCGGAAAATACAGTACAGCTCCCTTCATTCCCTCCTGCACTGACACATTTGGATGCTGCTTGTCCCGGCTGATGATGATGCATGTCCGGGTCAACGATGAGGAGAAGGAGGTTCCTGACTGAGCCTCTTTACACTTTTTAGATGCAGCCTGATTCTAACCCTGCTAGCAAGTTCCCTGGAGTTACACAACACATCACAAAAATATTTCAATATCAGCAGATCAGTCATCCATATTGTGAAACCTAAATTAAACAGCTGAAAAAGCTAGCCCTTATTTAATTCTTTTTTTAATTTCTCATATTATGCAGCCTTAATAACCGCCGCCAAACATCTCTGGTGCTCATTGTGTTAACGTCCTGTCTGTTCTCAGCTAACGCCCTGTCTGTTCTCAGCTAACGTCCTGTCTGTTCTCCGCTAACGTCCTGTCTGTTCTCAGCTAACGTCCTGTCTGTTCTCAGCTAACGCCCTGTCTGTTCTCAGCTAACGTCCTGTCTGTTCTCCGCTAACGTCCTGTCTGTTCTCAGCTAACGTCCTGTCTGTTCTCAGCTAACGTCCTGTCTGTTCTCAGCTAACGTCCTGTCTGTTCTCAGCTAACGTCCTGTCTGTTCTCAGCTAACGTCCTGTCTGTTCTCAGCTAACGTCCTGTCTGTTCTCAGCTAACGTCCTGTCTGTTCTCCGCTAACGTCCTGTCTGTTCTCCGCTAACGTCCTGTCTGTTCTCAGCTAACGTCCTGTCTGTTCTCCGCTAACGTCCTGTTTGTTGTCAGCTAACATCCTGTCTGTTCTCCGCTAACGTCCTGTCTGTTCTCAGCTAACGTCCTGTCTGTTCTCCGCTAACGTCCTGTCTGTTGTCAGCTAATGTCCTGTCTGTTCTCCGCTAACGTCCTGTCTGTTGTCAGCTAACGTCCTGTCTGTTCTCAGCTAACGTCCTGTCTGTTCTTAGCTAACGCCCTGTCTGTTCTCAGGTGGAGTTGTACAGAATGGTGCGTCAGCTTCACCTCCGCGCTCAGGCCGGTCAGGAGTCCTCCGCTCATCCCGACCTCATAGGAGACAGGTGCGTGCAGAAGGGTACAAATTTAAGCGACAAAAAGCTCATAAGATGGACATAATAGTAGTTTTTGGAAATTCTGATAATACAGAGAGGTTGAAATTAAACTTAAATGAAAATAATCAATGCATCATGTAGCCAAATTTGAATAGGAACCTCTCCTTTTCTGTCCGCTCCATCCGTGCAGGTGTCTGGGAGCGTGCCTGGCTCTGTGCCCGGAGTACAGCTTTGTTCTGGAGGATGAGCTGGGCTGTGTGGGCTGTGTGCTGGGGATCCTGGACGTGCGCTCCTTCTCAAAGAGGTGTCAGGCCAGCTGGATCCCTGCCATGAGGGACAAGTACCCCCCCAGAGCCGGCAGCACACACGGCAACATACAGGTACTGCAGATGGGGTCAGACTTAAAGTACCATTGATTTATTCATTAATCAGGACAATGTAGTCCTAAAGGAAAAAGCAACTTTACAAAGTGCAATATATACAGTGTGGATAATCATACAGTCATAGTTCAAAGATTCAAAGATCCAAAGATTTTTATTAGTCGATTCATTTGTCAATGAATTGAAATGATCGTTCTCTCGTCCTTGGTTGTGGAGCAGGGGGTGGGGAGTGAGAGTTGAAAGCACAGGGGGGGCAGAGAAGGGAGGGAGTTCAGCTTCCTGACAGCCTGTTGGATAAAACTGTTCTTCAGTCGACTGGAGCTGGCCCGTGGATTCCGCAGTCTCCTCCCTGAAGGCATTACCTTGAAGAGACTATGTGATGGGTGCGTAGGGTCCCTGGTGATTCTGACGGCTTTGCGGGTGAGACGGGTGGAGTACATGTCCTTAATGGAGGGGAGAGGAGCTCCACAGATCTTCTCCGCTGCTCTCACGATGCACTGGAGGCTCCTTCGGCAGGAGGCAGTGATGGCATTGTGCCACACAGTGATGGAGCTGGTCAGGATGCTCTCTATAGTCCTTCTGTAGAAGAACCACACAGTGATGGAGCTGGTCAGGATGCTCTCTATAGTCCCTCTGTAGAAGTTGCAAATAACGGAGGCTGGGACTCTGGTTCTTCTCAACTTGCAGAGAAAGTAGAGACGCTGATTACTTCTCTTGACCAGTGATGTAGTGTGGTCCAGGAGAGGTTCTCTGTGCACACCCACGAACTTAGTGCTGGTCACCCTCTCCACTGCAGCACCGTTGATTGTTAGAGGAGCACAACAAAAGTCTCTTCAAAAGTCCACAACAATCTCTTTTGCCTTCTCCACATTTAGAGAGAGATTGTTCTGTGTGCACCACATGGCCAGACTGCTCACCTCACTCCTGTAGTTTGACTCGTCTCTGTTGTTGTCGTACTTTGGAGCACAGTCATGGGTCAGCCGAGTGAACAGGAGGGGGCTCAGCACACAGCCTTGGGGAGCCCCCGTGTTCAGTGTGATGGTTCTGGAGGACTTTTCGCCGACACGTACAGCCTGTGGTCTCCCCGTCAGAAAGTCCAGCAGCCAGTTGCACAGTGATGTGTTGATCCCCAGGTGGAGCAGTTTGTGTATTAGCTGCTGTGGGATTATAGTGTTGAATGCTGAGCTAAAGTCTAAAAACAGCATTCTAACGTAGGAGTCCTTTGTTTCAAGGTGAGTGAGGGCTGAATGAAGCGCAGTGGAGAAGGCATCTTCAGTTGAGCGATTGGACCGGTAAGCAAACTGGTATGGGTCCAGGGTGGGAGGGAGAACAGACTTGATATGTTCCATGACGAGCCGCTCGAAGCACTTCATAAGAATTGGAGTGAGTGCTACTGGGCGGTAGTCATTAAAGCAGGAGGGTGGGGACTTCTTTGGCACCGGAATGATGGTGGTCGCTTTGAGGCACGTTGGGACCACAGCCTGCTGCAGAGATGTGTTAAAAATGTCTGTGAAGACTTCAGTGAGTTCCTCAGCGCAACCTTTCAGTACACGACCTGGTATGTTGTCTGGACCCGGTGCTTTGTGTACGTTGATCCTGCTCAGAGATCTTCTCACACTCTCTGGAGATAGCTTCAGCACTTGGTCTTCAGGAGGGGGTGTTGACTTTTGTGCCGGGGTTCTGTTGAGTGCCTTGAAGCGAGCAAAGAATTCATTTAGAGTGCTCAACAGAGAGGTGTCACTGTCACAGGTTTGTGGAGGAGGCCTATAGTCTGTGATAGTCTTTATTTTCTCTTTGGCAGAACGGTGGCGCAGCGGTTAGCACTTGTGTCTGCGTTAGGGATGGGAATCTTAGGCCTCTGTCCGATACGATTTGCATCTCGATACACCTGCCACGATCCGATTCATTTAAGATGCATCTTGCGACACCAGAGCTGCGATGCGATTCGAATCATCACTATGACCACGATGCATCTCGATCCACACATCTGTGACCACCACCAGCCCGATACGATTCGATTTAGGACAATTATCACGATGCATCTCGATGTTTCGCCATCCACTCTATGCTTGATGCAATGACTCAATAGAACCACCTCAAATAAATTAAGATTTGACAAATAGTTACAATTATTGAGGCCTTGAATTGATACCTTTTTTAAATGTTTTGTATCCCATATATTCTATGGGTTTATCCACCGTAAGATTTTTTTTCTTTCGTTTTTTCAACATTTTTGGAGGGACAATTATTGTTAATCTATGAACAGTCTTGTTCAAATTAAAAAGGCGATTGTGTGAATTATTTCCACATTAATAACACACTCAGAAAAGCTCACATGGTTATGCTAATGAATGGGCGGGTCTTCCTTTGCCTCAGCGCAGTCGCACGTGTACTCCCACCTGGCTCAAATACAGTGCAGTAAAGTGGATTTCTGGACTCTTTCTGGACTCTTTACGCTTGTAAGTGAACACAATGACTTAGGCAAATGAAGATGGCTGATCATGGCGATGTTTGTCTGCGTTTGGCTTCCTGCAACTTTTCATCGCGTTCTGCACACAAGACGTCCTTGATTCAACACAGCGCTGCGGCCAACCCAACTCCATACCGCCGCGGAGGTGTTTCTGTCGCTCTCAGCCTGAAGTTTACCGGTAAAACACACGTGCTCCTCGTAGGAGGAGCGTCACACACGCACGTAAATGGCGCGCGCAGTGGCAAGAGGGGCTTTGCAGCCGTAACGTATCTAGATTAAATCGATATGAGCGCGTAAAATCCGATGCATCTTGTGTTTATCCTCTGAACTGCATCGATCTGTGGCTTCTCTGCCGATGCACTCGCATCTCTCGTGCGCAAATCCGTGTATCGATACAAATCGGTTATTCGTCCCATCCCTAGTCTGCGTAGGTTTCCTCTGGGTACTCCCCTACCATTAAAAACATGTACAATAGGTTTCCTCTGGGGCCAGGACTCCCCTGAAAAAGAGATTCCTAATCTCAGTGGGATTATCCTGGTTAATCAAAGGTCAATACATAAAATATAACAAAGGTTTAATAAATAAATTATCCCCTCCCGCCGAGTGTCTCTGCTGTCTCTGAAGTGATCAGTTATCTTTTTGGAGTACTGCTTCTTGGCTTTTTTGATGCTGCGGGACAGGTTGGCCCTAGCTGTCCGCAGTTTCTCCTTGTCACCAGATTTGAAGGCAGCATCCCGGACCCTCATGAGCCTAAGGACTTCACTTGTAATCCAAGGTTTCTGGTTGGACCTGATAATGATGGTCTTAGAGTCTGTAACATCCTCAGTGCACTTGGTGATGTAGGCAGTGACAGTCTCTGTATACTCCTGGAGATCAGTGATATTGTTGTGAATGCCAGCCTGCTTGAACATAGCAGTCCCTGAGTTTCTCTAAGGAGCAGCGGGCTCGAGTGGAGAGCAGGGCTTTGTCAGGCCCAACTTCTGCTGTGTTCCTGCACTTGGAGGAGACGGGCCACTCTTTTGAGGACAGAGGCACACGTCTGTTGGACAAGGAGACGTGGTTTGAGAAAGGGGTCAAGGAGGCCATAAATGAGAGAACCATGCGCCCGGCCATCAACAGACGAGGTTTTGTCTCAGGTTCCAGCTCCAACACCTGGGACAGAGCCATCCGGAGGATGCCCCAGACACGGCCTGGATGGCTCTGAGGATTCACCATCCACATCCATGTATATATCTAGTGGGTGTGGTCACCACAAACAACAGCTCTGAGCTGAAGCCCGCAGTTGTTGCATCCTTTGGCGATGCGCCGCATCTGGTTCATACTCTCTCCAATTGATTCTGAATAGTAAATATTATGCAGTACACTTTTTTAAACCTCGTAGCTGACCTCCATGAGGTTCCTGCAAACACATTGCAGGAAAGGCTGTCCCCTGTGTCCATGAATATAACTGTTTGAATGTGGCTCTCTGCTGCCCCCTGTGTTTGTGAATATACCTGTCTGAATGCAGCTCTCTGCTGCCCCCTGTGTCCGTGAATATAACTGTCTGAATGTGTCTCTCTGCTGCCCCCTGTGTCCGTTAATATAACTGTCTGAATGTGTCTCTCTGCTGTCCCCTGTGTCCATGAATATACCTGTCTGAATGTGGCTCTCTGCTGCCCCCTGTTTTTGTGAATATACCTGTCTGAATGTGGCTCTCTGCTGCCCCCTGTTTTTGTGAATATACCTGTCTGAATGTGGCTCTCCGCTGCCCCCTGTGTGCCTACAGGACCTGGTGCAGCAGATGCAGGAGGACCAGGGAGAGTACCCGGACTCACTTCTCTACCACTTCCCCTCCCAGCTGCGACTGGACGCGCTGCCTGAGCTGGTGGACGTCAGCGTGAGCCGCACTCTGCTGACCGCTCTGCTCACTGCACTCAAGGCTAACGGTCAGCACGCACCTACATTGCAATCAAATCAGGCAGCGTATGCAGAACTGTCACAGCGCCCTCTCCTGTTTGCACCGGCTTTTTGAGTAGTCAAAAAATATGATTCATTTTTACATTTTATCTATCATTTTTATTTCTACAAAAATAAAAGTAATCTCAAGTAAGATTAACTTGACCTAAAAAGTCATATTACTCAGGTAGAAGTAAAAAAAAAAAAAAAACAGAGTGAAAATACGACTTGAGTACTATTTAATTCTAATAAGAAATGTTGTGTTCATAGAATTACTAACTTCTGTGTGTCTTTGCTCTTTCTTCTCTGCCATTTTTCTACTGGCCTTAAACGTTTGATCGGGACTGTGTATTGCCATAGCATTTGTTGTTTGATTAAAAAGTGTAGGTCAGAAGAAGGGAAACATTCATGTTACATGTGTTATCGTAAGAAACATACAATAATTTAAAATGACAAAATTAGCAAAAGAAACAATAACGGTGTTCTTCCAAACCACAAACAACTGTTTGGATTCACCGTTGTAAAAAAACACTGCAAACAGCAGAGGGCGCTGTTACTGAAGTTTCACCCTACTCCTACATTCAGCAAAGAGCCCCACTTAAAGGGACGGGCTGCTTAAAAGTTAAATAATCAGTAACATGTGTGCATACATAGGTTTATGAATGAGAGTGTGAATAGGTGAGTGGTTCCTTGATCTAAAGTAGGGCAGGGCCATTTTGGGAACAAAATCATCACGATTATTTCCCCATATTGATCGAGCTAGATTTTCGATTCGATTTCTTTGTTTGTTTTAATGAGAAAAAACAATTAATGGGGCCTACCCTGGACTATCAAGTAAATAGATGCTGTGGTCAGACTGAAAACTGCAGCAGCAAAGACAAGCTCCACCTCACAGAACACGACACCCCCAGTTCACCCCTCACCTGCTCCACATAAACACAAACATCTGCAAAGGAGCTCCAAAAACATAGAGTGTTTGAAGAATATGGCAGCGAGCGCATGGTCTGTGTTTGGAGCCACACAAGGCCACGACTTTACACAGGTGCATAAAGAAATACTAGTCAACATTTATAAGTATAAAAGATGGCTCAAACGTACAATTCACTGTCAGAAGTCCAGCTAATCCACTCTCATTTCGGATGCAAATATAGCTATAATTTTCGGTAAATTTGTTCCTCTGACGGCTCTTCACGTGTTTCTGTTTTGCCCATTAGACGAGTTAGCGCGAGTTTGGGACTGATTTTACACTTAAATTCACCAGCTCGGCAGATTCTCTTCCTATGCTGCATGCCTTCCTGTTTGTTCGTCTGAGTACAGGTATTCCCTGGGATTGACCTGACAGGCGCTACAGCATCGTGGCGTCCAGATTCTTTTTCCCAAAATGCAACAGGATTGGCCATTTATGGCACCACACGATTATGGAGATCGACCGTTATTAAAATTGCGATTAGATTCAAATGCTTTGAGAGCCTTATAAATAGGGACCAGCTTTACTGTATGTCTCGTAATGTGCAGCGATTGGCACAGCTGCTGATGCGTGGTTGACAGGTGACAGTGGACAGGTGACAGTGGACAGGTGACAGTGGACAGGTGACAGTGGACAGGTGAGGAGAGGTCCTATGGTGCCCATAGGATCCACGTACTGCTCCTTCAAACGTAGTCTCTAGGGCAGTGGTTCCCACCCTTTTTTGTCTACCATAGCTCTTGAGTCGTTCATTTACACTCCGAGCTCCCCTTATCTCGAGGATCAAGACATTTTTACAAAGTGATTAACTAAACTCACATTATTCATTATTTAGTAGAGTGTTACGCTCACAATAAAGCTCACATACTCCCAAACCCGAACTTCTTTCTGAAAAACAGAATTGAGACTAAGACGGGTCCGAACGCAGCTAATGGACGTCACCCCCGCAGGACAACACTTAAACGAATGCAAACTAACCCCAACCTTAAGGATGGTGGAGTTTACTATGTTGCGGGTAAAAAGTGACTCTCCATCGGCTGCATTTAGACCTTCTTGTTGAAAATACCTTGTCTTTTCAAGTAACCCCAGGGGAGACACTGGGCAAACTTTCTTGGGACCTTCTTCTGTAAAATGTAATTGGCACTTATAATAATTCTACAATCTGCTTTAATTATGTTATTTTGGATGCTGTGTGTTGATATATGCTGTTTTCAATCAAAAATACGTCATGTTCAATGTCAGAAATGTTAAAAAATATTGTCTCAAAAAAAATCATCTCGCGACCCCCACTTTGGGAAACACTGCTCTAGGGCACGGGTTCTCAAACTGTTTTGGCTGGGGTCCCAAAATTTGACACGTAAACTCAGAATCCCCCCGTATAAAGTTATTGACTCTGATGCTACTTTCGGACAGAAAATCCTTATAAAATGATGTATTGAATGGATTTCACAAACGACATGCTGTTTTACACTCAAAAATATACAAAAAACGATGGAATTTGTTCTCCTTTTCTTTCTTGAAATCCTCGGGCGACCCCCACTTTGCTGTAGGTGCAACAATGTCCCCGCCACGGCCCTGATTTGATCTTCTGTCTCTCGGGGCTTGAGCAGTCCGCAGTAGCGAGGCCAAAGTGTGCCAGCCCAGTGCTCCTGACAGTGTACGGTGTTGCCCGCAGGTTCCCAGGGCGCGTTCTGCGAGGTGCAGCCCACCGACCGCCAGCGCCTGGAGTTCCTCACCAAACTGGGCTTCCTGGAGATCCTGCGAGGAGAAGCCAGGAGCCGCGAGGGCGTGGTCATGGGCCGCCTGTTATGAGCCCCGCCCGAGACCCCCTGCTCTGAGCCCTGACCACACACTCACACACAAACAGACACACACACACGCACACACACACGCACACACACACACACACACACACACACAAGGACGAGGCTACAGGGCCGCCCGCCGCGCACTCTCTAACACACGAGCACTGCATCTACAGCCAGCCTGTGTGGACGAGCAACTCAAAACGGAAAAAAGAAAAATGGCAGTAATGACTTTTTCTTCCATTTTTATGCTTTGAAAAGGCTAATAAATGAAGCATCTGCTCATTTGTGGCAGTGTAATATATTCAACATGTAACTTAAATCATGGTGGTGTCGGGATCCACCGTCATCATGAAACGACATAATGTTGTGACAGCGGTTAGCACTCGTACTTCACAGCTAGAAGGTCCGGGTTCAATTCCCACCTGGGACAAAGCCTTTCTGTGTGGAGTTTGCGTGTTCTCCCCGTGTCAGCGTACCACTAAAAACATGTACAATGGGCCAGGATGTTTGAGAGTGCGCATGGGGGACGACGGATGGAAATTGGCCCAAGGCTACAAAAATGTGGTGTGGCTTGTTTACATGCATGAGACCCATGTATGTTCATTAACATGCACTGTCCAGACCAAATAAACCAATACATAAATACATAAATAAATGAATACGAATTCCCGGACACATTTGGATAAAATAAACGTTTGGGATTCATAAACTCCTCCTTTGCTTCACACTCGCATTT
Organism: Proterorhinus semilunaris; assembly: GCA_021464625.1. Taxonomy (NCBI): domain Eukaryota; kingdom Metazoa; phylum Chordata; class Actinopteri; order Gobiiformes; family Gobiidae; genus Proterorhinus; species Proterorhinus semilunaris. The sequence continues at coordinate 357,312 of JAJBBP010000037.1, read as the reverse complement.
AGCAGTTGATTTATGATATTGTTCTCCTAAATTAGACACTGTACTGTCCGTACAAATTATTGTTGAATAAAAATGCAAAAAGTATCTCATCCCTCACCTAAGGATGGAAAACTGCAATAAGCCTAACCAGCTGAAATCATAATAAAAACAATCGTTTGAACAGACTCAGGTCATGTTTTTATGCATTTTCAGTCGATTAATATTGAAATAAATGTTTTCTAGGACAGGCTCGTGACCCACTGGAACGGGTTTTATGACAAACACAGACTTATTTTTAATCTGGTCCCTTGCAATAAGACAAGGGAGCACTATTAGTAAGAATCTAAACTGAACTGTCCATGTTGTTTCGGATTGAAATCAGAAAAAAAAAATCATAATTTTTACAACATTGCTGTTGCATTGTTGCTGCTGACGTGTGGGAGGACACTGTCAGAGGTAATTTGTAAAAGATACCCTAAAATAAGTCAAAGATGTGGGTCAGGGTCATTTTCACACTCGCACTTTATTTGGGACAATCTCCGGATAATGGGAACAAAACTAGTAAACAGAAAAAGTGCCAATTGTTCCTGTACGTGTGAAAAGGATTATTATGAATAACGATGTTCTCGTCCACACTGCGCTCTTACTGATGACAGTTTACATGTTAACTAGCTCAATGTTTACATGCATGACCTCACCGAGTACTCACACCACACCGGCACATTTCGATGCAATACTCCCATGAGAACATCTGCACCCGTCCTGGTGGTTCTGACGAACAGCGCATGCACATCCACACACTTTCACAGAACTTTGCGCATGGGAATTATGCAGTAAAATAGTTCCAATAGTTTACAAATGTTCGTTTGGAAAAGATACCTCTCCGTTTTGATAATTCTGTTGGTGTAAGTGTCTGTGTCCCGCTGTATGTCGTCACTTTGCCTCCAACACCAAAAGAAGCACACTGCGAATGTCCACTTTTCTAAGACGTTGGCACAATGATATTTATAAGTTTTCTTTTGTATCAGCAACAGTAAGGCACTTTTTGTACCATGTCCCGCACTGCAAAAGTGAATATCCATTTCATTTCCATTTGAGGATCTACTTTTGAATTCTCACCAAATGGATGTTTTTGGTTTGTTTTTTATTCATTTGCACTTCAGCTGCCCTGGGTCTGAAAGGTGGAAACATGGCCCCCCTCCGCCTGGGGCCGTTCTCACACATTGAACTGTTTTCGCTTCAAAGTTAGTCCAGTCGCATTCACAAGCTCTCGCTCCAAAAGCATCAAACCCTGAAGTCACTGGTCAGTTCTCTGTCCCGGTTAAAGACAGGGAGGCTGAGGAGAAACGCTCCTCCTCCACATACTGTATAGTTCCAAATCAGCTCCCGTTAGAAGCTACCAAACTCTTCCACGTTGTCCCTATTTAAATACAGTTACGTGACGTGTTACACTACAAAGTATAGTAACACAGAAATGTAACATGTCGATTTTCTCAGCGGATAAAAAGGGGGTACTATATTGTGAGGCGTAATAATACGAGGAGCACTACGTCCGCGCACTAACTCCTAAAGACTTCTCTCCCGCTCACTACAAGTCACGCTGCTTCTATTGACGGAAGTGAGCGGGGGAGAAGTCTTTAGGAGTTAGTGCGCGGACGTAGTGCTCCTCGTATTATTACGTATTATTTGGAACTATACAGTATGTGGAGGAGGCTGCGTTTGTGCTCCGTTTGCGTGACAGAGCGCACGGACAAAGACCAGACAGGTACATATCAACTAGTCTAAGGTAAGGTAAGAACATATGTCAGTATGTAAAAACGGTGGCCTATTCCTTTAATATTATAAATGTAGTCGACTTTACATTTATAATATTTCATATAATGATATTTAATCAAGGTCCTCAAAGCTCAGAGCTGTTCCTTTGATGGACATGAGGCTCTTTCAAACTGTCTTTGGAAGATTTGATGATTTTAGTCTCTTTTCATTTTTATCCATATTTTAGCCGAAGAAAAATATCTGCATATCTTTTTAGTCTGATTTTTCACTAAAATGATGATGAAATATTTTAGTCGACAAAGTTAACACCGGTTCACACACACATGCCCCGCCCAGAGCCTACAATACAATACGATATGATCCACTTCATTAAATTCAGTTCCTCAGCTGCACGCATCAGTCACACATAAAAACAACAGATTAAAAACGTGATTTGCCCGTGAGTGAAAACGCCCCCAGATGCCAAAATAAAGAGTATCTTTATTAAAAATAATTTTCCTGAGGAGGAAGTCAAAAGTAAAACATGTATTACTCAATTAAGAGTAAATAAAGTATCTATGAATAAAATATCTGACACTTTTGATCATGTTTTGGTTTTTGAATCCACCCTCTCAGTTTCCGCTGTCTAGCACCGGGCCTAGCGAGAAATGGGGTGAAGAAATGACCTCGTGCAGCTATGGGGCAGTTCTGTTCTCATTTCCAAACGTCTGATTTCACGTTTCCTTTAACAGATATTGGCTTTTGCAGCGTTTCCCACTCGTCAGAAACAACGGCACAAAACTCAAACCATGTGAATGTACTTCTGTGAATGTTCAAGGAAAGGCTGTCCACATCCAGTTAAAGCCACACTGTGGAACATTCCAGTCCAATGTGCTATATCACGGCCATAACAAACACGCTCCTGATGTGGCCCCTGGAAGCCTCTTCGGGTCCTTTTACTAACACCTCTAGCTTATTCTCGTTACTGGACCAATGTTACGCAGTGTGGCTTTAACTACACACTGAACCAAGTGCACATCTCATCTGCGCATGCGTGGGCCAATCAGGTCCCTGAATATCGGCCAACAAACACGTTTGGTCACGTTCTAAAAATAACAGGCCAAATCCGCAAAGTAGTTAAACATGTTAAACTGGTGTCTGTCGCCAACTCGCTATTAACCCCTTAACTGCCGTCTCCCCTGATCAGGGGGCTAGGGTTAGGGTTAGTTAACCCTAATCAGGATATAATTAGGGTTAAGAACGGCAACTGTAACGTAAGTTGTGTTTCACTCACACAGATCTTTAGAAACTAGAAGTTCTTGGCTTTCAAATTAGGCATCACACTGGCATATAGACTGTAAGCCTTCCAGTCAATACGCTTTAAGACTTGGATGTAAATAATTGTTATAATCTTAACCCTAACCCTAGGGTGGCAGTTAAGTGGTTAACCTCTCTCTCTGCAACACAGACATACGTGTCTTATGTTATTCATAATAAATGTATAGATCATGTGTTTTAAAGCCCTGCACGGTTTGAGAAAAGCCTTTGAAGTTGAAATCCCACATGGATGTGCGTCAGATGCCGTGCCGCGGCGCGCTGCATTCTGGCGTGCGTTGGGCTTTAGCCAATCAGGACGCAGAACACAATGCGCGTTCATACGCTGTAAAAAAAACATGGATAGTTGTACACACAAAAAATCTGCGAAACAGCAAAAGCTAGGTTAGTTTAGCATAATAATCCAAATGTTAGTTGTTTTGGTGAGTTAAGATTTAGTTGGGCAGGATTATTTCTTTTGTTCTGAGATGTCTTTATTTCAGGTAATTTTCTTTACCAATGGGGTAAAAAAATTGGTCTTATCCCATTTGGCAGTTTTACTTAAACGAGGTTACCTCAGAACTGAGTCTGAGTCTAAGTAGACTTTGTCACATGGTGAGTGAAAACCGCTCAGAACAAGAAATAATTCCTCAATTCAAGTCATTTAAGCCACTGCTTGGTATTTACTTTTTGTAGTGTAAAAAAAACAAGATTTTGTTTCCTGTCCACATCCCTATTGACAAAACAAGGATTGCGTTTTTATTTTTCACCAAGGAATTTCTTAAATTCCAAGGTTTTAGAAATTACAAATATTTCCTCGCTCATTACTTAGATTTAGGTTTCATTACAAAGCCGGTGGAGAAGGGTTTAGACTCTGGACTTTGTTGTAGCTGATTTTAAATGTATGCGTCCAAACGTTTCGCCAGCATCCCTCTTCGTTCTTCTTTCCATTTCTGTCTTTTTTTTTTTTTTTTTTGTTCGTTACAACACAGTCCTGGATCTACGGCTCTTGCTTTTCACGATCTGTGAACAGCGTTGTTGGCTAGCTAATCATTGACCTTACCCATGATGCACCGCGCAGCCCGAGATGTGCAACTCACTTATACACAAGAGGGATGCCTTTGAAGTGCACCATCCAGCCGTCCCAGCCGTACGCCCTCCTCATGGTGTCATTGTTCCAAAGGTTTGGGCTGGGCCACGAAACCAAAGGACGGTGCTTTTGACACGAGTCAAGATTTAGAACAATTCAAGATATTCAATGATATTAACAGTCCCTTTGAGGAGCAGAACAGTGCATTCAATCAAAGCACCAAACAATGCTAAAACTGGCCTTTAAAATTCCTCCATGTACTGTATTCACGAGTCAAATACAGACAGGGGACATGTAACTGTACAGTTCACATTGGTATCATTTCATTTTGTTGAAAAACTGCTTTGTATCCAATGCCAACTGATAGCTATATGTAAACAAATAGATGCCGCTATGCTAAGCTACGCAATAGGAATGAACGGGCCACTAAGCTAACGTTAGCCACACTCACAAATTGTAATGTTTCTATAAAAACGCCCCCTCCTTTTGACCTGGTACAACAACAGTATTAGATCCTACACTTTGACAATCCATGCATTTAGTTTTGTAATTTTATTCAGTGAGCACTTTTAGCTCTAGTTTAAGTTTTGGGCGCAGCCGCAGTTTCCTTCCTACAGTAGGAGGAGGGCGACTCTGCGTGCCGGAGGAAGACAGCAAGTATCGATACCTGAATATCTAACTAAATCTTTTTTTAAGACAGCCCTAGTCAAGATGAACTGATTTTACAAGCAGCTGCGTTTGTTAAGGTCGCGGTGGAAACAAAAGTGAAACTATGCGAGCGCCCGGAAATCAGATGATAAGATGAAAACCTCTTTTGAAAGTGTTCTCCCTTTAGATATTGCTCACAATAATATTCTATTACTTGTTTATTATTTTAAACCATTACTGAGGATTTGCTTCCTTACTTACGAGAATCGTGAATAATTGTAAAAGTCAAAACTTCACACAAATATTGAGTTACTTTAGTCATTGCTTTAGTTTCACGAAGCACTTTAAAATTAAGTTTGGGTCTAACTTATATTATATTTCAGTCTATGAAATTCCCAGTGGTTTCGAGTGACTTTTTATAGTACTTTTTGAATCCGCTTTGGTACTTTTATTTTATACTCTAAATATACTGTACGTGTGTGAACGGAGTTAAAGAAAAATATGTGTATTTTCTACACTTGCCAGCAGAGGGCGCATGGACCAGAGGGAAGACCGAAAGCAAGCACAAAGGTTATCTTTTAGCAAGACTTCCTTTGTAGTGAAGGGAATTTGAGTGCTGTCAGTGATTTGAGCTGTTTGTGAAAGAGATGGGCTGAGGATACAGCCCCATAAAATTCTGTTATGCAAAACCAGAGTTATTTCTCTACAGAACACAGTGAGAAAGGTGTACGGCTGGACAGGCTTCCATCCACTCTGTTCCTACGACCTCATGTGTCCCGAGTCATCTCAACCCACTTTAATGGAAGAAAAGAAAACATTTCATGACAATTAAAGAGGTTTTCCCTATCAACTGACTGGTGTTGTTCTTAATGTGCAAACTGCAATACCAGATGAGTCAGACTTTAGTCCTGTTTAGGTTTATTTTTTAATTAAGCATCAAAAGAGTGAGAAATACGCAACAAGACGGGCGACAAAAAGTGATGAAAAAGCAAAAAAACTGATGGCAAGACCTTAGATCAGTTTTGTATGTCTTCGCTTTCAGATGCGGTGTTACTCTGGCCTATAGGCTGTGTGTGTTTCATTACTTTTAAGGCCTTCATTTTGGCACATTAATGTTTTAAAGGTGCACTATGCAACTTTTTATGTTAAAAGAAGTTGACATTAGTGTATATTTGACCTGTCAGTGCCCCAGCGGCTGTATGAGTGGTTAGCTTATCGCCTCTAAGACTCTCCATGATCAATTGTCGTTAGGGTTTCTCATAGGTTTTACTGTTGATTGAACCGTCTCCATGGTAACATATACTATCCATTCAGAAAACTTACCAGAAACCCTAAAAAGCCTCAAATAAATAGATCGTGGAGCCTCACAGGGGCCACCTGGAAATATGGATGTCAAGATTAACCGGTTTTACGATTACCACGATTATAAAAGGACGCGGTAGGTTAACCGTAAGAATTTCAGAAGCCACGGTTTACCGCAGAAATTTTTCACGCGGACGCACGAGCCGCTGCGCCGTAAACAGCGTAGTTGAGCGAGGCAGAAGGACGCTCTCCTCCAGTGTTGTATCCACCCAAAATCGATTGAAGTCAGCAGAGTGGGACCTCTGTCATCAGAAAGTTGCAGCCGCTGATATCGGCTAAGTCGAATATAAACAACATCTTGGAGATAATCCTTCAGCTGTGAATGTCCAGGTCAAGGTAATGAACTGCATACTTCCTAAATAAGTTGTCCAAATGTTCGGAAATAGCCGCCACAACTGGCTCAGGATGTAAACAAAAGGCTAACGCGCTCCGCTCTGCTTCAGCGTAGCAGAAAGGAAAGTGAAACTGCACACATGTGGAAACCAGCTGTTCAAAAGAGTCTCCTTAGTCACTTTGTAAACACGTTTCATTCTCTGTTCATCAAAATAATTAAGCAACAGCTTATCTTTTGAGAGCATAAAACCTAGCCTAGCTTGTGGCCTAATAATGTATAATAAAACAATTATGATAATTATGGTCATTATAAAGAAGTAACGTTGACATTGTTTTGTATTATTCAATGTAGGCCTATTTATTTTAATGCAAAACAATCTTAAAGCATTTTTCATTTTTAGAAACAGTGACTGTTTACAAGTATTAAAAAGCTTTTTAAAGACAAAAACTAAAAATATCAGTTCTTTCCTTTCATTCGGGGAATAATCGTAAAATCGCAATTTTTTGTTTCACAATAATCGTGACTCAAAAAATTGAAATCGTGACACCCCTACCTGGAAAGTAAAAGTGCTATTTAGATGTCTGTGGGCAGCTGGGGGTGCATTTTAGATGCATTTTCTTTTTCTTCTGAACATATTGGATACAATCTGCAAACATTTGGGTCAAGATAGTACAGTATACGCACAAAAATCTTTGAAATATCTTCTAGGCTTCTAATTTGATGGAATGAACTCCCAAGTGTCCTCTGAGCTAAGCTAACCCCACACAGCCACTCGGTCGCTGAAAAGTCCATTATGCACGAATATCTTCTTTTTTTTTTTCCCAACATAAAAGTTCCATAATGAACTTTTAAAAAAGAATGATGATGAAATATCTTTAGATGAGAGAAAGACAGTGTAATGGTGCGTTAATGCTAACTGGTAAATTGCTAGGAGTTCAAATGCGCGATGAAGACAATAATGGCGCCCCCAGTGGTGAAGCGCAGCTAAAGATAAAACTGTAACAAAACCACTGCACCAGTGAAGTGAACGTTACTTTAGGTCACAGCTTCCAACGTTATGTCACATGATGTTTTATCTGGTTTGGAGAAACTTTCATATAACGTATGAGCTAACTGTTGTAGCATTAGCCATTCTGTTTACATATGACTTTATTCAGCTGGACGCTCTGAGGTCGTAAGTCGTCATTTTCAAGTGGGAAAGTATCCACACGAGGCAGTGAAGGACACACACGTGGATGTCCTTATTTCATCAACCATCTTTATCTACAGAAGCTCAGTTGGACAGACCTTCAGTACATGAGTAAAGGCGTTGGAATGAGTCTCTTGTGTGGACTATACGTCCGTACTGTCTTGGTCCGCGCTCCTGCCGGCCTTCCATTGGTTGTGGGAGCGGAGGTTCTGCTCAGGTGACTGCGCCTGACCAATGGGGATGCGGTAGGCTTTCAGAGAGCCGTTCATCAGCAGCATGAGCGTGACCACAATGGTCGCTGCCCAACTGCATGCTGGGAGCCCCACCTGTTCACAGGAGCAAACCAGTGCATGTGGCTCAGAAACATTCTTTTGAACATTTAGCATTGTAGTCATTAATCAGATTTATTCATTGACTTGACTTAGTTTTTCTTTTTAAGTAAAGTCATTCACATTCATAAGTCAACAAACGGAGTGTGGGACACGTACTGTTCCCAGGAGGTTGCTCAGGGCAATGTCCATGTACGCAGAGAAGAAGCCTGGGGGGAGAAACCAGAATCTATCATCAACGAAAAATCAGATAACTGGAGTAATCAGATTACCCAATAATCAGATGTGACGCGTTTATATTCACTTCAGAAATTTGATTATCCAAACTCCGGGTTCGACATGAGCCAGAGCAGATTTGAATGTTCTCCCCACCCCTCCCTTCAGTCAGCTCCACCTGCAGAACCAGGCGGAGCTGATCCATATTTGGACTTGGAGTCTTTGTCTTTGGTTTAGAAACGCAAAGGTCCAGGTTTAAACCGTTATTTTCAAAAATTCTGCCCATGTGCAGCAGCTTTTACCCTTTAATCTGTGACATTATGGTTCGTTTATGCACAAGTGTGAAAGACCAGAATGAAATCAGTTTACATCTGTACCAGATGATGCTGTTTACACGTCCCTTCAATAATAAACTCCAGAAATCAGATTTTGATCAGATTTTTGGTCTCCATGGAAACGTAGCCACTTTTCTCACAACGTTCGTCTATGTCAGAGGACTATCAGTCCAGTCAGAGAAATCAAACCATCTGGACCGTCTTGACTTAAGGAGAGACGTCGCAGGTCATTAGGAAAATGAATTCAATTTAAAGATGTCAATATGAAACTTTTGCTGAACATTAGAGAACAAACATACAGAAAGTTTTCTGTCATTTTATGTTTTCATATCAAAAGACATTTCATGCTTAAAAATTGACACAATTGCAGATATTTTCAGCGACAACATCTAAACAATGGATATAGAGCCGGGTTTAAATGTATGCTTTTATTTTGTTGATTATATTGGTAACATAGATTTTGGATCTTGTTTAGTTTTTGAATAAGCTATTTAGGAGTGAAAAAATGTGTAAAAAAATCATTACATTTATCCCTTTTTTTTTGTGGTTCAAAGCTGAATAAATTAGGCAGGAATTAGATAATAAAATATCCCTCTGAAAAACTTCTGAATGCTGTTCAGTCTGGTCCAGGATGAAGGTCTTACCACTGGCGATGGCGAACAGGTGCGTCCTCCAGCTGAAGGTGAAGAACAGTCCTCCCACAGCCATGCACCCGAGCGCCCCGTTAAACCCCGAGAGGCCCTCGTACAGCGAGGGGAGGCGCACGCCCATCGACAGGCCTGCCACAGACAAACACTTATGTATTAGGCCTGGGCAGAGATACCAGTAACTTTAACGATACTTCCTTTATCATACCAATACTTTTCCCGATACATATACTACAATATTTATATATTTGTCGTTTAGAACCAGAAAACAGGACAATAATGTGTGGAAGATCTGCAAATTTACAATATCGGGTTCATCTTCAATGTCAAGGAATGTGTGGAAAATGTGGAATCATTTGGGAAACATTTCAAGAAATTGTGGCAAAAATACGGAAAATTTGTGTAAAAAATGTGGTGGAAGAAATGGAGGGGAAATAGAGAAAAATATGAATAATAAAAAATATTAATAATTGGAGCTAGAATTAGGAAAAAATCTAAAAGCTTTTTGAAAAAAAAAACACCAAAATATGATTGACTGATTGATTGAAAAAAGCATGGTCTTAGCTTTCAAATGAGTTGAACTAAGTCCTTGGTTAATCCAGTTGCTTGAGTCTCACCGGCCAGCGTCCCTATGGCGGAGCCCAGGAGTGCGTGGACGGCCAGCAGGGGGGAGTAGAGCAGCACGGCCCCCACGATGAGCAGGGAGGGGCCCAGCGACCCGCAGGCGTAGATCTGCCCCATGCCCAGAGGGATGCCCTGTAAAACCTGGGGCACAGGCAGAGAAGCATCAGCCCGTTACTACTCCCTACAGCAGTGTTTCTCAAACCGTGGTACGTGGGCCTCTTTAGGTGGCTCTCAGCGTCATCCGCAGTTTGAAACTTTATTTATTCACTTTCTCTGAGGCTTAAGTACGGCACATTTCTTGTTTCTGTGGTTTAGACAGAAGTTAGTTGTATTCTCGTTGCTTTTCCCGCACGTTTTTGTCGCTCTTTTGCCACTTTTTTTGATTTACGATTTGGGTAATGCCAAAGTGGGTAAAATGTGCTTGGTTCATGTGGGGGTTAAGAGGTTAATATAAACTGTTCATCAGTCTGGCTCTGACGGGATATCATTATTGGTACAAGTATAGTTTATTTATGCACCTACTGATGTCATTCTGATGACCGTGGCTCAGATGGCAGAGGTTGATGGTTAGATTCCCGGCTGCCGCAGGGACAGACTGACATTGTGTCCTTGGGCAAGTCATTTCACGCAGTTTAAGCAGAAGTGCAGTCGCCAAACTAATTACTCAAGTAAGAGTAACGTTACTGTGAAATAATAAAATATAATACAATAGAATAATTTTACTTAAAATATAAGTTATTTTAAATGCAAAATGGTTCAAATGATTCTATCGACACAGACATCTATATGGTTAGTCTGGCGTTATAAGTGATTTGCCTCAGGTGCACTGTGGAGTGCTGTTACCGTAGAAATGTGCTAGCCTAGCACTAGCCTAGCACCACGTAACTCTTCAAATATAAGGATTGCATGAATAAAAATAAAAATATCTCCAGAAATCAACAACACTCTGGATAACTAGGAAAAAATACTGAAAATATCAATTTAAAGATGCATTACGCAACTTTTTATGCAAAAAAGTTGATATTTATTTGACCGTGTAGTGACCCAGTATGAGTGGTCAGCATCACTTGTGTTGTAGGCGCCATGCTGACCACTCATACAGCCGCTGGGTCACTACAATGTCAAATATGCACAACTATCAACATCTTTTCACATAAAAAGTTGCATAATGCACCTTTAAAGGGACTAGATGTAAGTTGGTCATTTTATACTCACTACTGCCACCTCTGGTCTTATGCGTAACTGCAGTCTCTATATTAAGTTCGTGCATGACGGCACAGAGTGCAGGCCCTTTAATAAGCGAAGTGGTAATCTCAATTGGCGCAATGAATTATGGGATGGCTCAGAGGTCGATCAGGATCAATTTGACCTGAAAGTTTGTTTTGACAGAAGCTTCTACGAAGACGAGAGAGTGCAGATAAATGTAGTTTAAATGATTTGTTATGTTTGTGTGATATTCAAACTTACTAAACTGAGTGAGAGGCTCAGGTGGAGGACACAGAGACGAGTCCATGGACATTTTCTCATTTGAAGTTATGTCTGTGGAGACGCGGGCTATCGCTAAGCGGCTAAAGGACTTATTGGCGGCCGACACAAGACGGAGAACCTCTGGCAGATCCTTGGAACGTCCTTCAGTCAAACGGGTCGTGGAGATAGATGGAGTTTACTGCTGATCTACGATGAGCATCATGTCCACGACAGACTTCACCGTCGTGGGTCTGGAAGTGTCGGGCCAGTACTGCACGCCCCAGTACTGGGGCTTGTTTTTTATCACATTTTATTTGTATCTACTTTATGCCCTTCTAAGTTTTAAAGCTTTTATAGTTTATTATTTATGTTTTATGTTTCATGTTGCACGATTGCTCTGAAGAAACGTCCTACTTTGTGAACCTGTTCAATGTCAATAAAACCAATTCTGATTCTGTCGGATCATTTACATCAGTTTCTACACATCTGGATGGTGAGGGAGATGTTTTACTTCAGTGCCAAGTACGAAGTACAGTTTCTTTAAGGCCGAAGATCAGGCAGAAGAGATTCAACAAATGACATAAAAAGCATGTGAACATTGAACAGGACGCATATAAGGTGCTATTGTACATGTTTTGCAGGGTATGTTTATTGTTTCCTGCTGCATGACTTTATTCAACTTCTAGGCATTTGCCATTTAGCGTTTCCTTCATACACAGTCATGTAATCCCTCCTCCCCCAGCACGGTGGCACAGCGGTTAGTGCTCTCGCTTCACAGCTAGAAGGTCCCGGGTTCGATTCCCACCTGGACGGGGCCTTTCTGTGTGGAGTTTGCATGTTCTCCCCGTGTCTGTGTAGGTTTCTCCGGGTACTCCGGTTTCCCCTACCACTAAAAACATGTACAATAGGCCAGGATGAATGATGTGTGAGTGAATGTATGGTGGTGATCAGAGGGACCGTTGATGCAGATGTGTGCAGTTGGTACAGCGCTTCTGTCAGTCTCCCCCAGGGGAAACTGAAGCTACTAACGTAGTTTATCACCACCGAGTGTGGAGTGAATGTAAATGCTCTCATGTAAAGCGCTTTGTGGCCATGTCTGTGAAAGGCGCTATATGAATAAAGATCTTCTTCTTCTTCCCCTCCATACAATGCTGGGAGAAAACATGTTCATGTAGGCCAAAGCATTGTGTAGTATAAAAGTAAAGAAGACTTACTTTCTGCTTTTCTATATTAAAATGTATATATAGTGCGTAATTTTCAGGAAAGAATCTCCCCACCCAATAAGTCCACATTTAATTTTGCTCGTGCCACCTGCAACTGGAAATTAAAACTAATATATTTGACCAAAATGTTCATGGAAGCACAGATACTCACCCTCAATATATTTTTGATGATGTTCCTCAGTTTTTATGCCTGTAAAACAATCTTTATTCATGCATGTTTACATTGGGTTTACTGGGAGACGGCACTTTTATCCCGATTGACCTTTGACCGGAAGTGCTGCGCATGCGCAAGAGGAGATTACGACTTCACTTATTACTACTACTACTACTACTACTAGTAGTAGTATTTGGTGCTTATTTCATAAAGAGAGGAATATTTCCTGACATATGGCAGTATAGCTACACTACCTTGTAATTTTTCCACATCAAGACTCTGCTGCTCTTTTTCTGTGGGCCTCGTCACTTTTCCCTAAAAGGAAACCAGTGAAGGTGGATGACATCAGGTTGAGGCCATTGAGCAATTTCTAGAGTTGTACGCTGGGCAGAACGAGACTGGCAGTCAATTGTGGACTATAGTTGGATGTGATGGATGTATTTAACCCCCGCCTTAAACTGTACACATTTTATCCATTTCGAATTTACCCAAATCTAAGATTTTCTCGAAAAAACCCATCAAAATAGCGACAAAAACAAGACGTACATGAGGACAAAAAATGCAGCAAAACAGGTGACACAAAGTGGTAAAAGAAAGCAAAAAAACAGCCGACAAATAAGTGATAAGAAACCACACAAAACAAAACCTGACAAAAAGCACCAAAAAAAGTGACAGCGAGGAAAAATCTTTAGAACGATTTAGTAGGTCTTAGCTTTCAAATGAGGCGTTACGCTGGCTGTAAACTCCAGTCGAGAAACCCTTAGCTTTTTGTAAAACCAAACTGGAGAAAATGTGCTCAGTTTAGGAGGTTTGAGAGGGGGTTGAGAGTCATTTGTGCATATCTGACCTGTCAGTGACCCAGTGGCTGCTTGGATGGTCAGCATAGCACCTTCACTTACCATCACAGGCGCCGATTTATGTTCTTCCCAGTGGGTGCCCAGTAAAAAAAAAAAAAAGAAGTCATGGTCGAGATCGAACCAGCACTCTCGTGGTCGGGACCCCGGCCATAGGAGCCATGCGCTCTACCTATGGAGCTGAACGAGCTGAACGAGTGATTTTATAAGCAAACCGGGTCTACGGCTCTACAGGTCAGGTATTTAATGAATCATTTTGTAATCAGGGCAAATTCACCTGGGTGCCCAAAGATTTGAGTGGGTGCTCCAGCCCCGCAGCACCCACGGGATCGGCGCCTATGCTTACCATACCAGTGGCCTGTGACGCTCCAGGATGAATTGTTTTTAGGGTTTCTAGTAGGTCTTAAAGGCTGATTGGACCGTCTCCATGGTTACGTATGCACTCCATTCATCTGCTTTCACGAGATAATAATGGACTAAACAAAATGCATTCCATAGATTTAAAAACAAGGTAAAGGTCCTTCTTCTCCCCAAATGGAACGGAACCAGCGTGGCTCAGCGTGAAGCATGCCAGTGCAGGAAGTGGTTTGAAAGTGTGTGAAAGGCCCAGAGCTGGCTCCTGCTCAAAGGCACAGCCGGTCAGTCAGGGCAGGAGAGCTGCAGCTGGAGCCGGACCAGAGCTGGGGGAGTCATAAACCATCCTTTCAGTCCAGCTCTTTCACTGACTGTGCAGAAGGAGGGGAGCAACAGCAGGGACAGAACCCACAGGACAAGGTGTTTAAAAGGCCTGTGCTCGGCCAAGTCCAGTTCTCTTTCAGATTCATGAAATGTAATCATGAAATAACTTGAGTGATATTATTTTGAAAGATTAGCTCTTGAATGAAAAGATACTACTCCCTCTGTAAATGAGAAAAGCTCCCTGAATGTGAAGTTTGTGTTGTTTGTACGTCCAAAGGGGCAGAAACTTTGAGCTTGTAACAATGTTAAAACGTCTCATTTTTTTAAATAGAAAAGTGAAAAGTGGGGCGTGCATAAGTATTCATACAGCATTTTCGTGCATTAAATTGCCTTTATAACATTCCTAATGACTGCAGAAAGTTCACACCTTGCCCTAACCATTAAATAGAGGCCACCTGTGTGTAATCTACTCTCAGTATAATTCCAGCTGTTCTGTGAGGGCCTCAGAGCTATGGTCAGAGTGTATTGGTCACTAAACAACATCATGAAGGCCAAGGAGCTCACCAGAGAGGTCAGGGATAAAGCTGTGGAGAAGTTTAAAGCAGCGTTAAGTTATACAAAGATTTCCCAAGATTTGAACATCTCACGGAGCACTGTTCAATCCATCATTCAGAAATGGAAAGAGTATAGCACCACTGAGAACTTACCAAGACACGGCCGTCCACCTAAACTAACAGACCGAACAAGGAGAGCACTGGTCAGAAATGTAACCAAGTGCCCCAAGATAACTCTGGAGGAGCTGGGACGTCCTGCCGCTGAGCTGGGGGAATCTGTACATGGGACAACTATAATGCCCAATCCCATTTCTCTCACTTGGTCTGAGAACACTCGCTATGAGTTCCCTCCACAGTAGAGTCCCCTCAGTGAGGGAAGTGCAAGTGAAGATTCTCCCCTAAGGAATGGGACAACACTAGTTTGCAAATTGGGGCAGAGAACGTGTTCCTTACGTCACGCGCAACATCGACGTGTCTGATTTCACCCCCGTCCAGTAGAGAGCGGTAATACACCGTTTACACATAAACTACAATAACAAGAAATACGTAGCTCCTCTTGTGTGTGCCATGTTGATTTATCTACGTTTGATAAATCAACGGAGAGGAAATATACCAAACAGTCGCCGCGTTCGCCGTATGTTTGTGACGGTCGGGATGTTTTAGGTATGTTTGTGACGGTCGGGATGTTTCAGGTATGTTTGTGACGGTCGGGATGTTTCAGGTATGTTTGTGATGGTCGGGATGTTTCTGGTATGTTGTTTGTTTAATTTTGGCACTTGGCTCAACTTAGCTCCCAACTACCATTATGTCTAAAAACAAGACGACCTACACATTCAGACCGTATAGTTTCATCCAGTCTATTAAACAATGAAACATGATGCATTACTGTTTTCATCAATAATCCTCTGTGTCACATAAGGAGAACGTAAACAAGCAACAGTCACACAGGAGAACGGGTTCAGCTGGAGACCCTTTTATTTACTGAAAGCTTGAATCAGAGTCAGTAGATTGAGAACCTGAATAAGCGCGAAACATCCACATGTACACCGGGACACACCGGGACACGCACCGGGACACACACCGGGACACACACCGGGACACACACCGGGGCGCACCGGGACGCACCGGGACACACACCCGACCGTGAGTGTCTATTGACGGGCAGACTCTGGCGAAGCACTCAGCATTTTTACGAACGTCGTCAAATAGCGACTTTCAAACTATAACTCAGAGGCCCATTGCATAAACATCTAACTAAGATATTCCAGCACATTTCAGACTGTTGACAGGCTTATTTGCGTATATATTCTTACATTTGTAGTTGTCGCTTCCACCGGTAGCCGCCATGTTTATACTCCCTCGGCTCCTGACTCGCTGCGGAGGGGCCTTTTCAAGGGGAGAGAGCCACTTCCTCTTGCTCCCTAAAGTATTGGGACACCCTACCCCTCCACAGGAACGCGCAAAATCTAGGGGAAGGGCTCAAATCTAGTGCTAGGGTTTGAATTGGGACAGGGCCTAAGTCGTACTCTACACAAATCTGGCCTTCATGGACGAGTGGCAAGAAGAAAGCCATTATTGAAAGGAGGCCATAAGAAATCCCGTTTGAAGTTTGCTAAAAGTCATATGGAGGAAACCTACCAGAAACTCCTAAAAAAATCTTAAATAAAATTGATCCTGATCCAAAATGTCAGTGATCTTATATGCACATCGACATTGCTTTTGCGATGAGTTATCAATTAAAGCTATTGGAAGAGAACTGACTGATGCCTTTTATCATTTGGTTTGGCACTTTGGTCGGATGGAAACTTCCACACTGTCCAAAATGTCTCAGGCTTGGTCGATTCTGTTATTTTTGGACTGGTTTCGACCCATCTCCCCTGCTTGACATTTGTTTCATTGTTATTCCCGGTTAAACGCACGTCGCCGTGTTGCTAGGTAACCGCTGCGTCACAGTGTTATGCTGCCGGTCCATCTGCGGCGGACACATGGCACAGGCACACACTCTCATGACTCATTCTGTGAAAACACTGCCACCTGCAGGTTTAGGGCATGTTTACGAGTCCTAATCCTTGTTTAAGTCGTCGTCCGTACTGAGATGTTTAGCACTGACTTATATGGCTTAACGTGTTTTCACACACTTCACACATATCACGACAAACAAGGATGAAAGTGCAACAAAAGAGCCACAAAAAAAAATACAAAAATAAACAGTGACAGAAAAATGACAAAAAAGTGACAACAATGCGGGGAAAAAGATCCTGTTTAGATGACTTTTGTAGGTCTTAGCTTTCAAATGAGGCGTTACCAATGGCCGCTGGTCGCTCTGCTTTGTGACCGCGACACTACTAGGGGCCGACATTGCCCACCATTGCTACAGTACCTCCATATATGGGCGGCAAAACAAGCTACGTTTCCATTAGAAAGCATTGCACTTTCCACACGTTCTAAGCAACGGTAAAGCCTGGTTTCTAATTTTTTGGAACTTTCTACAGCGAGATATTGCTATATTATAAGGAACATTCTAGAAATCTTGTAGACCAATGAGGGCCGGACTTTGATTGAAAAGCCATTAGCATTAGCGCTAAAGGCGCGGCTGAAGTTACGATCGAACTACACGCCCCGCGAGGGCCGAGTCTACAGTGAAGATCCCGCCCTTATGCCCTTTTTAGGAACATGCTTCGTCAGAGCTGGAGAGGAGGAGTCTATTATTTTTTAGATTTGGGTACAACACACTTGGTTAAGTTTAAGAGGGTTAAGAGGTTCAATTGTTTAATAAAGAAAATAACAGAATACCTTTATATTTTAGATTATATAAGGGTGTACAAGCTTTACATTTCTAAATGGACAAAATGTAAGTCTTGCACAACTTTAGAAAAGGATGTATATGAATAAATGAATGAATAATTGTTATTATTGTGTCTTGCATACACACTGTAATGGGCTTTGTACGACACCAGTGACGCCAACAAAAGGACCAGTTGCCAGACAGTCACCAGGCAAGACTTGCCAAACTAATCTTAATCAGAGTTTGGCAAGTCTTGCCTGGTGACGGTGTAATCTACAACACCGGTGCGCTTGGAGCATGTCTCTACCCGATCTAACGTCTGATGGGACGTAACAGCTTTGGCCCTTTGAACAAGAGAACTGGATGGTTTTCAAAACGTCGCGCAACTATGTTTGTAAAAATGTTCAGTTGAAAAGTTTATAACTTTCAATGTTTTTATGACACGGGCACGAGTGGACTGGTTTTAACTTGGTTTTAGTGTTTTATCTGCATGTTTTTATGGTTGATTTTATGCATGTTTTTATACAAAGCTCGTTGCCCCGCCCCTGCTAATCACGGCAAGTGGGCACACCTGGAGGAAGGAATAAAGGTGGAAGCGGTTGGAGACAGGGGAGAGAGAACAGAGGCTGAAGTGGTGCGCAGAGAGGCGCAGGCCACCATGGGCCGCCGGGCGGCGGAGAAAGGAGGACGGAAGGACGGACGGACGGATGTACGCATGCACGCAGGCAGGCACCCGGCAGGAAAAGGAGACCCAGAGAGCGGACAAGAGGGCCTAGGGGCAGGTGCGGCCCGGCCCGCGACGCAGACGCAGTGGATGGAGACCGAGCGTGCGCTGGCTGACAGGAGGGCGCGCACACGAGGAGGCACGGACAATATGGACCGGACACGACAACATACCAGGTCGGGACGCGAGATGGCGGCAAGGGAGCGGCGTCGAGTCAGGGATGTCTCCCGGACAGGAGCGGCGGGATTGAGCGGCACTCTCCGAGCATACTCTCCCCGAGGTGGACCCCAGAACCTCCGCTAAATCCCCAGAGCCGGCCGGACCCCCGTCCTGAGGACCACTACTGCACCTTAATGCACGCCCCTCGATTTGAACCTGTCTTTGTATTGTCCTTTTAACTTTAATTTTAGCAGGCCTTTTAATGTTGTCCATTTTTAACTTTATAAATTAAATTGTGTTTTTATCCTTTTAAACCGCTTTGTTTTATTGGCTACACACACCCATATACTCCAATCGAACTCGAACCTGTGACATTTATCTGCCTGGATGAGATCAATCTTCTTTGGTATATATTCAAATAAAAATCTATACTAATATGTTTGTAATGTTGGCCTCCGTTTGCAAATACACTGATTCAGACGATTTTGAAAGTCTTGGTCCACTCTTTCCAACATGTTGACCGGTATATTGTGTATTGGGATTAGCTGTTCGTCTGTAGGGTCTGTACAGTCTTTATAACTGAGGGCAACTGCATCTCCAGGCGATGGAACGGTCCTCGTCTGTTCCTTTCTTTCTTTTGGATTCACATTCCCCGTTTCCCTGAAGGCATCGCCCACAATAACATCGGTTTACGATCAGGACCATGAAGTGCTGACGAGAGGCACGTGGCACCACAGCTTTAGGAAGAATACACCTCTACTCATTGTGAACCGTCCCGAGAAACGGTGAGTCTCACCTGGAGCGCGTCGAGCTGCGTGGCGTTCACTTGCACAGCCCCGGGAGGGAGCGCCGGGTGCCGGGGGAAGTATGGGTGCTCCGGGCCGGTGCACAGGAGGAACAGGACGATGGTGATGTTGAAGGGGTACACAGCGACGGGCAGGTCCCAGTGGTCCAACAGAGGAGACAGGCTGGAGAACAGGAGCACGCTGCACACACAGAGACACAGAGACAGGTCAGAGGGACAGGTCAGAGGGACAGATCAGAGGGACAGGTCAGAGGGCCAGGTCAGAGGGCCAGGTCAGAGGGACAGGTCAGCTTCAGTAAGGAAGAGTGACGGAAAGTATGGATTATTTGGTCACAACGGAAAGTTTTTGAGCTAAAGACAAGAACAACAACCAACCGAACCAAAGCGAAGCGTGTGCACTGACCATGTGGCTGAGCCCAGGCTCACGGGCAGCAGGAGAGTCCAGTACCAGTCCCCGGCCGAACTGAACACCCCCATCAGCAGAGACACCAGCATCCCGTTAAAGCCATGGAGCCCCGCGCTGACCTCTGACCTGCGGCACACAGCAGAGGCATGTCTGTGAGGGAGTGAGTGGGGCCATGTTATTCACTAATCCTTCAGCACATCTCTGCCTGTCAGGGTCTGGGCGTCTGATCACAGAGAGGACCGCCCCATCATCAGGTCAAATCAGGACTCAGCCGGGTCCAAAATGGATCTAAATTCGACTAAACTGGTGTAAATCCCGTCTAATCAAGAAAAAAGGGCAAACTTAATGCGTGACAAAAGCGTCAATGAAAATACCGCTAATAAAAATTAATCAATTCTGCTGGTTCCCGAAGTCACGCAGCACGACGTGACTTCACGCAGCACGACGTGACGTCACGCAGCACGACGTGACGTCACGCAGGATCAGCACCTCCAAATCTGAGGCCATGGTTCTCCACCGGAAAAAGGTGGCTTCCCCGCTTCAGGTCGGTGGGGAGTCCTTGCCTCAAGTGGAGGAGTTCAAGTATCTCGGGGTCATATTCTCAGTGAGGGACGGATGGAGCGTGAGATGGATAGACGGATCGGTGCGGCGTCAGCAGTGATGCGGTCGCTGTATCGGACTGTTGTGGTGAAGAGGGAGCTGAGTCTGAGGCAAAGCTCTCGATTTACCGATCGATCTACGTTCCCACCCTCGCCGAAATGAGTTTCCTTCACAGGGTGGCTGGGCGCACCCTCCGAGATCGGGTGAGGAGCTCAGTTACCCGGGAGGAGCTCGGACTCGAGCCGCTACTCCTCCACGTCGAAAGGAGCCAGCTGAGGTGGCTAGAGCATCTGTACCGGATGCCTCCTGGTCGCCTCCCTCGGGAGGTGCTCCAGGCATGTCCTATTGGGAGGAGGCCTCAAGGAAGGCCCAGGACACGCTGGTGGGACTATGTCTCCGAGCTGGCCTGGTGTCGTCTCGGGGTCCCCCCAGAACAGCTGGAAGAGGTGTGCGTGGATCGGGAAGTCTGGGCATCTCTGCTGAGACTGCTGCCCCCGCGACCCGGCCCCGGATAAAGCGGAAGAAAATGGATGGATGGATGGATGGATGTCAAAACATTGACCAGGACATGTAGAGAGCACTATAAGAAACATATTTATGTAGTTTATAAGCTAAAGAAAGTTGATTTGGTGCTTAGTTGTGCTTTAAAGACTTTAACACTCATCAGCCCAGCACAATAAACGCTTTTGAAATGTAAATATATAATTATAATGTGAAGGAGTGCCTTGATTTTCTTTTTTCATTTGAGTCTTAGTTCCCCAAACACCAAAGAGCACCTTTGTGCCTTAATTCCATCCTTGACCTCCGGAGCACTTTGTCTAGTTTTTATTGCTCACTCACTCGTCCTGTCCGGTGATGACTGCGGTGAGTGTGGAGCACAGCACGCCCACACTCCCCAGCAGACACTGCCAGGGGGAGGCCCAGAGGAGCGCGGCCAGGATGAGGAGCCCGCTGATGGGGTTATTAGCCAGACTGACCCGGGCCACTCCGCGGAGCGCCCAGAGCAGCAGCTGCAGGACCCACCACCGATCTGAAACACAACATCACAGGCTCAGGCTCGGGGGGCGAGGGGGAACGCTCAGCTGTTTGGACGTGGGATCTTTTAACGTTGTTTTTGAACTATTCGACAACAGACAACAACAAAGAGCACACGACACAATAATACACATAAACAAACACAGGCAGCACTCAAAGTACTTCATATAGTTACTTGAGTAAAAGATACTCCTGGTCAAATATTACTGCAATGCAAGAAAATGTTACGACTTAAGTTACTAAGTCTAAATTAAGTACTCAAGTATTTGCTGAATAAAATACTGTTTGGCAACACAACCCTTCTTCCTTGTCACGAGTCAGTGACATTGACAGTGCACTGCACAGCGCCACCTGCTGTTCTGGAGTCTTCATCGTAAGGGGCAAAGCAGCCAAGTTTCACTCAGGGAGTAAAAAGTAGATTTCTCTTTCAAATGTTGTTGTCAGGTTTTATACAAAAATATTACTCAAGTATTTATAGAGCCTCAAAAAAGTAGATTTACATTGATACTGACACCTCTGACCATCAGTATAAAAGTCCATTTGCTTACTGTTTTTGAGGATCTGTACTGGATTAGCGTTTGTGTTGATAACTTTGTACTTTTACACAGTGTTAAGGAGAATACTTTGAAATTGTATTTAGTTTTCAGAATACCAAATACGTGCCTTATATTTTTTTTTCTCTCTGTGCAATTAGAGTACTGAATTACTGTTCTGAATACTAAGAATACTGTTACATTGATGTGTATTATATCTATGCACAAACACTGGATGTGATTGAAAACATGGAGATATGCTGATGTTCAGAGCGCCTGTTTTAGTTTTTGTATTTAAAATGCTTTTTAACTTGAACTTGTAAACATTCCTTGTTAAATATATATAATATATATATAAAATAAAAAAAGGCTTTAAGAGTCTTTTGCATAAAAAAACATACATTGAATAATACAAAACAATGGCAACTTTCCTACTTTATAATTATCATAACTATCATAATTATTACTGTATTCTATAATAATAATAATAATAATAATAATAATGCATCAGTTTTATATAGCGCTTTTCTGGACACTCAAAGACGCTTTACATTGCACTATTCATTCACTCCACACTTGGTGGTGGTAAGCTACTATTGTAGCCACAGCTGCCCTGGGGTAGACTGACGGAAGCGAGGCAGCCAATCTGCGCCATCGGCCCCTCCGACCACCACCAACCACTCACTCACATCATTCATCCCGGCCTATTGTACATGTTTTTGGTGGTAGGGGAAACCGGAGTACCCGGAGGAAACCTACGCAGATAATATTATTAGGCTACAATCTTGGTTTTATGTTCTCCAAACTTATGCTGTCCTGCTTCATTATCTGTCAGATGTTTTGATGAACAGACTGAGGAAATGTGCTGATGACCTGTGTGTTTCTGCTTTCATTTTCTTTTCTGTTTATTTCGCTAAAGCAGAGGAGCGTTAGCTTTTGTGTTTGCATCCAGAGCCAGTTGTGGTGAAATCTAAACTTTATTCTGAATTATGCAGCTGCGGCTTTCCGTAGAACGTCCATCAGCGACAACAACCCCATGGTCATCTTTTGGAGCCGCAAAAGGTCTCTGCTGACCTCAGTGGGTTTCTGGGTGGATGTAACTCTGGAGCGGAGCGTCCTCCTGCCTCGCTCAACTCGCGGTGAGTTAACGTGTTGTTTGTGCCGTGTGAGTTGGCGCGGTAAAAGTGGCTTCTGAAATTCTTGTGGTCAACCCCCCGGGTCCTTTCATAATTGTGGTAATTGTAAAACTGATTCATCTTGACATCCCTACAACAGAGCACTTTGCAAATGCACCAGGAGTGCAGCAGGTCACAGCACATTAAATCTTCATTTGTGTTTTGGAGGAGAGACATTGATTTTTAAAACTTTTCCCTGGTCGGTTTGACCTTTTCTTCCTCATTGATTTATATACAATATAAAGCTGAGACGATCAGCCTGAGCAACTCCTTAGTGTTGTTTTTCTGATCCAGCACACTTTAGTATTGTAATACTTTGATTTTAGGAAACTAACTGTATTCTAAATATACTCAAATGAAAGAGTAACTGTACCGTAATCCAGCTGCTGAAAATGAGTATTCGAAATATACTGTATGAACTCTGTTACAAAAACAAATACCGCTTTTACAGCACTATATTTTAAGGATAATACTTCTTCACTACATTTCTATACTGGCAATAGGCTCCAAAGTTCAATTGGCTGCACGTTTTGTCCCATCTCAGGATAGGGAGGAAGCTTTGCCCCTGCAGTGCTGTGAGTTTGGAGGTAACGTTAATGTTTGAAACGGCATCATTATTTAGAACACTTGATGAAACCTTGTACTTTCTGCTTTTCATTCTGATGTATTTTGTATTTCTCTGAAGCTTTCCCTTTTATTGTGTATTATCTATCAGTGGTACTTGTACTTTTACTCAGGCAATAAAGTATTTAAGAACTAAGACGACACTGGCAGAAAAACCTGTCAGTATCTGCCGTGGCAGTAGAGCACATCTCCTTCATAGAGCTGATCAGGCCCATTGCTGTGCCGTTCATCTGAGATCAACATGTGATGATAACACACGGGCCCATGTTGCAAGGATCCTGAAGCGCCTGAAACATCCCAGTTCAATGCGATCACGCGTGCAGTCGGCCCATTCCAAATCAACTAAAGCAACTAAAGTTTTGACTTCAGTGACGTCTGCAGTCCATTCCTCTCTCAGCTTGAGGTGCAGCTCACACACTGGAGCAGGAACAGGCAGCAGAGGGACAAGGGGGCCCACTACATGAAACTACCAGCTTTAAAAGTGTTTACAATGGTTCCACCACCTCCTAAAGTCAACTTTGAACAACACAGACCACTATAAGCCATATAATAGCAATAAAAACAACAATTTTCTGATCTTTTTCATTCCTTGCTTGATTACTGTATAGCCGTTGTTTTGTGCAGGGAGCTGTTCTTACCTGAGCTCAGACGAGTTGATACGTATCTGTCTGGTCTTTGTGGTCTTTAGAGCGTGGTCGCTTCTAACTCCCGTTTGGAGCTAAATGAATATGCTGGGAGAGGCCAAATGATAACAACATCTTTGGTCTTTTTGGGTGACTGAGGGCACGCACAGAGACCAGACAGGTACGCATCAACTCGTCTAAGCTCAGGTAAGAACAGATCTCAGAATGGAAAAACGGTGGCCTGTTCCTTTAACCCCCGCCTGAACCGAGCACATTTTCTCCAGTTTGGCTTTAATCTAAAAGCTTAAAAACAGCAACAAAATGGCGTCAAAAACGAGTATGAAATCGCAACAAAAAAAGTCACAATGAAGCAAAAAAGTTCTGATCACTTTTGCAGGTCTTAGCTTTCACATGAGGCATTACACTGTGGCTCTCCAGTCCAGAGGCGTTTAGATTTGGGTAAAGCCGAACTGGAGACAATGCACTCGGTAAGAGGGGAGAAGAAGTCCTGAATCAATCACCCATCACTGGGCCCGGTCATTGGAGAGGAGTGGACCAACATTCCACAGGCCACAGTCGTGTTGAATAAAGGCAGGTTTTCTTATTTACGAAATGCAAAAAGTATAACATGGGATTTGGAGCAGACTTGACCCTTACCCTGCATGGGTTTGTCCAGGTGCTGCATGTCCCCCGTGCACAGGAGGACTTTTTGGACCCAGCCAGTCCTCGTGTCCCTGCTGCTGTCCCCCGCCTCGGCCTTCGTGTCCATCCACATCCTCTTCACAGGCTGTCCTCCGTGAGTCCACTCTGTCCCCCTTCCGCCGCTGGTGTCCTGTCTCTTTCTCCCTGTCCCCTCCGTCCACCCGTCCTCACGGTCAGTTATAAACCAGCGCAGCAGTCACAGATTCACGGAGCTCTCGAGCCAAAGTCCAACCGCTCCGGGTCCAGCACATTGCTCAATCTCCGGGCTCCTCCGGCCCCTCTCCTCCCTCTCCTCTCACGTCCCGCCCCGTGTCCACTCTTCCCAGGACACAAACGTGAGGAGCCATTATGGAGTTACTGACTTTACTCTCTTTGGCTCTAGACTGTAGTGGTCTAAAAATGCCTGTTCATGAAATGCTGGGACAGATATTCCGTAAGTCGAGAGGTTTTGTGGAAGATTCTGTGGAGCTTACTTTGAATAGGCCAAGTGCCAGAGCCCTTCACAGTGACACGTTACTGGGGGTGTATATACTTACGGCTATATGAGGCTTAACCAAAAAAGGGATCAATATGCAACAAAAATGTGCTGCAAAAAAGTTCATTTTTTATAGCATTTTTTATTGCAAAAATGCAATAAAAAGCCACAAAAACAACAACAACAAAAAGCACATCAAAAACTTAAAAGTGGCAAAAATAAGATGAAAAAAGCAACGACAACACAGCAACGAAGCAAGGGAAAAGATCCATTTAGATCAGTTTTGTGGGTCTTAGCTTTCAAATGAGGCACTGGCCAATAGGCTGTAAGAAGGATTTAGATTTGGGTAAAGCCGAACTGCAGAAAATCTGCTCGGTTAAGGCGGAGATTAAGAGGTTAACGTGATAGCTTGTAAGTTTGCAAAGTGAGGAGAGATAAGATAGAAGATAGAAGTGAAATTTCAAAGTATTCAATCAAATTCCTCCTCTTTAACCACGAAGCTCTACTTAGTTTGCAAAATGATGAGAGCAGGAACAAGCTATATATATATATATATATATATATATATATATATATATATATATATATATATTAGTGCTGCTAAATTCACTGATAGTTAAGTGAGGCAGGACGTTCTCCTCCAGAGCTGCATCCATCCAAAAAACAATTGCAGCACTGAAAGAAAAGATTCATGGGGGCTGCTGATGAAGCTTAAAATTAAAAGCTTTTTAAACTTAAAAATATAAAAATCAGTTGTGCTCTTAACTATATCAAATTGAAGAATGAACAAACTAAGTTGCACTGGCTCATTTCATTCAAACGTGTCTCATCTTAAATATGTGTCGTTTATCAGAACAATTCGCTTAGAACTGTTTAAAAAAAATTGAGTTCATAAATATGCAGCAGGGGGCAGCAGTACGAACCATCAGCTGAATCAGTGCCTACAGGGGCAGCAGAAGAAGGAAGGGGAAGGGCCATGAAAGATTCAAATGTACGATAGCTGAACCTTTGTTTTTCACCAGCAGACCCTTATTTTTGGATTAATGGGTGAGTACTTTTTTGTTTACTTTGATATTTAGTACATCACCTGTACAGAGTTTTAAATGTAGTGTGACATTTTTTTTGTAAATCTTTGATACTTGATTTTGGAGACAGTTTGGGTTTACTAAATTGTCTGCATGAGTTTTCCAAGTGTTATATATGTCCAAAATATGTGTGTGCAATACACTTTTGGTTAAAATACACATTTAACATTCATTTTAAAGTAGTCATTTAGCCAAGTATTTTTATTTTTTCTCCAAGGTCACCAGACTTAATTTAATTCTTACAGCAAATGTCTTCCTCTTTGTGTTCTAAGATAGTAGTAGATCCATGGTTCTAAGTGTGGAGCTTCTAGAGGAAGTAAAAAAAAAAAAGAATAAAAGAAACAACACCCAGACGCAGAGAACATTCTCTCCATGAAGGCAGGAAGTAACTCAAGACACCGATCGTTGACCTCACAGAAAGATGACCTGCACTGTTTCTTCCATGCCAGGTATTATTATTGATTTTAGTTTGTGTTTCCTAACTTTCCTTTATTATGACTAATTTCTGTGTTTTATTTAGAGAATTAAACGTTAATTTCAAGACAATTAGAAAAACTTTGTTTTCAAATGTTTTCCAAAAATCCTGAGGATGATGTTGGCCAAAGGTGGACAAGACAGACAAGTTACGTCAGGTAAGATTTAAATTAGGTTTAGTCATTTCAGTTGTTCATTGTTTGGGTTTGTTAAAATAATGTACACATTATTTTTTGCTACGATTATTATTATCATTATTATTATTTTTGTATTTAACTTTATATTCTCCATACAGATTAGAATAAGTCCATCAGGGGACGGTGGGAGTTTGCCATTCAGGCCGTCATGATCCAGGTCAGAGGAGGAGGATCTTCTGGGAGCAGTTGGTAAGTTTCCATCCCTTCACTGTTTACACCAGTATTAAAGAGACAATTTCATGGCTCTTTTTAGATTGTTCCAATACCTTTATTGGCACTATATTATGAAAAGTCGTTATTTTCATTCTAAATAGAACCTTCAACGTTCTGTACTGATTGTCACATACCAATAATGCTGCAGATAAGCTTGGGGTCACAACAAAGAAAAAAGATTGAGAACCACTACTCTATATGTTATGTTCAGGACATTCTATAATGTGATGTCATCATTTCAGATGGAGGGTAGGAGCCTATATAACTCTATGGGAGAGACACTGTTATTGAAAATCTCCAAATGAACCTGATCATTATTTATCAGTGACTGGATCCACAAACCTAATGTTCACCTTTTGACAGGAAGTGCTTTAGCAAACCAAGATCAAGCACATCATTTTGATTATTGTTGAACTTTGTGACAGTTTTTTGGGGGTAGGCCTATGGGTTCAAATGACATCACAACAATAAAAACGGTGTAAAACTGTTACTATGGTAAACATCACATGCTGAATCCTGGACTTGGATTATCTCTGTAATGGCAGGACCTATGCACATGAAACAAAAATTGTTCAGCACAAGTGATCTGGTTCAATTACTGTCTCATGAAAGGGTCTGACGGTGTTTACAATATTCAAAATAATGTTATATAAGCAATTTATTTAGGAATTTACAGTGTAATAGAGGTTATGCATGTGATGTCCATTATGTAGCAACAGCATGGCAGATCCATCAATGCAAAGAGCCAAATACCAAATATTCAATGAACTAAAACAACAATTTGAACACACAGGACGACGGCAGGAACAGTGCCACAGAAAGTGCAATGCAGAAAACCATGAAGACCCATGAAAACTGTAGAGAACCGACTACTAAAGCTCCACTCGTCACTGAAGCGACTGCAGATCTGGAAGCCTCTGATGTTTCTGCACTTTACTCATGAGGTCAACCTCTGCCCCCCCAAACAACTGAAGACTTTTGAGGTATTTCAGAGAGTTAAATGCCTTTTTATATTTATTTGTATAAATTGTTAAGTTTTTTTTAATATATATATTGTGGGCGGTTTTGGCTTAAATATTATTCCCATATTGTTTTCAAATGTCAAAAATCAAATGATCTTTGTCTTAGTTTCTTCACGTACCCCTGAATCACTGAGCGTGGGGTAACCACAGTTTTGGAAACACTTTTCTAAAATCAATGTCAAATGCATGGCTTAAAGTTTTCCGGCACCGTGCCGGAAATCCGGCGTGAGGAAAAAAAATAAAATCACCTTTTTTTTTTTTTTTTAAATATATAAATAAATTATGATTGCTGTCATTTGAAAAAGGTTCAAGTGTGTTCTACCAATTGTATGAAAGGATTGCGTGTGTATAGCGCAACAAAACACAGCAAATCAGGAGTAGACTGGCGCGGGACTTTTGGCCAAGGTTGTGTTGTGAGCGCGCTCGTGAGCGCTGCACGCGCGGTGTTCAGCCAGCGCAACGGCTAGCACCAAAACTACGCGAAACAAGTTTTCCAGCGGAATGGAGCGCAACTTTTTGAAAACTGGGGAAAATATCGCCGTAGTAGACGAGGGAGTTAAAAATGAATGGCGCTGGTCGTGGGTGGAGGAAAAGGGCCGAGATGATAAACCTTTTGGCAGCTGGTGCAGAAAATTGAGAGAAGCTGGTGCTAGCTTCTGCGTACTGTGCTCCAGGAAGCTAATCTATGCTACAAGTGGCAAGAAAGTTTTTCATCGCCACGAACTAGACAGTCGTCACATTGCAGCTGTCCGTTCTCTACCTCACACAACTACGCTACCAGGAGCCACTAGTGATGGGGCCGTCGCGAACGAGTCAGCCGAGTCTCACAAGTGAGCCATTTATTTTTTATTTTTAAAGATTGCATGTTTATCAAGCTCTACATGCACTGCTCTCTGCTACATTAGAGATGAATAGAGAAGGGCAAAGACTAAAAGAAAAAGAGAGTAAGAGAACTAAACTAAAATGTGTTCGGGGAGAGGGATACTGTAGATAAAACATCTGCAGCTGCTGCCCGTCCACAAGGAACAAACCTGCTGTTTACATAAAATCTAGATCTCTACACACTTAAACTAATCCATACATGTAGTCAGTACATCTCTAGCTTTTAGCCACTTCTTATTTGAGAAAGATCCGCCTCATATTTTCGGTTTTATGGTTAGATGAAGTTACGCTGGGTTTGTGGAGTGAAAAATAAACAGTGCGATCACGCGCGGAGGGCGATACACGTCGCAATGTCGGCCTTTTCCTCATGTGTATGAGCTGGTTACAAAAGCCACTAAAGCAGAAGTACAACAGGAGTCCAGGTTAAAGTCTGGACTTCAGTGATGTCTGAAGTCTGTATTCCTCTCTCAGCGCGAGGCTCGAGCAGCTCCAGACTGAGCAGGACCAGGGGCGGAGCTACAGGCAGAGGGACTGGGGAGACGCTATGGGAGAAACACTAAGGATTTTGACTGTACATTTAAAAAAAAAGTACATATATGTACCAGCCTTAAAAGTGCGTGTGTTGCTATAATAAACAATGCCTCCACCACCTGGAAAAGTCAACTTTGATTCCTGAAGACAAAACACCACTATATGCCAATATCACTTCATTATAGCAATGGAAAAGAAATATTATTCTGTTCTTTTTAATTTCTTTCTTAATTATAGTTGTTTTGTGCAGGGAGTAGTCGAAAAGCTCAGTTTACAAGCCATGAATCAAAACCTCTCCTAAATTTAAGCTGTATTATGTAAAACAAAGAAGAGCCATTTGGGAGCCAAAAGAGCCGAAAATCCCATCACTAGGAGCGACCACTACCAGTGAGACCCCTACTTCAATGACCGCGTCTGATGTCTAGTTTGGAGGTTTAATCAGTTTACACATTTCTAAAATATTAGTAATAACATCAATAATAATGAAAAAAAGAAAATAGTATATTCACTTACTGTGATGTGGTATGTTTTGTTTTTTTTACATTATCACACAAATCCAAACTAGTGATACTTGCAGATGATGTATTTATTGCCAACAAGTGAATAAACATCAGTTGTTGG
This sequence comes from Proterorhinus semilunaris, assembly GCA_021464625.1. Taxonomy (NCBI): domain Eukaryota; kingdom Metazoa; phylum Chordata; class Actinopteri; order Gobiiformes; family Gobiidae; genus Proterorhinus; species Proterorhinus semilunaris. The sequence continues at coordinate 326,889 of JAJBBP010000037.1, read as the reverse complement.
CATTAAATAGATATAAATAATATGTATGAGCGTATAAAGGCGCTTATAAAAAACACTTAGTGATCATTCTATGATTCATAAAAGTTCAGGCTCATGAATTTTTTCAACTTTAACCCATGCAAATGCCAGGTTGGACTTGTTCTTGGTTTAAATGTAATATTGTGTTGGAACACCACTTTACATTCTTCAATTTAAAAAACGTGTTTTGTAATTGTTTGCACATAGGCCTGTTTGTAGAACGATTGACAGCTTAATAAAATTGTAATGTCTTTTTTTTGTAAATAAATATGTTGATCAAACTTGTATAAAATGAGTGTCAGTTTTGGGGATATTTGAGCTGAGCTGAATCAATTATGTTGAGGGGAAATGGCTGAAATTCTGTATTTTTACAACTCAAATTTAACAAAACATAAATCATTAAATTCAAGCTGGCTGAACTTAAAATAAGAACGTTTTCTTGTTTTATATAATTGAGTTGGTAAACAATACTAAATTTACAATGAATCAACACAATTTGATAGTGTTGGTCCAAGTAAAAAAAGGTATCGCAAAAGGTTGCGGTAATTTTATTACGTTGAGCCAGTGAATTATTTCTTAGAGTGAGTCAGCAGAGTGGGACCTCTTTAGGTCCAAAACAATGACCAAGGTGTTATTGTCACTGATGAACATTCATCATGTAATTCTGTTGTCAGAAAGTTGCAGCAAAAGGCGCTGATACGTTGAATATGAAACAATATATTGGAGATAATCCTTGGCTGTACATGTCCAAATCAACATAAAGAACTGCATAATTCCCAATAAAGTTTGTCCAAATGTTCACAAATGGCTTCTACAAGTGGCTCAGGATGCAAACAAAAAGCTAACACTCCTCTGCTTCAGCGTAAACAGAACGGAAAGCACACACAGGTGTTTCAATTCATTATATAAACATGGCAAAAAGACAAAGGAATGTCCGAGGCACTCTGAATGGTGAGATTAAAATCCTTTAATAAGAAAGGGACGCCAACGCGTTTCGACCTAGTACGGTCTTCGTCAGGGCAATAATATAATTATATAAACAGTTCAAATATTGTTTTGTAAGTTTGAAGTTGGTCTGTGCTAATGTAGCTGCTGAAATGTTTCAAATTCTCTTTGGATGAGGTCTTGTTGTTTTGTTCCTTTCAAGATTCAAGATTCAAGATTGTTTTATTTGTCAAACCATGTGACTGATTCGAAATTATATTTCTCTCATCCTTGATTGTGAAGCGGGGGGTGGGGGAAGAGGGGTGGGTCTGTACTATTGTGTGAAATGTACTTTTTTATTGCACTGCATTTGGAGCTCATAAGCATATTTTGCTTCAGCCCACTCCTTTTGAGCAGAATGTATACTGCTCAAATAAAAAAATAAACAAAAATAAACGAAATAATCACCTGTTCAAGCGAGTCCCATTACTGCACTTTAAAAACACCTTTCCTCACTCTGTTCATCAAAACATCTGACGGATAATGAAGCAGGGCAGCATACGTTTTGAGAACATTAAATCTATGCTTATATGTGGCCTAATATAATAAAAATAATTATGGTAATTATAAAGTAGTAAAGTTGACATTGTTTTGCATTGTTCAATTTATTTCTTACTGTAAATGCAAAGGAGTCTGAAAGCCTTTTATTTTTTGATAACAATATCAGTTGTTTATTTTCATTAGATAAAAATGTCCAATTAATTTGTGATTAAATGCGAGTTAACTATGACATTTATGCAATATTATATGTATATAATTACTTACTTTACATCAAAATGCAATACAAATTTGGAAAATGTTATCAGAGATGTAAAACAGACGTCCACACTATTACTTTAATCAATGCTATAATAAAACAACACACATTTGATAGAATATAATGTCTTTATTTTTTTCATTATATGAACAAAACGATCAGAGGATAGTTCAATGTTGGATCGACTTAAAGCAGACTGAGACTGAGAGGGCCTTCACAAAACTCCCTCTTGAAAGAAGCGAACCCTGGTCTGGCTGAAAGCGTGGGTCTCGGTCCGGTGCAGACGAACTTTGAATCGGATCATTTCATTTGTGAATATGACTGAGGCAGAGAGTTAAACAAAACCAGGGAGCGAAAGTTCATCATCAGAATCAGATTTGTTTTATTGGCCATTGTTATGAACTGGTTCACAACTAGGATTTCTTTTGAATGAAACATAAAACATATAACACATAACTTGGATAAATAATAAACTACAAACATTTTTTAACTATAAGACCATAAGGGCATGCGTAAGAAGATTACATTTAAACTGATTAAGACAGACAATTATGATTAATAAGACAACAACAATTTGACGCAGAACAGCGTGAGCATATTTACAGATAAGTATCGGCCCCCCCCTTAACCTTTTGACAATTTGCTTATGTTATAAAAAGATTTCCAAAGCTTCGAACATTTGTCAAAGTACTGTTAAATACGCCATCCAGAAATGGAAAGAGTATGACATCACTGCAAACCTACCAAGACCCGGCCATCCTCCTAAACTTACTGACCAAACAAGGACAGCACTGACCAGAGCTGTTACCAAGAAGCCTATGATGACCCTGGATGAACTGCAGAGAGCTACAGCTCAGGTGGGGGAAACTGTCCACAGGCTTTATGCTTCTCCACAACTTTATCCCGGACCGGTCTGGTGTGTTCCTTGGACTTCATGATGCTGTCTGCTCCCCAATATCAGAAATCCTCATGCAACCTCCGGAGGCAATTGGTTGCACTAAAAGGAAAACGGTATGGATACTTTTGCGCACCCCACTTTAAAAAAAGTTTAGCCTTCACAGTTGTCTCATGTGAAAAAAAAAAAAAATCTCCTTGGTCTGTTAGTTAGTCCCGGTTGGTTTTGCCTCGTCAGCTGCTCACGATGAGCCCATTGCTGCACCGTGTATCGGCTCATCCGTACGTAAAAAAATATGTGCATTCCAAGTGTAGTTTCTGTCATTGTCATATTAAAAAGTGCGAGAAGAAAACCCAACACAGCCACAATCTCATACTGCTCCATTTTGTAAAGAAGAGATGGAAAAGGAAGTAGAGTGCGGGGGTGCCACAAGGCTCTATTTTGGGCCCTCTCTTGTTCAGTGTATATATAAATGATCTTCTGTAAAATTGTGAAGAACAATAGGGCAGTAATAAAATGTCCGCCAAATTCAAATGAACCTCAAGGCACAGATTACATCAACACAGTTTTATATATAATCACTAAAGTCACCAAACGAACCGAGTCTCAGGTGTGAATGTGACCTGAAAGATCGGGACCAAGTCTCGATTCTGCTTTTGAGTAGACAGAACAAGGACATTATTATGAGGAAACAGATTTTTGAGTTTCTCTCCATGTCTCCGCTCGTCCTCTCCTGTTATTTCAGAGATGAGCTACTGGTCCACCTTTTATTGCCCGGTGTTTGTCTTTCCCTGGCACTCAGAGCCATTAGGCCTCTGGGTTTATCTCCCGTTAGTCTTTTATTGGTGCTGCAGCAGCTCTAATCTGTAACTGCACTGATAACCAGATCTGTGCATCAGGGCAATCATGGAGACCAGGCGGCTCACCTTTTTGGAGAGAGAATGTCATGGACGCTCATCCCAAAATTAGGACCCTTGGAGCCTGTAAGCAGAATACTCATAGGACTCAGAGTTCACAAACACCAGAATCTAACTGAGCACATTTACCTGAATCCATTTGACCTGAATCTAAGTTTCTCGACTGGAGCTTACAGCCTATAGGCCAGTGTAACGCCCCATTTGAAAGCTAAGACGAACAAAACTCATCTAAACTTCTTCCTTGTTTCACGTTTTAGTCGTTTTTATGGTGTTTATTTTAATCACAATATTTTTGCCACATTTTTGTCACACATACGGTGCACACTTCACACATCAGGCTGGTCGGTACTTGGATGGGAGACCGTTTGGTAACACCAGGAAGCCTGGCGAATGCAGTGAGGGAGTGAGTGGTTGGTGGTGGTCGGAGGGGCCGATGGCTCAGATTGGCAGCCTCGCTTCTGTCAGTCTACCCCAGGGCAGCTGTGGCTACAATAGTAGCTTACCACCACCGAGTATGGAGTGAATGAATAGTGCAATGGAAAGCATCTTTGAGTGTCCAGAAAAGCGCTATATAAAACTAATGCATTATTATTATTATTTTGTGGGGCCTAAAGAATGTTTCCCTACGTAAAGGAAAACAAAATGTCAGTATGTCCTTTAACCCTTTATAGGGCACTCCTTTAAATACTTTGGAGTAAATCATTTCAACTTAAGAGTGTTATTGGGGGACATGACACAAGTTTAATTCTGTTGTAACAATATCATACAGAAAGTCAATGTGAGCGAAGATACCATATTTGGTTGGTTCCTTGCCCCTAAGTGGTAAAAACAAATACAAAAGGTTTATATATAAAATATGCAAAAAATACTTCAGGGGAGTTTCTGGTATTCAGAATCAGGAGACGTGTTTTGTGATATTGATGTTTGAATGATCACACCTGTCATACGTTTTTGTAATGTGATTGTGCTTTACGTGCAATGGGCCGGGTCAAAATAACCTTTGGCAACATAAACCCATAGTCCTAGGGTTTATTGGTTCTTTTGTCAAGAAAATACTGCAAGTATGAATTATGGGTGCAACGGGCATGGACAAAAGTAATTAACTTTTAGATTTAAGTTAACAGGCATCACTTAAGGTGCCTGCTTTGTTCATGCTGTAATTTCACGACGTCCTCCAAAACCAACACATATATCATGACTTGGCACAATTATTCACCAATAAAATGTGTGAGTTTCGTCAGTTAGTTAGTTTTCAAGTTATGTAAAGAAATGTACCATGAGTTTAGTCAGACCTTTTCAGATTTCAGAGAAAACAGGAAGTTGGGTGCGCGACAGGTCTCTGCTGATTGGCCAAATGCCACAGAGGCGGGATCGATGTTGGGTGATCTCTTTTGATTGGCTGAGTGAGGACTACGTGCTTCTTTACCTTATACTGATGCGCAGCAGGGAGGCCATATGTAAAGTGTGCGGAAATTACCAAAACAAGATTTTCAATAAAATGCTGATTATAAAATATAATTTTATAATGGTGGATCTTGAGTTGTTGGGAATCCCTGCTCCAGGTGGCAACAAACTGCTCACTCTCCATTCTGGCACTGGCTCTCTGTTCACGGACACACAAAAGTGTCCAGGGTCGCAGCAGTTGGTCAAGTCCAGGGGCAAAAGGATGTGGCCAAAGAATGAGGTCAGTGACTGCCTGAATAATCTGAATGACCAGGTTAATCCATCAATTGATTTATTTCCTCTTCTGATGACTGGCAAACATTCCAAGATGAGTCTTGGCAAAAGATCTTGGTGAATTGCAGATATTTGTCCAAACACAGTGAATGTGTGTTGTAATCAAGGCCAACGGTGGTTCAGCCAAGTATCAAGAGGGAGTGACCAATATTGTTGGTGGTGACTATTCTTGGGTTTGCAGAAAAATGTCTTTATAATTAGGACCGGAAGATACAAAAAAATGCAAAAATGTGCTGCAAATATTTTCACTTACATTGCTTTGTTGCTCAAAAAAGACTATAAAGGGCACACACACAAAAAACACTCAAAATGTTCTGTTTTCTCTGTGGCTGCAGAGCGCACTGATGCCATATCTTTCATTATTCATCTCATCTTCACAGAGCGAAGGTCAACCATGAGTCATCCACATGAGGCCTGTATCCTTGAACTCTCTGTTTTAACATAAAATGAGATTATAATTCACAGAAGACCAATATTTCAGTCGTGGAAAGGCTTGACTGATACATCTCAACAGTCTGCAGCCCGTGTTATACAAAGGAACTGTTTACACATGCGTCACTAATGTCTGGCTTTTTTTAGCCCCACACGGCCCTTTTCTCCATCCATTTTCCCTCATGCCAACGTCCCTTTGTTGTGGGAAGCCCCTATTAGACTCCACCAACTTGAACTACTGTGGATGGGGGTTCAGCATCAAATGGCACAACTACAGACCAATGAAAGAGAAGAGCAGGTTTACAGTAGTTGGGCTCCAAACAATGTACTTGACTTGAGCATGCCATTAGTATAAGAATTGTGTTATCCCAATTACTCTTCAGTATTTTCAATAATATGTTTTTTTCATTTTTTCCCCCATTTATTTATTTATTTGAGCAGAAAAATAAGACATTTAAAATTTGAAAACAGAAAAAACTAGACTTTTGCTCAAAAGGAGTAGGAAGAAGTTCAAAGAACTTATAATTGACCTACCCCTTATTTCTCATCCACGTAACATCACACACAAAAAATAAATACATTGGAAACGTGTTAATTTTGTCCATAGTCATGAAAAACTTGAGAAAGCTGACCTGATTTTAAGGTCACACAAAATTAATTCCCAACACACTAAAGTTTACTGTAGTCAATGTTCAATAATACAATAGAGTCTTAACTTTCTTTATAATACCTCAATATTCATATCCGGGCAAACCCGCGCGAGTGTGTGCCTGTCTGTGAAAATAATAGTAATTATGATACTTCACTAGCATCATTTTTAAAGATAATGTCTTTACATGTTTTTTTTTGTGGTGAATAGTAATACCTGCAGGTACATTGTAGGTAGATGATACTGGATAATAGCTGTTCTGTGTAAGGTCACGCTGTAACTGAAGCCTCTCTTGGACATCATCACACCAGTGTAATCCTGGAAGACGCTGAAACCCAAGCTCACTCAGGTCCCTCTGTCCTTGGTCTGTCCTTGGTCTGTCCTTGGTCGATTCAGCTCTTTTCCTGATTCAGCTCCTCCTTTGCATCATCTCTAGATGTTGGCACTGGAAGCCCTTCATGTCCTTACCATCACATTCATCTAAAGCCACACCTCATTTAGTGCAAGTAAAGGTGTAGTTTGGATTTGGATTACAACTGAGAGTCAAATCAAATAACAATGCAGACTTTTTGGATTTGTCGCCAATGCTGGAATCTGCATACCCCCTAGAGCAGAGGTACACTGGAGGAAGAAAATTAGCTATCGTATCTTGAAAAGGTGTTTGACTTAAGACACTTAAAGCTGATTTTCGAGCAGGTTTGGGCTGTTTTGAAACAAGATTGCCAGTGGAACATGCATTAATTCACTTGAAATAACGGAAATTAGCTTGAACGCTTAAAATAAGACAAAAACATGAACAAGAAAAATCATTCTTGTTCCTCTGACAATATAATAGTCCAAACCTGCAAAATCAGCACAAATTGAAATATTTTTTGTCTAAGATAAGATGGCATTTGCATCAGTATAGGCGAGTCTGCGTCATGGAGGGACGGTTTTCATCATCGCCAAAACAACAAGGGCCGAACCTCACCACTGTAGCCCAAAGTAAACCAATGCCAATGTTTTACATTGAATATAACCGAGTGGGATGTTCTGCCAGCAGATTCAAAAGTATTCCCTGCAATCTCAGTAAGTAAGTAAATGCTTCATTTGTCATTGTACTATTGTGTGTTGAAATTGCATTCAGATGTTAGTCCTGAGCCGCTCTGGGTCGACCTGAGCAGCATGTTTTTGGAGGTCAAATCTGCGTAATTTTATTTCTGATGGGGACCTGAGGTTCTGTGCTGGAGGGCCGGATTTGGCACTCGGGCCTGACGTTGCTTACCTCTGCTTAAGGGCCCAGGGCTGTTTCTCGTGTGCAAACACAACATTTTCCCCGTGAACATTTCTCAGCCGAGGATATCGTTGTAAAAGGATCAGAGCGTTACCTGGGGGTTTGATCCAAAAATATAAAGTGAGATCTGTTGCGTTTCTGGGATTAGAAGCTTCGGCGGGAGACGCTAATCCATTTTCAGCTTCTCTCTGATCTATTTCTGTGCCTTTGAATGTTCTTTTCCCAATTTTCTCCACTTTTTCTGACGGTGAACATCTGCGTTGCTGTGTTGTGATAAAAAATCAGTCCCATCCCTGCTCGTATGGAAGACTATTGGCACCTTAATTCAGTTGTCTATTCATTTGTCAAATGGCTATGCATTATGTTATTTTAGTATTTATGTTGTATTTGTTTATGGCAAAGTTGCATGTTATATCCTATTTTTCTTGTAATGTTCTTTTCCAAAAGTTCTAATGGCAATTCTATGTGTAAAGTGTCGATGCAATGTCTTGACATTTTTCCAATTACACGATTTTGAAATGAATAGCATATTGACATGGAAATGTGGCCTCTTTATTCATTTTTCTATTCATTCTTAATATGGCATGTAGTTTGGAGTTGTTTTTTGCAAAGTTGCATGTTATATCCTATTTTGACTTGTAATGTTCTTTTCCAAAAGTTCTAATGGCAATTCTATGTGTAAAGTGTCGATGCAATGTCTTGACATATTCCCAATTACAAGATTTTGAAATGAATAGCATATTGACATGGAAATGTGGCCTCTTTATTCATTTTTCTATTCATTCTTAATATTTTCATGTTATATCCTATTTTGACTTGTATTGTTCTATTTGAGTATGTTAAGTTTCATTTAATGTGTTGTGAAACAGCACCTCCCTCTGGATTGTATTGCAAATCGCATATTGCATTGCCACACGCGCTGAGTGCACCAATATTCTATACGCTATGCAGTTCTTGACCCCTGGGAAGGCGGGCCCTGGTCCGCTCTCGGCCAATCAGAGACGAGACTATATCCTCCTAGCTAGCTGCGCAGTGTTGTTGATTTTTGCTGGAAGTACATGCTGTCATGACGGATTGGAAGTAACAGATCAGCCTTCATGAAGATTCCTAGTTACTCTAAGGAGGTTCTTTGTAAGTATAGAAGCGCGATGTTTGTTAAAATATCAGTACTGTTTCGTTTTTTGTGTGTCTGTTTTTTTAGAAAACACTTTCTGGCTAGCCAGTCAAACGTCCAGAGCTAGTAGGCTAATGTTACTTTAAAAACGGGCTGCTCTTGGTCGGTCACCAGTCACAGTTAATGTGAAGCCGATTCAGACAGTGACTTGACATATCTTCTAACTACAGCACCAGTAGCACACTTGGATCTTTAGACCCACTCGAGTCCGCACCGCGCGGAGAAAAACACAGGTTGTGAACTGTTAAGCTAAGGTGGCCCTCAGTTGTAGCCATAGAGTGTACACTTTGTGGTTTTAGGGCGATATATTACTCATTTCCTATATGCTCGTTCCTCTCTTAAAATAGCAGTTACTGCCTTTCAACTTGTTAGCTACACTGTAGTGCTTCGTTTTGTAGCTATAGAAGTTTGATTTAGTTAAAGACTCAGCTACAGGGAAGACATCATTCCAGTTTGTTGCCATGATAAATGTAACCCAGCTATATAAATCGTTTAGGGTCGCTATAATTAGCCAACCTAGGGTGCTGCCAAATGTTCCAGTAGTAGCTGTTGTTCCAAATTAAATGAAACTAGAACAAAGCAATGACTATGTAGCAAGAGGTCAGGGTATGTACATGAATGTGAACAGCGTGTGAATATTTGTAATATAATGCGGATCTAATTTTGTTCTATCCTTAGCATCCAACAGTAATCAATATCCTTTATTGTTGTGGTGAGTCACTCTAATGTTCTTCCTTTGTTCATTAGGGCCCAGAGAAACCTGTGCAGAAGACAGACCGCCTGTGCAGAAAAAACCTGCTGCCATCTTCATCCCGTCACCTCAGCGCTGTTGACATGATCACATTCATAATTTTTCCACAAATTATAACAAATTAGTTATTCATTAAATGCAGACCATCTTTGCATCTCTCAATTTAATATTTATTTACAAGAAGCTCATGACAACACAAACGGGTTCAACTCGGCTCCTCTGCGACATTCTCCTAGTCTTCGTTCCCCTGGACCGGTCCTGTACCACACAGCTGCTTCTTGGCGTTGCAGAGAAGAATGATTCCACCATACAGGAAGAATCTTATTGGCCAGTCTAAAGATGTTCTACTGTCTCTTCATATTCAGATGTTGTTCGGTCTCTTCATAGCGGCATCTGGAATGTAGAGGGTTATAAAGGATTAAACAAAAAGACGTAAAACGATGTGATGTGTGTGCTTTGGTATATTCTATTTTTGTGAATTCAAGCATACCCTTGTATCTCCGAGAATGGCTGACCTTGTAGTACTGCAATCTTCACATTATGAGCACAAAAATCGGTAGGAACAGATTATGAAGTATTACATTCGCGTTACAAAATTCTGATCTAAAATACAGAGTAGTACTTACCCTACATCTGTACAAAAGATGAGGCTATTTTCTAGTCACGTTATTTCTGATCAAGTAAATAATAGGACACCTCTGAAAGTATGGAATCAGTTTTGTGCCAAAAGAAACAAACAAAACTTCTTCAATGTAGACCAGTGTAGATAAATTTAACCCTAGGCAGAAATTAAAAATGTTAGTTTTGTTGAAATGTGTACAGCCTGCGTTCATACACTTTGTACGGTATGCGTAAAAAAAACTATTTTCTTATGTATTCATTCATATTCATTAATTTAATTGCACATTCACGTTATTCATTAATTCATATCACTGACATGTACATGTATTTTTTGATTACATTGTGTCCTATTCATCCATTCCAACAGTGTGTTCTTTACATTCACAACCTTCAAGTTTAAACTCATTTGCTCTGGCAAGATGACAAAGTAAAGTATATACAAAATGATACTCTATTGTCTCTACTGTTATTTGGGAATAGGGCTGCACAATTAAATCGCAATTAAATCAACATTGTAATTTTAAATATTGCAATAACCAAATCCCAAAGACTGAGGGTCTTGCGTCTCCAATATTTTATGAAGCTGAAATGTAATAAAAGTATCATTTGCTGAATACTAGTTTTATCGCTTCAAGATAATCGTCAAACCCTTCAGCCCTTGCTTTTAGATTATAGGTTCTCTCTATGAAGATTTCTGTGCAGTCTACAATGCAACGGCAGTTCTTAAATTTTGGTTTAAAACATTTTGGCATGTTTGCCGTTACTGCATCCTTACTAGGCCAAATTATCAATGGTTTCAAAACTAAGGACAACATGGGGATCAACTCTCTTATGATTTTGGACACAGTTGAGAAAGGAAGGTCAAATTGCTGTGCCAGATCTCTATTGGTGAGCCCAAGTCTGATTTTCATTAAAACCAAAATGAGGTGGTTCTCCCAGCTTAACCCACCTTTCAGCACTAATGCGGTTTGTTTAAGAATGGTTAGAAGCCACAAGAAAGCTTGAATGGACTGCAATCCAGTAAAAAAAAAAAAAACAGTGTAGAGTCTTTCAATGAATCAAACCCAAATCGGTCCCTCAGCTGTTGATACCATGACTTTATAGCCCTTTGAAAAGGTTTCCTTGGTTCCCTTTTCAAAGCCACGGAGTCATCCTGAAGGTGGCGATACTGCATGTTGAGTTGGTCCAAGTCCTTTCTGGGCACAAAGTCATCTACAAGAAAAAAAGAAAAATTATGAATGTGATCATGTCAACAGCGCTGAGGTGACTTCTATAGCTACAAAACGAAGCACTACAGTGTAGCTAACAAGTTGAAAGGCAGTAACTGCTATTTTAAGAGAGGAACGAGCATATAGGAAATGAGTAATATATCGCCCTAAAACCACAAAGTGTACACTCTATGGCTACAACTGAGGGCCACCTTAGCTTAACAGTTCACAACCTGTGTTTTTCTCCGCGCGGTGCGGACTCGAGTGGGTCTAAAGATCCAAGTGTGCTACTGGTTCTGTAGTTAGAAGATATGTCACTGTCTGAATCGGCTTCACATTAACTGTGACTGGTGACCGACCAAGAGCAGCCCGTTTTTAAAGTAACATTAGCCTACTAGCTCTGGACGTTTAACTGGCTAGCCAGAAAGTGTTTTCTAAAAAAACAGACACACAAAAAACGAAACAGTACTGATATTTTAACAAACATCGCGCTTCTATACTTACAAAGAACCTCCTTAGAGTAACTAGGAATCTTCATGAAGGCTGATCTGTTACTTCCAATCCGTCATGACAGCATGTACTTCCAGCAAAAATCAACAACACTGCGCAGCTAGCTAGGAGGATATAGTCTCGTCTCTGATTGGCCGAGAGCGGACCAGGGCCCGCCTTCCCAGGGGTCAAGAACTGCATAGCGTATAGAATATTGGTGCACTCAGCGCGTGTGGCAATGCAATATGCGATTTGCAATACAATCCAGAGGGAGGTGCTGTTTCACAACACATTAAATGAAACTTAACATACTCAAATAGAACAATACAAGTCAAAATAGGATATAACATGAAAATATTAAGAATGAATAGAAAAATGAATAAAGAGGCCACATTTCCATGTCAATATGCTATTCATTTCAAAATCTTGTAATTGGGAATATGTCAAGACATTGCATCGACACTTTACACATAGAATTGCCATTAGAACTTTTGGAAAAGAACATTACAAGTCAAAATAGGATATAACATGCAACTTTGCAAAAAACAACTCCAAACTACATGCCATATTAAGAATGAATAGAAAAATGAATAAAGAGGCCACATTTCCATGTCAATATGCTATTCATTTCAAAATCGTGTAATTGGAAAAATGTCAAGACATTGCATCGACACTTTACACATAGAATTGCCATTAGAACTTTTGGAAAAGAACATTACAAGAAAAATAGGATATAACATGCAACTTTGCCATAAACAAATAGAACATAAATACTAAAATAACATAATGCATAGCCATTTGACAAATGAATAGACAACTGAATTAAGGTGCCAATAGTCTTCCATATGCTCGTACTCATACTGTACGCATGGGAAGAAGAGGAACACTAAAAACAAGGCAGCGATTACATGGATGATGCTGTTTAGGAGACTGCGGGGCCGACAGGACAAACTACAGGTGGTTTACAAAGATGATTACAGAACAAAAAAGTACTGTCAGTGGCTCCAATTACTGCAAATCACTGAAGGCAGTTGGGAACATTTTCTGTCATTTTAAAGCAGAACAAGTCACACCAAACACACTACATTACAATACAAACAACAACGCCAATAACAACAGTCAAAGCAATTAAATCCATAAAAGCAATTACAGAAATAAAAACAAGTGTTAAAATGAATTAGAATACTTTAAGGCAGCTTTTAGCCTGATTTAAACAGAGTCACAGTTGAGGCCTGTCTCACGTGGGGTCGGCCCATTAGTCCAAAAACCCTTCAGTTCGACGTCTCATTATTCTGAAAATGTCCCATTGAGTAGGGGTTGAAAATTAAAATTAGGTTCAGGCAAGAGTCCACTGACCTTAAGGTTCGGGACAGTGGTTGTGGCTCTCTAATCCACAACACAACTGGGTTAGAGATGTCGGACCAATGGCACGGCACCTTTCACGTCCTCATGGAGTTTGTTCCAGCAAAACTGGGGGAGGTGATGTAACTTGTAATCTTAGTTACTTTTAAAAATCAAGTAACCAGTAAACTAACTAACTAAGTTAGTTTTTAAAGCAGTACTAAGTAACTCATGCCCCTAGTATATGCAAGTTGTGTTTTTATTAATTGTCCGTGAGAGTAAATACTACGCTGACAGAAAAGACAAAGAAATACAATGGAGATCGTGTTTTTCACTCAACTTGGCTGTAAATACTGTTTAAGTGGCGCTAGCCCACAGTTAGCTTTGCCTGTTAGCCTGTTAGCTTCTTCTTCGTGATTCCATTAGTGTGTATTGGTGACTTCAACCCGGAGGCAGCGATTGTGGTTTTCTGGCCAGAGACACCAGGGGGCGATGAAAGACCCCCCAATCATCCCATTAACACTTGTATTACCCCCAGAGGGACTACGGAAAGGATTTATTAAAGGCACACCGTGTAACTCTTGGCCACTAGGGGCGCTAGACCTGCAACTTTCACGTTTAGCGCCCCTAGTGGCCACAAGCAACTCAGCACTGTCGCAAAAGTCAACAAACAGTCAGCCGGCGTCTTTTGAGTGTGTATTCAGACAGTAGTGGACCTGTTGGTTGAAGAGCAGAGGGCTCATTGACTCACGATTGAAGAAAAGAAGACATCCGCTGAATAAAGAAATTGCACAAAAGTGAACAGAAAACCATGTCTGATCAGGTAAGTCGTAGAGCTGTTTTATACCTAAAACCAAGTTCTTATTGTGTTGTTTTGGATTTATTTTATCTGTAGATCGGACTTACGTCGTCTTTTTTTGTGTTTGTCCTGTAGTAAACTATGATTTTGTATATAAAATCATTATAAGCCTCTAATAATGCATACATATTTCTATCTAAAATCGTATAATCCACTAATAATAAACATACATGAACGTGTAAAAGGACAAACCGAAGCTTACAAATAACGACAGTATTTTGTGACTGTTACACGACTTCGCAGTAAGTACATTATCCATTTTTATGCTGATGTTTGTTTTATTTTCAGTCATCATCATCAATTTCTTCACCGCCTGATGAATCTTCCGAATCCCCTCCCGAAACATGGAGAGGACGAGGGGGCCGAGGTGGGCGCGGGGGAGGACGAGGTGGACGCGGGGGAGGACGAGGTGGACGCGGGGGAGGACGCGGTGGACGCGGAGGACAACGGGAGAGAGGCGGGGGGAGCGGGATGGAGAGAGGACGAGGAGGAAGAAGAAGCAGCAGCAGACCATCTACAGCTGACTATGAAAGGCTCGAGGATCTTCAACAGAGGAGGAGAGCTGATATGCAGGTATGTGTACACTTATCAATTTATTATTTATACTGTAATTTATAGACTACTATGTTGACAAATGTGTTTTATGCATCTTAGGCCAGACTACAATCACTTGAAGCAAACCAAAGAGATGCCCTGCTCCAATTAGTGCTAGACAGATTGCCTGGACTGCTTTTTGATCTCCTTGCACTGCAGGACACTCCTCAATCACCTCCTGTACCTGGGCGCATGCACTGGTGTGTGTGTTCAAACTGTAGAGACATGCCTACAGATATTGAGAGACTCTGCTGTGGTCAGCCTCCAGACCGCTGCATTAGTAATCTACCACACATGGACTTCTATATCCTGGATGAGGGAGTTCTGCGTCTAGCTCGTGCTGCGTGGAATGACATCTTTGCAGTCGATGACATCCAGGAACCAGGTGAAGAGCAGCGCTCATACAGACATGCAGCTTACAGGAATTTCGTGCTCTGGCAACATGGGCGTTTAGGGGAGGGCAATAGGGTGGTCATACCAAGCTGTGTTGTGTGGCGCATTAGGACCAAGTATCCAGACACTAATGGACAATACACAGGTTTTAGAGTGCGCCGGCTTCCATGACTTAATATCAATAAAAATGTGTACATATTAAAATACGTGTTGTATTTCTTTTGTAGTTCAACAAGATTTTACAATTGTTTACATTTTTGTAAGTAGACTTTAGTTATTTAGGGAAAATATTATGCACAGCATAAAACTTATCATACATTTTATTCAAATAAAGAATGAACAAAAACAGTTACAAAACAAAATGTCCTAGTCTTCCATTAGTAGAGCCATTGCTCCCCGGGAAGTGTGTCTTGCCACAAGTTCAGCAGTGGGGGGTGGTGTGTCTGCTGTGCCAACCAGTCCAAGGCGCTCAGGGTCATCTTCTGAAAGGGTTCTTCTTCGAGGAAGGCCTGACCCACTCTCTAATCTTCTCCTAAGAATTGCCTTCTGAAGGTCGGGAATGTAGGCATACGTCTTGGCCTCCTTTGTAACATGCACACTCCAGTTTTTTGACTTCTTATTGTAGTACCGTCTGTAACTGTAAAACACAGAATACCACATAGTATTACCCTCCAAACAATAAATTTAAAATTGTGTACAGTAAAAATACGTACATTTTTTCTCCTTTTCTGTTGCGTCTATGTTCTCGACCATTGTGGTAGTTGTAATCTATTGCAGCAAGGAAAACCCTGGTTCTGTACACTTTATACTTATAGGCAAAGCGCTTCCCTGCATACATCAGAATATGGTTCTGAAAACTCTCCAAATCTGACGTAGTTCTGTAAAAATTAGATTGAAATTAGTGGTGGTCTATGCCATTAACATTATCCAAAGCATTACATTATGGCATTTACATTATCCAAAGCAACAAAAGGATAGAGAAAAAAATAGATAAACTGCACAAACATACCTGAATGTTATGTACTTTTTCACATCTTTAAGCCAGCGTTTATTCAAAACAATAGCAGTCAGGGTCTGATGAGCAGCAGAACCTGCAAGCCAAGGAAGTTATGATACAGCTACTGTATTTCAACATGAAGTTTTACAAAATAAAATGTTCTAAATGAGTGAAACAAAATGCTCCATGTTACCTTGCTGTATCCACGGCTTATCTTGACTGCTGTCATCCAATGGCTCATGCTCACAGAACCCTGTGGCCCATGTGTGTTCATTGCGTACATGATGTAGTACTCCATGCCACAGCATCTGTAAAGTAAAAGCATTGATAGATAACAATTGAAAATGGCACACACTTTGAGTATCTCTTGTTATTCACATACCTTAAACTGCTCTACAGTACTTGCACGCTGACAGCAATACCAGAAATGGTTCACTATATCCTTTACCCAATGCATCAACACAGAATGTTCCTTGCCTTTTGCTGCCTGATAACAAAATACATTTATGAGAATGACTTTGTACCAAAGGTCTTTTCCTATTTGAGATTAAATCATTCAACAAATAACAGTGGTAATTGTGGCAATTTGACTTACTTCGCGTAGCTTCCTTCCAATATTTTTGGAAGCATGCCAGACATCCAGCGAATGGGTTAAACTCCAATCCTTGTATTTTCCACGTACTGGATCTGAAGATAATATATTTCCTAAGATAAATTATTTTTGGATGAGAAGTTTGATTGAGTGTGAAATATACTTACCGAGCAAGGCAGATATTTGTATATGAGCATCCGTCACTACTTCTTTTATAGGGATTTCGTTGAGAAGGCAGTCCATTGTACTTTCAAAACAGACTTTCTCCAAGATGACCGAATTCCTGCCAAATCTCCTTTTGTCCTCGCTCACAATGTGCACAATGTCACGGGTCTCGTGCTCAATCATAGTGTATGTACAAAATTGTGCACAGTGGCCTACAAATAAACATTTGGTAAGTAACAAGAGTTTTTTTCCACATGGGAAGATTTTTGTATAGCATCACATACCAGGGGAGTCCATTCTGCCATCACCTGATAAAAGAGAAAAGATACAACTGAAATATAGCAATGTAATCTGCTTCCCAACAATGACACATATTGACAAGCAAACATGAAAATGACACTTACCAAGTACAACTACTTCAGTCTTTTGTCGAAGCTTGTTCAACACCTTCTCTCTACTCTCTTTCCAAAGCTCCTCTACAGGCTTTAGGCAGTATTCAGACTGTATGGCAAAAAAAGTAGTCTCTGCAACCATTCCCATACACATAAATTTGAAAAGGAGATGGATTTTTTTGTAGTTGTTGCCAGAGAGAAGAATGTTTGTTGACAGCATGAAATCGCCGCCTTGCATTCCAAATTTTAGGAGTGGCTGAGAATTCCAATGCCAAATAGTGTGTCCGTGAGGGCAAACCTAAGAAAAGACGAACAAAGCAATTAGCAATTCAATACATTCTCTCACAACCTTTACCAACACCCCCACATCAGGTGACACCTTTTTCCAGGCTCCCCCGAAAGTCGTTCTCTAAACAATGGTGGTGCTTGCATTTACACTTACCCATTCAAGAATGACACCAGTCCCTCTGGGCTTCAATTGCACATGAAAAGGAGGCCTTCCATTGCATAGTGTCCCCAAAATAGGATCTCGGAACTGACACGACTGTACAGGCAACTGCATGTACCTTTGAAAAGTAAAACAGGAAATGAGAGGCTGGCATAAGATAGTAGCTATAGGTCTTAGAGATTCATATACCTTGCAAGAGAGAGCAAGTTGTCATTGTAGCAGATGCTCGCTTTCTTTCCTATGAGGTCCTCTACAGTCTCAACCTTGTGTCTTACAGGAATGTGTTGATCTTCTTCAGGCAATATGGGCACCTCCTCTACATCCAGCACTGCCTCATCTATGTGTATTTCAGGAAGCTTGTCAATTTCTGCCCTCGAAGCTCCGGTAGATCTGTTACAATAACATTGAGGAGTCAGTGTCATTAAACAGCTTTATATATTTTGTGACAAGTGGAAAATTACGATAAGTAATTTATGAACAGCACATACCGTAGATAGAGGAAAGGAACATAATCCTCATCAGAGTCGTCATCTTCCCAGCAAACAGCTTCCTCCATCTCAATCCTACACAGAAAAATACATATTGGTCTTGAAATGCACGCTCTATACATACAAAAAGGAAAAGGGTAATTTGCACACAATGTAAAGCACTTACATACTATTCTGCAGCCTCTAGGTCGTCATCATGTTTTTCAGAAATTGCCAACGAGTGCATACTGCAAAAAAATAATAAAAAATAAACAAACATGAGTATATTCTTCTCACAAAATGATTGATTATTATGTAATGGACTCACCTTGATTCAAGCACGTCAACTTTTTCACTTGCTGTGATCAACTCCTCTACACCTGAAAGGACCATTTCTTTACCCCTACAAAAGTAGAAAAGAATGTTGAACTGTAATATCACTGAAGCTCTGGTTTGTCTTTATAGTTATATTAGTTTCACATGTACAATCTGCTTGTGCAGGTGCAAAGCATAATTCTTTTTATCAATAGCATTGTCATCAGTGAGCCATGTATAGTGTCTTATAATTATACCTCTTTGAATGAATATTTTGATTTGTACCACAAACTGTCTACAGCTAAAACATAGTGCAAACCTGTCATGATCCGAAGAGTCTGTAAGACTCGATACTGGTGGTCCAGGAGGTTTTGCTGTGCCCTCTCCTTTGTATGGTGTGGACGTTGCTACACCTCTCCGTTCGTAACTAAACAAAAAGACAAGTCCTTGTATGAAAGCAATGCCAACAGCACAGGCAAAATGGGCCATAACAAACCGGTGCAATAATACAGTATGCCTATAAATTAAAAGTGTTGGTATTTCATTGAATCGGTAGATGGGCTAATAGCAGCCTGTTAGCTTGTTAGCCCTAGTTAGGCAAACACATCCACAGTATAATTACGTGCAAATAGAATCAGCAAAGCAGTATCATGGGGGTATAGAATTACCACAACTAAGTTAGTTTTATGAAAGTAGGAATCTGTTACATATGCGAAATGTCTGAGATTTACACACGTAGCGCTACACACGTTAGCTTTGGTTTGTAGCCTGTTAGCTTCGTCTGCCCGTATTTTGCTTCTACTAAACAGCGAAAATAATGACAAAGACATTTTACTGTATACTAGGAGCAAAGACTTCACTTACCAGTCTAATAACGAAGTTGAAAAAACAGAATCAGATTTACATCCAGCTTCTTCTTTCAACCTGCGCCAACGAGCAAACTCCTTTCCCAGATCGACCCTTGTTTTTCCTCGAGCACGATCCCTTTCGCGTTTCCTCTTTTTAGCCTCCTCCGAAGGTTTAAACTTTTTCCTTGCCTCAGCCATGACCAGGAGTCGAGCAGGTGAAAAATGAGTAGCAAAAGCATTTGCTCCATGAGTATATCAGCGCCTGTAGCCGTAAAGCAAATCTTTCTTCCAAGTCACGTGACCTGGTAAACGACGGTGCGTCTGCTCTAAACTTACATGGGCGGTATTTCAAGAGGGCAGCCCCGCTCGGAGCATTGCAAGTGTCAAGCGCTGTATATTGGCCCAAGTATTCATATAAAATAACTCATATGTGTCAACTCTTTAGGTCACAAAGTCCGCGGTGTGCCTTTAAGGTAAACAAGTTACTTAGTTTTAAAGGAGTATCAGTACTCAGATTACTTTTTCAAGTAACGCCACTGGACCAGACATCAGAAAAGATTCCTAGAGGGAGCAGCTGAAACCCATTTGGTCAAAGATGGTTTAGAGGAGTATATGTGGACTTTGAATGGTGAAGCTGAACATACTTTTACAAGCAAAGCACTATGTTCAACCGAGAGCTCTTTGATGAAGTACATATTTTGACATTAGTTGCAAAAACTGTGTTTTTATATTTTGAGTGTCAACTTTCAGCTTCACCTGCAGACTAGTTAGAAGAGGATGATTATTCTGACATGTGGGATACCACTCGTAAAGACCATAGTAATGAAAGCTTTTTGCAGGAAAGTTGTGAAGCTATAATTACAACTAAAATGTATGTATCAAAAATTAGCGGTGTACATGGTGTTCAAATGTTTCGTTCACAGTTTATTACAAAAAACATGAAGTCATTTAGTTAAAGTTTAAAAAGATTCATGCTCTGCATGTAAACCCACTGACGGAGGGACAGTGGAAACATATCTGTGTTGTGTTATGACTCACATAATGTTAATCATTGTAGCCTCTCACTGAGCAGCCCATGCAGAGCTACTGCATGTCACTGTTTTACAGAAGCTCCAGCCACAGCACATTCTCCCTTTATTTAATGTTTTGACCAGGGCTCCAGCTGCTGCTTTATGAGTTTGAAGGTCCTGCTCCAAACCCATCAGACAGAAATATTACAGTCTAGACTGATGCTGCTTTCAAGGGCTTAATTATGGGTGTAAAAATAATACAGGTAAGTTTGGCTTTAAGCAAAATACAAAAGCAAGAATAGTGGAAACAGTTTGATTTCATTCTGACAATATTAAATAAAGACTCTCTTTGTATTTGTAGAACATTAAAAATGGCTTACATTACTTACTTACATACATACATACTACAATCATACTACAAATGATTCCAACAGGATTTGCCCTCATAGCAGCATCAATGAAGGTACTTGATTCATCTTCTGTAATCAAGTACCGTCATTGAAGATGGACAACTCCTGTACGACTGAGAACTTACACAGACCTCATAGCAGCACTCAGTGAATTAAAGCCGCAAGCGGCGATGTAGGCCCTCGCCCCTGGCGCAGCCCCCCCTTGCGACCGCCTCCTTTGCTACCGCCCCCGCTCTCGCCCAAACCTGCTCTCCCCTCGGCCTCACACACAACCTGTGTGCTCTCTGTCTGCTAACTCTTGGTCTTTACAGCAGAGGGCGCTATAGCATGGATCATTTTTGTGTTCATGTAAAAAGATTCAGGGCCATCTGGTGTATAAGTGATTACATTTAAAACTCAAAGGGACAAAGAATGTGCCAGTTATCATGGGTAATAATAATGCTCTCAGGAACACGTTTACCCTGGCCACGCCCACATCTTACACAATATGATGCATATGTAATATCATTTTTTGTTTAGTTTATTGTGTAGAATATACCGGCAAAGTGGGAGATAAATAATCCAGACTGCAATATTCAAGGTATAGATAGGTGGCGCTATAGTGTTGAGCACCGTGAACGTATTGAGCTCTATGGATTCATACCATAAGAGGCCTTATGTCAGCCAAATATGATTTAGATTGGATAGAGCGCATGCCTGCGAGGTTTTGTGAAATGTACTGCAAAAAGGCCTTTTTTTTGTGGGGGTGCCATTTTAATCTCTTAACCCCCACTTTAACCGAGCACATTTTCTCCAGTTCGTCTTGACCCATGTCTTAAAGCTTCTTGAAAAAAAGCGTCAAAAACACAGTCACAGAAATGAGACGTAAGTGCACTTGGTTCAGGTGGGAGTTAAGAGGTTAAAAGTGAAAATGGCCGACTTCCTGTGCGTCATTGCCACGCCCACACCTTCAAAAATATCAAACACATGTAATATATTTTTGTGTTCGATTTAATGTGTAGAATGTACCTGCAAAGTTTCATATAAATTGTACAAACTAAATGTTTCAAGGTATAGATAGGTGGCGCTATAGTGGTGAGCACCGTGCAATTATTGAGCTCTATGGATTCATACCATAAGAGGCCTTATGTCAGCCAAATATGATCCAGATTGTATAGAGTGCATGCCTGCGAGGGGTTGTCCAAGGTACGGGAAAAAAGCACGTTTTTTGTGGGGGCGCTATGTGAAAAGTAAAAACGTTATCAAAAAAAGCTGGCTTGAAAATGTAGCTCCATTTCTCTAGATTCTATTGAGCCATGTTTGAGCTTATTCTGCTGAAAAACCAAGGAGTAGTACATTGAAACATCTGGTGAGAGATTTCTTCTCCAGGATTTCAATCCAAGATGGCCGACTTCCTGTTGGTCAGAGGGCGGAGCTATAATTATGTTTTGTGACCGTCTCCATGTGCTCTATCACTGTGCCAAAGGGGATTGGCCTATGCCAAAAATGCATGTCTCCAAAAGAATAGGGGTCAACTTTGAGGGGGCGCTGTGGAGCCATTTTGTTTAGGGCGTGTGCATGTCGCCCACTGACACGCAATTTTTGCCGACTCTGATTCACTGTGCCCATTTCTGCGTGTACTTTTGCTCGGGAAGGCACTGAAAAACAGGATCTTAGAGGCGTAACTATAATAATAATAATAATAATAATAATAATAATAATAACAAGAAACCGGGGGAGAACAATAGTCCCTTACCAGGACAAAGTCCTGGCTCGGGCCTAATGAATGACGTTCTCCTCGCACCTTCTGTCATGGTCCTCACGCTCCTCACGCTCCTGAATCTTCTCTTCATCAAATGTCCACGTCCTGGGACATAACTGTATGTCCAAGCCGGTGAGGGTTGATGAGCTAGTTAGCGTCAGAATACTACCTCCAGTGAAGTTCCTGAATTCCTTTCACCTCCTCTCAGTCAACAACACGAAGCTTCTCCCGTCTCTCAAATGTGTGGGTTGACGACTGGGACATGCGGCCAAATAAAACCTGTCCCAAATAATACACATATGTGACCCGCCGTGGATTCCAAAGACACAAGTCGGCAGCCCGTGTCTCGAGATAAACGTAAACAAAGGTGTTTTTGGGAAAATTGGTGATTTTCACTTTTTTGCAGAATCGTTCAGTTGAAGGCACGAAGAAGCCTCTCCATGTTTAAGCTACCAGTATTGGTATATTTAAAAGCGTAAACTTTTAGGTTTTGGGAGATTTCGGAGCGCGCTGTAGGGGCGTGACTTTGTCTGTGTGTATTTACATACTGGCTAAGCACCGCTGAGGAGGAGGAGGCACAGGCTTCATGACTTTAATGCCTCCCCCGTGTCTCACGGAGGCCACCGCTACTTACACTGGAAAATGGATTTACTACGAGTTTGCTGAGCAGAAGGCAAAGGTTACTTCAGACGGGTGAGTGAAAGGGTTTTTTTTGTATCGCTTGTGGCTGCTGTGCCGGGTAGTTTTTGGATGAGTCTATTGTGCTGTTGTAAGCTAACGGCTATGCTAACGTCTAAGCTAACGTGCAGCTGAACCTGCTTTTTAAACAAAATCAAGACCTCTCCCAACTTAAACTACTCCATAAATGTAGTCAGCGCATCCCTAGCTTTCAGCCTATTCTCATTTGAGAGAGATCCGCTTCATATTTTCGGTTTTATGGCCAGAAAAAGTTACGCTGGATTACTGCACTGAAATGTAAACAATCGGGACTGCGCGCTGCGAATCATAGTCGGAATGTCCCACTGCCTCAATGCTCCACCCCTAGTCTCAATGCCCCACCCCTAGTCTCAATGCCCCACTTCCTGGTCTCAATGCCCCACTTCCTGGTCTCAATGCCCCACACCCTGGTCTCAATGCCCCACCCCTAGTCTCAATGCCGTACACCCTGGTCTCAATGCCCCAATCGAGTGGTCTCAATGTCCCGGTCGAATGGTCTTAATGCCCCGGCAATTAAACAGCTGTTTTATCGGAGACTTTTACGTTAAAAGATCCCGTAAGATGGGGCTCCATATATTAATGACATGTACGAGTTTTATGCGTCACATTTATGCGGTTTATCAACATTTTGAGATAAACGTAAAAAGTGCAAACTAAGTCTACAACGACAAGAGAGTCTGTCTGTATTACATGATCCCGCCCGCGTGAAGAACCAAGTAAGTGTGGTTGCCTAGTTACCTAGACTGACATTTACATTAGTGTATAAGTGAACATGTTTTGGTTAAGACTTGGTTAAATCCTGAAAAAGATGTTCACTTGGGAATAAATGGGTATAATATGTATCATGTTGATCGTCTAGAAAAAAGAGGAGGAGGCGTGGCTTTGTGTGTAAAGGAAACCTGTACCTGTAAAACTGTGGAGAGTATGTCCGTTGCAATTGAGGGACTCATGGAATGTGTGGCGGTGGAACTAGAGCTGGAAACTAATCGGAATATAATTATAATATGTGTGTATAGAGCGCAAGGTTCCAACGTAGAAACATTTACAGCCAAACTCACAGAATTAATTGACAGCGCAACTCCAAACAAAACCATTTTGTTATGCGGTGATTTTAACATAGATCTAATTCATTCACATGGGTCAAAGAAAACCCGCGATTTCCTTAATGAAATGTATAGTAGATGTTTGTTTCCTGTAATTTCCCAGCCGACTAGAGTGACGAGCACAAGTGCGACGTTAATTGATAACATTTTTACAAATGATATGAATAATACTCTACACAATGGTTTACTGGCCTGCGACATAACTGATCACTTGCCTGCCTTTACTGTTATTAGAGCTAAACCTATCAATAATAGGAAAATGCAGGAATTGAAATATATTCGAATTAGATCAGAAAAGGAGATTGACTTGTTTAGAAATGATTTGCTTAAACAAGATTGGGAAGAAGTGTATGTGGCAGAAGCAAATGTTGCCTATGAAAAATTCTTAAACACTTATGTAAACCTCTACAATGTAAATTGTCCTGTAAAAATATGTAAAAAGAACACGTTTGTGAAAAAGCCATGGATAATAAGCGGGCTACAGAACGCATGCAAAAAGAAAAACAAACTATATAGGGATTACATGAAATATCGAACAAAAAGGCACGAGACAAAATATAAAGATTATAAGAATAAGTTGACGACGATAATGAGGAAAGCAAAAAGAGATTATTTTCAAAATAAATTAAATGATAACAAAAATAACATGAAAGAAACATGGAAAATCTTAAATAAGGTAATCAAGCCAAATGCCCAGTGTAACAACCTACCCAAATTTTTTATCCATAATGGAAAAGTATTGGAAAACCAAACTGAAATAGCGGACGAGTTCAACTCCTTCTTTGTCAATGTGGGGCCAAATATTGCTAAACAAATTGTAAACCCAAACCACAAAGAAACAAGATGTGACATGGCAACAGCAGGTGGAAGTAAAACTCTTCAATCATTATTTCTTAGTGAAATAACAGAATATGACATTCTGGACATTGTGCGGAAACTCAAAACCAAAACCTCAATAGACTGTGATGGAATAGATATGTTTATTGTAAAAAAGACAGTTGATTGCATTCTTAAGCCACTTTCCTATATTTTCAATCTCTCCTTTATCTCTGGGGTCTTTCCTCAAAAAATGAAAACCGCAAAGGTAATACCAATATTTAAAAATGGGGACAAGCACATGTTTAATAATTATAGACCCATATCCATACTTTCACAGTTTTCAAAAATTATTGAGAAATGGTTCACAATAAAACTAGATTCTTTTCTAGAAGAAAAAAATATATTATTTGATTATCAATATGGGTTTAGAGCCAACCGATCCACCTCTGCTGCACTGATACATTTTACTGAAGAAGTCCTCGCTGCTATTGACCACCAACAGTACATGGTGAGCGTCTTTCTGGATTTAAAGAAAGCGTTCGACTCAGTGAATCATGAACTTCTGTTGTCTAAGCTGCAGGACTATGGCATAAGAGGACATGTTTTTAAATGGCTGGAAAGCTACCTGCAAAATAGACAACAGTATGTTCAATTCGATCAACTAAATTCAAAACATGAAACGGTGGTATGTGGAATCCCACAGGGTTCCATAATCGGCCCAAAACTTTTTATTTTATTTATAAATGACATCCATGAAGTAACAAAGAAAATGGGAGTTCTATTGTTTGCAGATGACACAACCGTTTATAAATCAGGAAGTGACCTCGATACATTATTATCTTGTGTGAGCACTGAAATGGCATATTTAAAAACATGGTTCGACCAAAACAAATTATTATTAAATTGGGAGAAAACCAAATATATGATTTTTGGGACAAGGAAGATTGAGGGGAATGTTAACATCACTATTGAAAATTCAAGGATTGAGAGAGTTACCAAGATAAAATTTCTGGGAGTCATGTTGGATACTAAATTCAGCTGGAAGCCACATATAGAATATATTCGAACAAAAGTGAGTAAATGCATAGGTATTTTGCATAAAGTAAAATATGTTTTTGATAAGGTTTCCTTATTTCTTTTATATTCTTCATTAATTGTCCCCTATTTTACATATTGTATTGAGGTCTGGGGAAACGCATGCAAAAGTGTAATCGATCGAATGTCTTTGCTACAAAAAAAGGCTGTAAGAATTATAAGCCATAAAGGCTCTAGAGAACATACTAACGACCTTTTTGTGAAGCTGAAACTATTAAAATTTAAAGATCTCGCGAATTTAAAAAATTTACAGACCATGTGGAAAATTAAACACAAGTTGGTACCTGAACATATTTATAAGAAACTGACGTTGATCACAGACGACACGAGGCGAAAAGGAAATTTTTGTGTACCGTTCTCCCGAACCTCATTAAGACAGAGGGGTTTCTTGGTTGCTGGTGTAAGATTATGGAATTCATTAAAGAACACATTAAAATGTTCTCAAACAATAGATACATTTAAAAATATGTTCAAGGAGATGCAGATGGAGAAATATATACAAAAAACATAACTTATATGCTGACATTTTTGTTTGTCTGTTAAAATTGTTAAAATTATTGATTTTTGTAAAACTAAAAACCATGTCACAAATCTGTTGAATGGATCACCTGCCGTTTTGGTCATCGATTTTCTTATAATTATTACAAAGGGGCATGGACAATAAGACAATGTCTTCCTCATGCTCCTTTTCACCATGTGTACTGTTCATATTAATGTATGACCCTGTAAAGAAAAATATGAACATGGATGAATAAATAAATAAATGAAAAATGAATGAAAAATGTTTTTAAGCTACCGTCGTGTTTTGCCATATATGTACATTATTTAATTTATTATTTAAAGCTAGATAACCAGTTGGCTATGTTACCCAGCTTGCAGAAAAACAGAAAAAAAACCAGGCTTTCTGATCCATTGCTTCTTCTTCTCTCTGCCGTTTGGAAAATCAAATGAGTTTGTTGGTGGATACCATTTTTGAAGCACGTTATTATAAGCCATGTAAGGTAAAGCAAGGTAAAGAGTGCAAATGAAAAAATCCAACGCATCTGTTTTAGGAGGTCATTGTTGTGTTCAGTTTGACATGGCTTAAAGTATTGCACTTGTAGATCTGGATTTTGTATAATGAGGTTTTCAGTGCACTTTGAAGACATTTTTATTGGTTGTTTAGCTTTAGGAAAATGTCACGCACATATTTTCATGAGAAAAGACAGATCCCGATTCAAAGTGTTATCAGAATGGTGAATTCATTGTGGATTTTCCACCTGGTTAAATTGACATGTTTGAGCAAATCCATTGTATGTTAGTATGCTGCAAGCCACGGCACGGCCATATCACCTAAAGTGGTAATACTTTATGTAAAAATCACAGTTTCTTATATATTTGTTTATGCATTTATTTGTTTATTTTCAAATTGAAATGTAAAACAAAATAACATTGACCGTTGCCGGGATACATTGACCGTTGCCGGGACACCGCAACATACACAGTTTAAAAAGGCGAACATTCCGATCTGTCCTTCACTTTACGCTCAGCGAGTGAACCGATCGACGGTCTGACCTGCGTTTACAGAACTTTTCAGAGTTTTTTCACCACTTTTGTCCATTTGGAGACAATGGCACAGAAGATGATCGACGCCCGTGATGGCCTCACCGTGGTCTCTCGAGGTAAGTGTCAGACAAACGTTTTTTTTAATGGTTTTAGACCGAGTTGACTCTGTACTGGTCAAATCGGAAAAGAAACAGATCTTACAGCAGTTTTATTCCAGAAATGCCTTAAATGTAAATGATATTCTTGTAAATCCAGCTGAAGGTTTGTAGGAGTCGTCATTTAGTCATAACCTCTTAACCCTCGCTTTAACCAAGAGCATTTTCTCCAGTTCAGCTTTACCCAGAACTAAATCTTTACATCCTATAGGCTAGAGTAACGCCTCATTTGAAAGCTAAGACCTACAAAACTGATCGTTACCTTTTTTGTAGTTTTCCACTGCTTTGCTGTCACATTTTTGTCATGTTTTGGTCACTTTTTCATCATGTTGATTTTTTGTTGCCTTTTCATCACTCTTAACTTTGACTTTATTATTGTGTTATTGCTGTTTTTCCGGTACGTTTTTATCGCTCTTTTGACACTTTTCTTTTAGATTTGGGTAAAGCCAAACTGGAGGAAATGTGCTCAGTTGATTTGGGGGTTAAGAGGTTAAGACCACATGGGGACATAAGTCTGAACTAAATGATGTTGCTTGTCATATTGTTTTGCCTTTTACATAAAACTTGTAATATTGTGTTGGTTTTAGACCCGGGGCCTCGTGTCCTGGACGGTAGCAGCCCTCTGATCGAACTGCCTGGTCCCAGTTCGAAGAAGAGAAAGGCTAGCGATGCTGATCCAGGGTTGGAGAATCCGGCCAAACTCTCCCGTTCGGACAAACTGCCGCCCAAATCCTCCACCAAGACCCAGAGAGGAGCCGAGTGCAGGCAGAGAGCGCGGAGAGAGCGGCCCAGACCAACACTGCTGACAGCTGGAGGTCTGTATCGGAGGAAATCATATATAACGTTATATATTTCTTGTGAATTTACTAACCCTTTTGTTCTCAACTTTTTCAGGTCCTGTAGACTTCTTTAGTAAGTACGAGGAGCAGGAGATGTTGGGAGAAGGGGGCTTTGGCAGTGTCTACGCTGGAGTTCGGAGGGCGGATCTTCTGCCTGTAAGTCTTGTTTACATTTGATAACAATTTTAATTTCATAGTTGTTTACTCTGGAGTATTAAGTTGTCTATGTTCTCATTTCCAGGTGGCGATCAAACATCTCCACAGCGCTAGCGTGGAGTTCGTCACTGTGGTTTGTATCTTGAACACTTAATCATAATCATTGTAACATTTGACTGACATTTCATCTTTCTCATCCTCTTTAGGCCACGGGCACCCAGTGGCACATCATCCCGAAAGAGGTGTTCCTCATGCGCTGCGCCAGATCTGGGCCAGACTCCGAGGGCCGTAATGCCTCTGTGTCCATCTTGGAGTGGTTCTGCGTGGACCATGAGGTCATCTTGGTCATGGAGAGACCCACACCAGCAGAGGACCTCTTTGGCTACTGCACGAAGAATGCACCTCTCCCAGAAGGCCTCGCCAAGGTACAATCAAATATCATGATCATGGTCACAGAAAGGACTAGCTTTGGTCGTGCTCAGCAGTAATGAGCGTGTAGTACTTACTAGTATTGTTAGCAATAGTTGTGTACATTTGTCCATTGTACTTTTACTTAACTCAGATAGTTGTCCTTGTGTCTTGCAGGAGATAACGTGGCAGTTGTCTCAGGCCCTGAACCATCTCCATGAGAGAAAGGTCTTCCATCGGGACATCAAGATGGACAACGTCTTACTACAGGACACTCCATCCGGGCCCCGTGTGCGCCTCATCGATTTCGGTTGTGGCTGCGATGTCCGGTCAGAGCCGTACAGTCAGTTCTCTGGTAAGTAGGATTTATAGTCATAACAGCAGCTTCAAGGATTTGTGTCTAAAACATTGTTTCTAAACATCGCAGGGACAGAAGACTTTGCCCCTCCGGAGTTTGTACTCACGAAAAGGTACAACGCAGGCCCGACCTCCGTGTGGCAAACCGGGGCATTGCTCTACGAGCTACTGCGCTCTGACGAGCAGGACGAGTTCACTACTGAGGCCTGGAGGAACGGAGACTTGGCCTGTCCCAGCGGCCTGTCCCAAGGTAATGAGTCAGCAGAACAAGATGGAGTCAAACAGATCCTGTAGTTTACAGTAGTAGTGTTTGTAAACTACACACTCATTCCTAACTGCTCTTGTTTGTTTTCTTACAGAGTGCCAGGACTTCTTGGAGGCGTGTCTTAGTGTGGACCCAACCGAGAGATTAGGTTTGGACCAACTGAGACACCACGCCTGGATGAGGCCATGAAGTCTCTCTCTCCCCCTCCCTCTCCCCCTCTCTCCTCCCTCTCTCCCCTCCCTCTCTCTCTCTCTCTCTCTCCCTCACTCTCTCTCTCTCCCCCTCTCTCTCCCCCCCCTCTCTCTCTCTCTCTCTCTCCCTCACTCTCTCTCTCTCCCCCTCTCTCTCTCTCTCTCTCTCTCTCTCTCTCTCCCCCCCTCTCTCTCTCCCCCCCTCTCTCTCCCCCTCTCTCTCTCCCCCCTCTCTCTCCCTCTCCCCTCCCTCTCCCCTCCCTCTCTCTCTCCTCTCTCCCCCTCTCTCTCCCTCACTCTCTCTCTCTCCCCCTCTCTCACCCTCTCTCCCCTCCCTCTCTCTCCCTCTCTCTCACTCTCTCTCACTCTCTTTTGAACAAGGTTAAATCTTTTTCAGGGCAAACCGCTGTCACAGCTGACAGTTAAGTAAGTATAAGTAAGTAAGTGCTTTATTTGTGTTCAGGTGTTGGTCCTGCCTTCAGTGCTCCTCCGATCCTCTGAAACGATGCACCACCTCTGGGGTTTGTCCCTGTTTCAGAGCATGGTGTCCTGCACTGTTCAGCTCCTCCACCTTTGATGGCTTCACCGTGGTCTTAGAAGGTTTGTGTCAGATTTTTGACAGAGTTGACCCTGTACTGGTCAAATCAGAAAAGAAACAGTTCTTATAGGCACATTTAAACAAGCAATTTCTTAAATAGATGTTATTTTCTTACAGTTAAATACAGTTGAACATTTGGCATCATTTAATCACGCATTTTCGGAAAAGTAGAAGGTTTTGCACATATTAAGACCACATGGAGACATAATGGTAAATGGTAAATGGTCTCAACTTTTATAGCGCTTTTCCACCTACATTAGGCACTCAAAGCGCTTTACAGTAAGGAACCTCTCACCCATTCATACACCAATGTACGCACACACTGGAGGCAAGGTGGGTGAAGTGTCTTGCCCAAGGACACAATGACGGCATGCACCTTCAGGAGGCGGGATTCGAACCCACGATCTTCCGATCATGACACGACCCACTCTACCATCTGCGCCACCGTCGCCCCATAAGTCTGAACTAAATAACTGTTGCTTGCCTTTTACATAAAACTAACATGTAATATTGTGATACTGCCTGGTCCCAGTTCGAAGAAGAGAAAGGCTAGTGATCCTGATCCAGGGTTGGAGAATCCGGCCAAACTCTCCCGTTCGGACAAACTGCCGCCCAAATCCTCCACCAAGACCCAAAGAGGAGCCGAGCGCAGGCGGAGAGCGGAGGAAGGGGCTCCAACCAAGCCTGCTGACAGCTGGAGGTATGTAATCGGTAGAAATATTATATATATTTCTTGTGAATTTACTAACACTTTTGTTCTCGCCTTTTCCAGGTCCTGTAGACTTCTTTAGTACGTACGAGGAGCAGGAGATGTTGGGAGAAGGGGGCTTTGGCAGTGTCTACGCTGGAGTTCGGAGGACTGATCTTCTGCCTGTAAGTCTTTTTTACATTTCTAAACAATTTTAATTTCACAGTTGTTTACTCTGGAGTATTAAGTTGTCTGTGTTCTCATTTCCAGGTGGCTATCAAACATCTCCACAGAGCTAGCGTGGAGTTCGTCACTGTGGTTTGTATCTTGAACACTTAATCATAATCATTGTAACATTTGACGGCCTGTCCCAAGGTAATGTGTCAGCAGAACAAGATGGAGTCAAATAGATCCTGTAGTTTACAGTAGTAGTGTTTGTAAACTACACACTCATTCCTAACTGCTCTTTTTTGTTTTCTTACAGAGTGCCAGGACTTCTTGGAGGCGTGTCTTAGTGTGGACCCAACCGAGAGATTAGGTTTGGACCAACTGAGCCACCACGCCTTGTGAGGCCATGAACTAACATCTCCTCCTGTTGAACCTGCTGTGTTTAACACGTTTTTTTCAGGGAGTTCAACAGGAACGCCTAATGCAGTCCAGTGGTTAAGTACGTATGTAAGTAAGTAACTGCTTTATTTGTGCTTTATTTGTGTTCAGGTGATAGTCCTGAGCTGCTGCGCCTGAGCCGCGCCGCCACCGTGGGCCGACCGGACCAGCATGTTCTTGGAGGTCGGAGCAGAGCGCAGGCAGAGAGAGCGGAGGAAGAGGCTGACACAGGAGGTATGTATTGGTAGAAATATTATTTTATTATATTATTAACGTTATATATTTCTTATCAAATCACTAACCCCTTTGTTCTCGTCTTTTCCAAACCATCTTTTCCAACCCCGAGCACCCGGAGGAAACCTGGCTGGCTGCCTTCAGTCTCCTCTGATCCTCTGACACGGTGCAGCACCTCCTGGGTTTGTCCCTGTTGCAGAGCGTGGTGTCCTGCACTGGTCAGCTTCACCTCCTCCTTCCTCTTCTTTCACCGAACCCCCACAAAAATACGGTTAAGATGTATCCACTAAAACGACGTGGAACACAGAAACCGCACATGCAGGAAAAGGTAAAAAAAAAGCCGCACCGAGAGAGAGGGAGGGGCTTGTCGCCAGTAATATTTGTTCTTTTAATAAACACCGATTGTTTGAACTTCTGTTTGTGTGGACTTCATTCAGTCTGAACCCAGATCAGCCAATGTGAGACAATCATGTCATGTAAATGAAATGCATTCAAATGATATTTTTACTGATTTATTTATGGGTTTATTTGGCCAGGACAGTGCATGGTAACACACATGGGACTCATGCATGTAAACAAGCCACACCAGATTGTAGCCTCAGGATCATTTCCATCCGTTGTCCCCCACTCGCACTCTCAAAGATGCTCTCGTCCATCTCGGCCTATTGTACATAGAATGTCCATGATTCAGGGTTTATTTGGACAGACACTAGGATTAGAGATGTTGCCAGAAACATGTAACGGTTTCTGTGTGGAACATGTTTCTGAGTGTTTACCACCGAGCTATTTTATTGTTATTTTTATGTAACCTTTGATAACCAACCTTTGTTGGAGAAGGATTCAAACACAGTCACGAAGTCATCTTTCATCCAGGCCATAGCCACATTTTTTAACTAGTTGTTCACTTCCTGTAATGGTTGCTGGGCTTCTTTGGGTCCAGTGCTCCATTTAGAGCTGTCCGTGGTGCTGAACACGTCTGGGTTTTTCAACTGTATTGCTGGTACTTTCAATAAACAATGTAGTGTTTATTGTTCTTAAATGTACAGTATGTATAAATGCATATGAGATCAGCTATCACCAAGAACATCCTGAATGACCAGGTTATTGCATCAATGGATTTGTTCTTCCCTGATGGCACGGGCGTATTCCAAGAATACAATGTCAGGATTCATCGGGCTCACGTTGTGAAATGAGACACGAGCCTGCATGAATGTTTTTGATAAGGAAACAGTATAAACACTACTGTACATTATTAAAGCATAGCAACTACATACATTATGACAGTTTTATATGATCAAATCATTTGCCATGTTTTAAGTGTCTTATGTGCTTATTCTGTCACAGCTCTGACGCCAAGAGACCAGGTTTGGTTATTGCAAAAACTCACTGTGATGCGCAACCTGTCGAATATCTATTGTTGCGGGACGGAGCAGATCTTC
The DNA here is from genome assembly GCA_021464625.1 of Proterorhinus semilunaris. Classification (NCBI taxonomy): domain Eukaryota; kingdom Metazoa; phylum Chordata; class Actinopteri; order Gobiiformes; family Gobiidae; genus Proterorhinus; species Proterorhinus semilunaris. The sequence goes on along the minus strand of JAJBBP010000037.1, from coordinate 293,197 downwards.
CCCCATGGACGGTCCTCCTGTCCTGGCCCCACCTGGACTAAACATGGACAGACAGACCTATCTGTATGGAAACATCAGGCCATTCTGTGCTGACGAGGCTGGAGACGTCACATGCCCAGCACCAAGAGTCACAACACAGAAGAGGATGCGAATGTGATCTCATTGGACTGTGTGGAGGAGGAGAGTTCAGCTCTGTTTAAAACACCTGCAATGTAACTTGTTGTTGTTGAGGCAAAATAAACTTGTGCATTATTTTGACATGATTTTTTTTATTTATTTATGTTTTATGTTTTCATGAAGCGCAAATGACACTGTGCATACTATTTGGAGGAAAATATTGTTTAAGAACAGATGGTGTTGAGTGTAAAAAAGCAGTAAGGTTAAAGCACTGAATAAAAACTTGAAGGAATAAAAAACAACCTCCATTCGGCGACAGTACAAACCTCATGCAGCAAATGTGATGTAGTAAATGGGGTAAATATTAGGTATTGATCCTTTATTACAGAAATATTGAATCATATTCATTTTCTATGGCTTAAAGTATTCACATTATGTGTAAATTGTGCATTTTTTGGGGGGGATGTGTAGAAACAGTGTACTGAATCAGAGCACTGCAATAACATTAAAATACCCAAACACCAGATCTCTTCTGTTGTTTTTTAAATATATTGTAAACTTATCTTGTCATTCTGGTATAAAAACCGCTCTCTAAGCAATTTTGAGTGATTTGCCTTATTGGTTGATATACTTTTTATTTCCCCTCGTTTATTGATTATTTATCATTAGCAAAAAACGACAATGGCAATAAAATCGATTCTGATTCATACTTGGATCACTGTCACTGTTTTTAATTTGGACATAAAAGTTACATGTGTTACACCACACGTTCTCAAGCCAGTGACAGTTTTTCAGTTGATACAAAAAATTTTAAAAGAACAATAACAACCTTCTGCTGTGAGGTGAGATCAATAAATGAAACCAAAAATAAAACCGATACACATAATGAAACTGGTAAACAATGGTTTGTTGTGGAAGCAATAACCTTTGTGCTCTCTCTCTGTGCTTTACTGCTTTGAGGGGGAGTTTGACAGGGGGTGTGGCTTATTCAAATGAGATGTAAATGAGCCCTATTGTCCCAACAGCAGAGAGGTGAGAATGGCCCAAAACTTCAGAGGCCGTTTAATCCCCTTTGGCCTTTTGGGAATTGTTAACTTCAAATCACCGCTACGCCTCCAAATATGATCAGATTTCCATGTGTTACACATCATTGGAAAGCTTGGAGACCACACTTTAATAATCTGTTATTATCTCATAATGTCCCAAAACCGACTTGTGTCCCTGGTTCCTGTGACTGGGCATCACCATATGAACGAACGGGACCACTGGTTTGAACATGTGCGTGAGTGAACTCAAACGACCTCACCTCAGACATATACATCTCTCCATTGTCCTCTTCAGTACCGTCAAATGTCTCCAAGCGCAGTGATTGTACTTGTGTATATCGTGGTATGTGACAGCCCTGTTTCCATGGCGACGGGCAGACGACACGGCACAGACCGGTTTGTGTGTCTCGCGGGGGAGATAATGAGCTCCGTCTGACTGCACGGAGGAGCAGCAGGACTCCAGCAGCCTCCCGCGACCGCTCCCGTCTCCATGGCAACTAGACCCGACTCTCCCGCAGCCTCTCCCATCACCACGGTAACCAGACCTTGCCCCCATAAAAGCAATGATAGAAGGAAGTGGTCTTGACTATCTGCACCGAGTACTTTCCCAGTCATTCGAACGTTGTCACATTCTCTCCACATCCAGTAAATGAACATTTCCAACGTCACACACGTGGTGGATGGTGGACATTGGCGAAACGTCACAGACAAACGTGGGAAGTCGTGCAGCCAGCTTCGATGCGATGCAATACTCATTTTCTGACTTTGTTTTCAGCTGAAAATGTTCAGCTGAAAACAAAAAGGCTAATGCTACATCAGCGAGCTAATACAAGAATGTCACGTAGATGTTTCTCCACAAACGTATCATTCCAAACAGGCTACATAACGTTGGACTGAAGGCTGTGGCCAAAAGGAAAATCCCCTTCATTAATGCTTCTTCTTCTTCTTCTTCTTCTTCTAACGGGGGCGCCGTTACTGTCTTCATCTCACATCCGAACTCGGAACGCTCTGGACATCTCCGAGTAATAAACTTTGCTTGTATAATATGTATTATAATCATATTTACTGAAGGACCTCTGCCTCATCCCCTCCTGGAACCGCCACCTTAACGTGGTGGAGGGTTTGACCTGAATGATCCTGGGGCTCTGTTGTCGGGGGCTTCGTGCCCCTGGTAGGGTCTCCCAGGGCAAACAGGTCCTCGGTGACGGGTCAGACGAAGAGCGGTTCAGAAGCCCCTTATGAGAGACCAACAGGCCCGGGTAGAACCATGAGGCCGTCCTTCTGTGGACCCACCACCTGCAGGAGGAGCCATAGGGGCTGGTGCAGCTCCAACAGCTGCCCCCACGACCCGGCCACGGGCAAGTGGAAGAAGATGGATGGATGGACCTCTGCTTCATGTTTCTTCTCCACATGAACAAATCAAATAATCTTCCAAACTGTCAGTGGAAGTTTGGATCATTTTAGTCTCTTTTCATTTTTATTTTGTCTTATTTTAGACATTTTACTCAGTTTTAGTCTCATAAACAACTTTTAATTTATTTACATTTTTAATTTTAGTCAGCAAAAATAGTACTTTGACTAAAATGACGACGACATATTTTATAATGACACTAGTTTGCATTAGGATGCAACAATCGTCATTGTTCATCAGAAACAGTTGGTTTAGTTTGCTTCCTCTGTGCCATTAAAGTGTTGCCAGTTTAAATACAGTTGAGTTTGGTTAGAGGTGAGAGGTGAGAGGTGAGCGGTGAGAAGTGAGCGGTTAGCGGTGAGAGATGAGAGGTGAGAGGTGAGCGGTGAGAGGTGAGAGATGAGAGATGAGAGGTGAGCGGTGAGAGGTGAGCGGTTAGCGGTGAGAGATGAGAGATGAGAGGTGAGCGGTGAGAGGTGAGAGATGAGAGGTGAGCGGTGAGAGGTGAGAGGTGAGAGGTGAGCGGTGAGAGGTGAGAGGTGAGAGATGAGAGGTGAGAGGTGAGCGGTGAGAGGTGAGAGGTGAGAGGTGAGCGGTGAGAGGTGAGAGGTGAGAGGTGAGAGATGAGAGATGAGAGGTGAGCGGTGAGAGATGAGAGGTGAGAGGTGAGAGATGAGAGGTGAGAGGTGAGAGGTGAGAGATGAGAGGTGAGAGGTGAGAGATGAGAGATGAGAGGTGAGCGGTGAGAGGTGAGAGGTGAGCGGTGAGAGATGAGAGGTGAGCGGTGAGAGGTGAGCGGTGAGAAGTGAGCGGTGAGAGGTGAGCGGTGAGAAGTGAGCGGTGGGAGGTGAGAGGTGAGAGAGGGAGGGGGGCGGTGAGAGTTGAGAGGTGAGCGGTGAGAGGTGAGCGGTGAGAAGTGAGAGGTGAGCGGTTAGCGGTGAGAGATGAGAGGTGAGAGGTGAGCGGTGAGAGGTGAGAGATGAGAGATGAGAGGTGAGCGGTGAGAGGTGAGCGGTTAGCGGTGAGAGATGAGAGATGAGAGGTGAGCGGTGAGAGGTGAGAGATGAGAGGTGAGCGGTGAGAGGTGAGAGGTGAGAGGTGAGCGGTGAGAGGTGAGAGGTGAGAGATGAGAGGTGAGAGGTGAGCGGTGAGAGGTGAGAGGTGAGAGGTGAGCGGTGAGAGGTGAGAGGTGAGAGGTGAGAGATGAGAGATGAGAGGTGAGCGGTGAGAGATGAGAGGTGAGAGGTGAGAGATGAGAGGTGAGAGGTGAGAGATGAGAGGTGAGAGGTGAGAGATGAGAGATGAGAGGTGAGCGGTGAGAGGTGAGAGGTGAGCGGTGAGAGATGAGAGGTGAGCGGTGAGAGGTGAGCGGTGAGAAGTGAGCGGTGAGAGGTGAGCGGTGAGAAGTGAGCGGTGGGAGGTGAGAGGTGAGAGAGGGAGGGGGGCGGTGAGAGTTGAGAGGTGAGCGGTGAGAGGTGAGCGGTGAGAAGTGAGAGGTGAGCGGTTAGCGGTGAGAGGTGAGCGGTGAGAGGTGAGCGGTGAGAAGTGAGAGGTGAGCGGTTAGCGGTGAGAGGTGAGCGGTGAGCTGTGAGAGATGAGAGGTGAGAGGTGAGAGAGGGAGGGGGGGGGCGGTGAGAGGTGAGCGGTGAGCGGTGGGAGGTGAGCGGTGAGAGGTGAGAGAGGGAGGGGGGGCGGTGAGAGTTGAGAGGTGAGCGGTGAGAAGTGAGCGGTGAGAGGTGAGCGGTTAGCGGTGAGAGGTGAGCTGTGAGAGATGAGCGGTGAGAGGTGAGAGGTGAGAGATGAGAGGTGAGAGATGAGAGGTGAGAGATGAGAGGTGAGAGATGGGAGGTGAGCGGTGAGAGGTGAGCGGTGAGAGGTGAGCGGTGAGAGGTGAGCGGTGAGAAGTGAGCGGTGAGCGGTGAGAGGTGAGCGGTGAGAAGTGAGCGGTGGGAGGTGAGAGGTGAGGGAGGGGGGGCGGTGAGAGTTGAGAGGTGAGCGGTGAGAAGTGAGAGATGAGAGGTGAGAGGTGAGAGATGAGAGGTGAGAGATGAGAGATGAGAGGTGAGCGGTGAGAGGTGAGCGGTTAGCGGTGAGAGATGAGAGGTGAGCGGTGAGAGGTGAGAGATGAGAGGTGAGAGGTGAGAGGTGAGCGGTGAGAGGTGAGAGGTGAGAGGTGAGCGGTGAGAGGTGAGAGATGAGAGATGAGAGGTGAGCGGTGAGAGATGAGAGGTGAGAGGTGAGAGATGAGAGGTGAGAGGTGAGAGGTGAGAGATGAGAGGTGAGAGGTGAGAGATGAGAGGTGAGCGGTGAGAGGTGAGCGGTGAGAGATGAGAGGTGAGCGGTGAGAGGTGAGCGGTGAGAAGTGAGCGGTGAGAGGTGAGCGGTGAGAAGTGAGCGGTGGGAGGTGAGAGGTGAGAGGTGAGCGGTGAGAGGTGAGAGATGAGAGATGAGAGGTGAGCGGTGAGAGGTGAGAGATGAGAGGTGAGCGGTGAGAGGTGAGAGATGAGAGGTGAGAGGTGAGAGGTGAGAGGTGAGAGGTGAGCGGTGAGAGGTGAGCGGTGAGAGGTGAGAGGTGAGAGATGAGAGATGAGAGGTGAGCGGTGAGAGGTGAGAGGTGAGAGGTGAGAGGTGAGAGGTGAGAGATGAGAGGTGAGAGGTGAGAGATGAGAGATGAGAGGTGAGCGGTGAGAGGTGAGAGGTGAGCGGTGAGAGATGAGAGGTGAGCGGTGAGAGGTGAGCGGTGAGAAGTGAGCGGTGAGAGGTGAGCGGTGAGAAGTGAGCGGTGGGAGGTGAGAGGTGAGAGAGGGAGAGGGGGCGGTGAGAGTTGAGAGGTGAGCGGTGAGAAGTGAGAGGTGAGCGGTTAGCGGTGAGAGGTGAGCGGTGAGAGGTGAGCGGTGAGAAGTGAGAGGTGAGCGGTTAGCGGTGAGAGGTGAGCGGTGAGCTGTGAGAGATGAGAGGTGAGAGGTGAGAGAGGGAGGGGGGGGCGGTGAGAGGTGAGCGGTGAGCGGTGGGAGGTGAGCGGTGAGAGGTGAGAGAGGGAGGGGGGGCGGTGAGAGTTGAGAGGTGAGCGGTGAGCGGTGAGAAGTGAGCGGTGAGAGGTGAGCGGTGAGAGGTGAGCGGTTAGCGGTGAGAGGTGAGCTGTGAGAGATGAGCGGTGAGAGGTGAGAGGTGAGAGATGAGAGGTGAGAGATGAGAAGTGAGAGATGAGAGGTGAGAGATGAGAGGTGAGAGATGAGAGGTGAGCGGTGAGAGGTGAGCGGTGAGAGGTGAGCGGTGAGAAGTGAGCGGTGAGCGGTGAGAGGTGAGCGGTGAGAGGTGAGCGGTGAGAAGTGAGCGGTGGGAGGTGAGAGGTGAGGGAGGGGGGGCGGTGAGAGTTGAGAGGTGAGCGGTGAGAAGTGAGAGATGAGAGGTGAGAGGTGAGAGATGAGAGGTGAGAGATGAGAGATGAGAGGTGAGCGGTGAGAGGTGAGAGGTGAGAGATGAGAGGTGAGAGGTGAGAGATGAGAGGTGAGCGGTGAGAGGTGAGCGGTGAGAAGTGAGCGGTGAGCGGTGAGAGGTGAGCGGTGAGAAGTGAGCGGTGGGAGGTGAGAGGTGAGAGAGGGAGGGGGGGCGGTGAGAGGTGAGCGGTGAGAGGTGAGCGGTGAGAAGTGAGAGGTGAGCGGTTAGCGGTGAGAGGTGAGCGGTGAGAGGTGAGCGGTGAGAAGTGAGAGGTGAGCGGTTAGCGGTGAGAGGTGAGCGGTGAGCTGTGAGAGATGAGAGGTGAGAGGTGAGAGAGGGAGGGGGGGCGGTGAGAGGTGAGCGGTGAGCGGTGGGAGGTGAGCGGTGAGAGAGGGAGGGGGGGCGGTGAGAGTTGAGAGGTGAGCGGTGAGAAGTGAGCGGTGAGAGGTGAGCGGTGAGAGGTGAGAGATGAGAGGTGAGAGATGAGAGGTGAGCGGTGAGAGGTGAGAGGTGAGCGGTGAGAAGTGAGCGGTGAGAGGTGAGCGGTGAGAGGTGAGCGGTGAGAGGTGAGCGGTGAGAAGTGAGCGGTGGGAGGTGAGAGGTGAGGGAGGGGGGGCGGTGAGAGTTGAGAGGTGAGCGGTGAGAAGTGAGAGATGAGAGATGAGAGGTGAGAGGTGAGAGATGAGAGGTGAGAGATGAGAGATGAGAGGTGAGCGGTGAGAGGTGAGAGGTGAGAGGTGAGAGATGAGAGGTGAGAGATGAGAGATGAGAGGTGAGCGGTGAGAGATGAGAGGTGAGAGATGAGAGGTGAGCGGTGAGAGGTGAGCGGTGAGAAGTGAGCGGTGAGCGGTGAGAGGTGAGCGGTGAGAAGTGAGCGGTGGGAGGTGAGAGGTGAGAGAGGGAGGGGGGGCGGTGAGAGTTGAGAGGTGAGCGGTGAGAGGTGAGCGGTGAGAAGTGAGCGGTTAGCGGTGAGAGGTGAGCGGTGAGCTGTGAGAGATGAGAGGTGAGAGAGGGAGGGGGGGCGGTGAGAGGTGAGCGGTGGGAGGTGAGAGGTGAGAGAGGGAGGGGGGGCGGTGAGAGTTGAGAGGTGAGCGGTGAGAGGTGAGCGGTGAGAAGTGAGCGGTGAGAGGTGAGCGGTGAGAGGTGAGCGGTTAGCGGTGAGAGGTGAGCTGTGAGAGATGAGCGGTGAGAGGTGAGAGGTGAGAGATGAGAGATGAGAGGTGAGAGATGAGAGGTGAGAGATGAGAGGTGAGCGGTGAGAGGTGAGAGATGAGAGATGAGAGGTGAGAGGTGAGAGATGAGAGGTGAGAGGTGAGAGATGAGAGATGAGAGGTGAGCGGTGAGAGATGAGAGGTGAGAGATGAGAGGTGAGCGGTGAGAGGTGAGAGATGAGAGGTGAGCGGTGAGAGGTTAGCGGTGAGAAGTGAGCGGTGAGAGGTGAGCGGTGAGAAGTGAGCGGTGGGAGGTGAGAGGTGAGAGAGGGAGGGGGGGCGGTGAGAGTTGAGAGGTGAGCGGTGAGAGGTGAGCGGTGAGAAGTGAGCGGTTAGCGGTGAGAGGTGAGCGGTGAGCTGTGAGAGATGAGAGGTGAGAGGTGAGAGAGGGAGGGGGGGGCGGTGAGAGGTGAGCGGTGAGCGGTGGGAGGTGAGCGGTGAGAGGTGAGAGAGGGAGGGGGGGCGGTGAGAGGTGAGCGGTGAGCGGTGAGAAGTGAGCGGTGAGAGGTGAGCGGTTAGCGGTGAGAGGTGAGCTGTGAGAGATGAGCGGTGAGAGGTGAGAGGTGAGAGATGAGAGATGAGAGGTGAGAGATGAGAGGTGAGAGATGAGAGGTGAGCGGTGAGAGGTGAGAGATGAGAGATGAGAGGTGAGAGATGAGAGGTGAGAGGTGAGAGATGAGAGATGAGAGATGAGAGGTGAGCGGTGAGAGGTGAGAGGTGAGAGATGAGAGGTGAGCGGTGAGTGGTGAGAGGTGAGCGGTGAGCGGTGAGAAGTGAGCGGTGGGAGGTGAGAGGTGAGAGAGGGAGGGGGGGCGGTGAGAGTTGAGAGGTGAGCGGTGAGCGGTGAGAAGTGAGAGGTGAGCGGTTAGCGGTGAGAGGTGAGCGGTGAGAGGTGAGCGGTGAGAAGTGAGAGGTGAGCGGTTAGCGGTGAGAGGTGAGCGGTGAGCTGTGAGAGATGAGAGGTGAGAGGTGAGAGAGGGAGGGGGGGGGGGCGGTGAGAGGTGAGCGGTGGGAGGTGAGCGGTGAGAGGTGAGAGAGGGAGGGGGGGCGGTAAGAGTTGAGAGGTGAGCGGTGAGAGGTGAGCGGTGAGAGGTGAGCGGTGAGCGGTTAGCGGTGAGAGGTGAGCTGTGAGAGATGAGCGGTGAGAGGTGAGAGGTAAGAGATGAGAGGTGAGAGATGAGAGGTGAGAGATGAGAGGTGAGAGATGAGAGGTGAGCGGTGAGAGGTGAGCGGTGAGAGGTGAGCGGTGAGAAGTGAGCGGTGAGCGGTGAGAGGTGAGCGGTGAGAGGTGAGCGGTGAGCGGTGAGAAGTGAGCGGTGGGAGGTGAGAGGTGAGAGAGGGAGGGGGGCGGTGAGAGTTGAGAGGTGAGCGGTGAGAGGTGAGCGGTGAGAAGTGAGAGATGAGAGATGAGAGGTGAGAGGTGAGAGATGAGAGGTGAGAGGTGAGAGATGAGAGATGAGAGGTGAGCGGTGAGCGGTGAGAGGTGAGAGATGAGAGGTGAGAGATGAGAGGTGAGCGGTGAGAGGTGAGCGGTGAGAAGTGAGCGGTGAGAGGTGAGCGGTGAGAAGTGAGCGGTGGGAGGTGAGAGGTGAGAGAGGGAGGGGGGGCGGTGAGAGTTGAGAGGTGAGCGGTGAGAGGTGAGCGGTGAGAAGTGAGAGGTGAGCGGTTAGCGGTGAGAGGTGAGCGGTGAGCTGTGAGAGATGAGAGGTGAGAGAGGGAGGGGGGGCGGTGAGCGGTGGGAGGTGAGCGGTGAGAGGTGAGAGAGGGAGGGGGGGCGGTGAGAGTTGAGAGGTGAGCGGTGAGAGGTGAGCGGTGAGAAGTGAGCGGTGAGAGGTGAGCGGTTAGCGGTGAGAGGTGAGCTGTGAGAGATGAGCGGTGAGAGGTGAGAGGTGAGAGATGAGAGGTGAGAGATGAGAGATGAGAGGTGAGAGATGAGAGGTGAGAGATGAGAGGTGAGCGGTGAGAGGTGAGCGGTGAGAGGTGAGCGGTGAGAAGTGAGCGGTGAGCGGTGAGAGGTGAGCGGTGAGAGGTGAGCGGTGAGAGGTGAGCGGTGAGATGTGAGCGGTGGGAGGTGAGCGGTGAGAAGTGAGCGGTGAGCGGTGAGAGGTGAGAGATGAGAGGTGAGAGATGAGAGGTGAGAGATGAGAGGTGAGAGATGAGAGGTGAGAGATGAGAGGTGAGAGATGAGAGGTGAGAGATGAGAGGTGAGAGATGAGAGGTGAGCGGTGAGAGGTGAGCGGTGAGAGGTGAGCGGTGAGAGGTGAGCGGTGAGAAGTGAGCGGTGGGAGGTGAGCGGTGAGAGGTGAGCGGTGAGAAGTGAGAGGTGAGCGGTTAGCGGTGAGAGGTGAGCGGTGAGCTGTGAGAGATGAGAGGTGAGCGGTGAGAGGTGAGAGAGGGAGGGGGGGCGGTGAGAGTTGAGAGGTGAGCGGTGAGAGGTGAGCGGTGAGAAGTGAGAGGTGAGCGGTGAGAAGTGAGAGGTGAGCGGTTAGCGGTGAGAGGTGAGCGGTGAGCTGTGAGAGGTGAGCGGTGAGAGGTGAGAGAGGGAGGGGGGGCGGTGAGAGTTGAGAGGTGAGCGGTGAGAAGTGAGCGATGAGAGGTGAGCGGTTAGCGGTGAGAGGTGAGCAGTGAGAGGTGAGCGGTGAGAAGTGAGCGGTGAGCGGTGAGAGGTGAGCGGTGAGAAGTGAGCGGTGGGAGGTGAGAGGTGAGAGAGGGAGGGGGGGCGGTGAGAGTTGAGAGGTGAGCGGTGAGAGGTAAGCGGTGAGAAGTGAGAGGTGAGCGGTTAGCGGTGAGAGGTGAGCGGTGAGCTGTGAGAGATGAGAGGTGAGAGGTGAGAGAGGGAGGGGGGGGCGGTGAGAGGTGAGCGGTGAGCGGTGGGAGGTGAGCGGTGAGAGGTGAGCGGTGAGAGGTGAGAGGTGAGAGATGAGAGGTGAGAGGTGAGAGGTGAGAGGTGTTTTCAGCTGCAGAGCCTCGTCCAGAGTAGATGCATCATTACCGGTTTATAATTGGAGCCTGACAGCTGCTCACGTCAGCCATTTTAATTGGAGAAATGATGGCTGATTTATATGGCTCTTTGTAAGCTTCAGTTTCTCAAAGTGGTGCATAACTCATTCATTCCTCTGACGCACTCGCCTTTGTTGCCACAGCGGCGGGCGAGATGCTGCGGAGGAGATTTGACAAAACCCTGACTTAAACGTGCATCACAAGTTTTCCTTCTTTTAATGTTTTCATATCTAGAGGCCCCATAACTGACAGATGTTTGCCTTATAACAGTATGTTGTAAAAATCAGCCTGATGCGTAAAGTTGTATAATCATTGCATTATGATGTATTGTGTTGTGTATGGTCAACCCAAATAGTCGATATGTGACGAAAAGCATTTGATGAGTAACAATCTGAATTGACTGGTATCATCTGTAGCCGGGGGGTGGAGGAGGGAAGATCGGAACAGCGCTGACAGCTACAGAGAAATCCGATTGCTGAGCAAATAAAACATGTCAGTCAATGTGGGCCGAGCAGCCGAGGAGGAGACGACAGCTGAAGAACGACCAGGCTGCAGCTCGGTCCTTCCCTCATTGTCTCGAGAGTGTGATGCACTATTGATTGAAAACGATCTGACCAGTATCGGGTTCGATATCGACAAAAATGACCCCAAAAGTATCAGTATCCTATTGATTAAGGCACATGTGAGGCGAGCAATACTCAGTTACATTTACTTCAGTACAGGGACTTGAATAACATTTTGAAGCAATTGTACTTCTTAGAGTCGTTTTATCATATGGTACTTTTTACGTGTACTTGAGTAAAATAATAATTCATTTTATATACGGAGTTTAAAAATGTTAAAGCCATGTCCTAATGTGTAGAATGAGCCCAGACCTGTTCAGTCACTCAAAAAGATGTTACTTCGGGTCCAAAGTATCCTTCAGGCTTAATATAGAGACTGCAGTTACACGTTAGACCTGAGGTGGCAGTAGTGAGTATACAAATGACCAACCTGCATTTATTTTTGATTTATAAAGTAGATATAGTTCGTCTCGTGCTCCTTGTTCTTTAGATTTTTTTTTTTTTTTTTTTTTTTTTTTGCCATTTTCTTGGCATTTTCTTTTCGCTATTTTAGTACTCCAATGACTTTTTTACTTTTACTTGATTCATTGTTTGGATCTTGTACTTGAGCAACGTTACTCTTAGTTGAGTAAATATTTTGGTAGCACCCATCACGAACACTTTTGTTTCGCCAGAACGGGAAAACTCCATCAACTTTAGGGTAACTCCTGTGAAACGGGCCAATGAACCTGAGCAGACCGGCTTGTTTCTGCTGATGGGGCCTTTGTGGAACCTCTCAGACGGATTAAAAAACATGACGTCATCTGGAGCATTACATCAGCCCCCGCACGCCCCCGCACGCCACCGCTCATGAAGAAAGACGCCACACCCGCTCTGCGTCGGTATCTGCAACATTTTATCAATAAGATATACAGACTTTTACAGCTGATCTGCCTGCTCACAGTCACAGGACGGACACTGGACCGGGACACCAGGGGCGTGTCCTATGGGGGGCACACTGGGGCTTCATTACAAGTTCAATTCAAAGTTGGATAAAAGCCACACTGCACAACATTTCACCCAGTAAATAGAATAAGATCCTGTGCATATCCTCTGTACAAACGTACATTTTATTACAGACAAACACATCAGAACATTTTCAGCTCGTCTCCATGGAGACTGGAATTTATGGGAATAAATGTGAATGAATGCACCTGAAGGTCGCTTCTTCACAGGCAGACAGAAGGAGCAGCATAAGAATCTGGTTTGAGGAAAAGATCAAATGGTTCTGGACGTGCCCGGGTCCGGGCACAAACAGTGGGGCGATCGTTCCTTCCTGCCCCTCAGTCTGCGTGTTCTCACGGGCCTGTCCCGTTTGAAATCCAGGTCCCACTGGCTTTTAATACGCACTGAATCATGTCTAGGATGCAATAATTGTGTTTTTGTCTTCCTGTGAAGCACTTTGGTCCTCCTGGTGTTGTTGTAAAGTGCTGGACAAATAAACTTTGATTGACTGAGTGACTGTTTTAGAATCGTACAAATCGATACAAAGAAGGGCTTTTGAAAATGTAACCGACTCGTTCCAGGTTCGTGTCCGTCTTTCACTTATTCACTGATATTATATCTTTCTAATAGTCTGTACCAGTCTGTAGATTGTTCTATAATTCAGTGTTGAGTTTAATGCAGCTCTGTGTCACTCCTCGTACAGTATTGGTCATGATCACAGTTAGAGACGGGGGATTTTAACCATTTAACAAGATCATCATTTAGTTTTGTTTTGATATAATATGTCATGACATAGTTAGTTCAGGAATTGTGTATTCAATTATGATTCATTTGCCTTTCCCAAAATTTGTGAGCTAATTTACCATTAAACGTTTTTAATATATGGGGAATTTGTTATAAGATGGCGGCTGTGTGAGAGCAATGCAAAGCAAGGGGTATCATTTTCATTTTGTGCATCAACAAACAACTAAACCAGGAACATTGGACAAACCTGTAAATAATGAGTCTGTGTTTTTTTATTTATTATAAACCACTGCAAAAAAGCATCAGAACAACTTTGGTATCGCTTGCATGTTTGTTCATGTTTTACGTGTTTAAATGTTATTGTGACATAGAAACATATATCCTGGAATGCTCCGCAGTGTGGCTTTTGTGCTGAAAGACAAATGTCTGCTCTTTGGAACAGACAATACATTTATATTCTATTCTATTCAAAAACAAAACAAAAAAATGGTCACACATAGGGCTGAGCACCGTTACATTATGTTTCAATTCTTTATAGATTCTTGGTTTTCGATCCCTACACTGGAATATTTGTCATCTAGAACAGGTTAATAATGTTCATTTATTCAGTTTTCTTCCATTTCGATTATTTTGCATTTGTATAATTTAATAAAACATTTCTTCATTGTAACCCCATTTTGAACAAATATTTTCCTCATTTTTGCCTCCTTTTTTTGGTCCACCTTTTTCTCTTTTTTTCTTCCACAAAATGTTGTCCCCACGTTCCACACACATTTTGATCTTTTTTATTTAATCTTTATTTTTTATTTTTTCCCAATTTTCAGAATTTCTACATTTTACCCCACATTTTTTTTCCACATAATCACACGTAATTTATGTGCTTTGAGATTATGTGAATTTTTTTCCTCAAGTTTTGTTGACCAACAGCGTCAAAACTTAGATCCAGATCTAGAAGATTTATTAATACATTTTTTCGATACCTGCTTTGGATACTTTTATTTTTTCGATAGCAGAAGTACCTAAACCCCTTTTCTCTCGATACTTGTATTGTTTAACGGTACCCAGCCCGAGTCATACATGAGCACATTTTCCTTAATGAGTCCAGTCCCGGTGCCACCCCTGAGCCACCCCCAGGGAACCTAAATGTCCAGACACGCCCCTGCCATCGACAGCCAGCGTCCACATTCACGTGTCCCGCCAGAAAAATACGAACATACAAAACATCTGCACGGAAATAATGTAAAAAATAAGAAACATCCACATCTGTGAGCGCCAAAGAGCCGTCAGAAAACAGGACAATCCGCTATCGCGTGCTCAGATGACTCAGAGGGGGAAGAATGTATTAAAGTAATAGGACGAGGCTGCGCTCTGTTGCCGTGGCGACCGCTGTTGCCATGGAGACTTGTCCCTGGTGAGTCTGTGGGATTACTCATGGGCGAGAATGGGACGGATCAGGAAGGGGGTTTTACGATGGCTCAATGAGAACCAAACTGAAGGTCTGGTCATGCTGAGGATGCATACGGACAAACGAGCGTTCCCTCTGGACGTCCCAACTCAAAAAAATGTCTATGTCATGATGCTTGCGAGCCCCGTCCATCTCAGTCCAGTCCGACGGCGGTTTCAAAAGTCGCGCCCACCTCGAAGCCCGCTCTTCGTCCCAGAAGGGGAAAAAAAAGAGCCACTTCATTCCCTCAGTCGGGTCTCGGACGTTTGGTTTGGTTGGTGCGAGAGCTCCCGCGGACCGTGGTTTCGGAGCAGGTTTGGGGCACGTTAGTCTGGGAGAGAGGGCCTGGGACTTTCGCATCAGATCCAGGACATGGTAGATATTTGAGCGACCGCCTGCGTGTTATCGTTGTTATATCAGTGTGTCGGGTGTGTGTCCATTTGGTTAAAACCCATATTTGTAGAGAAAATCGGTAAACTCTCTCCACGTTTCTTTGGTGTTCAGTAGAGGCCAACTTTAGGGACATAATGTGAAACAATGTCCGGATCGAACCAAAATAACCATAATAAGCTCCAAGGATAACCAGCCCTGTGACTAACCAAGGCATGAAACCCTCAATGTCAATTACAAGCGAAACCAAAAAGATAAAAAGCCGTTTGCCGTGTTTCGGCATATTTTGTTACATTGAAAGTATTCATGTTATGGTGAGTAGCTGGTTAGCCTCAGGCATGCCGTAATCTCAAGACTAAGGGGGATTTTACTTCCAGAACCCATTCGAGGTGGGCGGGACTGTTGAGCTCCACGGCAGCAGCGGAGAGACCGCCCCCGCCCCGTTATGTCCGTTCTGTCCTCTCCCTCCGTGGGTTTAGTCCTCGCTCAGGCCGTGCCACTTGGCGATCTGGCGCCGCGGGTGCTCGCAGATCTCCCTCCAGTGTTCCCCGGGGGTGCCGGCCGAGGAGGTGCCCAGGAGCAGGCGTCCCAGGACCGGGCTGGGGCCGCGGGGGTCAGAGTCCATCAGGAGGAGCTCCACGCTGATGTCCCGCAGCTCCCGCTCCGACGGAAGGTCGAACGTGAACAGCTCGTTGAAGACGGGGTTTGGAGAGCACTTCTTCACGTGGGTCTTCTTCTTACAGATCCGCTTCTTCCCGTGGAACATGTTCACCTTCACAAACGGGTCTGGAACAGAACACAGGCTGTTAGCACGGCTCAGTCAACTGCACCTGCTTTAGGCACCACTATCCTCTGGTTCAGTGATGTCATCTCCCTATGGGTCCAATAGAACTCAAGTCCTATTCACTATCATGGGATTTTGTTGATTTTAGTTATAGAGCTTGCTACAATACTCTTTTTAAACATCTGATCACACTGAATGTATTTACATTGACTATAGATATTCTTTAGGAAGGCCTTTCTAGCATCAAATTTCTTTTTTTTGTCTCAATACACAAGTAAAGCTTATTTTTAAGGTAAATACTCATTTTCAGTTGCATAGTTGCATTTATTATTCTAATTGGGTGTAAAACGTTTTTTTGCCTTTTATTTGTTATTTTAGCAGGAGATTAAGACAACGTTGCTGTTGCTGTGTTTGTCCATGGAACTGGAAGTAGCTTGGTTACTGTGTGTCTTAACACTTAACCCAGTCCATCATCCTACTTCCTGGTCCAGTGGAACTTAAGTCCTATTCCGAATAATGGGATTTTAGGAATTTGCTGCTTTGTACAAGGCTCTTTTCAAGTGTCTGAAAATAAACTCTGGACTTTCCTGTTTGGCATAAATTCTTATAAACTCACAAAAGGCAAGTTTTCAATATATGAATATCTTAATTTTTCTTGCAGAAATTGTGACAGTTTTTGGCATTCTATTTGTTGGTATTTCAGCAGGCGATTAAGAAAACGTTTTTTTTGCTGTGTTGGTCTTTGGAACAATTTGGACTCGTAAGTAGTTTGGTTATTGTGTGTGATGTCACACTTATCAACCCACTAGCACAAACGATCTTTTTTGCAACTACACGCACACACTAGTAGTAGCAGCAGCTGGACTAGGACCTGTAGGACCATGGTCTGTGTCTTTCACAAACCTGCACCTTCAGACCCACACCAGGCAGCTCCTGCGAGAAGAGCTGCTCATTTGTTACTGTGCTCTCCCACTTTTCCCGCCCAGGTAAGATGCACCTCCAGGCCTCGGCTGGCTGGTGTCCCAGAAAATCATCTACTAAATCCCGTAGCAGCAAACGCAGACTCTCCTCGTTGGTTCATATGTAAAATACTAAAGTACCAAAGACTTTTTTAACACGTGTGTTCGACTTAAAGCAGGAGAAACGCCGTCTATTGTAATGGCCTTCAGTGAGTTGGTGGTGGATTGATAGTGTAATAGAAGTCCTGTAGTAGTAGTAGTAGTAGTAGTAATGGTTGCAGTGGTACCTGTGGGTCCGTGCTCCGTGCGGGGCAGGTGGCGAGCCTTTAGAACCACCACGCTCAGGGAGTTGGTGGTGGACTGGTAACACAGGGACAGCAGCAGCTCGCCGCGGCCTGAAGTCTTCTGCACACACACACAAAACACACAAACCGTGTCAACACTGGGAAACACAGGGACCGAGGCGGGTAAGGAGACTCATATCCACCATCATCAGTCCTAATCTCCATGGAATCTCCCTGTTCCATGTTTTAAATGTCCATCTTATAGTTTCTGCTGGGGGAATTTGGAAAGCATTTCTGCACTCCCGGTTAGAAAATCCAACACGGTTAGAAGAAAGTAAAGAACCCTGCCACAAAAAAGACCTTGTGCAATAAGCTCTTGTATCCTGGTTTAGACTTGGTTTAGTCCAGTTTTAGCCTTTGTTTAAGGCTTCATAAGACATGTCACATCTAGGGAACCTCTTGTGTCTTATTAAGTCCTTTAGTCCTTGTTTAGTTCTAGAAAAAAAACCTTGATTTTCTTCTACTTTGAATCAATGAAAATCAAATGAAACAAAAATTATAATTATTGTGTGTAAATGTAAATGTAGACATTACATTTACTTGGCAAAATGTTCTTATTTCAGTCATTTTAAGGTGAATGGGGGAATAAAGTTACATTTAGAATTCGAAACTTACTGATATAAATATGAGGGGGAAATGTATTGCAAGATTTTTATTTTATGTTTATATGTACAAATCTAAGAATTAGATATTAAAAATCCCTCTGAAAAAAACCTCCAAGTCTGTAAAGTGTGGGGTCTTATGGAGCGACTAAAGTGCAGATGTTGTTAAAGTTTAATAACTTTGTCTGCACATGCACCCCATGTATATTTCTCCCGTCTTTAGCCGCTGATGTCTCCCACAAGGGAAATGACCATATTTGGATTACAACGTCAAATTCTGTAATAGTATTTTCCGTGCAAATGTCTCTCCATGTTAATGTACATGTAGCCGCCAGGAGCAAAAGAAAATGACCCACATTTGTTTCCTGTGGACTGAGCATGTGAGAGCTCTTAGAGTCAGTGCTCTCCTGTGGGACGTTAGCCCTGTATCCCATTTCCAATCCATAAATCCATTTGGGAGTGCGTTTCGTACAGGAAGCCTGGCCTGAGGTAATGCTATCACTTCTGCCCAGAGACAACTCAAGTTACTCCTTATCCAGCCATTTTGCGGCGCTTTGCCAAACCACACTTCAGCCCCTTTGCTCCATTTGCTGAGCTGCAGATTAGGGATTGTCCAATATTAGTCCTACTACAACAGGTACTATTTAAATTCATTTCATCAGACACTTAGAGAGACGTCTTTTACCGTTAGGTGTTTCAGCCGTCCCCTGCAGGCCGCCCTCAGTTTTGTCCCGTGTGTGTGGCGAAGTGTCACTTACCAGCTGACGGTCCGGACAGGTCCGTCAGACTGACCTCTGGAGGAGGACGTGGAACGGGAGAAACGCCCCTGATTTCGATGGCTTTTATCTAGCGCTTGATTTGGTCCGTTTCCGACACGGTGACCCGCGCCTCATCCCAGTTGGGCTTTCAAATCAGAAACGAACACATTCAAACACACACGAAAAGCCATCGAAATCAGGAAACGAATCGCCGTCAGACTGACCACGCCTTGGAAGAAAGAGGAGCTTATATTAACACTTCACCGCACGCTGGCGATAGTTCCGAGGACGGCCCGCTGATGTAAAGCTAATCTTATCTTATCATCTCTAATTTAGTCATTTAGTCAGGCTTTATCATCTCTCATAATAATAAAGCCTAATAAAGCCTGACTGAATGAACTTTGAAAGTTATGCTGGTAACATGCTGGTGTCCTTGGGAAAGACACTTCACCCTACTTGCCCCCCTGAGCGCTGGCCCAGCAGCCCACAGCTCCCACAGCTCGCCCCAGCGACAATGAGAATGGGTCAAATGCAGAGAACACATTTCTCTACAGAGATTGATAAAGGATAATTTAACTTATTCCCCCAATTTGTTCATGTTTTAACGATGGACATGTAACGTCGCTCTGAAAAAAGGTTTGGGTCCTACTGGTGTCGGAAAAATCGAAAGCAGGGACCAATTTTTGTTTTGTTCCATATATCTTTAGATCCAAGTTTTGATGCTGTTGGTCCAGGAACAGCCTCCTGTGGACCCACCACCTGCAGGGGGCGCTATAGGGGCTGGTGCAGCCCCCACGACCCGGCAACGGACACGTGGAAGAAGATGGATGGATGGATGGTCCATGGACAGCACTAAAGGAAGTTGTTTCAGCTCAAATCAATTATTTTTCCCCAAAATGTTTTTTTGCCCCGTTTATTTATTTATTCACAATTTTCCCAATTTTGTTTTTTCGTACTTTTGCCCCAATTTTTTTCAAATTTTGGCCCATTTTTTATTACCAATATTTGCCCTATTTCTCCCATTTTACCAGTTTTTTACCCAATTAATTTCGTTTTTTCCCCCGATTTTAAATGTTATTTTATTTTTTTCTAATAATTTGGCACATTGGCTCCATCTCAGAATGTAGTCGACGCCACGCCCACCAAAACCTCTGGTGAGTCTGGGTATCCAGGCAGTCTAAAAGTGGCCCACACTGCAAAAGTCATCTAAAAGTTGGTAGAATTTCTTGAACTAGGTATATTTTCCCTTAATTTGAGTAGGTAAGTAAAATGATCTGCCAACGGAAGTATTTTTGCTAAGGTGACCCAGTAAAACTGGGACCACTATTTGGGATTTTGTTGCATGGGCAACCAGGGAGCCATTTATTGACTGTTTTTCCCACGCTAAATGGTAAATCTGCTTGTATATCTTACACCAGGCACCAGTCAGCATTAACATGATAGACTTGATAGTTTTTATTAGTTTCTACTTGGTGATGTACATTTGCATGGCCCAAAAACGGGGACACTTGGGACAGATCCTGTGTAAAACTGGGACAAATTAATGGTTTTGGAGGAATGTGTGGGGACATGGGACAGAGGACTAAAAACTGGGACTGTCCCGGGTAAACTGGGACGTCTGGTCACCCTAATTTTTGCACATAAACAAACAATATCCTAATGCTCTTAAAATTTGATGAAATTAGAAAACTCATTTTACTTTACGTTTTATTTTAAGAGCATACTTTTTCCATTGGCAAATTTGTCTACTTGGCAAGTGGAAATGACTCAAATGCAGCTCTGTCCCGTCTGAAGCACGTCAAAGCAGCACCAAGGTTCCTGATGCTTACCTTGTTGTCCTTCTTGATGATCTCGCGGCTCATCAACACCCTCCCCTCGCTCAGGTCGATGCCGGACAGGGGCACCAGCGTCTCCCCGATCACCTCGTCCCGGGAGAACCTGTCGAAGCTGAGCACCACGAAGTGCAGGGACAGCTGGGCCACGCGGGCCTGGGACAGGCCGTAGAAGCTGAAGGTCTCGTCGAAGGCGGGGTGCAGGGTCTTCCGGAGGACGCGGGTCTTCACGCGGTGCTTCTTCTCCGGCAGCAGGGTCAGTTTGATGTAGGGGTCGGAGGTCAGAGAGTGCTCGTCTGTGGGGGTCAGGCCCTGGGCTTCCTGCACAATGGACCATAAGCTGTTAGCTGCTGCCACAACTTGTTTCTAGCTCTCATGATACCCTCCTACACATATTTTTTTAATACAACATTACATCAAGTAAACAAATGAGTCCAGTTTAAAACAGTCTGGTCCATTGGCTGAATTCATGAGGCACCTTCCTTTTAAGTCAATACACCTTCACCTGATCATGTCTCAGAGCACTGATATGGTTAAGGTGAATGGACTCAGAAGAACATGGGCGCTTCCTGGAGAAGGAAGGCTCCACCTCATGACGTCAGCAAGTGGAACAGACAGCCAATCAAGAGAACGGGCAGGAGCGTAATAAAATGTTCCTCGATGTTTAAACACTTCTGTTCCCGTTGGTTTTTATCTGATCCTTTTACTCGAGCGCACCTTAATGTGGACGATGAAGGCCTTCTTCTCCGCCTGATACTCCAGGGCGAAGTGCAGCGTCCCCAGCCCGCTGTCGCGCTCCTCGGCCGGGGCTCTCTCCGTCATGGGCGTGGGGGCCTGGCTGGAGGTGGTGCTGGGGGGAGAGGCCAGCTCCCGGTGTTCTGTCACCCCAGGCTGAGTGAAGCCGGCGTGGGGAGAGGGCAGCTCCAGATCTGGGGAGCTCCGGACCTTCTGCTGCTGGGGGGGTGGAAGACACTTAAAGTTTACTCAGAGGACTGTTTGAAGACAATAGCTACAAGGGAAACACGTCTTCCAATGAAACTGGGTTATTTTTAGTTTCAAATTTAAACTTGGGTCGCCTTAAACTGCAAACAGCGACACAAGTTTTACTATGTGAACGTGCTGTTCCTCATTTGAAAGCTGAGAACCACCAGAGCCAGAGTTCAGTCACTGAGCTTTAACTATTGGAGGCTGCACTAGCACTCGTTATTAGGACTTGAATGGTGAGAGGAGCTGGGATTGTGGAAGTAGGATCTGTTTATGTTCCCTTCCAAATCGGTTTTACCCACAGGATCTGGCAACCCATTGTATAATCGTCTTGAGAACCAGAAGATAAATAAAAACGTCAACGTAACCAACTTTGAACTGATGTGAAACAGTCTTTCACATGAGTGGGCCTGGAAGATGATCCCGTTTCACCTGATTGTGGGTCATGTGCGTCTTTCTTCAATTCCTGCAACAACATCAGCTTTGTTTTCAACTAAGGAGACCCAGGTTTAACTCCACTGAGTCCACTGAGCTGCGACTTCAGTCAATTAGCACAAATATACTTTTGTTGGTGTGCCGGGTGATTTTTCTAATAAATAACACGTGCTGTGGCTTAAAAAGGGTTGGGAAACGCTGATGTAAAGTGATTTTGTGTGTGAAATTAGATTTAAATATATACAACAAAATCAAAAACATCTTACTTAAAGGTTCTGAGCTTTCAAATGAGTTTACACTTATGTCGTCAATAAGACATGCTCCATAACATTGAAATAAGACAAGGTCGAGTGATATCAGAGTGCCCTCTGCAGCCAGCAGTATGAATGAAGATTATATAAACAGTTATTTTTAGCTAGCAGCAGTGGCGCCTCCAGAAATTGTTCATAGGGGTGGCCAGATGGGGCCACTTAAAATCTTGGGGTGGCAAACCAAAACTATCAGCCATAATTTCACAATTGTATTTACGGCTTGCCTGGCTGGCTGTGAATTTGGGCTGAAAATGTTCATAACTGATACTACAGTACTACAATTAACATTGGCCAGTGGGGTGGCCAATGTGGTGGCCAGGAGTCGGCCACTGGCTAGCAGCATGCTCATAATTTGAGATAAATAAAGCTTGAGTGCGGTGTTGGTTTATGGGCTTTGAAAATGCAAAGGGAACCTCCAGGTTCTATATATTACGCCAGTTAGCACTGAGCAGGAGTACTTAGGAACATGTCAGATCTAAAAACCAGGTTAAACTGAACAGTATTTCAATGTTATTTTAAGGAAAACCTCTTATTAATGATAATTTGCAGTCAAAGAGTTTTTTATTTTTATTTTGTTTAAACATTACACAATTCAGCACCAATGAATTAGAGTTTAGCGGATATTTTTTTAAATTATTGGCTGCACTTTAGAGTTAGGGGGTACGTTGAGTAGAAATGAAGGACTCAAGGGGCAAGAAACGAAAAAGTAAAAAGGGTGACTCAAAGTAATACTGCTCCAGGGGTGTTTTTGGACATTTTGGTTCAAAGACGAATCAAACGTTGATACCTCTGCCTTGTGGTGGTGGTGGAAGGGCTTGCTGGTGAAGTTCCCGTTGAGGTCTCTCTTCTCCAGATCCAGGTGCATGGGGGACCTGGTGCCGCCGGGGCTGGGGGCCTGGGCGCAGCTCCTCTGGGGGGACAGGCCGTGGCAGTTCCCGTTCACGTCCGTCTTGTGGAGCTCGTGCGCGGGCGGAGTGGCGGCGAACTTCTTCTTCCCGCTGAGGCTCTCCGGGTAGATGTCCACGCCCTTCAGCATGTGCACGAACTTGTACGAGGGCGTCTGGTTGGTCTTAGCGCTCTTCCGCTGGCAGCAGATCCAGGCGAAGGCGGACACCGTGAAGACCAGGCCGAACACGCTCACCAGGACCACGCCGGCTGGGACCGCCACTGGAGACACACACAGAGACGCTACATTATGGACCAGAGGCTATGGCTGATACTCAGGAATGTTTTATGTTAATACTCTATAAGGTGTAGGGGCTCGGTACTGTTAAATGATACCAGTCTGGAATCATCTTTGTTTGGTTTTATTGAAAGAATAAAAGCAGAATCTTGTTTCATATTGGACATATTGCATTTTATATGACAGACAGTATAGCTGTGAACGAGCCATTTGGGTTCATTTCTTTATGCATTAACCGATGAAGGTGACATGTTACACACTGCATGAGGTCGATGAAGTCTATATACAGTGTGAATTATTTCAGAAAATCTGCTGTAATTCTGAAGATATTACAATTTAACTGAATATCAGCCACTTCAGTTACGGCGGCCATCTTGTTTCCTCCATGAAAAAACTCACATAATGTGTTTACTTTTTAACCTAAGAGGCCAGGATTTCTTGAGAATGTCAAAGTACACATGCAGTGCAAATTTGATTAGAAAATATGGTTTCATAACGAAGATATTTCAATTGAATATGACAGAGAGGACATGGCTGAAAATGTGACTTTTCCGTAATAATTTTCATCTTATTTCTTACATTACGAAAGATACATTGATATAAAAACATGGTTAACAACTGCAAACATTCTGGAACCACAAAAGTCAACATTTGAGGTGTTGCCACTACACTTATGATCAAGGCCTGAAACAACTCTGTGAGGAGATACTGTATTATAACGGGGTCAAAGTCTTTATATAATGTAAATATAGTTGAAATTCATATGTTCTTATCTGGGTCAAGAAGCTTTGACCCCCCCCCCCCCCCCCCTTACAGCTGCCATCAATGTGCTGAGCCTCAGAGAGTGGGCTTCATCCATGGGAGTCACTTTGTGATCGTTTAAAGCAGGTGTTGAGTTACCCGTGTTCTTTTGTTCTTTTACTGATGTTGCAATATGAAACCTCTGTGAGCTCTGTATCGACGTTTGAACAGGAGCTTCTGGAAGAACGCCATTAAGCCAAGTGTCACACCAAACATTCTCCAACTTTTGATCAGTCAGACGTTCTTCTTCACCATTGTCTAATCAAACATAACGTGTAGTGGCTTCATAACAGTGACCTGAGGCCCGAGCGCTTCCTCCACATCAGAATGAAGTGACCACCACACGACAGAGCGACACGGGGAGAGGGGAGGGAAACATGAGCTGCCATTACTCGAATATCATGTGATCAGCAACAATATCGATTTTGGATGTGAAGGCGAAACCAGGACTACACCTCAGACACCACGGCACATGTCTGCTACAGAAGGCTGCAGAGATTCAGCTGGAAGCATTTCATAAACTATTTCTGATTTCAAAACGGCTATTTCAACGTTTGCAATTAGCAAACACCAACAGCTACAATAAATGACATGGATCTTGTTAAAAGGCAAATGATCATGTCTCCATGAGATCTTATCGACACCTTTCTGCTAATTGTAATATTTCTGCATCCTGTATTAGTTCAGTATTTATATATTTACTTCCTTTCCTGTCTTCTCACGAATGTTAAAGTTCCTGGACATGTTTGAAATGTGAACGGAATCGGTAACATGTGGGAAATATGTGGTATGAAATATGGAGGTGTTTCGCTGATGCCAGTGGCTCCAGCAGAATAAAGTGAAGGTCCCGTTAGTTCCATCTCAGTCTCCTGACCTCAATATCATTGAACCACTGTGGGGAGATCTCAAACGTGCAGTTCATGCAAGACAGCCCAGGAACTTACAGGAACTGTAGGCTTTTTACCAAGAAGAATGGGCTTTACCATCAGAAAAAATAAATAACCTCATCCTCAACTACCACAAAAGACTCCCGGCTGTCGTTGATGTTAAAGGGGGAAATACACAGTATAGGAACTCGGGTCATTTTGGTATTTTATTTGGTTATGGTGATTTGAAATGAGTTCACACTTTTTTTCTCCACAATAAATGGCCTCACAACATCACTGACCATTAGTGGGAAAATGTTTTTGTGTTTCCATTCATACTCTTTGAGAAATGGCCCAATAAATAAATAAACCCACCAGGGTGTGTGAACTTATTGGCACAACTGTAAGTCTTTTCTCTGAAAGGCGTCCACAAGTGACAATATTTTGGAATATATAGACAATATTCCAAAACATGAGCGTGACGTTGTCCAGTAGAAGGGGAGTTTCAGCCATAACAATAACACGGTGGGTTTGTGAATCCACTCACTGTCCAAGAATGATCAGGGAAAATATTTGTCCAATTTCTGGTTGGAGATTTCTCACAAAAACTGTATTGCTTGTCCCTCCAGCTGACATCATGACATCATCAAATCCGAGAACCTATTAGATTGATCATGGAAAACATCAACAGATCTCGCACAAATGTCTGCTTTAATATACTCAAGGGCTTTCCCGTACAAATCCAAAGAAAAGTCAAGTATTAGACCTTTAATCTGCTGCACTATTTAAGGAATGAAAACGCTCATTAGTGAAACGATCGTTCTAGAATCTGAAAACCAGTATTTGGGTGTTGCCTCAGCCATGATTCGGGCTCGCTCCACATGCATCTTTAAGAGCCTCGTCCATCAGGGTGGAGCCCTCCCGTCAGCACGACATGCCCGAGCCAGCAGGGGGGGGGGGTCGCTCGGCACAGCCACACCATGGCCTCAGGCGTTGATAAAAATGCATTACGTTACAATTGGCTCGACGTTTGTATCTCCACGAGCGGGTTTCTACGGCACACCCCAGTCTTACAGAGACCCGCACACGCCCCCACGAGGCCCATACTGGGAAATGATCACGGACACATTTAAAGTGTAAATCCATCAAGCCATGTCTATTCCAATGGTCAAAAGAGGAGAGCAGTTATATCAAAATGATTGCGCTCCTACAAGATCATATTGAAATTGCTGTTTGGCAGTTAGTGTCATGAAATGTGGAAGAAATGGGGAAATAAATGGGGCAAAATTCTGAAGACATGGAGGAACAAGTGTGTGCGCGCGTGTGTGTGTGCGTGTGTGTGTGTGCGTGTGTGTCTTATTCCAAATTAGAAACATTTGGAATAAGATGTGTTTTTCTTCAGCCCTTTCTCGTCTGTTCAGGACAGTGATCCTTCTGAGTGACCACACGATGTAAACTTAGACGTTTACCAGCACATTTCGGATGGTTAACGAGCGCTTCATCTTTTTTATCGAGAAAGTCCCCACAAGTATCTTTTGTCAGTATCGCCCAGACACTTATTTCACTGTGGATGTGCTTAAGCCAGAACTAAACACGGTCTGAACCTGAACTAAAACATGACCAAGCCAACCCTGACACACAGGGACACAATTCTAGAAGGTGCTGGTTCCTCTCAAATGGAGGCTTAGAGACAGCGCTCCCGTCTCCATGACGTGGTGTATTCTCCATAAAACATGGGCCTGAGCTGACTCCTGATACTGGTGGCACGATCCTTCATCCCGGTATTTATCCACCAAATCTGCCTCAAAATTCTCACTATAAACCTTTATATTTGAATGTCTAATCTTTCCCAAAGGGCTTTGTTCCGGGAATAAACCTCTCAGACACAAACGATAACACGCAGGCAACGCGTTTCCTCACCGATCTGCGCTCCTTCCACCAGCATCGGAGCCATGGTCGCTGTCCAAGGTGCTGAAATCTCCCGCTGTGACGACGGATCTGCCTTTACTCCGGTCCCGTTGCTTCCTCGCGCGCGTGTGCTCCTCCTCGGGGTTTTCAGGGGGAGTTCGTTGAAATGTTTTGGTCTGGTTCGAGAGGAGATGTGGGAGGCTCGAGCGTGAGTCTGCGCTGCGCTCGCTCTGTGGCTGTGGAGAGAGTGCGAGCGTGCGGGGACAGACACACCCGCCTCCTCCCCGCTCCTGTTTGTCCGGGCGGAAGAGCCCGGGTGGAGCTGCAGACCGGAGCGGCTGCGGTTTGAGGACATGTGAGCCCCTCGGTTTTATGTTTGTTCAGTTGTTTTGGAGACAGCGGCGTCAGTGGAAGATCCGGGTTAAGAGCAGGGAAGTCATAATTTGACGTTTAGGCGAGACACTGCGGGCATTTTTTTTATTTATTTAATTTTTTTAAGGTTTTGGGGAAATTTGGTCTCTTAACGTATACAATTTCACCTGGAACAAAACAGCAACCTAATCGTCACACTAACATGTTTAATTACTCACTCATTCAATGTTTCTCCGCAGAAATATTTAAGGGCCATTTTCTCAAAATACATTTTTATCTCACTGCTGGAACAATCTCTCCAGGTCAGTAGCTCCTAAAGGCTTCAAACGTTCCAGACTTGGACATAACAATGTTTTAAAGGTTTTTTCCAGAGGGACTTTTTCATATCTAATCCCTAACCTGATTTATTGAGTTTTGAATTTACAAATAAAAAAAAAACAAGGCGAAATTTAAATTTTTCCACTAAAAAACAAATCCCCTCTGGACATAACTGATATGTCACAAAATAAAACCACTCATTTAAACCTGGTTCCATCCATTATTCAGATTTTGTTGCCGGAAATATGGAGAATTTGGGACATTTTTAGGCATAAAAAGGCCTTATTTTTGTATGAAAACATAAACTGACAAAACATTTTTACATTTATTCCAAACCTATTGAACATTCACACTGTTATGCTCTGATATTACAATGACCTAAAGGAAGATAATTGGTGTAAATGTTTTCAAAAGATCTTTAGTGGTGGGACGATTTTCTCCCTTATCCAAAGTCCAGGGGCCGAACCTCCCGATCGTGACCCAAAGTGAAACCCCAAAGTGAAACCCCAAAGTCTCCAAATCCCAATGTTGTTCATCACATCTGTCCTAACATGGAAGCTGGGAGCGCCCCCCAGGAAATATAGGAGAAATTGACAGTATTTTTTGCACTTTTACCGCGCTTCAACAGGTATTTGATTCCTGATGTCTCATAATCAGCTTGGGGCTCGTGTCCTTTATGCTGGAGGGCCGGATTTCGTCCTCGGGCCCGACATTGCCTATACCCCTGTTCTATAATCAGATCTTCCTCAGATCCGCGGCTCATGAACTCACTACCATTACAAAAGAGTTCCTGAACGAATGAACCTACCAGCTGATGTCCACTTCCCCTTTTACAGAAGCAGCTGCACGTGGTTCTTTTGGGACTCTTCCTATTCAAATGAGCGGTTTATTAGTGAAATTCAAAACTCAATAAGTCTGGCTAGGAATGAGATCATTTACAAACAGTTTTGTAAAACTCTGGCCCCTCCCACATGCAATAATTAAACTAATTAATCATTTTCTGAACAAATACAATAATCAGTTTTGTAGACCTTAGCTTTCAAATGAGGCATCGCGCTGTTGTTCTGCAGTCGAGGCGCTTTTGGATTTGGATGAAGCCGCACTGGAGAAAATGAGCTCGGTTAAGGTGGAGTTTTTTTTTATTTGATTTGTATTTATTTTGAATCGGGACTGTGCACATTAATCAACATGTGCCGGAGTTAGCCATCCGTTATCATAGTCCCACGGCAGGACAGATAGAACAGGACATACAACAGGCACACAAACAACACACAACAAAAACACCGTCACAAAGACATACAAGGACAGTGAATGGTGGTTCAGAGGTGAAGCCTGGAACACTGTGGCGCCTGCAGCATCTCCCCTCCAGTGAAAAGAGCCCTCAGAGAAACCTGCTGCCGCTCTGTAGTCCTGAATCTGCAGCGGCTCCGGTCGGCGGGTTCCTCATATTAACCCCTCCCCCTCCTCCTCCCGGGCTCGGTAAACGCTGAGCTCATGCTGACGCCGCCCGTGACGCAGGATCCACGCTGAGGCGAGGAGGGGGGGGGGGGGGGGGGGAACGTGCCTTTATATGGAGCCCTCCGTACGTCCGGGCCGTTACCGGAGACTGGCAGATATGGGGCTAAACCGGGACGAGAGCAAATCAAATAATAATAATAATCTACTGCCCCACGCAGGAGGGAACAGGGTCTGAACCAGGACCAGTACGGGCTGGGTACCGTTACATTTTTGTTCGATACCTATGCTCAAATATTTGTCGTCTTGAACAGTGGTTCTCAACCTGGGTGTCGGGACCCCCTTCATGTAGATTGATATCGTCCAGGTAGATACAACACTGAAAGTTAAAGAACTTTTCCATATATAGTTGCCCGACGTTTCAAGAAGGGTAGAATCTAACTCCCAGACATTTTAACTCTTTGACTAATTGCAGTTCTTGCTCTCTAAAGTACACATTGGAGCGGGCAATATTAAACTTTTACTTTGGGAGGAATTCATACAGACTGTTTTCTGTCTGTATGAATTCCGTGCGTTGCACAACAGGATCGGGTTAGCCAATCCTGAACACAAGTTAGGACTGTAAGAGCTGGATCCTCGGGTGATTTTGCACATGTATAGATCACCGCGTCATCGTTGTATAGTTCAACTGTGAAGTGAAAGCAAAATGATACATGATTCTGTTATTTTTTAAAAAATTGAAAAGTGAAAACTGTGCATAAGTATTCATACAGTATTTTCTGAGTGCATTAAATTGCCTTTATAACATTCCTAATGACTGCAGAAAGTTGCTCTAACCATTAAATAGAGTCCACCTGTGTGTAATCTACTCTCAGTATAATTCCAGCTGTTCTGTGAGGGCCTCAGAGCTATGGTCAGAGTGTATTGGTCACTAAACAACATCATGAAGGCCAAGGAGCTCACCAGAGAGGTCAGGGATAAAGCTGTGGAGAAGTTTAAAGCAGCGTTAAGTTATACAAAGATTTCCCATTTTGAACATCTCACGGAGCACTGTTCAATCCATCATTCAGAAATGGAAAGAGTATAGCACCACTGCAAACTTACCAAGACACGAGCGTCCACCTAAACTAACAGATTCACCTTCCAGCAGGACAATGACCCTAAACACAAACATCTACAATGGAATGGTTTAAAAACAAACATATGAATGTGTTAGAATGGCCCTGTTAGGGTTTGTTTTCCCCTCCCCCTTGTTTTTCTCCTGAGCACTGGTGGTTGACGGGGGCGTGGCTGGGACCTGCTGCAACGAGGCTCACCTGGTCCTTGATGAGGAGCCTGGTACTTCAGCTCTGTTCAGTCCTCGCCACGCTGCCAGATAATTCCGTCATGCTCGGTACAGCCTGTCCTGGGTGTCTGTGTGCTGAAAGTTTTTTGTGCTGCTACTCACCTGTTTTCCTCTTGTGCTCAGGATTCCCTGGTGCCTCTCGTAGACCTGTCTCCGCCTGCTCCAGCCTGCTCCCAGCCAGCCTCTGCCACCTCGGACTATTCTCGTGTGTTGTAAAAATAAATCCTTGAAAGCTTACCTGCCTCCGTCTCCGCTTTGGGGTCCAACTTGAAAACTCAACAGGCCCAGTCAAAGTCCTGACCTAAATCCTATTGAACATCTGTGGAAAGACCTGAAAACTGCTGTTCACAAACGCTCTCCTTCTAATGTGACAGAGCTTGAGTTGTTTTGTAAAGAGGAATGGGCTAAAATGTCAGTCTCTACATGTGCAAACCTTGTAGAGTCAAACCCCAGAAGACCTGCTGCTGTTATTGCAGCAAAAGGGGGTTCCACAAAGTATTAAGTCATGCTGTATGAATACTTATGCACGCCCCACTTTTCTATTTTCTATTTTTTGTAAAATAACAGAATCATGTATCATTTTGCTTTCACTTCACAGTTGTCTGTTACTTGTGTGTAAACTTTCAGTAAAAAATGTTTATGGTTGTAAACATAACAACATGTACAAAAGTTTAGGGGGTATTAGTACTTTCGAGAGGCACTGTATATCAATATTTCAGTATTGTCTCAAATGTTACAGCTCCTGTTTAAAACAAAGCAAGATCTGAACACATTGTAAAGATGAGCTATTTTACCAGAGCGTCTTTATACAGGCTAATGCTGCTGTTATTCCCACAGTGTGACCCGGGCCTGGTCACGATCCCAATCAACTGTTATAATGTGGGTCGCCCCAAAAGGTTGAGAACCACTGGTCTAGAACCAAAAACAGAACAATGATGTGTCTGTAGAAGATCTGTACATTTACAATACCGGGTTCATCTACAAAGTGAAGGAATGTGTGAAAAATGGGGGATCATTTGGAGGAAAAGAGAAATTGTGGCAAAAATAAAGAAAAACTGAGTAAATGTAACTAAAACACCAGAGGTCAGATTCAGAACATTCAGTTCAGACCTGTCTCCATAGCGACCTCTGGTGGTTCTCCAAGCTCCAGCAGCTCGTGAGAAAATAGAATCAAGAGGTGGTGATTTGAAAGACCAACAGAACAGAACAACTAAAGACAAAATCAACTTGAAGAAAAGTGGTTAGCGCTCTTTCCTCACTGCATGAAGGTCCCGGGTTTGATTCCCAAGACCTTTCTGTGCGGAGGTCACATGTTCTCTATGTGTTTGTGCGTATCAACCTAAAATATGAACAATAGCCTACATGCATAAGGCAATTTAAAGGGCTTCACAGTTACAAATAATTAAAGAAGGCAGATCAAATCAGTCCATTAAACATCAATATGATCTTCGATTATTGCTGTATAAATAAGTCGTATAATTACACAAATGAAGACTACGATTGTTGAAACACCTATAAACTCACTTACCATTAATGATGTTTTTAACTCTCTGGGCCAATGGAGCAGCAGATACAGCATCATGTGACACATCACGTGCAGTGTTTGTATGTAACTGTGGCATAAGGTGTTTTAAATCTTTATTTTATTTTAGGAGAAAAAACATGTCTTCATTAAAAGTTCTTTCTTATTAATGTTGTGAATATGGAGCTAAAATTTAATGATTTATACTGGGATGTATTCCCAGATATTTGGAAAGTAACTGTATTCTAAATACTCTCAAATGAAAGTGTAACTTTACCAGAATACAATTACTAAAAGGAGAGAGAGGACAGGAGAGGGAGAGGACAGGAGAGGGGAAAGAGGGAGAGGACAGGAGAGGGAGAGGACAGGAGAGGGGAAAGAGGGAGAGGACAGGAGAGGGGGGAGGAGGGAGAGGACAGGAGAGGGAGAGGACAGGAGAGGGGAAAGAGGGAGAGGACAGGAGAGGGAGAGGACAGGAGAGGGGAAAGAGGGAGAGGACAGGAGAGGGGGGAGGAGGGAGAGGACAGGAGAGGGAGAGGACAGGAGAGGGGAAAGAGGGAGAGGACAGGAGAGGGAGAGGACAGGAGAGGGGAAAGAGGGAGAGGACAGGAGAGGACAGGAGAGGGGAAAGAGGGAGAGGACAGGAGAGGGGGGAGGAGGGAGAGGACAGGAGAGGGAGAGGACAGGAGAGGGGAAAGAGGGAGAGGACAGGAGAGGGAGAGGACAGGAGAGGGGAAAGAGGGAGAGGACAGGAGAGGGGGGAGGAGGGAGAGGACAGGAGAGGGAGAGGACAGGAGAGGGGAAAGAGGGAGAGGACAGGAGAGGGAGAGGACAGGAGAGGGGAAAGAGGGAGAGGACAGGAGAGGGGGGAGGAGGGAGAGGACAGGAGAGGGAGAGGACAGGAGAGGGGAAAGAGGGAGAGGACTGGAGAGGGGGAGGAGGGAGAGAACAGGAGAGGGGGAAGACAGGAGAGGGAGAGGACAGGAGAGGGGGAGGAGGGACAGGAGAGGGGGAGGAGGGAGAGGGCCGGAGAGGGGGAGGATGGAGAGGACAGGAGAGGGAGAGGACAGGAGAGGGGGAAGACGGGAGGGGTATAGAAGGGAGATAGGACTGGAGGGGGGGAGAGGAGGGGAGAGTTTGATCTCTCATGTTTATGAATGCTTTGATCCTCCCCCCCCCCCCCCCCTCTGAGCAGACGCTATCTTTCAGATGTTCTTCTGAAGTGTGGTCTGGAGTCTCTGCTTCCTGGGAGGACTGATAACACTTTCCCTTTTACAGGTTCAGGGGTCACATCATGTTCTTTCCCACGGCTAAAGCAGGACTAACCCGTCAAAGTTACTTTTACATTAAAAAAAAGGCAGCGTATTGCTGGGTTTCAGGTCACATCACAGCATTCCAAAGGCCAATACTATTATATGGAGGAAAATTATTTTATCATCTTTGAGGAAATGTGTGGTCTTGTACAGAGAGATCATGGACCCAGTGACTGATACTAATGATCATTTTTGTAATTCATACTCTTTCTTTTGAGCTACGACTTTGTAAAAGTGTAATGCTGTTGATAGGAAAAACTGGTTCCTGCCCCCCCCCCACTGGGTCCGGTGACATCATCACATTCTAGAACCTGCAACTCAGCAATTGTCATTCAATGTGTCACAAAGTTCAACATAATTGTTCTCCCCCACAGACTCACAGGCTTGTGTCTGGATAAAATGTGTTCTTGATAAAGAATCACTTGAGGACATTTCTGTAGCCTGCAGGGATTCGATTTATTTATTTATTTTGGTCCGTTGCCTAATACCTTGTTTTTTGAAATGAGTACAAATGAAAATGGTAGTATTGATGCAAAAATGTTTGTTTCTGACCTCGGTAATAGCGCTAAATATTTAGCTTGGATGTTGAAGTGGTGGTTCTTGATTTTTGATATTTATGTCTATAACGTAAACAACCACATTATTTGTGTTTTATCCATGTACTCTCATGCACTCCACACCACAAGCTAGTAATGATGCCCAGACTAGTTGTGTTTTTATTTATTTGTATTTTAATCCATACATCTCGAGCAACAAGTGACTCCTCACGTGACCTGTGACGGTTTACATCTCCTGGGCATGATGTCTGCCCTGATGAAGACCTCTAATTAATAAAGGATGTTTACTTTCATACGCCGGTTGTGCCTCGGAGCCCCTTTCTGTTCCAGAGTAAGTGAAAGTGAAGCAGCCTCTGACTCCGCCCCCTCCCTCCTCTATAGAAGCTCAGTCCCTCAGACGCCCTGGACTCATCTGTGACTCCAACATCAGGTAAGATCAGCCTCAGCTCTGTTCCTCTGTGCAGGTTTGATCCCTTCTACAGCACTTCGACTATACTTTTTCCTCTGAGTAAATGCTACAGGAGCTTCATGCAGTGTTCATTTGAACCCCTAACCCCCAGACTGAACCGAGTGCATTTTCTCCAGTTTGCCTTTAGTTGTCGCCGCCTCTTTAGTCGCATTTTTGTCGTGTTTTTGTCGTTTTTTTCTGTCACCTTTTGTTGCTTTTTCATCATTGTTTTTGTCGCATTAGCCTCTATTTACTGACTACATTTAACATTCATTTTCTCTGTATTTAACCTCTTAACCCCCACCATAACTGAGTGCATTTTCTCCAGTTTGGCTTTACACAAAACGAAAAGTTTCTCGAATGGAGTTTACAGCTTATAGTTCAGTGTAACGCCTCATTTGAAAGCTAAGACTTAACAAAACAAAAAAAACATTTCCTTGCGTCGTTGTTTTGACGTTCTTTTTCATCACATTTGTTGCCACTTTTTGACTGCTTTTTTTTGGTGCATTTTCATTATGTTATTGAAAATATTTTCATGCTTTAAAGTTTGGTTTCATTGTGGTAGATGTTCATTGAGGTAAACCTTATTGTTGTATTTCCCAAAGACCTTCCTCCGGTCATCTCCTGCATGTGGAAACCCATTGGTATTGGTGTTGGAAAGGTCTCCCTGACAGTGTCTCCAACACATGGAGATGTAACGTCTCTGTCTCCAACGTCCTGTAGAATTGTAATAGCTCTGTGTTGATCCAGGTCAGCCATGAGCCATTGGAATGTGACTAATGGTAATTAGCACCTGAGTGGCTGAAGCTTTTGTTCTTTAGACCAAGTCACTTTCCAAAGAGCATCCCACATCATGTAATGCTATTGTCCTTTTCTGTGATTCGGGGTCTGACTGTTGATATGCATGGGGGGGGGGGGGTCACTGAGTCGCACCTTTTCAAGCTTTGTCTTTGTTTCACCCCTCACTGGTGTCTCCACAACAATCACATTTTGTCTCCTTTTCACCGCTTTTTTGTGTGTTGCGTTTTCATCCTTGTTTTCGTCTCGATTTTTGCTTTTTACCAAGAGGCTTTTAGATTTGGGTAATGCGTTAAACTGGAGAAAATGTGCTCGGGTTAGGTGGGGGTTAATGAAATAGAAACTGACATAATGAATTTTAAACTAAAAGTAATACATTTTATTTGTACTGAAACTAAAATTACTGTTTTGTCACAAGAACCCTTTATGGCTTTAAATGTGAGGAGCAGGATTTTAAATTTGATTCTAAACTCAACAGGAAGCCAATGGAGAGACTTTAGCACAGGTATATTGTGTTCTCTTCTCTTTGTACATGTTAACAATCTTGCAGCTGCATTTTGAACTAATTGAAAACTTTTTAGAGAACAGTTACAGTAGTCCAGCCTTGAGGAAACAAATGCATGAATACGTTTTTCTGCATCACTCTTAGGGAGGATGTTTCGTATTTTAGCAATGTTGCGCAGGTGAAAGAACGCAATTTTACAAGCCTGGTTTATATGCGTTTTAAAAGAGAGGTCCTGGTCAAACAGAACTCCAAGGTTTTTTACTTTAGAGCTCGTTGATACGCTAACATTATCCAGGGAGATGATCTGCTGAGATAAAGACTCTCTCAGTTTTTGAGGACCTAAAATAATAACCTCGGTTTTATCAGGGTTAAGGAGAAGGTAATTTACAGTCATCCAGGTCTTGATGGCTTTTACGCAGGAACTAAGCACATCTAATTTATCTGTCTGACCTGGTTTTATTGATAAGTACAGCTGTGTGTCATCCGCGTAACAGTGAAAATTTATATTATGATTTCGGATTATGTTACGTAATGGAAGCATGTACAATATAAATAAAATCGGCCCGAGCACTGAACCCTGTGGCACCCCATAGCACACTTTGGAACACGGTGAAGACTGTTGGTTTACATTAACAACTTGGTGCCTATCAGATAAGTAAGATTTAAACCAAGAGAGGGCTGTTCCCCTGATGCCTACGTCAGTTTCTAACCTCTGCAGGAGAATATTGTGATCGATTGTGTCACTGAGGTCCAACAGAACCAGGATTGAAGCAGGTTTGTCACTAGCCAGAGCTAGTAGAGCCCTGAAGGCACCACCACGTTCCTCTTACTTGAGTAAATACTCGGCTCCTCTTCCACCTCTGCTAATGAGCTCATACTGTGTTCTGCAGGATCAGGATGGCAGCTCTCCGCAGATCCCTGGTTCTCTTTGCTCTCCTCGGAGCCGCTCAGGCCTTTGTGGACCCGAAAATTCTGGTAAATACAACTTTGCGCACATCCGGTACATGAGAGTACAATTTAGAGCTAAACTTTTTATTTGCAGGAAACACTGAAGAGCAGTGTGAAGAATTCTCTGCGGTCTCATATGAGGATGAAGGTAACGTTTGTTGATCTCCATAGACAAGGACATCTCTGTAGACCACAATAACTATACCTTATTAAGCCTTAAGAAATGATAAAGTAACACTTAATACATGAACACTTCATTAGTTAAGTAACACTTATAACACTACTGCCTAACTCATTTATTTAATGTATTGGTTTATTTGGTCTCTGCAACATCGCGTGGCGGTTGGGGACAGTGCCTCTGGATTGGCAGACCGGGGTGGTGGTCCCTCTCTTCAAGGGGGATCGGAGGGTGTGCTCCAATTACAGAGGGATCACACTCCTCAGCCTCCCTGGTAAGGTCTATTCCAGGGTGCTGGAGAGGAGGATCCGGCCAATAGTCAAACCTCGGATCCAGGAGGAACAATGCGGTTTTCGTCCCGGTCGTGGAACACTGGACCAGCTCTATACCCTTCATCGGGTGCTCGATGGTTTGTGGGAGTTCGCCCAACCAGTCCACATGTGTTTTGTGGACCTGGAGAAAGCGTTCGACCGTGTCCCTCGTGGTGCCCTGTGGGGGATGCTCCGGGAGTATGGGGTCCGGGGCCCTCTGCTAAGGGCTGTCCGTTCCCTGTATGATCGCAGCAGGAGCTTGGTCCCCATTGCCGGCAGAAAGTCAGACCTGTTCCCAGGGCTGCCCTATGTCACCGGTTCTGTTCATTACCTATATGGACAGAATTTCTAGGCGCAGCCAGGGGCCGGAGGGTGTCTGGTTTGGGAACCTCAGAATCTCATCTCTGCTCTTTGCAGACGATGTTGTTCTGTTGGCTTCATCAAATCAGGACCTTCAGCTGCACTGGGGCGGTTTGCAGCCGAGTGTGAAGCGGCCGGGATGAGGATCAGCACCTCCAAATCTGAGGCCATGGTTCTCCACCGGAAAAAGGTGGTTTCCCTGCTTCAGGGCGGTGGGGTGTCCTTGCCTCCAGTGGAGGAGTTCAAGTATCTCGGGGTCATGTTCACGAGTGAGGGACGGATGGAGCGTGAGATCGGTAAATGGATCGGTGCGGCGTCAGCAGTGATGCGGTCGCTGTATCGGACTGTTGTGGTGAAGAGGGAGCTGAGTCTGAGGCAAAGCTCTCGATTTACCGATCGATCTACGTTCCCACCCTCACCTATGGTCATGAGATTTGGGTAATGACCGAAAGGACAAGATCGCGAATACAAGCGGCCAAAATGAGTTTCCTTCGCAGGGTGGCTGGGCGCACCCTCCGAGATCGGGTGAGGAGCTCAGTTACCCGGGAGGAGCTCGGACTCGAGCCGCTACTCCTCCACGTCGAAAGGAGCCAGCTGAGGTGGCTAGGGCATCTGTTCCGGATGCCTCCTGGTCACCTCCCTCGGGAGGTGCTCCAGGCATGTCCTATTGGGAGGAGGCCTCGTGGAAGGCCCAGGACACGCTGGTGGGACTATGTCTCCGAGCTGGCCTGGTGTTGCCTCGGGGTCCCCCCAGAACAGCTGGAGGAGGTGTGCGTGGATCGGGAAGTCTGGGCATCTCTGCTGAGACTGCTGCCCCCGCGACCCGGCCCCGGATAAAGCGGAAGAAAATGGATGGATGGATGGGTTTATTTGGTTGGGACAGTGCATGTTAATGGTAAATGGTCTCAACTTGTGTAGTGCTTTTCCACCCTCATTAGGCACTCAAAGAGCTTTACAGCATTGATCCACTCACCCATTCATACACCAAAGTACGCATCATTAATCAACATACATGCAGGTAAACATGGCACGCGGGATTGTAGCCTTGGGATAGTTTGCATCTGTTGTCCCACACTCACACTCTCAAACAAACTCTCATTCGTCCTGGTCTATTGTACATGTTTTTAGTGGTAGGGGAAACCTACGCAGACATGTGTCAAACAAGACGTTACAGATCAACCTGAACCTGTTCATTACCATGGCAATAAAACAGTGTCTAAAGAAGGACCTTTAAAGTGCAGCATACAGACAGTACATGCTTTGGACATTGTGTAATCCTGTTACTTTTTCCTGTATTCAGGAGAAATGGAACGAGATGTCGTCAGCGAAAAGTGAAATTTATCATGACATTCAGAAGCAGTTACGCGAGATGCACGAGGACGCGGACTTCCCTGGGGTCCATGCAGTGATCGAAGGTATGCAGATCTACAGCGACATGTCGGCCCATCTCTTGGATCGGATGCTGATGTTTCTCCAGACGCAGCTGCAGGAAAATGGAGTTCTCCTTGAGATCAACCTGGAGTATGTCAATGTCCTGGAGCAGCAGCAGAAGCAGCAGCAGTATTCTGCATCATATTGAGAGTTGGACCGAACATATTCAGAGCGTGTCTCCACACGCTGCAGCATCTTTAGGTATCATCGGCTCTGTGTCTTCAGTGATTCAGAGGGTTTGATGCAACCAATGAACGCTTTCATGACAGTCTTAAGTAATCTCATTATTCCACCCTTGACAAATGATTAAAACTTCCCTGTGTGACAAAGGCTGCTCCAAGTACATTTAGTTTTTTCTGGCATTTCTCACAATTATGTCTTAACATACCCATGATGTATAAATGCCTCAGTCTCTGTTTATCTCACAAATAAATCTTCACATTTTGGTTGAGACTATTTACTTCGTCTTCATTAATGAACCAAAACATAGAAAATTCCACACAAGTCATTTGTAAGGTAAACATTCTCCTGATTAATCCTGGGTAATTGGCTATATGCATGCGAGCGCCACGTGACTCCAAGTGGATCCTCTGGAGGCGCCGCTCTTCCTGTGTCGTTATTCCCTATGAGTTTGTTCTGTATGTGAACTCGTCACGAGGAGTCCAGTGGAAGGAAAACCACTATTTGCTACATCACCACGGACCAAGTTCTTTGTAGAAACGTTCCTCACTGATGTTACATGCATGTGTGGTCCAACTGTAAGGACACCACAAATGCTAATGTGCGAGGGGTCAATAGTCCTGATGAAAGCCCTTTCCATTTCATTTGCCGAACACACTCTGCCAAATGGAATCAACAGATATGATCAAATATGCACCGGTCAGGTATTTGAATGTGACCTATTTTCCTGTGCTCCATAGACGTCTGAGTCACATCATACGCAATGCAAAGGACGAGTGTCCTAAAAAATATTAAGTGTTGGAGCTATTTTGCTCTTTGTTTAATCTAGGCTATACATTTAGTTATTGCCTGATTTATTTTCTTTCTTGCTAAAAGTTAAATTTGCCTTATTTTGCATTTATGCTTATTATTTCTTGTTTATTATTTCCGCTAATTTAATTATTTACGTTGTTGTTAATTGGTCACTGGCGCTTACTATTATTTGCATAAGTAGGTCATGGTGGGAGGGACCTCGGGCTGCGAGGGCACATGGTTTTTTACCAGCGACAGAGAGGCCGCAGAGCCTGTCTGTGAGCTATCATGTGTAAATAAATAAATAAATCACATAATTTTTGGAATATACATTGGTTGATTTGGTATCTTTGAAACTGCGTAAAGCCTAACCATTGACAGAGCCTCAGAGGCCATTTGAAAGTTTGGGTATTTTTTGGTTTAAGTTTATGGACAAATTGCGACTGCATACGCAAAAGCATGGTCTGTTTGTTTATTAGTTTATTTGTGCAGTACACATTCTGCTCTAAAGGAGTGGGCTGAAGCAAGAAGCTTATGAGCGCCCACCCCCAAATTCAGTGCAATAAAAAAAATTACATTTCACACAATGGTACAGAAGAAACAAAACAACAAGACCTCATCCAAAGAGAATTTGATACATTTCAAGCAGCTACATTAGCAGTGATGCTAATGTAGCTGCAATGTATCATTGTATCGAGCTGTTGTGGTGAAGAAGGAGCGGAGTCCAAAAAAAGCTCTGGATTTACCCCTTAATCTATGTTCCTACTCTCACCTATAGTCATGAGATTTGGGTCGTGACCGAAAGTACAAGATTGCGGATAAAGAGGCCTAAATTCCCTCCGCAGGATGGCTGGGCGCACCCTTAGAGATAGGGTGAGGAGCTCAGTCACCCGGGAGGAGCCAGCCGAGGTGGCTCGGGCATCTTTTTCGGATGCCTCCTGGTCACCTCCCTAAAGAGGTATATGGAATACCCACTGGCAGGAGGTCCCATCTCTGCTCAGACTAATGCCCCCAAGATTCGGCCACGGATAAAGCGGAAGATGGATGGATGAACTCTTATGAATGGATGTTTGTGTTTTTGTGCTAAAATTAAGACTGCAATATAATGTATAGATTTGCAATATTAAAATATGTCATTTTAATTAGATGTAAAATAACCATACCCAATATATTTCTTATATATTCAATATGTAGGTCCACATGTTTCTTCCGAATATTATCTACAAAAGTTCCCACAAAAAAAAAAGGTTTTCAACAATCTCAGATGTACGGCAACGTATTGCATTCACTTCAAAAAAATAAAGTTTGTTTTCACGGGAATAGTTTCTGTTTTGACGTGCAAAATAAATCCTGTTTTAACGAGTAAAGTTTTGTCAGACAATGTTTTATTGAAATCAACGCGATATTCTCCGAGAGGCGCAATCAAACAGAGAGCCACCCATGGAGCTAACGTGCTGTTCCAGTTCCAGTAAAGTGCGTTGTTCAAATGGTGGTCCACATGAGGGAAGGCTTCCCAGCGGTGAACCGCTACAGGCTACAGAAATAAAACAGTTTGCAATCCGAGAACCGGAGGAACCGTGAAGCGCTTTTTGCGAACTGTTTAGTTCGGACAACAACTGAAATTCAGCCCAAGGTAGGCAATGAATGTAGCTAGTCACTGTGATGCATACTTTTTAACAATGTGCACAGTTCATTTAATGACTTTTAATGCTTGTGGGGAAGCTGGCCAATGCCGTCAAGTAGGAGGCAGACTCAGAAGTTCCCATAGTAGCCGACATTTATTTCACCGTGGTAAATGTGGCAAAAATCATACTTTACATTTGTACAAAAAATAACTGTCAAAAATGCTGAACAGAAACAAACAAACTGAACTCAGGAAAGATACCACATGTACCCAGCTACATGGTTTTCCCCTTGCACATGGGCTGGTCCATGGGCAGAGCCAAGTTTTTAAATATGGCTGCCTGATAGGACACACCCCTTTCCAGACCAGGTGGAAAGTATTAACTTGATTGCACTACCATGAACATCTGTATGACGCTTTAACTGAACAAATAAACAAAACAAACCCGGGATAGTTATGTTTAACAGTTTAGTTTGGATATTTGCAAAAATTATGAAACTATGAAAACAATGAATACATAAACTTATAACTAACGTGTTTAAAGAAATTAATGGGACAAAGTAACCTAAAACCTACTTTGTCACAATGCTATTTAAGGCTCCGCGGAAACTCAGCTTAGTGTTACCATGGAGTACATGTGCCAACACGTTTCAACCTGATAATAAAAGTTTCTGATATGGACCACCATTACATTTAAATGCCATGTAGGAAAATGCAGGAAACCTAAGCTTATAAAGTTGTTCTCCTTTGGTTTGGCTCATCTTTTTAAACCGATTTGACATTCATGAAACAACATGGACGAGTCTCAAAACCAGTGGTGGATTAAATGAAAAATATTTAGCATTACAGAAGGACGGAGTGAGTGAGTGAGGACTTACTTGAGCAAAGCCATGTCTGCAGCAGTAATGGTTGTGCAACAGTGTAGAGAATCATATATTTGTATTTCCTTTGAAACAAAATCTAGAACCTTTACAAAGACAGTAGACGTGCATCCATTACAGATTTTTCATGCTTTTATTTGTGCAAGGTTTACTTCATTTACACACAGTATAAAATGATTTCCTGTTTCTGGGTCGGTGCGGCCAACAATTCGTGGGAGAAAGACTCTTTGTGCAGTCAAAAAAAGCAAATCGATTCAAAGTGAGACATAAATATGCAACATATACTTTAACCATTTAATTCCAGACTCACTTTCATACGTTGCAATGTGGACATTTTCACATGGCCAAACCTTCTCCAATCACGTGTCCACATTATGAAGTCGAAGGTAGCCAGACTGGTTGACTAAATGAAATACACATTTCACGATAGATTCCGCTTTCCAAAGTCATGGTTAAAAATCCCAATACCTTGCTGCATCGTTTAGAAATCTGGGCCACTCGGAAGTTCACAGCCTGTTCAAAGCAAGTAATATGAAGTTAATAGAAAAGATTTAAAACATTTATTGTTCAACACTGCCAACAACCAATTTTGTCCTCCACATTTAACCCATTCTTTAAAGCCACTGGGACTACCCGGAAGGAGCTGTGCAGTGCCCCGGGCCCATTCCTCATTCCTAGGTATGGCGCCCGGCCAAAAGGTCAACACATTGAAATTCCTCAAGGTAAGGTTCACATGGCCCGGAAACTGAACCTTGGATTTTCTTGCTGAGAGGCAAGAACACTAACCATTCAGCCACAATGCCACTAACAACATGTGATAGGTTGCTTATCTATCCACAATACTAATTAAGTCTACCTCTAGGGCAACTGTGGTTACAAACATAACTTACCACCACCGGCTATGGAGTGATTGAAAAGAAATCCCTTTCCCTTGGGTCATAGGTAAGGTGCTATAGAAATCCACAGTCCAGCACACAGAATTATAAGACACCTAGCCCGGTGTGTCCATGAAATAGACAGGTGGGAAAAGTATATGGATTGCTCCACCAGGCCCCAGACATTTCACACCACTGAATGGAAGACGCAAACTTACTTTAATTGCTCTCAAATCAGTTTTCTTATTAACCTTGAGAAAAAATGCAAGAAAGTGCCAAAAAGTCAGACGGACAATAGCTGGTCCCACATTAAGCCAACGTTGCCATTTTGTCCAAAAATATATGCCAATGTCATATCTCAAAATCGAGATGGGGACAGGTCAAATACAGCACTTGCGTCATCACTTATCCAGGGCATTTTCCAGAGCGTGTCTTTGAGTACATCAATCGGACACACTGTCTGTAAGTCTCTTATACACATGACACATTTCTGGTCAATCTTTGACACAGTCGCACGCTCATCACGTGAGCCTGCGATTAGTTCTTGTAAACAGTCCTGTAACAGATCAAATTAGCAGTGCAGTTGAATCAATAACTAAATCAATGTGTATATCAAGTTATTATGAATGAACGTCTCACTATGTTATCTTCATTAATTGTATAGTTGGCAGCGCAAAAGGATGTCACATATGACTGAGGTGTAGTAGTTTTTCCAAATGTACAAGTTTGAGCTACAAAAAAAAAAAACAGTATTACTTTTATGATTTACAATATATGATATTCGGATCATGGTTACAGATACTGGTCTGTATTGATCAAAATCGAAAATGATCTCTTACCTGGAACACCAAACAAGGCAACACCATGCGGTCCGACAGTCAGTGAGACAGATGACTGCCTTTTTATTTCCTTAAGGAACTTTGTGTTGATGGAATGATTGTGCATTTCAATCCAAACTCTTACGGTTTGCTTGAAATGCACTTCATTCATCTGTGTCAGAGAATATTTGATTGCAGAGAGTTCCCTATTAAACTGTTCAGCCACTGAAGAATTCACTTGTGCTCGTAAATTGGGGCACAAGTTCAAGCTTCTGAGTTTCTCCTCTGGCCTCGTTGGATTTTTTTGATGAAATCTGTCGTACTGTGCATATCTGTGACTGGTTTTGGTAACAGGATGCTGTGTCTTCCAACGATCTTCTGGTTCATATGGCTGATTAGGTACATTTTTGCCAATAATGTCAACCCAGGGAAAATGTATTTCCAGTTGTTTTCCTTCAGCCAGAGAAATGTCCTGGTTGTTCTGACACAATCGTCCCTCAAATGGCTGAAAAAAACCGCCGCTGTGTCCGATTGTTGGTGTGTCTCGCAACTTGACCGGAGACGTTTGAAATGAACACTGTCGGGAATGTTTTAAAACTCAACAGACCATCTGCATGGTCCCGAGCAGACTCAGTCCAGAAGAGGAAATTTAGGTAGTAAACAACCCCGTGTTGGCATGAAAAATGCAATAATCCTCCTGTGAAGAAAGAGATAAACTGTCACATGCAAAGTAGTAAACTGCTACGGCCCCACTGCTCTACCCTTTCTTCCATGTTGCTCCCGATGTGTACGGTCACATCAAACCGCAGCAGTTTGCCGAGAAGTTCAGCTTTGTGTCTCCCACTGTCCGTGAGAACAAGTAGGCTCCAAACAAACGGGAAGGATGCTGCGCTGTTGATCCCGCCTGCGCTGTGCCATTTAGTGATACATTTTCACCAAATAAACAAC
The DNA here is from genome assembly GCA_021464625.1 of Proterorhinus semilunaris. NCBI lineage: Eukaryota > Metazoa > Chordata > Actinopteri > Gobiiformes > Gobiidae > Proterorhinus > Proterorhinus semilunaris. The sequence goes on along the minus strand of JAJBBP010000037.1, from coordinate 249,103 downwards.
AACTTAGCAGACGAGGAGCAGCGCAGCACCGTGGGATCTCTTAACAGTTAAATGTAGAGCGTTAATGTGCATTCATTCCCCCGAATTACCGGGCATCCCCTCAACTTTGAGGTGGGGGCTGCAGCTGGCCTTGACGCCGGTGCGCACACTTTCACAAAGCGGGGGGATTGTTGCCGATTATTATGCACGTTTTCACAAAAAAAAAACACAAGCAGCTTATCAGCGTGACTAGGGTGGGTGTAATTTCTTTAAGTTCATGCTGTCTACACTGCCCACGTTTTAATACACAGTGACAAAAGGTCACATGTGAGGGGCGCGGCCCACTATTTGAGAACCACTGCTACACCATTATAAAATATATAGGTATTGTATAGGTTGTGTTCACGTGACATCACAACATTCTAAAGAGGCTATTACTGGGTTGCAGGTGACATCACAGCGTTCATAAGGCCTATCATATTTAATGAGGTTGGGGTGTGTGATGTTGACAAGTAGAAAAGACTTTCATTTAAAACAATAATATTGCTGGTTGGCGAATCCAATCAAGGCAAGGCAAGGCAAGGCAAGGCAAGGCAAGTTTATTTGTAGAGCACAATTCATACACAAGGCAATTCAAAGTGCTTCACAGTTGCATAAAATTACAAGAAAACAGATCAAATCAATCATTAAAACATCCAACATAAACGTTTATCAATGACAGTAAAAGGCCAGAGTGCAGATAAAATACTTTCAGTTTTCATATGCTCGGGTAAAAAGAGCTGTTTTCAGCCTGGATTTGAACATTGTCAGAGTTGAGGCCTGTCTCACATCCTCATGAAGACTGTTCCAGATTTTAGCTGCATGAAACTGAAACGCAGCCTCACCGTGTTTAGTCCTGACTCTGGAAACCACCAGGAGACCCCTCCCTGAAGTTCTCAGGGCCCGAGATGGTTCATACGGCTCTAACATGTCAGAGATGTACTTTGGTGCTAAACCATGAAACGACTTGTACACAAGCAGAGCTGTTTTAAATTCTATTCTCTGAGTGACAGGAAGCCAGTGCAGAGACCGGAGCACTGGACTAATATGGTCATATTTCCTGGTTCTTGTCAGGACTCGAGCAGCAGCGTTCTGGATGTTCTGCAGCTGTCTAACAGTCTAATCACTATTAAATAATGATAAAGTACAACATTTGTCAATTTGAGACCAGGCCTCGTGGAAGGCCCAGGACTCGGTGGAAATACTATGTCTCTGAGCTGGCCTGGTGTCGTCTCGGGGTCCCCCCAAAACAGCTGGAGGAGGTGTGCGTGGATCGGGAAGTCTGGGCATCTCTGCTGAGACTGCTGCCCCCGCGACCCGGCCCCGGATAAAGCGGAAGAAAATGGATGGATGGATTTGTCAATTGAATTTTTTGACATTTGAAAAACTGCTTCTCTCCCATAGAGTTGCATTGGCACATGCACACCAAACGAAATACAATGTTATAACATGAACACAACCTATAAAAGGTAAAGCCTACTCATTTGATACATTCTCAAGATTAAGCAAAATAGTATATTCTCCAATTTGTCATGGCCCTCTAAAAGCTGAGTTCAAAACTTTCCCTGTTAGTGTACCAGGTAAATCTATCATAATTAACTGTAAAATGCATATTTCTACCAAAATGCATGGTGCAAACAAAAATACATTGTAGTTTCGAATGGAAATAATTGTAAACAAGCACATGTTACGGTCATACCTCCCACTTTTTCCATCTTCACGAACAATTTTGGATATATGTCTTTGAAGTTTACTAGCTCCTCCAGCCTATTTCTGAGGTCGGTAATGGATCCCTCCGCACTCACGCCAAGAGCATCACAGGCTTCCATTAGGTCTTTCTTTTGGGGCTGTTAATGTAATGTAGAACAATCCATCAATATCAACTCTTTATCAAAATATCCAGCCAACAGTAATAATCATACTTTAATTACTACCTTTTTGGAATCTAACAATTTCAGAACAATGTCCTCATCAATATTGCCTTTTGGCTTTTTTGAAGGCAGTTTTATTTTGTACATTCCCTTTTTTGATTCAGTTTTTGGAACAACATCACCAATTCTGACACTCTCACCAATCCATGGTGCACGAGTCAAAAAATAAGTTTTCTTCTTGAACGGCTCCGTTCCAGTTCCTTGAAGTGGTAACACAAAAAATGGTTAATATCATATGTAAAACGCTATTTAAAAACATATTTAGACAATTAATAACTGACTTGAGATTAACCCTTCAGCTACAAGTTCCTTTTCCAAATCTTGCCAGGACTTCACAGTGTCAATGGACGTCAGCTTCTGTGAGCTTATCTGGGTCAGGCCTTTTGAATGTTCCAACTACAAAGTACACATTTAATACAGTAAAAAGTATAGTAAGAGAGAGAGAGAGAAAGACAGACAGACAAAGTGAATTGAGTTATTTACAATAATATAAAGATCTTAATCAAATTCCCCCGATTTTAGCTTCACTAGTTGGGTTATCTATAAAGTACAGTTACAAATGTTCCAATTTAAAAAAGGAACACAAAACAGATCTGTTTTTGCAATTGAACCTTCATATAAATATGCATTTCTTTACCTGGTATGTCGAATGCCAGCTTCCAGTTCGCATCAGCTATTAAAATGGGTGGATCATTTCCACACTGAACGCAGCTGTATTTGTACGGGAAATCTGTTAAGGAAAGTAAGTGATGGAATGCTTTCCTGACACTTTGTTGATGGAATTTATTGTCATTAAAAAGTGTGATGGTTGACAGCATCCTTCCAGGTGCAGTCTTGTTCTGGAATTGTTATTTATTTTTAAAAGTCCATCCAATAATATCGAAGTTAGAGTATTGTACAACATAATTGCAACTTTATAATAATATTGTTAACAATAAAAATTAGGAAATTTGTGATATCAAAATATTTACTTACAGCCAGTGCTGGAAGCAGAAGTTGACAAAGAGGAATCGTCAAAATGATTCGGTCATTATAATTATGGAATCCAGAGTTGTAATTCCGGACGTTACGTTTACAGACCGGGCATTTTTTTATGGCTACTTTGACGCCTGTCAAGGATATACATTTTTTTATATACATAAAAATACATAAACAAAAATGTGTTTGAGGGATTACCTTTCTTTACATAGGTGTAACCATAAACTGTAGCTTGAGTGGTAATAATTTCAGGTTCCATTAAATCCGGTGGGGTGGGTCCTGGGCAATAGGGGCCTTGCCCTTCATCTGGATCAAGAATTGGTGGTGGCTGACGCTCAGTGCTTCTAATGTCATCTGAAAGTTGGTGAGGTGGAAGTATTCTTTTATATAAATATATTCAACCATTTTTATTACCTCATCTCCGCAGTCTAAATATTGACTTCTTGCCACCTGTGACATTTGAATTTCAAGTTCAATATCAGCAATGTCATTGTCTTCAGCTCCTCTTTTTGATTGAAGCATTTGAGATTTTGTAGATTGCTTGCTGAGGCAACTGAAGAGGAGCAGTGCGGACAAGAAAAGGCTTCCGGCAACTCAACTTCAGTGTTTCCATCCAGAGGTCTGACATCAACTGTAAGCTGCTAATAAATATTTTGGAAAAAGAAAAATATAACACCAATATATAAAATACAGTTCTAGAATAAGTTATAATGCACAAACCAGAGTTCTTTTCTGCTGTTACCCCTAATTTAAGAAACAATATTAATATTAATATTAATCAACCCCGTGAACTGCTACCTTAACGTGGTGGGGTTGTTTGAGCACCCGAGTGATCCTGGGAGCTCTGTTGTCTGGGGCTTTATGCCCCTGGTAGGGTCTCCCATGGCAAACAGGTCTTAGGTGACGGGTCAGACAAAGAGCAGTTCGAAGACTTCTATGGACAGTTTAAGAACAAGGACTGTGACGTCGCCCGGTATGGCGCAACCGGGGCCCCACCCTGGAGCCAGGCCTGGGGTTGGGGCTCGAATGCGAGTGTCTGGTGGTCGGGCCTCTGCCCACGGGGCCCGGCCGGGCATGGCCCGAAAGGACGACGTGGGCCCGCCCTCCTGTGGACCCACCACCCGCAGAGGGATCCGTAGGGGTCGGGTGCAGAGAGGACTAGGTGGCAGTCGGGCTCACCTCCACGCACACCCTGGGTTCTGGATCCCAACTCCTGGAGAGGGGCTGGACGCTCCAATTTTCTGGAGTTGCCCGCGGGGAGAGGCGGCGGACTGGGGTGGGTTTGCTTATAGCCCCCCAGCTCAGCCGTCACGTGTTGGAGTTCACCCTGGTGAACGAGAGGGTCGCGTCCCTACGCCTTCGGGTCGGGGACAGGTCTCTCACCGTTGTCTCGGCCTACGGGCCCAACATCGGTGCAGAGTACCCGGCCTTCTTGGAGTCCCTGGGAGGGGTACTAGATGGTGCTCCGGCTGGGGACTCCATTGTTCTACTGGGGGACTTCAACGCCCACGTGGGTAACGACAGTGAGACCTGGGTGGGGGTGATGGGGAAGAACGGCCTCCCCGATCGGAACCCGAGTGGGGTTCTGTTATTGGACTTATGTGCTAGTCACAGTTTGTGCATAACAAACACCATGTTTGAGCACAAGGATGTCCATAAGTGCACGTGGCACCAGGACACCCTATAGGCAGGAGGTCGATGATCGACTTTGTAGCTGAAAGCTCCTCGGTGGCAAAGGTCCCAGGGGTGGATGAGATTCGTCCTGAGTACCTTAAGTCTCTGGATGTTGTAGGGCTGTCTTGGCTGACACGTCTCTGCAACATTGCGTGGCGGTTGGGGACAGTGCCTCTGGATTGGCAGACCGTGGTGGTGGTCCCTCTCTTCAAGATGGGGGATCGGAGCGTGTGCTCCAATTACAGAGGGATCACACTCCTCAGCCTCCCTGGTAAGGTCTATTCCATGGTGCTGGAAAGGAGGATCCGGCCAATAATCGAACCTCGGATCCAGGAGGAACAATGCAGTTTTTGTCCCTGTCGTGGAACACTGGACCAGCTCTATACCCTTCATCGGGTGCTCGAGGGTTTGTGGGAGTTCGCCCAACCAGTCCACATGTGTTTTGTGGATCTGGAGAAAGCGTTCGACGGTGTCCCTCGTGGTGCCCTGTGGGGGGTGCTCCGGGAGTATGGGGTCCGGGGCCCTCTACTAAGGTCTGTCCGTTCCCTGTATGACCGCAGCAGGAGCTTGGTTCGCATTGCCGGCAGTAAGTCAGACCTGTTCCCGGTGCGTGTTGGTCTCCGCCAGGGCTGCCCTTTGTCACCGGTTCTGTTCATTACCTATATGGACGGAATTTCTAGGCGCAGCCAGGGGCCGGAGGGTGTCCGGTTTGGGAACCTCAGAATCTCATCTCTGCTGTTTGCGACGATGTTGTTCTGTTGGCTTCATCAAATCAGGACCTCCAGCTGCACTGGGGCGGTTTGAAGCCGAGTGTGAAGCGGCCGGGATGAGGATCAGTACCTCCAAATCTGAGGCCATGGTTCTCCACCGGAAAAAGGTGGTTTCCCTGCCTCAGGTTGGTGGGGAGTCCTTGCCCCAAGTGGAGGAGTTCAAGTATCTCGGGGTCATGTTCACGAGTGAGGGACGGATGGAGATCGATAGACGGATCGGTGTGGCGTCAGCAGTGATGCGGTCGCTGTATCGGACTGTTGTGGTGAAGAGGGAGCTGAGTCTGAGGCAAAGCTCTCAATTTACCGATCGATCTACGTTCCCACCCTCACCTATGGTCATGAGATTTGGGTAATGACCGAAAGGACAAGATCGCGAATACAAGCGGCCGAAATGAGTTTCCTTCGCAGGGTGGCTGGGCGCACCCTTCGAGATCGGGTGAGGAGCTCAGTTACCCGGGAGGAGCTCGGACTCGAGTCGCTGCTCCTTCACGTCGAAAGGAGCCAGCTGAGGTGGCTAGGGCATCTGTTCCGGATGCCTCCTGGTCGCCTCCCTCGGGAGGTGTTCCAGGCATGTCCCACTGGGAGGAGGCCTTGTGGAAGGCCCAGGACACGCTGGTGGGACTATGTCTCCGAGCTGGCCTGGTGTCGCCTCGGGGTCCCCCCAGAACAGCTGTAGGAAGTGTGCGTGTTTCGGGAAGTCTGGGCATCTCTGCTGAGACTGCTGCCCCGCGACCCGACCCCGGATAAAGCGGAAGAAAATGGATGGATGGAATATTAATAATACATCCATCCATCCATCCATCCATTTTCTCCCACTTGTCCGTTGCCGGGTCGTGGGGACAGCTGTTGGAGCTGCCCAAATCACATGGCACCAGTCCCCTATGGCTCCTCCTGCAGGTGGTGGGTCCACGGAAGGACGGCCTCATAGTTCCAAACGGGCCTGTTAGTCTCTCATAGGGGCCCCATTCACTCTCTCATTCATACACCAGTGTACGCAGACACTGGAGGCAAGGAGGGTGAAGTGTCTTGCCCAAGGACACAACGACAATGTGCACCTTCAGGAGGCGGGATTCGAACCCCTGACCTTCCGATCATGAGACGACCCGCTCTACCATCTGCGCCACTGTCGCCCCTAATTAATAATACATATTAATAATATTAATAAATGAATATAAAACAACAGAAAACATTGTATAAATTGTGATTACCATGAATTCCTGCCAGGTGCTGCCAGGAAAGTATGTTCCCTAGAAAATGCTTTAAACTTACAAAAAGGGCAGTGATAGTGCCTCCTTTTATGCTCCAAAGGCTTATCAGGACAAAAACAGGCCACAACAAATGCCTCTGCAAAAAAGATATATTAGGCTTTAATTGTGATTAATATGAACGAGAAATAATGTATGATGTTAGATAAGGGGACAGTTTACACTGATGAAGTATGTAAAGAGGAAAACTCAGGACAGTTACAAATACCATACCTGCATATATGTAAAATACAGAGCTTCTTTGAGATGTTTGTCAATCAGATGCTGCTTGTTGCCAAGTTGATGTTTGGCACAAAAAGTGCAGACATCTCTGTGCAGGACAATAAGTCATCAATGTCACTGAAGACTCTATATGATTCTGCAAAAGACAACCTTATTGAGTATACAACAAAATTGTAAAGAATAAGCAAGATAGCCTGGTTCACACATACAGGTAGCCTATGTCAATTTACAGATTTGTAAATTCACTAGTACATAAAGATACACTAACATATATTTATATATTTATTAAACTCTAATTACTTGTAGGGCTGGGCGATATATCGATATTTAAGATATATCGATATATTTTAAAAAGAGATATGGAATTAGATCATATCGTATATATCGATATAGTCCAAATTTGCGCTGTAATACTTGCTTCAGGCAACCCGCTGAACGGAGCTTTGCACTGCTCCCAGCGCCCCGGCCCCGCCCCTCGTCGAGGGGGGCAGCCGGCACTCTTCAACAAACATGAAGAAAGCAACAATGTCTGAAGCGTGCGGAGGAGAGCCCCTTGGTTGGTAAAACAAAAACCAGTGGCTCAATCATTTGGAGATGGTTTGGATAGAAGTGAATGTAGCGGCGAGATATGGTGGCGACGTGCGCTGCGCCATGTGCTTTTGTTTACGTGCGCTGCGCCATGTGCTTTTGTTTACTTCTCAGTCTAATTAAGGTTTGCGGTAGATCGTGGATGTACTGTGAAAATATCAGCGTTTGTAATGCTGCCACCGCGAAGGACTATTGCTTTTTCCCCGTTAGCATTGCGTTAGCCGCAGCGCTAATCACTCCAGTCCCTCGCTGAGCTCTGATGATGACAGAGATGGTGAGCCTGTGCTGCTTGTAAAGAGTAAAGAGTCGTTTGTGGCTCAGTTTAGGAGCTTATGTTTGGGAATAATTTGGATAAAGATAAGAACTTATCTCAAAACCACTGACTAAAACACAGTTGAATCAAGAGCAAATATCAATACATTATTTGGGCTATTTATTTATTTATTATATTTCATGATTATTAAGGACTAAAAAGTAAGTAATACTTTAATAAGTCATATTTCATTGTCTCAGTTTAGGCTTTAGTTTAGTTATATGCAACATAAAGTTACTAAAAGCAAATGGGGTAGAAGAAAATAAATAAATAAAATAAAAATTGCAATATTAAATATTAAAACACTCCTATTTGGCAGTGACTTTGACTTAACATTTCATTTCACAGCTCTCACTTTGTGTAAAAAATATCGGGATATATATCGTATATCGATATTCAACCTAAATATATCGGGATATAACTTTTGGTCCATATCGCCCAGCCCTATTTACTTGTATTCAACATTAACAAAATCCTCTCTCAGGAATAGGGCTCCCCATATTGAACGATTTTGATTTTCGATTCGATTTTTGTCTAAATAAGAAAAATATAATAATTAACAACAAATAAATACGGCCTTCACTTATAGTAGCGGTGATTATACAGATTGCGGAGCACCGCCTGTCGTAATGCTACATCACTTCTAAATTGTGCTAACTGATAACTGTGGGCATCTCACACAGGAAATTACTCTCTTAAATATAACGTAAACCGGACTCCATTAATTAACAAAAGGTAGATGCCGTCATATTCGTTGATTCCGTCGATCACAGAATGGACACCACACAGTCGTGAAGGTTTTTAGATAAGCAAATTTATTACCCTCACGTTTACAATTCTAAACAGAATATTGAGCTCAGCAAGTATCCACTGGATACAGACAGACGTGTGATGACCTCCGCATTCCAGTAAGTTGCCACTGGGTGCAGACCGACGTGTGCTGAACTCCCGCACATCCTGTGATAAGCTTTGACTGAGGCATAGGCGATTATAGAGCGATAGAGCAAGAATAGAGTGTGTTTATGCACTGTGCTTGATGTAGACAATAAGTCCCGCAATGAGCTTTTAACAGTATAACACCATTTTACTAAACTAATTCTATGCTATGTTCCGTCATAACTTACTACTAAAAAAGCAGACAAAACAAAAAACATGTGCAGAGATCGCAAAAAAGTGAATAGCCTCATCAGAAATATACTCTTGTCTGTCAATCCGTACAATTTGATACCATTTGGAGGAGCTTTTTGCTCCCTGTAGTTATACATGATTCACATTGATATTTTGAGGCGAGTTATTGGTCTTGCATTTAAGAGCACATGGCAATGGCGGTCTTAGCTATGCTCCGTGACCAGCAGCTACTAGCTGCAGTGACTAGCCGCCCCATCTGAAAATTATACTCTGTCTGTTTTCAGTATTATAAACCACTCACCTGCCAATGTATCATAGTGTTACTGAATCAGTATTGTTCATTTGATCCGAAGGCCGAAGGTTTCAGATGGCTGAATTTTGCAGGGGAATTTTCTATGTTTGCACTAAAATGTCAAAATAATGATAAGGACATGTAGATAACTGTGTTAGTGACCCATATAGATAGTTTATCAGCAAAAAAAAGTTGGTGTTTAGTTGTTCTTTAAGTAATTTTTATACGCATTAGATGTTGCAGTTGACAAATGTAAATGCAAGATTTCGGTCAAGGTATCAATCAAATTACACAGAAAACCCGCATGTACCAGCATCTACCAGCACCAGGGGAGCCCTCGAGCCCAGAAACCAGTGAACTCTCCTGAAAAACCGGTGGCAGGTGCCAGATACCGATCTCGCCCTCTCTCCCAAAAACCCGACTATATGAATTGCCCTGACAGCTCTTTTTTGCAACAATACTATTGCTTTAACTGTGTTTTTATAAGTACTACCCCAAACCACAGTACAATAATATAAATAGGGCAAAATCAGAGAACAGTATAAGGTATGTAGAGCTTTGATGTTTAAAATGTGCTTTGCTTTCGCAATTACTGAAATGCTTCTAGAAATTTCCATAGATATATATATTTAACCCTTATGTGGTCCTTGGGTCATTTTGAACCGAAAGCCACTGGAGCCCCGCGTCTGCGTAGGTTTCCTCCGGGTACTCTGGTTTCCCCTACCACTAAAAACATGTACAATAGGCCAGGATGCATGCATGAGACCCATGTATGTTTATTAACATGCACTGTCCTGACCAAATAAACCAATAAATAAAATAAAATAAATACAAATAAAATTTGAAGGACCACACGACGGTTAATATGAGATTTCCAAGTAATTCTGTCATCTATAATAACTCCAAGCAATTTGATTTCATGGACTCGCTTGATAACAACACCCTCTATCTGAATTACTTCCTGAGCATTGGAATTACAGTTGCCAAACATCATCATTTTGCTTTTACTCAGATTTAGAGATAATTTATTTTGTTTGAACCACTTGTTGACACTTTTGAGTTCCAAGTTAACAATCCGACAGAGTTGTTGTAAGTCGTCTCCTGATGCAAAAATATTTGTATCGTCTGCAAACAAGATGAATCTAAGTATTTGAGACGTTTTACAAATGTCGTTAATATACATATTAAACAGTTTTGGGCCCAGAATGGAACCTTGAGGTAAACCACACACACGCAAACAAGGCAATACAAAACAATAATAATGACAACCAATGTTGATCTACACACATGCAACACTGAACTAATCCCGCACAGCGCACCAATGTACTCGCACGTATTAATTACACAATAAATAGGCCTATTTTACAATACTGTAAAATAAAGCCTTTCTTCATTATTTTTTTATTTCCTACAGGGAGTAAAAACGTCACCGGAGCAAGCGTGCATTTGCTCCTGTTAGGGTTTGTTGTTTTCCCCTCCCCCTTGTTTTTCTCTGCAGTGCTGGTGGTTGACGGGGGCGTGGCTGGGTCCTGCAGCAATGAGGCACACCTGGTCCTTGATGATGAGCCTGATACTTAAGCTCTGTTCAGTCCTCTCCACGCTGCCAGATAATGCCGTCATGCTCGGTACAGCCAGTGCTGGGGTGGTCGATCGCTACGCTTTTGTTTTGTGAAAATAAATCCTTAAAAGCTTTCCTGCCTCCGTCTCCGCTTTGGGGTCCAACTTGAATACCTAACAGCTCCAGTCTCATAGGGAACACAATCAAAACAAATGCTAATATCTCTCAACTATGATTTAATAACTCGGAAACGGACAACCAAGGTGTTTTCAATGATCCCATTTGCCGCATTAGAACAGCACAAACACTGTGCATAATCACGCACATTTGGCACTGCTAGAGGATCTTGCCAATGGGCTATATGCACGCAAGCATCATGTGACTTCTGAGTGGATTCTAAGTAGTCGTTTGCGTATCCTGTCTCCGTTATTTCCCTATGAGGTCTTATCTAAAAAAAAAAAAAAATAGCTGAAGATTACAGTGTAGACAGTGACTTACTGGTGGACAGTCACAGCATCAAGTTAAAAACATCGCGTCAGGGGCAAAACATTCACTAGAGGAAACTTCTGTGCTCATCACAGTGAAGCTAACGGCTAACACGATTTAAAAATGAAAATAGCTACACGATTTTAAACGAGCCTGCTCAAAATATAATCTGCCTGTCTTTAGTATAAATACTTTTTAGACGTTTAATTTTTGTGGGTGTGTTTTTTGATGCTAGCCGTTAGCGCTGAGATAAAGTCCTACCTCAAAAAACACAGACATTTTCTGCAGTCAAGACTTTACATCCAACGTAATGTTTTTAACACGTAGCGAGTCACTTCGGATCGGTATCTCACTGTCCGTGATGTTTCCTTGAACTATACATCGTTTTAGACACGACCTCATAGGGAAATAACGGAGACAGGATACGGAAGCACCGACTTAGGATCCACTTGGAAGCCACGTGTCATTTGCATAGAGCCTATCGAGCTCCAAGAAGGGAATATTAGTATTAGTATTCCGTGACCAGCCAGATCTACTGGCCAATAGCGATGACTGGCTCATCAGCTATTTTTGCTTTCCAAGAGCTGTGCTACTGGATCTTTGCACACAGATGAGACCTCTGCTTGAAAGGCCCACGTGTAGGAACCACGCTATCTCCGTCGAGACCCAAATCTTGGCCACAGGTGCATTCCAGCAAGAAATGACAGATCGCTATATGTTAAATATAATTGGCAATAGTAAGTTTAAAAGTAACTATCATAATAGAAGGCTAATGATTTACCTTTGTTCTTATATCACCCAGCCAACATTCTCGGCCATCACGCCTGTTAGGGAAATACGAGAGGAGTCCGGAGAGACACGAGTGGAAGGATGGAACGGAGTCTGGATGTCTTAAGTAGAAAGAAGTTTATTAGCACAATATAATAATACAGGCCTGGAGACAGCTGAACAGTTAACACATTGGTCAGGGCATTGATCATTCAGTGTCTGGCGATACTTCCACATGAAGGGAGTTAAATACGTAGGCACTAACAGTCTACGCATAGACGATGTGCCACATGTCATAGTCGAAGGCCGGCGCCGCCATGTCCTGATCTAACTTTACTATATGATAAGGGAACTATGTGAGGGCCGAATGAATTCTATAATTCCCCATCAATGCCCACCGTTTTGGACGAGCTCATTAAACTCTCATGAACGGGCTAATATTAAGCAGCAATTCGCAGCATTGTCTGGTTTCCCCAATGTAATCGGTGCAATTGACTGCACTCATGTTGCTATAAGGGCGCCATCCGACAATGAATATGTGTAGGTGAACAGAATAGAAAACACGTCCACAGTATTGTCAGTTGATTTGTGATGCTCACATGAACTTCACAAATGTTGTAGCACGCAGGCCTGGCTCTACCCGTGATACATTTATCTTAACACGCAGCAGTATAGGGACTAAAATGCAGGCGGGTTTAGTTTAGTTTATTGGTTTATTTGGTAGGGACCGTGCATGTTAATGAACAAGCCACAAGTGTTCATGAACAAGTGTAATGATTAATTTTGGGGGTGGGCGCGTATAAGCTTTTGCTTCGGCTCACTCCTTTTGAGCAGTGTTTGCTGCTCAAGTAAACAACTAAACTAAACACCGGATTGTAGCCTTGGGCTAATTTCCATCCGTCGTCCCCCATGCACACTCATTCATCCTGGCCTATTGTACATGTTTTTTGTGGTAGGGGAATCTGAAGTACCCGGAGGAAACCTACGCAGACACGGTGGCTGGCTGCTGGTTAAGTGTGCACATTGTATTCCCCAAACAAATTAATTGACAGCTTGTGTTCAACAGGGGACGGTGGGTACCCTCTCCGTAGGTGGTTGTTGACTCCCATTTTAAACCCGCAAGGCGCGGAGGAGGCCCACTGTAACACTGTACCTCCACGACACGCGGAGTACCAAATGGCTTCAGGAACTCACCAGGATGTAAGGAGATACTTGTGACAAGCAAGGCGAGATTTATTTTTGAACATGTTCTTTTATCAATTGTGTGAGCTCGCTCAACACCCCTCTTATTTGTCTCAATTCTCCAGCCACATCGGTGACGGCTTGAATTGTTTTCTGCTGTAGGTCCACTACTGTGCCGGTGAGCACACGCCCACTCTGTGTCCCCGGAGTACAGCCACTGCTAGGTAGCGGGGCTTGCGGCACGGGAGCGGGGTCTGGAGGAGGGTCCAGAGCAGAGTCTGCTGGCCGAGATGGCCCCTCGCCAGGGTCATTTCCCCCCACTGACGCTGGAAAAATAAATACTTTACTACACAAGTCACACTGATTACATTGTTTTGTAAATTAATACACAAATAAATACTCATGTTGGGTCTGGGTTCTTCCTCTGGCATAATGCCGCTGAGGCCCTCCTCACCGATTATTGATGCCACTTTAATCTCCATCTCAGTCAGGCTTGGGGTGGGTAGTTGGACGTTTTTTCACGTCCAACTTCAGAGGGAAAGGCACAGATATTAAAAGAGGCCTACACATGTTCCATGACATTTTTCCGATCTACGTTTAAGAAAATATGGCTCTAGTTTATGGAGCAGGAACATGTAGGCTTTGTGTCAGTCCACTTTTTCAGCTCTCACTGTGCGCCCTTTGGCGCTTACAGCGTTTACATTATTGGCAACGAGCTGCCACTCGGCCTGGTTCCGTTTGTTGGTCACTCCCATGCAGTGGCTCCCAAATGGTTACACCCCGCCATTCCGACACACCGCTAATCCGACATTGAGTTCTAATTGTCGGAATTGCGGTGTTTCCATTTATTATCAAACGTCCCGCCACTCCGACAATTTTTTTCACCCCTTGTCGGAGTGGTGACACCTTTTATCTTTTATGCAACGTGCTGCTATTCCGACACACAAGATAAATATCAACAATTATTATTGTTTTACGTTTTGCCTGATGAATGAAGAGACAATGCCTGTGCGTCTCCCCTGATCGTTGGTACGTGTTTTTTGTTGTTGTTTTTTTCTACTTGTCTTTCATATGTCTTTGCATAACTGCAGTGATGAAAACAGTGGCACAAACACGGTTTACTTATTTAAAAAAGCTCTTCTTAATTCCATTCAGTCACGGTTATATAATTATTTGTCCTGAATTTCCGCGCGTTTGTGGACAAAAAAGGGAGAGGCTAAGAAGTGCGCCTTTCTTACTCTCCCTGAATGCATCTCCCACGCCGCCTTGGCTATAACATGGATAAGTGTTTTTTGACATGTAAAACAAGCGTGATGAGCGCAGCAGGTGGAGACAGACCTGTTGTTGTGGATTACGAAAAATAAGTTTTGCCAAATGGAGCGAATGATGGACCAGACGAGTGAGAGTCGTGGATAAAGAGGTGAAGAGTTCTACACAGATGATGGAGTGCACAGTGAGTGTGTTTATGCTGATTCTGTGGAGTAAAGTCTGGCTGAATGTGCCGCTGTTGCACAGACTCATGTGACATAAAGTGTGTTTATTGCTATTGTTTGTCTTGATAGAGTCAGTGTTTACCCGTGTCACACAGTGACTGGAGCATATGACCCCCCCCCCCCCCAAATACACACACCCATGCTCGCTGCTTTGTTGTTTTGGGACAGTGTTTTGAACGAAGGGGAGCGCGTGGCTCGGTCATCCGCTTGTCAGTCTCGTTAAAGCCTTGAGCGACAGCTCCAGTGTCTGAGTGGAAAACGTCCAACAGTGCGCGGCGTATTAACCACGGACTTCAGCGCGACTAGCTGCACCTGTCCCTGCCTTTGCCCAAAACCACCTCACGAGCCTCTGCCCCCCTGGGCCGACAGCGGGGATGAACAGGGAAGGTGGCGTTGACAGAAGGCAAACAGATACGCTCAAAATGATTGTCGGAATAGCGGTACCAAAAAGTGTCGGATTGGCGGGGTGTAGTAATGACGGTGTGTCGGAATGGCGGGGTGTCGGAATGGTCGGGATGTCGGAATGACGGTCCGTCCCCCTCCCAAACAAGCCGTTTTTTGCGGCCTCCACCTCCCTGATGAGCGTATCAATTTCCATTGACCTGAAGCTTGGTTTCTTTCTCGCTTGCTTTTCCATGGTCTTCTGTCAGTGGGCCAACACTATAGACTGATAAAAAGAATAGACAACTCCTCCCCGTTTACCATAATGACCACGTTCGAGGGGGAAATCATGGACTCCTCCTCCACTGCTCTCACAAAGCATGTTCCTAAAAAGGGCATAAGGGTGGGATCTTCACTGTAGACTCGGCCCTTGCGAGTGTAGCTCGTGTAGCTCCAATGCTAACAGTCCGACCCTCATTAGTACGAGATTTCTAAAATGTGTCTTACAAAAATAAAATAAAACCAGCCTGGTTTCTTGACTAACCCAGCGTTATCTCAGAAGGAATATCTAGCCGTAGAAAGTGATTAAAAATTACAAACCAGGCGTTAAAGTTGTTTTTAACGTGTCTAAATTCCAGTGCTTTTCAATGGGAGCGGCTATATTTTTATTTATTGGTTTATTTGGTCGGGACAGTGCATGTTAATGAACATACATGGGTCTCATGCATGTAAACAAGCCACACCGGTTTGTAGCCTTGGGCTAATTTGCGTCCGTCGTCCCCCATGCGCACTCTCAAACACACTCTCATTCGTCCTGGCCTATTGTACATGTTTTTTAGTGGTAGGGGAAACCGGAGTACCCGGAGGAAACCTACGCAGACACGGGGAGAACATGCAAACTCCACACAGACAGGCCCCGTCCAGGTGGGAATCGAACCCAGGAGCCGTACGTGAATGAGTTTTGCTCGTACGGACTCTTAGAGGCAGATTCTCACGGACAGTTTTATAAATGAGACCCCAGAGCATGACTCCCTTGGGCTCCAGGATGACCTTTTTGGAGCACATGAGATGAAGACTTCTGGCCTGCCACTAGCCGTTGAAGGATCATCTCATGCTTGTGGATCCTTTTTTTCCTCCTATAGTCATATGATATATGTTTTAGCACTTTCACATTGGGAGCCTCATCTCTACTGCCGGTTGTAAATGGTGGTGGAGTCGGCCCAATTTTTGCAGATGCATGGCCCTGGGTGGCATTTGCTGGAGGACATCACCCATCTGGTGCTTGTCCACTGACCGTACACTCCTGCTTATTATTTTATTGGACCAGTGTTTTTCAGTGTCCCCCTTTAAGCTGCACTACCACTTGGAGAGTAGACTGTGATACGCGGTCAGAACGTACGGAGTGCAATTTGAGCTGGTGCCTTGTGGACAAGCACCCCATGCTATGTGATGACCTGTTCCATGTGATACAGTGCCCTACAAAGCGATTTGATTTGACTTTTATTCAATTCAATGAAACATTTGACTTTTGACAATCAAACATTATGTTATTTGGACCTTTTAATCAGCACTTGATTCTTTATCTATATAATAAACCGCAATCGCCAACACCTCCGGGGTGGGCGGGGCTGTGAACTATAACGTTTTCCAGACACACCGCGTGGTCTACGTAAGTCTGACAAACGCACTTACATTCTCTGCCAGTGATTACGTCAGATAAAGTCTATCTGGTGTCGCCGCCGTGTTTTTATTTTCCAGAGCACTTTGCGCGGTCCCCACGTGACCGTCCCATCAGCCACAGGTTAATAAAGACCACAATCACAACAATGCATTGCGACTCTACCGTCGGAGGAAAACCCCGCGTCACAACACGCGTCACAACATGCACAGCTGTTTTAAGCACGTGATGCATATTTTTCATGAATAAACTACTTGAATATAAATCGTTACTGTGAAAAGTTGTGGTGTAAGCTGCTTAGCTTGAGCTGTTAAACAATCGACAGCTCCCTGTGTTTAGGAAAAAAAAAAAGTCCACGTAAAATCCATGTGAAATTAAACTGACTGCCATGCGTGTGATACTATGCCGGGGACTGCGTCCGGCTCGGGCCTAATTACAAAAACACAACGAGACAAAAACACAACAAAAATGTGACAAAAGCACACAAAAAAAAGAGTCACAATCAGTTATATGACGAGCACCTGTAAGGTAAGCTTTCCCTCCACCAAGGCGACCTCCACCAACAATCTGCTGAGCTCCTCCACATGCTGGTACCCAGGGAGATGATTTGGACCACAGACGTCTTCAGCACAGGGATCAAGGTGAGTAGCAGTCTGATCTGTGAGAAGGATGTTCATCTTCATTGGTGTCAAACTGTCACTCTCGCTGTCAGCTTTAATAGGGGAATACCAAGTTTGCTGAGTTGAACATCGTCCACTGTCACCTTGTGTTGTGCAAGCTGGTAGGCTTTTGTGATGAGGCGCTCTTGAGGAGACCCTTGAGCCTTTCCTCCACAGCCAGGGTGTAACCATAGCAGTTTGATGAGGCTGTACATCAGACGTTTTTTCCTGGCGTCCAGGAGGTGGGCAGCGGCAAAGCGCTTGCTAAACTTAAGCTTCTGCACCAAAGATGCCTCTGCTGGATCCCCGTTGGTCCGACCGAACAGGACATTCCCCCAGCGCGCGGAGTACAAGCTATCAAACTGCTTGATGCTGCGGTCGTGGAGTTCGAGCTTGTTCCAGGCACTGATTATATTCTGCTTCGTCGAGTCACTTAAGGTAAGTTTTCCCTGCTCCAAGGCGACCTCCACCAACAATCTGCTGAGCTCCTCCACATGCTGGTACTCAGGGAGATGATTTGGACCACAGACGTCTTCAGCACAGGGATCAAGGTGAGTAGCAACAGTCTGATCTGTGAGAAGGATGTTCATCTTCATTGGTGTCTCGCTGTCTGATGTGTAGCCAGCATCACCCTGTGCATCATCGTCATCTTGCACATCCTCCTCATTCTCCAGGGCGTCAACGTTGGCAGTGACTTCCTCCCCGTCGTCAACTGCCATGAGTGCCTCTCTGGTCTGGCTGTAATGCTCTGGGGCACTGAAGGTTTGAGAGGACGGAGCAAATAAATACTCCAAACCAATAAGCTCATTGCCAGGTGGAGCAGGAGACCTGAAGTTTGTCTCCTCCACCACCCCGAACAGCTCCTGGCCCCGCTGGTTCAGTCGGTGTATAAGTGCAGTGTTTTCTTTCCTTTTGGCCTTTCACGCTTGCAGACTCTCGGTCAGCATTCCATCGTGCAATGCCGGCCAGAAAATACACCTGGAAGGGGACAGCTGCACAATGAGGGCCTTGTATCATGCCGGGCAAGAAACGGTGGAAGTTCTCCAGACTGTTGCTTCCCCTCACTGTGTTATATTTGGGAAGTCGCACACCATTGCGAGTGATGTACTTCACAATGGTGTACATATTCCGGTCAGGTGGATCCTGGATACATGCCAGATGTTTCTGCTGAGTTTCCCAGACCCGGTCGATGGCAGCGGCATCCTTGAAGAGATGGATCTGATTTTCATCCATCCCAGCTGGCCCCTTCATGATGTCTGACGTTCTGCACACGTGCGAAGGTCTCCTGCTCCCCGACTGTTACCCTCCTGACATTAATCCTCAGCTCTCTTTTTGGGACAAACATGTCCAAGAGCTCAGTGTCCGAAAGGGAGCTGTAGCCAGTTGGGTGCCCTGCACGTTTTGCCAGCAGGAGGAGCAGTAGGGCCGAGACCGTGAAAAGGCTTTTCGCTCCTGAAATAGCTTCAACTGGCTTTTTCGCGGAAGGCCAGTCCGAGAGCTCCCCCTTTCGCTGTGAAGCGACACAACACAGGCTTATGGAGAATGTGATGGCGCGTTGAAAAAATGATGCGTGGGATGTCATTACAGAGCAAAATACATTTTGGTGGCTATGTAATTTTTTTAATTATTTAATTTGTCCCTTCATTTGAGGTTCCATTTTAATCAAATTTAAATAAAAATAAAGTCTGCATAACTTATCTTGATTCAAGCTTTTGAGCTCATATTAAATAACATGCACATGGTTGTCCTTGGGCAGGACACCCACCATTGCCTCCAGTATCTACATTGGTCAATGAATGAAAGTTTAGACTGTGAATCGGTTCGTGGTTCGTCGATGTAAAGCAGTGATTCCCAAAATGTGGTTCGGGACCCCTTGGATCGCGGGACTGAGGTGGGGATGATTTCAAGACATTATTTAAATTCATAACAATGAGCCTATTTTTGCTTGGCAGTATATTTTAGTGAAATTGAGAAATCAAAAATGTACCAAAACAAACAGGTGCACTTGAAATTGTTCTAAACAGGAAATATCCTATATTTTACACTGGGGGTCCCGAGGTCCATATATTACACACGCATATACCAACTAAAAAAACAGAAATGCAAAAAAAACAGAATTATGGCTACACCATGACTTTTTTTCCCCCTTTCATCAAATGTTGCAGCTATTGTATTATAGCAATAAACATGTAACATGGTAACAGTAACATTGCAGAATTGTTTCATTTTAATACAGTAAGGTCAGATGTCACATTTAAGTGTGGCTTGTCACTGGCTCTTGGCAAGAAAGCTCCACCTTGGACTAACTGTGTTTCAACTGGCCAACACTTTCATGCTGTACTTTGCATGCTCTACATTCAAACAGACAATGTGGGTGAAGTGTCTTGCCCGGAAGGTCTGCCCCTGTGGTTAAAGCACCAGCCTGTCATCTAATGACCGGCTCTATCATCTGAACCACTGTCACCCAATAGTGAACATTAACCATTTAAAAAAAAAGTCCTTTTCTGTTGTACTTAACTGACGTTATAATCTGGCACATTTACATTTTTATCAAAACGGGCCACTCAAATTTGCATTGTAATAAATACAGTAATGCACCAGCAAATTTAACACGTGAACACGTTTTATTGAAGAAAAAAATAAAACTATTGCTCTTCGGGAACAAAGCACAGAGGTCCACAAAAGCTCGGAAAGGGTGGCTCATCGTATATGTCGTCAATTACACCCATCTTCCCTTTCCCAATGCACCCTATGAAATAAAAATGTGCATTATTACTTTGGTAGGCTACTAGGCTTTTCTATTACATTTGCTTGTCATTTTACCTCCAGGGAAGGACTTGTATAAACGATGGCAACTTTTGCAGACGCTTATGGTGTACATCTGGCATAAGACATCCCTATATTCTGGACTGAATCTTTTCAGATTAACCACACCTTTAAAAAAGAAAAAGAGCACGGTCAACATTTTCAATGGATTATTCAAATATACTTTAGTCAACTTACTCTCCAGCCATTTGTAGTGGGCAATCTTTCGAAAATACTCCGTGGAAACAATGGCATTAAACGATTTGCACACTAAAGCCATGTTCAATATAGCATGATCTCCCTCCATGAACACCACTTCAGAAAAGATATTTACCAGGACCTCAGTTGGAAGCTTGAGATGGTGAGAGGAACATTTACTATAACAATTTAATTCTTTACTGCAATACATTTTAAATTACGGTTTAATCCATTTTAGTATATCATTTTTTGTTAGGCTTTATAAAAAGCATCGACATTACATCAGTTGGGGTGACTGTAGACTTCTGGGTCTGAGGATTGGCTGTGTCTTTGAGGCGCAAAATGCATTCAGCCCTGAACCTGCAAATGCTGAATCTTTTTCGCAGCCAGTATATTATTGCCTACATAAATGAGCAACATTTTAGAGAGCCAATTTCTGAAAATGAAAGTATTCTTATTGAAAATCACAATTACCTCTGGCAAGATGACATTTGTGATATACATCTTTCTCACAGAGTCTGGGAGTTGCTTGTTGACAATTTTGCCAATTTTCTGTATCAGTTCTTCAGTCTGTAAAAAAAACAAAAACCACCAAATCAATAAAATGCTCCAAAACATTGCACAATCTGTTGTATTACCTTGTCATCGTCTAGCACAGACAGATGCTCTAAATAGCTTTTCTTGATCAAAACACCATACTTAGGATTGTGAAAAAGGAACAGGGTTTGACCATTGTCTAGGTCTTCTTCCAATGACTGTCAATACACATAATGCATTGTTTAAGAGAATATCAAAGAAAAAGTAGTGTAGGGACTACTACTTAATACCTTTATTCTTTATTCTTCATCCGGCCAATCAGTGTGAATATCCACATGGGACAGTAGGTCATTGGTCCTATACACATTGCAAACAAAATGCGTGTGTACTTTTTTAAAACATGTTTTTTTTCCAAATATGACATTTACTGATAAAGGCCTTACAGGTACGATTCTGATGGCACACTGCATCCACAGTTTTCCGTGACCAGTCTCCCTGTACGCCAGCACATTGAAAATGTATCCAGCCGCCACAGGTTGCGCATATTAACCACTTTATTAGCTTCACATCCGGGTGAAGCTCTCTGAAAGCACAATTCAGAATTTGGCAGTTGATTACTTTTAGCCAAATATAAAAACAATTTAAATGGCTGACATTTTGTATAATTCATTACCTAGTTGTGCCACAGACCCTTTGAAAGATGCAGCATCCGATTTTGAATGCTAAACAGGGGCTGTTGGTGTCCTCTTTTTTCCTTGGCTTTTATCTTGTCTTCCTCTTCATTCAACTTCTGAAGTTCTTCCGCAGTGAGGGGGAAAATCCTTTCAAATAGAATGACATCACGTTACCGTTTAGTAATTCTCAAATCGGTCAAACATTTACTGACCTCTGAATCTATTCCTTCCAGCATCTCACAAGCATGATGCAGCCTTAGTGTTCTGCACTGGCCAAGTGTGAGGGGTTCGTTGTTAGTAACAATGCGTTTTATTTCATTTTCAGCCGCCTGGGACAGGAGTTGTATTACACAAGTTTGAAAAGAGGACTATTGAAAATTACAATACTTACCGTCAAAACACAGATGCCACAATTGAACCCATCTCTTTGTTGCCACTGTGGTGGACAAGTTTGCTTCCAACCAATTACACCTCCCTTTTGTCTGAAAACATTGCTTTAAAAAAAAAAAAAAAAAGTGACTTGTATTAATTTCATATTTAAGCCTTACCTCAGCAAAGCCACTTCATCATCATTCAAAGAGGTGTATGTGCCAAGGGGTATATTCTGATTTCCTTGGCTGGAAAATCTAGGACCTTCCCAAAGACACACATGCTTATCTTGCTGTTTATGATTGCATTTATGATATTGAATAATAGTTTCCATATTCAGGGTCTGCATGGCCAACCACTCTTGGTAGGAAGACTCGCTCAGCAGTCTAGGAAAAGCACTTTGTGAGGTAAATAACCTTTTTATAAAAATAAAAAAATAAATTAAAAAAGTCTTCACCAACCTTCAACTGGCGTATTTTAGAGGACAGGACACATCTAAAGTTACTCCAGGCCCTTCTAAGCGCAACCATAAGCCTGTAGTGTCGCTTGGCAGCGAAAGGGGGAGCTCTCGGACTGGCCTTCCACGAAAAAGCCAGTTGAAGCCAATGACAGGCCATTTCAGGAGCCAAAAGCCTATTTTCGGGCTCGCCCTCTCTCAGAATTTGAGCACTCAAGCTTGGAAAAGCCAGATGGCCATGGGTAAACAATTACCTGTTTTGGTAATCTCAGGTTGAGTCATAAAGCTGTATAAACAATGTTTACATCTCATCTCCCGGATCCGATAAGAATAAATCTAATGTCTGAACCGATGTGTGTCTGTTGTGTCAAAAGCTACTTGGCTTTAGCATTTCTTGTTTCGGTGGTACACATGTTTCATGGCCGCTTGTATTCCTCCCAATCACCAGGAAGTGTTGTATGTTTGTGTTTATTCCAAGCCCTATCCCTTTGCTTAAACAGACTAATAAGGGTAGATGATGGCCTTTGACCTTGATAGTTGTCCATGGGGCATGCTTATCTATGACCTGCACAAATTCAGTATAAAAGAAATCCCAGGCAGCTTCCGCATCAGGAATTAGGCTGAGTCTATTCCAGTTTATCCTACTGACATAATTTAAAAATAAATCCCTGTTAATGATTTCATGTCACGGATCCTAATGTATTTAGGAGGCAGATGCGGAGTTGAAATTTTCCAAATGCAATGATTTGGGTCCGGTAGTCCTCTATGTTGTCTGCTTCGGCGATGAGGAAGGCCTTCCTCAGCAGTTAAGGTTTTGGTGGCTCTCTCCTGGGTGGGATGCTCAAATTGTGGAGTTAAATTCACTGAAAGTAGAAATATTTTCCACTCAGGAAAAGAAAGATATACCCCTTAGATCTAGATGTAATAACTGGAAAACTGAGATGTCACTTTTTATCAAAACCTCAACAGAAACATACCCCTGGCCCCACCCTCGATGCACCTGCCTCCGGCCGATCTACACCTACCTCAAGCCTGTCTGAGCCTTCCGCCATCTAAACTGCACCTGCCAGCACCCTCAACTTCATAAATATATGCATATAGATAGTTAAAGCATGTCATTGTACAATAAGAAAAACCCTCTGATCTGGATAGTATGTTTGACTTACTGGTGATTTCTTCTGGTTCATTGAACTGGCACAGGACCGTGGTGTAGAGGCCCCTTCTCCTTAAGTACTCCTCACAGTGGCGTTCCTGAAACTGCCTCCATACTTTGTGCATGTTGTTTCCTTCTGTACGGTCCCTCAACAGACAAATGGCCTGCCTGTCAACACCACGGCTAGAATTCGAGAAGAATCACAGCTGTTATTATAGTTTACAAAACAATTAACAAATAAAAATTAAAAATTGGAGAATTACCGATATGTAAGGACAACAGGGAAAACGGCTCCGTGGGCTGGACTCAGCTGCTTCATAATGCCTGCGTCCCAAGCCAAAAAGCGGCCGATGGAAGGCTACTACGTTTTTTTAGCGGCTTTTGAACAGGCGTTACAGGCCAGCACTTCAGTCAGCATCGAGTACCAGCCAGAGACGTCACAAATCTGCCACACTGTGTGTGAGAGTAGCCACAGCGGTAAAGAAATGTGTTCTTGGTTTTCACAGGACATTCAGACCTGGGGCAACGGAGACTATAACGCCAGACATTCACTGGTCTGCAGAAAAACACACGGCTCCCAAAAGAGTCTGCCAAGGAGACCTTTCTCCCTCCATTTCAAGTAAGTCAGGGGGTAAAACCACATAAGGTCTTCCTTAAAGACTTTTCTGCACTTTGTGCTTCCACTTTTGTCGTGATACCATGTTGCCTTTTGGAACAGTGAATGCTCTCCCTCCTCTTTAAGCTATTTCATGTCTGCTTTGGGGAGCCCATTCTGATCTGACTTCCAGCTTTTGTCCCAGCCCTCTAAAAAAATAAGAATAAAGCTCATTTAACAGGAGTCTTTTCCCACGTATTTTTGCTGAGGCTATAAGGGCACTGATAATCAACAATGTTTATGTCCGCTGGTAACAGCTCTTTGAACAGTATGTAATCTACAGTGCCTCTGGAAAGTACTAATACACCTTGAACTTTTGCACATTTTGTCATGTTTACAACCTTTAACATAAAGATTCGATTTTGAATTTTTTACTGAAACTTCACACACAACAGACAACTGTGAATTGAAAGCAAAAATGATTGTCATTTTTCAAAAAATAGAAAGGTGGGGCGTGCATAAGTATTCATACAGCATTTCCTGAGTGCATTAAATTGCCTTTATAACATTCCTAATGACTGCAGAAAGTTCACACCTCGCCCTAACCATTAAATAGAGGCCACCTGTGTGTAATCTACTCTCAGTATAATTCCAGCTGTTCTGTGAGGGCCTCAGAGCTATGGTCAGAGTGTATTGGTCACTAAACATCATGAAGGCCAAGGAGCACACCAGAGAGGTCAGGGATAAAGCTGTGGAGAAGTTTAAAAGCAGCGTCAAGTTATACAAACATCGAGTTCCGTTTCGAACATGGCGACGCAGCTCCCCGCTAAAAATTTAGAATCTGCCCCGTAAGCCCAAAGCCTGAGTGAAACTTAGATGATTTGAAGAAAACAATATCGGGGGCTCGTGATATGTCAAAAAGGAAAACTAGAAGGAAGGCTGGAAACGCGGGTAACGAGAACGACGAACAAGCGGAGTTATTCCTGAGTTGTACATTTTCTTTATATCACCAAGAGCAGCAAACCTCCCACTTCTGAAACGTAGCAACACAGCACGAATCGGATTGAGTACATCCGGTCCCTTCATCAGCAGGTCATTAAGACTCAGCCCTCTAAACTTCTGGCTGCTATTCCACACAAGCCTCACTGGAGGTGTCAAGGAGTGGGGGTTGGGGGCTATCAGATGGCTGATGTACCAAACAGGACCAGACCAGGTTTGCAATTCATCTTTAGTCAACTTAACTGCAGCATGCCGAGACACCATCTCATGGACTTGAGCAGTATAGGCAGCTTTCCACTCTGGATCCTTGGCGAGTTGCTTCTCTGTCCGTAGGAATGTGGCCTCCACCCCTTTTCTATTATTCGGTAGGGTTGCAGGGTCGACCAACCAGGGATAACTGCTGTGCCAGTGGGGCTCACTGCTGTGGTCATCCTGCAGCACGTAGGTCAGGCCATTCTTGACCACCTCCAGCAAGTGTAATTTCTTTGCCGCCCGGCAGGCAGTTTCCACAGCGGCAACCGCCACACTTTGGCTCACATGCTGCCCCAATACTTTCCCAGCTTCACCACTTCAGGAAGTCTCGACTTGTGGCAAAGCAGGACTGTACAGATTGGCCACCAGCGGTGCACCTTGGAGTTCCATCAGGTAGTTCCTCATACTTGACTGCTGCCAGCCTCATCGGCCGCGCATAGTGGGCTCCTGAGGAGTGGGTGTGAATCAGTGTTTCCTCAAATAATTCCAGGTGGGCTCCACCAACCGTCTTCCCTAAGGGACCATCCCACAGCACCAGGTCACCGACTGATTGGACCTTCTGAGGGACCAACCGACCCTCCTTATGACTGACAAGATCAATCCTATTTGGCCGTTTCAGTTCATTAGGATTCACGTTGGGGAAGAACTTTACGAGGTGTCTCGCTGTGACAGGTTGCTGTATGTCCGCTATGTTGTCCAGCCCGTAGCATAACAACTAGCATAACTGAGGCCGCAACGTGCCCTGTGGAGTGCCAACTTTGATCTTCAGTAGATGTCGCCTTGTGTCCACGGAAAACGTCATGCCGCCAACACCATGAACCACCAGGGTGATGCTCTCACTTTTCAAGTTCAGTCTTTCAGCAGCAGAGTGTGTTATATAGTTCGTGTCCGATGCTAGATCGATCAATGCCCCGATCTTCTGGCCCGCAGTCACTTCCAATACCATCATGGTGACTGGAACTTCCGCAACACCATTCTCTTTCAGAAAACTGGATGGGCCCTGTGTGGTATTGGACACTCTGTTGCTGAATGCGTTTTTGCACTCTCTGGCAAGGTCCGGATGGAGCTTCGCAAGGAATTCTTCCTGGACCTCAGTGTATCTGCTTCCCTCTATCACACTGACATTACTTTTTTTCTGTGCCTTCCCAGTCCTAGGACAAAGGTAATAGTGGTGGCTTGACCGGACCTCGCACCCTATTTTTTTTTTTTTAACAGGAAGGCTGGGGTGCACACAGAGCTTTTGTCATGCATCTCGAGACATCTTCTGCTCCAATTTTCTTCACCGCTTCTTCTCTATCAGTGCAATTCATAAACTTTGCGCAAACATAGAGCCTTTTCGGATGCCTATGGTCTCCACACAGTCCACATACTGACCGGTTGTCATTACTACTTGACGGTCCTGGTTCTGGCTTGTCTCGGCTCTGATTTTGTCTGCCTCGGGCCTACCTCCTCATCCCGTAACTGATCTAGTTGCTCGTAGATAACCTCCTGGTCTTTCAGGAAGTCTAGCAGCCTATCAAAACAGTTCTCCAGTGTAACACCATTTAACCTGTTGGCCGAGTACATCAACCACTCCCTTTTCAGAACGTCTGGGAGTTTACTCTCGATCGACTTGGTCATTAAAGGGTTCTTCAACACCCCTGTGTTGCCAAGATCGGAGATCATTGAGAGCTTTCGCGACCGTCTGGATCAGTTCTATGATTTTCCTTGGGTGCTGACCCCTTATAGGTGGAAACCTCTGCAGTTCCTCAACTATATCGATGGCGATGCTGGTGTTATTTCCGTAACGATTTTGTAAGACTCTGAAAATATCCTCCGCTGTGTTGTATGATGACAACCGATGGTCTTTCACGACCTTATCGTCAAGACTTGAGTAGCTGAAACGTCTGGACCTCTCTAGACCCCGATGGCTCTCCTTGTGCCTGCAGAGCCTCCCACTCTTTCCACCAGCGGTAGAATGTACACTGGTCACCGGTGAACTTGGGCAAGGTTGTCGGCATTAGCCTGATAGCCAGTACTGCATAAGGCACAGCTTGGGCAGAGACAGGAGTTTGTTCTTCCCTTCTCGCCTGGATAAAGTCAGCCGTCCTGGAGACCAGTTCGGGTAAGTTGTGTTCCAGCTGTCTGAGATGTTCAGTGATGTCTCTAGCTTCAGCTTTGGGTGCCCAGCATTGCCATTTTTCGAAAGTGGCTGTTGCAGTCTCTATGAGATTTGTCAGATGACTTAATCTGAAATCATAAGCCTCTTTGTAGGTGCTTGGTTGGATCGCAGCTATTTTTTCAGCATTTTTCACAGCCATAGTTACGTTTTTCCCCCCAAAGTCATCCCACAATCTCCCTTGCAGTAAGCCTTTCGCATCTTTCAACCCGCTTTCACATTCCTTCACTACGTTCGCCAGGTCGGCTTTGTGGTCGGGGCTTAACCTTGGCTCATCAGTGCCATCTTTTGCTGACAGTAATTCTGATTCCATTTCATCGTTTATGTCCAACAGTGCTGATGCTCCTGTCGTGAGCTTAAAGTAGCCTTCCTGGAGCTCCACCGCTGTCATTTCTGTGTAATTTCTTGAAACATTGTTCAGAATATTTGTGAACTGTCTTTTTTTGCCGTTGTCCTAGCTGTCTTCAGCTGCTCTAGTACCTTTGCGTCTGCCATATTGACCGTGGGCAGAGCTGGGGCTGAAAGTGTCTGGAGCCGAGCGTGATCTTGGGCCTGGAGCCAGATTGGATCTGGAGTCGGGCATGAGCTGGGCCTGGAGCCAGACTGGATCTGGAGTCGGGCGTGAGCTGGGCCTGGAGCCAGACTGGATCTGGAGTCGGGCGTGAGCTGGGCCTGGAGCCAGACTGGATCTGGAGTCGGCGTGAGCTGGGCCTGGAGCCAGACTGGATCTGGAGTGAGCTTGGGCCTGGAGCCAGACTGGATCTGGAGTGAGCTTGGGCCTGGAGCCAGACTGGATCTGGAGTCGGCGTGAGCTGGGCCTGGAGCCGGACTGGATCTGGAGTCGGCGTGAGCTGGGCCTGGAGCCGGACTGAATCTGGAGTCGGGCGTGAGCTTGGGCCTGTTGCCGTTTTTTACTGTTAAGTGCCTTCTGGCAACCACGCGGTACCCCGCACTTAGTAGGGTGGGTGATGTTACAGGCCTCACTGCAGGACTTTACTCAGGCACGGAAACCACTTGTACTTTGTAATTTTTTTATTTAAGTAGTCACCAGCAGGTAAAAAACCTTTATCAAAAGGGGACACACAAATCCCACAATTTAGTCAACACAATGCATTTTACATAATATATTTTACTTTTGTCTTTAACCTCTGTTTGTACAATTAACTTAAATCACTCACAGCCATTAAATCTGTCACATCAATAAATTGCACATGCCATAACATAAACAGCCTGTCCTTTTAAATCTTTAGGATAAATCATTGTTTTCAATTCATTGCATTTCACATGTACAACAGTTTAAATCAAAAATACACCCGACACCTAATTCTAAACAAAATACATCTCCACTGGAGAATACAAAGAAAATTTAGATCAGTTTTCTTCCAGTTCAATAGTTCAGAATGAGGCATTTGTCTTACCGGCAGTTTCTTCGGAGGTTACTTTACGTAACAAGCACCCTGCGTAGCTGCTGCTCACCATCAGTTCAACACGAGCTGTATTTCAGAGATTTTTGGGGTGTGCAGAGCTGATTGTCATTTCACTAACACTCCACACCTGCTGCGGCGCGCACACAGTCAAGGCAGAGAGCGGTCATGTGACAGTTGCCATGACAGTAGCCTCTTATAATGTTAATGGTTTGGGTAACCCAGTTAAAAGGAACAAGGTAATAAGTAAAATGAAGAAGGAAGAAGTTGGGATACTGTTTTTACAGGAGACCCATTTAACGGATAAAGAGCAGTCAATCCATCATACGACCCCTGCTGAAGAAATACGCTAAAAAAGGCTTGATACACGGGGGAATGAAAGCCATCGCTCCGACAGAAGATCAATGGAGAAAAAACATGCATTACCATGATAGAAATGTTCTACATTACAAGACGTACATTGGGAGGGGTTTAACTAAAATAGTATAAAATAATGGGGCGGGGATTTATTCTTGGGACTTGCATTCTGAATCTGTTTTGACATGTCAATGATGCCACCTGCTGAAGCCTGAATAAATGTCTCCTGTGAACTATACAAAGAGGGTCCTGGACATACGTTTTCTTACATTTTAAATACTGACACTGTCCACCTAAACTAACAGCCCGAACAAGGAGAGCACTGGTCAGAAATGCAACCAAGTGCCCCAAGATAACTCTGGAGCTGCGACGTACTGCCGCTGAGCTGGGGGAATCTGTACATGGGACAACTATAAGTCGTACTCTACACAAATCTGGCCTTCATGGACGAGTGGCAGAAGAAAGCCATTATTGAAAGGAGGCCATAAGAAATCCTGTTTGAAGTTTGCTAGAAGTCATATGGAGGATACAGCTACCATGTGGAAGAAGGTGCTTTGGTCAGATGAGACAAAAATTGAACTTTTTGGCCCAAATGCAAAATGTTATGTATGGAGCAAACCTAACACTGCTCATCGTTCTGAGTGCACCATCCCCAGTGTCAAATATGGTGGGGGAGCATCAGGCTATGGGGCTGCTTTTCCTTGTAAGAATAGTTGGGAAGATGGATGGAGCCAAATACAGAGACATTTTGGAGGGCAGTCATGGGTCAGCAGAGTGAACAGGAGGGGGCTCAGCACACAGCCTTGGGGAGCCTCCGTGTTCAGTGTGTCGGTTCTGGAGGACTTTCCGCCGACACGTACAGCCTGTGGTCTCCCCGTCAGAAAGTCCAGCAGCCAGTTGCACAGTGATGTGTTGATCCCCAGGTGGAGCAGTTTGTGGATTAGCTGCTGTGGGATTATAGTGTTGAATAGTGAGCTAAAGTCTAAAAACAGCATTCTAACGTAGAAGTCCTTTGTTTCAGGGTGAGTGAGGGCTGAATGAAGCGCAGTGGAGAAGGCATCTTCAGTTGAGCGATTGGACCGGTAAGCAAACTGGTATGGGTCCAGGGTGGGAGGGAGAACAGACTTGATATGTTCCATGACGAGCCGCTCGAAGCACTTCATAAGAATTGGAGTGAGTGCTACTGGGCGGTAGTCATTAAAGCAGAAGGGTGGTGACTTCTGGCATCTACCCCTTATTCCGACAACCCTCCAAACCAAAACCCTGTTTACTCCGACACCCCTCTATTGCGACGTCCCACCAATCCGACACTTTTTGATACCTCCATTCTGACAATAGTTTTGAGCTTAGCCTGTACAGTTTGTAAACTCCACTATCCTTAAGGTTAGGGCTAACGTAAGTTTAAGGTAAGTTCTAGTAGGCCCACATATTTTAAATAATTATCTTGATTTGTCGGAATGGCGGGACATTGCACAAAAGGTAAAGTGTCACCACCCCGACAA
Organism: Proterorhinus semilunaris; assembly: GCA_021464625.1. NCBI lineage: Eukaryota > Metazoa > Chordata > Actinopteri > Gobiiformes > Gobiidae > Proterorhinus > Proterorhinus semilunaris. The sequence goes on along the minus strand of JAJBBP010000037.1, from coordinate 218,239 downwards.
AGGGGGAAAAAAAATTCGGAGAGCTGGGACGTTTGATAAAATATTTTAATGCTCCCACTCCGACAATTAGACCTCAATGTCGGAGTGGCGAGGTGTCGAAATGGCAACGTGTAACCGCGACTTCTTTGGCACCGGAATGATGGTGCCAAAGAAGCCACTAATGTACATCACAAGTAATGCATAAACATAAAATATATTTGTGAACAAAACATACTGGTGATGCAACCTCAAAATAGAAAAAGAATGCGGTCTCAAGACCTGTTCGCTGCTAAACATGTAACTATCGCTATAGAAAAGTTCTCTTCAAATTAAAACGTGTATAATTGTAACGACCTGGCTTGTCCACTAGATGGCACTGAGCGCATGCAAAACAATTTAACAACTAAAGGGAAATATTACAGACTTTAAAACATATTAATCAAAAGATAGAACAAGGCCAAAAACATACGTGTGTTTGTCACTTCAGTCCACAAACCTGCGTAGCCGTTTGGTGCATAGAACAAAATCTTTCTAGTTTAACGGTGGCGTTGTCAAAGATTGAACATAAGTGTTTAATAATATCACCATCATTTGGTCACTTTTGGGTCACTACTTTTGACTTCTACTTGAGTAAAATTATTTGAGAACGTTACTCGTCAATATTTTGGCTACTCTACCCACCTCTGATGCCTTTTTCTAGGCAGTCAAGAGTCTTTTAGTTCTAGTTTGAGGGATTTTTGCCCTTACTTCCAAACAAAAGTCTTCCAGAACTTCCAGAGATTTCTGGGCTAAACTGCTCTTTGGAAGTTTAGCCACAGATTTCTAATGATGTTCAGGTCAGAAGACGGTGAAGGCCACGACAAAAACTTCAGACTGACCCTCTTCATAAAATCCATTGTGGATTTTGAGCTGTGTTTACGATCGTTTCCCATTTGTTGAGGCCACCTGCTTTTTAACTTCAGCTTTTTCACAAATGGTGTGACGTTTCCTCCAGAGTTTGTTGAAAATGTACAGTGCCTCTCGAAAGTACTAATACACTTTGAACTTTTGCACATTTTGTCATATTTACAACCATAATTATAAAGATTTTATTTTGAATGTTTTACTGAAACAAATAACAGACAACTGTCAAGTGAAAGCAAAATGATACATGATTCTGTTATTTTTCAAAAAATAGAAAAATGAAAAGTGGGGCGTGCATAAGTATTCATACAGCATTTTCTGAGTGCATTAAATTGCCTTTATAACATTCCTAATGACTGCAGAAAGTTCACACCTCGCCCTAACCATTAAATAGAGGCCACCTGTGTGTAATCTACTCTCAGTATAATTCCAGCTGTTCTGTGAGGGCCTCAGAGCTATGGTCAGAGTGTGTTGGTCACTAAACAACATCATGAAGGCCAAGGAGCTCACCAGAGAGGTCAGGGATAAAGCTGTGGAGAAGTTTAAAGCAGCGTCCCCAGTGTCAAATATGGTGGGGGGAGCATCATGCTATGGGGCTGCTCTTCCTCAGCGGGGACTGGGAAGATTGTATTTGGCTCCATCCATCTTCCTAACTATTCTTACAGAGACATTTTGGAGGAAAACCTGCTGGAGTCAGCAAGAGAATTGAGGCTGGGGCGGAGATTCACCTTCCAGCAGGACAATGACCCTAAACACAAACATCTACAATGGAATGGTTTCAAAACAAACATATGAATGTGTTAGAATGGCCCAGTCAAAGTCCTGACCTAAATCCTATTGAAAATCTGTGGAAAGACCTGAAAACTGCTGTTCACAAACGCTCTCCTTCTAATGTGACAGAGCTTGAGTTGTTTTGTAAAGAGGAATGGGCTAAAATGTCAGTCTCTACATGTGCAAACCTTGTAGAGTCAAACCCCAGAAGACTTGCTGCTGTTATTGCAGCAAAAGGGGGTTCCACAAAGTATTAAGTCATGCTGTATGAATACTTGTGCACGCCACACTTTTCTATTTTTTGAAAAATAACAGAATCATGTATCATTTTGCTTTTACTTCACAGTTGTCTGTTACTTGTGTGTGAACTTTCAGTAAAAAATTCAAAATAAAATCTTTATGTTTATGGTTGAAAACATGACAAAATGTGCAAAAGTCCAAGGTGTATTAGTACTTTCGAGAGGCACTGTATTTAATCCATTGTTCATCTACCCATGAATTGTTCCCTGTGCCACTGGCTGCAATACAACCCCGCGCAGGATTAACAGGAGATGTTCACTTCATTTAATGCTCTGCCTCTTCTTCAAATGGGTCTTTGCTGTTTGTTTTTCCGGCCTAAAAGTTATATTTTAACATCCTGTTTTTTTGTCTCCAAACTGCATGAGGATTGCCTAAATGCTTATGCTAAACCTTTACATGCCACTGTAGAACGAGAAAAAAGGATGTCTACCCCTTCTGTTCCTAACTTGTACTGTTTAGTGTTGATGTCAATTGGGTGAACATACTTTAATGTAGCATTTGCTGTTCCCTTGAAAGTGTTTTGTTACCTAAATGTTGTAAATTTTAAGCGTAGCAGTTGAATATGTGTTTGCAAAAGCTATTGGAGTAATACTTGAGTGAATGGTTTAAACCATTATCAAACAACATTATTTAGACGAAGATGTGCCCTTTATTGTAACCGTATAACTTACAGTAAGTGAGCACGTGCACCATTGCATGACGTGCCCTCATTGCTGCTTTCTCTTTCTCTCTTCACTTACATCTGCGTGCCTCTGAAAACAAGTTGGAAACAAAAGGATCTTGTTCCCTGCGGTGGTTCCCCGACTTTATTCCTTGAACCTGCAGTCAGTCTATCCTTGAAACGGTGTGTACGAGAGCCTCGTAGAGAGCATCCTCACCTTTAACATGCTCATGGTGTGTCCTCATGCAGGGGCGTAGGTTTGGAGTCAATTATGGAGGACCGAGGCTGCCAAAACAATAAATAAATATATACATTTATTTATGCATTTATTTGTGTTTTTTATTTATTTATGTCTGTATTATTGTGATTATTTATTTATTTCTGTATTTATTCATTTATTTCTGTATTTATTTTTGTTTTTATTTCTGTATTTCTCTTAATGTATGCAAATCATGGGGCGGGTCTGGATGCCGCTGCTGTAAGGTGATTGGTTCATCTTTCTCCATGCACACATGCCTTGTCCAGCATAGACATGTTTAACTCCTCTTTCCCCTCCTGGAACCGCCACCTTAACGTGATGGGGGGTTTGAGCACTCGAATGATCCTGGAGCTCTGTTGTCAGGGGCTTCGTGCTATGGGATCTTTATTCTATTTATTTATGTATATATTTATTTGTATATTTATTTATTGTTTTGGCAGCCACGGTCCTCCATAGTAATGTTGGGACACTCCACAAAAAGTTTTTTCTCCATGTCCAAGAGCATAACAACTATTTCTGATCGTTTTTGAGTAAAACCTTTTGATCAAATTAAACTACAGACATCGCGTGTTTTCAGGTAAATAAGCTCCATAAACCTGCTGTAGGGCAGTGGCAACCCCAAAATATGAATATCTCCGTATTTCACCAATTAACACGAAACAAAACGCGTTGTGATCCTGCGTCCTCTCTCCAGCATAACAATATCAGTGTAAAGCTTTTGTGAAAGATCGCCCCAGGAGAAGACGTGCCCCCTACGCCCCTCACATCACAGTGGGCTCATTTACAGCAGCTCAAAGACGCTCTGAACTCTGCCCAGCTCCAGCTCCTGTCCACACATGTAAATGCTCAGAAGGGAAAAGTGGTGAAATATTGGTGGGGACTGTCCCTGGCAGGCCAAAGTTGGTGGTGACATGTCCACACCAGACCTTCAGGAAGTTATGCCCATGTCCTCATGTCCTCTGAAATCCAGAGGATCGTGAACATGAACTCAAAGATCATTAGTAAACTAGAGATTGGTGAGTGGGGACACATGCTGGTGTTTTGGTCACGTTTCTGTGGTGTGGAGTTTGCTCTTTAGCACTGGCACTAGAGCGGGACCATCCTTATTCGGGAGATGGACAGTGTTTGACTCACAGTGGGTAAAATTGTTTGCAGTTTGTCCTGCGAGAGATTAATGTTAATGTGAAGATGAAAAAGCAGGAATGAAGCAGGAAAGCGCGTGTTGTTGTCAGCGCTAGTCGTAGCGCACCACGCCTCCGCCGACCCCTTTTTTCATTAAGCCACGCCCTCAGGCGACCAGCGAAGGCACTGGCTCGCCACTGTTTGTAAGCAAAAAAAAGAACTCCTTTGTACCCAGTAAAAGCCGCTAACTCATTAATGTGTAAGAGACGCTGTTCTGTTTAGGCATTAGCCGGCATTACGTGTCTTCTTAATCAAAGAGAACTTGTTTTTTAAGTTACAAATGCCGAATGAACTGTAGCGCTACATGATATGTGTTTCTTATGCTGGATATTGATGTGTTTTACGTGCGATACCAAAGACTAATTTCCACCCCGGTAGACAATAAAGTGTTCGTCGTTTTCGCATTATGACCTGACTCAGACCAGAGAAGGAGACTGAAGGTGCAGGATTATTCAAACATTCAGGTCTGACTGTCATGATGGAGCAGCCATGTGGAATACAGGCCCTTTAAAAGAAGCACCATGACTTACTGTCAACATGTCCCAACTGCACGTGCTTTCTCTTTCCTTTCTCTCTTTGTTTATCTCTACACGCCCGGGTGACTCTGAAAACATTCCAAGACATGTTCAGAATACGCACTGGAACGTTCAGGTTTGTCTTGTCCTACTTTGTTTTTTCTGTCTCAGAGGCGAGACACTGCAGGTGAAGGGGGAAAGATAACACATTTCAAGACGTTTGGATGCAGCTTAAAGGAAAAAAAAATCCCTAATCTACACAATAACATGTTTAATTATTCACTGATTCAATGTTTTGTAAGTAAATCTAAAAAGTGCTCTTGTACGTAAACTATTGTTTAATTATACTATTTGTTTTTACAAAATATTCAGTGTGAAAGTTATACAATCAAAGGTGAATGTTTCTTGAATGGTCAAAGCCTTACACTTGTTCGACTGTCGAAGAGTGTATAATGGACTGTTGGACACAGAGAATCATCCTTTGTGTTGGGTCCTTTGTGAGCAGCGTAGAGGATCCTTGTGCAAGAACGTCACTTTTGATCAAACTTTCATTACACTTTTGAATCCTGTCTTTTGTTGTCTACACTGGGGGAACTGTCTTTTCAATGGCCATTTTCTCAAAATGTATTTTTCTCACTATCTCAGTCAGTAGCACCTACAGACTCCAAACTTATATGTTCTGTTTTTCCACAGGGATTTTTTTATATCTTATCCCTAGCCTGACTACTGAGATTGGAATGTCAAAAAACATTAGTTATTTTAAAACTAAACAAGATATCCCAAATCCCCTTTGAAAAAGTCTTTGTACCTAACATCTCAACAAAATAAAACCATAAATGAAACCTGGCTCGATCCATTTAAGTTTCAGATTGATATCTACATTTGAAAAGTTTCCCTAATCCTAATAGTGGGGCGACGGTGGCACAGATGGTAGAGCGGGTCATCTCATGATCGGAAGGTCAGGGGTTCGAATCCCGGCTCCTGAAGGTGCACGCTGTCGTTGTGTCCTTGGGCAAGACACTTCACCCACCTTGCCTCCAGTGTCTGCGTACATTGGTGTATGAATGGGTGAGAGGTTCCTTGCTGTAAAGTGCTTTGAGTGCCTAATGTAGGTGGAAAAGCGCTATATAAGTTGAGACCATTTACCATTTACCATAATCCCCTGCAGTGGCAGATGTGTTGCACACTTGCTCTGGACGGCTGTGGATCGAACAAACTCAAACCGAAAGCTGCCGTGTTTACCCGGGCACACACCTCGTGACTGCCTTGTTTTGCTTTTGTTTTCTCTCTGGAGTTCCCCCGCACCCCGCCCCGCCTCGTCACGTGATCTGTTTTATAAAGGGCCACGCAGGTATCCCGATCCTCACTAACCTTCAGCATGGGCTCCTCCCAGTCCTCCCAGTCCTCTCTGTCCTCTCAGTCGCTGAAATGCCCCATCTGCCTGGACGTCTTCTCCCAGCCGGTCACCACCCCCTGTGGGCACAGCTTCTGCAAACCCTGCCTGGACACCTACTGGAAGAGCTCCGCCTCGGCCAAATGCCCGCTCTGCCAAAATGTCTTCCCTAAACGGCCCGAGCTGCTGCCCAGTGTCCTGCTGAGGGACCTGCTGGGGCCCGCTCAGGTACGGACCATTTATTATTCTTTTCATTTTAGAACTAGAGAACTGTATCCAACATCAGCGGGACTATGGACACCATAAGATCTTTACAAACAAACTGTATATATTTCTTTTGAATTTAAATGTTTATTTCCCCCCTAGTAAAGACAATCTGCCCTAAACGTTCTTCTCTAAGATTGTTGAACGTTTTATTTTTTTAATTTGCTGATTCTGGCGATTTTAGTGATGTGACGTTCAGCACTTTTGAATGGCTTTTTTTTCTGTCAATTTGACCCAGAACTTCCCAGACTCTTTCTGTGGCGTAAGATTTGATTCACAAATGCATATGTCAGCCCCGTTGTCATTTTATAATATTTGAATGAAAAAAGTGTACTTTATCGATCGCATCGTGTGAGTTTTCTGGTTGGAGTTATTCAAATGTTTTATTAAAAAGAGCCAGTCTTTTGAACGGCTCTTTGAAATGAACAGATCCCTGTAAAAGCTGTTTCTGCCACAGACACGCTCTAAACCCGACATCATAACGTCCCACGGCGATCCTAGAGATCCATGATACGGATCACTCTTTACGTCCAGCTACAGAAACTCAAACATAAAATAATAGTAACTTTCACACGGTGATGTCCCCCTCCCAGGGCTCCACACAGAGCGCCCCTCAGAGCGCGCCTCGTCGGGATGTCCCGTGTGGGCCCTGTGCAGCGGGGGGCCGGAGGGTCCAGGCCGTGCGCTCCTGTCTGCACTGTGAGGAGTCCTACTGCTCCGAGCACCTGCGCTCACATCAGAATGACCCCCTGCTCCTCGTGCACGAGCTGCTCAGACCGGTCATCCGGCTGCAGGCCAGGTCAGACACACACACATGCACACACGTGCATACACACACACGCACATGCACGCACACACGCACGCACACACACACACATTCACACACGTGCATACACACACACGCACACTCACGCACACACACACACACATACATACACTCTCTCACACACACACGCACATATGCACACACACACACGCGCGCACACACACACACACGTACACTCACACACGCTCTGTGCCACAGTCAGGCGCCTGGTACATGCCCTCATGTCTGTGGATTTCCCCGGCTGCTCCTGTTCAGTTTCACTTCTCTTTTGGGTGATTTCCATCGCTCTTTCAAACAGAGCTAGGTAGAGTAGCCAAAATATTTACTGTTCAAGCGTAAAAGTCTGATTCATGTTTCATTAGTGAAACAAAACATGAAATTATGTGAGAATTTCCATATTTTCAAAGAAAAACAAACATATAAAAAGGAAATCATTTTGAGGAATTAAAGTTGGGGTACCTGACATTGTGTTGCTATAGAGTACATTTATTTTTGCAACCACAGAGAATGTTGTAAACACAGCAAAAAAAGCAACAAAAGCTTCAAGTTGTGTTACTTTAGTCTATGGATCTATAGTGTTCATGCAACGGGCAAAAACTGTAATGATGTGGCTCCCTTTGTGGAAAGGGGGGGGGGTCAACACATGATCAAGGATTTAAGATATATTATTATTTATATTTAAATATAATTTATATATATATTTATTTATTTATATTTAAAGTTACTTGCGTCAAATTTCAGGCACATGTGGACAATTATTTGCAATTTGGACTAACACAATTTGTGAAATACAGAGTAGAGCGCTTCTGCAGAAGAATAACTGTTGAAAGGAAACAGGATTACACAGACCTGGGTGAATCAGACTAACGTGTACTGCAGGTACTGGAGGTTTTGACAAGGAGCAACATAATGGGTTTTTGCCTGTCCATAAATCTGCTCTACAAACGCGCTGCAGTCGGACCATGTCCTGTGTTCTGTTCTGACAGAGTGTGTAAGAAGCACGCGGCTCCTCTGGACCTGGTGTGCCACGACGACCTCACCGCGGTGTGTGTGACCTGCATGAGCTCAGAGCACGTGGACCACACCTGTGTCCCTCTGAAGAACCGCCTCCGAGACAAGAAGGTAACGTCACAAACATCATCTATATTATAAACCTGGCTCAACTAAACGTCACCAAGTTGAAGCTTCAGTTCACAGTTTGAGCGAAGCACAGTGTGAACCAGGGCTTGAGCTGACTGTGTGACACTTTGTGCAGGGCCAGGTCTCACAGGAGCTGAGCGATGTGAAGCAGAAGATCCAGGAGAGAAGAACAATGATGGAGAGCTGCAGCGAGGCTGAGAACACCACAGAGGTATGTCCTCAAGCACAACCAAACGTACAGCTGTGTTCAACTGTCGGAATAAAGGTTTAGGTACCACCAGGTTAGAAGGAACAAAAGCAGGTTAGATCCAAGTGTTGATGCTGTTGGTCCAGGGACCGAAATTTATTCCCCATTTTTCACACATTTCTGAACATTGCAGATCTTCCAAATATTTTCATATAGGTATCAGAAAAAGTATTGTTCAGGTATCGGTAGTATTGTTAAAGTACTGGTACTGACAGTCCTATTTACAGTAAAAGCACTAAACATAGTTCGTAATACATCTCTCTTAATTCCACTGAGTTATGATAAAAGGTGTCTGACCTTCATCTGCCCTGACTCCAGAGGAACTCGATGTCGGACGTCGCTGAACTGATGAAGCTCCTGGCACTGCTCCAGCAGCTCCTCAAACTGAACCAGGCCGCGGCGGTGGCTGCGCTCGTACTCCTGCAGAAGAAGGGCAAAGACCGCAGTGAGAAGCTCAAGAAGAGGCTGCAGGCCGAGGTGCAGCAGCTGGAGGGCAGGCAGGGGGTGCTGGAGAGGCTGGCTCGGGCTGAGGACGGACTGCACCTGCTCCAGGTACTCGAATACTCCCCCTGACCACACCAGTGCACTTAGGAGAACGTGAGAAGGAACAGAGAGTAACAGTTAGTGGACTCATAATCCCACAATGCACCTCAGAGTCGTGAGCATCTACACTGCAAAAACTAATGAACTAGTTTAGTTTAAATGTCTCAATTTGAGCATAATAACCCAAATTTGAGTTGTTTTGACCAGTTCAGATGTAGTTCGGCATTTGACCTAGATTATTTCATTTGTTCTGGAGCAGAGCCGTCGACGGCTCTGGCCCGCGGGCCGTCCGTTTGACACCCCTGCTTTAACTTGAACATTTTAAATCATTGATAGCTTCCCCTCTCAGGTAAAGGCTGCAGTCATTTTTCATTTACTTTATTTATTTAACCTTTTATTTAATCAGGAAAGTCCCATTGAGATTAAAAACCTCTTTTTTCAAGTTAAAATTTTACACTTAAGAAGTGTAAACTGACTGAGAAATTATGAAAAATCGCTAAAATCAAAAGAGGTTGTCTCAAGTGCTCTCATTCTGGACTTAAAAGTGTTAAAAGTTCAGTTTTGTAATTCCAGTTATTTTGCAACATGTTCCGTATTGAGGGGGCAGAGTGAACAAAAGCCCTTTTTCCAGCTCTGTGCAGCAAATGGAGCAGCGAGTGATCATTAAAGTGCAGCTTTCAGAGGGCAGTGGTCCAAGCATGGCCTCATAAATGAAAATGTACCAATAACCAGCCGCCTACAGGACAAAGAGGGCTGTCCCACTCAAGATTTTAAATAATCATATCGGCTTGATGTGTCTGCGAAGCTTCACCAGAGCAGCTCAGTAGATCTATTCTGGTGTCTGGGTCAGGGGTGTAAATGTGCGGGACATGGGGCTGTCATGGAGGAAGCTGAAGCTTACACCATGAGAGCATTCTTACACATCTGTGAACATCAGTTCAGCACAGCGGTCGTTTCCCAGGAGAGCTTCTGAAGATGTGACCGTGCCCCTCATATACATGTTTTAGAAGTGTTCAGCTCAGTGTTGGCTTTCCTCAGAACTGGAGCTCCCTGGGCGCCCCCCCACACCTGGAGGACTGGTCCCACACCAGCCCGTTCAGCGACGCTGCCGTGGGGACCTCGCGGAGCACCCTGAGCAAGGTGCTGATCGAGGTGGTGGCTGTGATTAAGGAGGCCACCAAGGCTCTGGAGACTAAAGGTACGACTGAGAGTTCCTCATGAACATCAGACTCATATTGACTAAGACGTGTGTGTGTCCACAGAGGTCCAGAGGGTGCAGCAGTACGCAGGTGAGTCCCACATTGCTTAGTGTCTGGGGATTTGATTCACCGTATCATGAATCTATCCTGATATATCCCGACACTAAACTATGTTGTTTTAAAGTACACTTTCATCAGGAAATGTATTAGGGCTGGACAGTTTTGGGCAAAATGATTTTTCCCATGTTGATCAATCTCGATTTGAGATGAAATGTTTTGATTTTATGATAAAATCAATAAATGTGGCCTTTTCCTCGACACATCCCCATCACACCCCTCACCTGCCCTCCCCCACGTAAACACAAACATTGTGACCGGTTTGTGTGCGGAGCCTCAGGAGTCCACGACTTCACAGAGTCTCATGCAATAGCAACTACTGTATGTACATAAGGAAACACCATCCATCCATCCATTTTCTTCCACTTGTCCTTTGCCGGGTTGCCAAATATAGCACCAGCCCCTATGGCGCCCCCTGCAGGTGGGGGGTCCACAGAAGGACGGCCTCATGGTTCCAAACAGGGGCTTGTTGGTCTCTCATAAGGGGCTTCACCCATTCACTCTCTCATTCATACACCAGTGTACGCAGACACTGGAGGCATGGAGGGTGAAGTGTCTTGCCCAAGGACACAACGACAATGTGCACCTTCAGGAGGCAGGGTTCGAACCCTGACCTTCCGATCACGAGACGACCCGCTCTACCATCTGCGCCCCCGTCGCCCCTTATAAGGAAATACCAGTTTATTTAAGTATAAAAGACAGATCAAACTTTCTCTCCTGTTGATTATAACTCCCCCTTCTGGAACCCCCACCTTAACATGGTGGAGGGGTTTGAGCGCCCGAATGATCCTGGGGGCTCTATTGTCGGGGGCTTGGTGCCCCTGGTAGGGTCTCCCAGGGCAAACAGGTCCTAGGTGACGGGTCAGACAAAGAGCGGTTCAGAAGCCCCTTATGAGAGACCAACAGGCCCGGTTAGAACCATGAGGCCGTCCTTCTGTGGACCCACCACCTGCAGGGGGCGCTATAGGGGCTGGTGCTGCTCCAACAGCTGCCCCCATGATTATAACTCACCACACCACTGTTGAGATCGACCTTTATTGAGCCAGTGCAACTTGCACTTGATTGACCAGCGCCATCTTGGCCGTATGTGGGAATATTGAAATCGCAATTAAATTCAAATTGTATTCATTGTCCTTGTGTGTACATTTTATTTATGTGGAAAGTCCGGGCAGGGATCACTCAGGCTATTGTATGTATTTGACAGTTCAGCGTATGAACAGGGATTCACTTTTGTTAACATCAGAACACCCAACATTCCCGATGAGGGCGTTTGTCGGTCTAATGCGGCGCCGTCTTCAGTGCAGGTAACTCTGGACGCGCACACGGCTAACCCGGTCCTGTGCGTGTCCCCTGACGGCAGCGAGGTGTATCACGCCGGAGTGCCCCAGCCTCTCCCCGATGATAACCCACAGAGCTTCAACACCCTGCAGGGGGTGCTCTCCAAACAGGGCTTCATCTCCGGGGCCTTCTACTTCGAGGTAGGAAAAGGAATGATTTGGGCTTGGCCTGAATCCCTGCACCTGACAGATAAGACACTACATTCATTGTCAGAACCTTGGACACAGTTTGCAAAACTCCTGAAGGCCTTTATGTAGAAGACTGGACACAGTAAACACACTGTATACTCAAAGCACGCATGATCCAAAAAGGGAACTCTACGAGGCACTGCTTCAATGTGTGTCGACTAACACACACATTTAGGTGAAGATTTTACATTCACGTGTCCCTTCCTATTAGGCCTGGGCACCATTAAAGGAACAGGCCACCGTTCTTCCATACTGAGATATGGTAAATGGTAAATGGTCTCAACTTATATAGCGCTTTTCCACCTACATTAGGTACTCAAAGCGCTTTATAGCAAGGATCCTCTCACCTATTTATTTATTTATGATATGTTCTTACCTGAGCTTAGACGAGTTGATGTGTAACTGTCTGGTCTTTGTGCGTGCGCTCAGTCACAGAACATTATCTCAGTATTTAAAAACGGGGCCCTATTCCTTTAAACGATACCGGCATGGTATAACGGAAAAAAAAGGTTTAGAAATGACTGGTATCAACGGGCTGGGTGGGCTAAGCCCCTCCTGTCACTTTTTAGACGAGAGAAAGAAGAAAGAATAAGTTGTATTTTTCATTTATTATAATTTTATATCCTAACTAATCGCCTAATGTCGGTACTGTTTATGATCATTGTAGTTTTATCCATCTGATCACAATTTTTACCACAAGAACAAAAAAAAGGCTAGTTCTGATTAGCCCAGAGAACGCACATGAATATGACAGTGATCAACAGATGGCTGTGCTGCAGGTCCCGCCTCCCGCACACACACACACACACACACACACACGCACACACACACAGACACACATGTACACACACGTACACACACACACACACACCTAGTGTATGCTGTTGGTCCAGGGACAGCATTAAAGGAAGTGGTTGTTTCAGCTCCAACAAATGTTTGTTTCCCGACTTTTAGACCTTTTTTTTCTATATTTTTCCCATTTTCACCCAATTTCTTCTTATTTTTTCTGCCACAATTTCACATTATTGTCGTGTTTTTTCTGGTTCTAGACAACACATATGTTTAGTATAGGTATCGGTATTCACCTTATTCCGCCCCGCCCACTTGTGGCTGTTTTTTCCACCGAGCCGCATTTCCTTTGTATTGACTCTTCCGGTAGAGCGCGAAGTCCGTTAATGGAGCGGAGAATGAGGGAGAATGTTGGCCTAGAGTCAACACTGCACTGTTTCTCTGCGTGGCCTAAAATCAGCTTTGTATTTGTGTAGTAACAGATTTGATCTTGACTTCTCCAGTCCTATGCAAACTAATAGAAGTGAAGGGGCGGGCACTATTCATGGTGGCGCCCACGCGAACTTCCGGAACAAGGTGACTAGGTATAAAAGGTATCAGGTATCGGTATCGAAAACCAAGTTAAAGTACTGGTAATAACACATGTAATGGTACCCGGCCCTGTGTTGTCTTCAGCTGGACTCAGATTCAGGCTGTAGTGTTTTGGACAAACAGCTGACGAATCCGTGTTCTCGACCCCTGACTCCTCCTCCTCCGGTGTGTCCTGCAGGTCCGGGTGGAGGGCAGTGCATGCTGGGACATTGGCATCGCCCTGGAGACGGTGGACCGTAAAGACCTGAGCACTCTGAGCCTGGGCAGGGGCTTCGCTGTCCTCTCCATGCGGGACGGCACACTGAATGCCTGTGGCCGGCAGCCCCTGGAGCTCCGCCTACCCGGCGGCGCCCCGCAGACAATCGGGGTGTTCGTGGAGATCGAGGAGGGCGAGGTGGCCTTTTATGACGTCGCCCGGCGCTCTCACATCTACTCCTTCACCGGCTGCAGGTTTCCCCGTGTCAAACTGCACGCCTACCTGAGCCCCTGTGCACAGGACAGCGCCGCAGGCAAGATGACCCTCAGCCCGGTCACATGTGCATCGCCCAGCCAATCAGAGGCAGCCACAGACTCCAGCTCAGACTCTGACTCAGATTTGGACTTGGACTTTTTGACTAATTTGGTCAACTAATATATTTAATCAGTACTTCAGCAGTGTCTGTCAGCGGCCTGCTCTATGGACGGACTGAAACGTTCTCACTGTGGGTTGGAGCAACAGGAACTCATTCAACCACACGTCTCAGAACATAAAAGTAGCTTTACTATGTCTAAACTACTGACTATTAACAGCAGTGATTAGCTTTCAAATCTAACTTCATGGATTCCATTTTGACATGGCCAGGGGTTAGACCTCCGATGACCACATTATTTTGATGTTCCTTTACCTCACCCATGTTCTCGTTTGGTCCCAGGACTCATAACTTCAAATGTGTATTATTCTTATACTGAAACAAAAAGGATTTGTCCAAAAAAACAAAACAAAAACACTAAAAGTTGAATCTGTCGCTTATTGACTTGTTTTGTAGCAAACAGCCTTTTCTTCAGACTGATATCGCACTCGTTTCCCATGGTGACGGTTTGGCCTCATTTCCTGCTTCGACCAAAGCTCAGACCTAAGTGATCAGAGGAAGAACCAACTTTGGATTCTACTCGAGTAATATTCTTGTGAAGTTACTGTAGTCTACTCTTTCTCCCTCGAGTAAATATTTACTTACTCACAGATTTACATTGATAAGAGTAACAAAAGCGTCATGTGACAAAAGTTACATTAGTTTAAGGTTTTTGTTACTGTTCTCAACAATGACTTTGTAATGTTCAAATCCAAAGTCAGGTTGTTTTGTTCAGGCCGATATGACCCAGGACTGACCTTTATGTGTAACCATTGGAAATGTCACATTTTATTTTATTTTATGTTTTGTTTGTTTTATAACATAAGCGGTAAAAGGTGAATCAGAAATGTACCTTTAAACTGTTGCCAAGTGCTCATGTAGTATTTTTACCAAGTACTTTTCTCCACTTGTACTTTTGAGAAATGATTTAGGTCATGACTTTTTACTTGGACTTGCTAAACAACACCTGTACGAACATCTGTATGAACATACAAATACTTTAGTTCAGCCATTCCCAAAGTCCTTGTCGATCCAAGATTCTCTCGGGGGCCCCCCAATAGAAAATCATTTATCCTATTCATTGGAATTTTCTTATTGTTTTACAGCTAAAATGACATAAAAAGCAACATCTAGCAATTAGTAGAGTTGTTTCAAGTAATAAATGTATTTTTCCTTTTAAAATATATATTTTATCAATGTACTTGTTTTCTAGACAAGCCTTTTGGGGACCCCCTATAGTGTCTCCAAGGCCCCCCAGGGGGCCCCGGACCCCACTTTGGGAACCACTGCTTTAGTTAATTGTAAACCTACATGAAATGCACAGAGCGATGAGTGGGTCGAATTTTTTTTTTTTTATTTTTAAAACCTTTTTAATTACATTTGTAAATATGTAAAGAATGAAATAAAAGCTCTAGATTTATTTATGAATGTTTCCTCTGGTAAACTTGTTTTGTCACCCTGGCCGTATGTGGGTGGTTTGAAATAAAAGCACAAACAAGCTCCATCTTGAGTTTTTATTACAAAAAGGGTAAAGCATGTGACTTGACATTTGGTGTGTGGTGAGAGTGTGGGCCCACGGAGTCCCAGGAGGGGGGAGGACAACACCCTGGAGATCAAATCACAGAATATGGCTCCGTATTTACAGCCCCACAGGCCTTTGGCGTCAGCTCTGTGCCCCGGGTCTGCCACACACAGTCTCTCTGGGGCAGGTTCAGCACATCTGCAGTCCGTATATAGTCCTGCTGACGGCGAGGAACGTACGGTGGCTTCACAAAGTTCATCTCTGCCTGACTCACGGTGCAACTGGAGACTAACATAACACACTGTGTAACATCCATTTAGATTCACTTTTATTCATACAATACCAGAGTAGGCTGCGTTCACATCGGGAATTTGATGATGTCATCATCTCTAAAGGAGGGCAGGGTCCAATACAACTCTACGGGGAGGAAATTGAAAGATTGCCAAATGTCGATCATTGTCTGGGAAGTAAGTGGATCCTTTTATCCGACCAACATCACACAGGGCAAAAACATGTGCATTTTGAATTCTTACCTTCATCACCTGAATTTCACGTCATGTGAACGCAACCTTAAGTGTGACATCACACACAATAACCAAGTTACTTCCGGGTCCAAACTGTTCCATAGACCAGGACAGAAGAAAACCCAACTGAATCTGAACAGATTAAAGGGTTCAGACCTAATTAGAATGATACATGTCAGATATTTAAAATAAGCTTTCATTGTGAAAGGAAAAAATAATGTAATCATTATTGCCAGAAAAGCGTTACTCAAGAAAATCCAGAGTAAATTTATAATATATATATAAAGATACTTTTGTGTGATCAGATGTTTAAAAAGAGTCGGCTCTACAGCAGGTTATAATCAGATAAAATCAGATTATAGTGAATAGAGCGAGAGTTCATTTGGACCCGGAAGTGGAGCGATGACATCATCACTGTTTACATTTCAGAACACTGCATTTGGGGTTTTGAATATAAAATCTGCCGTGTTTGAACCGTTCTGGAAAACGGCGTTGATGTAAAGAAGAAGTAAAAACAAAACATAAATACACATAACCAGATTATTGTTGATGCTGATATAGTCTGTATGATGAATTCGTTTTTACAGCAGATGTACAGATTGTTCGCATGGGGATTTTCGGGGCGTCGGCCTGAAAAGTTGGGAAACTCCTGGACTACAAGAATGAGAAGAAGCCTCTGAATTTTAAAAGGTTTTTCCATAAAATGAGATAAGTATTGTTTCTCATGGTCTTTATCTTCATTAAAGCTCTTAATGTTGTCCCGTAGAAGCAGAAACATGACCGTCCTCAGATCAGTCTCCAGCTGCACCAGGAGGTCCTGCACCGTCACAGTGTCCTGTCCTCTTTGGGTCATATCGAACTCTCCTCACATCTGGCCAGCGGTGCGGGGGATTTAAACATGGGGATGCTGAATTCATCCAGTCCGTCTGTTAGGGTGCCCCCCAGTGCCGGCTCCAGCACGTCGTCCTCCCCCGCCCCCCGCCCGCCCCCTTCAGGCGTCTCCCTCTGCCCGGTCCCCGTGTCCACCGCGTCCCCCGCGAGCAGGCCGGTGCTCAGCTTCAGCCGGCTGCCGTTGGAGTTGGAGTACATGATGGCGCTCCCGTTTCCGTTGTTGATGTAGCCGCTGCCGTTGCCGTGGTTACTGTGCAGCGTGGTGCTGGTGGTGGAGGGCGCGGTGCCGTTGTGTTTCTCCGTCAGGGGGAAGCCCTCGGAGAACATGCTGGTGCTGCTGGGAGACTGGGGCGTGGCGGAGGAGCCCAGGAGCTCGCGACCTTTCTCCGACGGAGCGGCGTCCTGTCCGGGGCCCGCTCGCCTCGCGTTTCCCGGCCTGCGAGTCGTGAAGAGCAGCAGCAGCGCGCCGCAGATCACCCCGCCCAGAAACACCAGGATGTAGATGGCCAGGACGTGACGCCCACCCACCAAGGCCACGTTAGGGCCAGTGGTGGGGTCTCCCAGGGTGAGCTGATAGGCTGCTCTACGGCAGGGGGTGGACTCAGTGACGCCAGGCCCCGCCTCCTGTAGGTGAAAGGAGACGAGACAGTAAGTCAGGGGTAGGCAACACCCGGCCCGCGGGCCGAATACGGCCCTCCAGCACAGAAGAAATAACTTTACACAAATCAAAGATCAAAAGCCTGTTAATCTCTAAAGCCCCACATGAACCCAGCACATTCTCTCCAGTTTGGCTTTACCCAAATCTAAAGCTTGAAAATAAAAAGGGTCAATATAGCAACGACATACAAACAAGCAAGATTTCTGGCTCTCACAGACTAGAGCTAATATAAACCCTCGCGTTATCCCTCGGTCAGGCTGTGTGTCGAGGAGTACCTGGCAGGTGCAGACGTAGGCGCCCAGGCTCTCCTCGCTCACCGTCACCTCCAGGTGGGAGTAGCGCTGGCGGGTGAGCCTGTGAGGGGGGTGCTCCCAGCTGCAGGGGTGGGGGGACAGCTGCACGCAGGGCAGCACCACCCGCAGACCCAGCACCACCCGCATCTCGGTGGGCAACGGGGCGCAGCGGCCTGGGGCGAACACGGGGAGGAGATTAGATCAGAGCAACATCATGGCATAGGGCATTTGAACAGCGGTTCCCAAAGTGAGGTCCGGGGCCCACACATGATTAACAAGAGTTTGAGTTTGAAAAGAACTTGTGTTACATAAATGCATCTGTTAGCATGTAGCATTGTAGCTTAAAGAAATGCATTCTTCTTCTAGGGTCAACAGATGCGTGGTGGCACAGTGGTTAGTGGTGTTACTCCCCATCAGGAAAGAAAACGTTTGACGATGTCTGAGGAGGTCTGGTGTCAGGACTTCCCCGAAAAAGAGATTCTGAATCTCAGTGGGGCTTCCTTGGTTAAATAAAGGTCAAATATGGAAATATGAGAGGACTCGATTCATCTGCAGATTTTTTTTTTATGAATCGCTTTGTTGCGAAAGGCTCTTAATCCGTTTTATGTTTATTTCCAACTGGTTTAAACTATAGGACCTGGCAACAAGAGTGGAGCTCATTCTGCTTTCTGAGACACAGACAGATAATAATAATGAAATTTACTATGTACAAAACCAGGCCCTTACTTTAAAAAACAACAGCAGTTTTCTATTTAAAAAATGGAAATTACTACATTAATATATATATATATATTTTTTGTGAAACAGAAAACGATGAATGGATAACTATAATTACTATCTCGATGGTTGTTGCAGCCCTTCCCTACTTTGGGAATGGTGTGATTAGAAACAAATGTACAGTTATCTGTGATATATTCTAAACTTACCTTCAAGAGAATGGCACTTCCTCAGGGCTTCATCGATCAGATCCCCAGAGGTGGGCCTGGCCGTGGAGGAGACACAGTTATTAACCCCATCCTGTTCAGCCTGGTGAAGGCTACATTCAGACCTGCCCTTATCTGACCTGTATCTACTTTAATCTTTATTAAAGGGACAATGTACAGAGACATTAAGCTCAAAGGGACAGAGATGCACCAGATTATAGCGAAATAGTTAGTTTCCAGCCGTCGTCCCTGGTTACAGAGAAATAAATAACAATACATAATGACAATGCATTATTCTCACAGTCGACCACACAACACATCACCAATCACTACATTTCATTCTGCATCAGTCTGATCACCATGTCCTATTTACAGACATATTAAAATACATTCAAATCATGCAGTGCTTCCCCCCTACAGTTCACAGAATATAATCCAAAAGCTACATTTGGTCATAATACACTGACACTGATCCAAGGACCTAAAAGCAGGTTTGGCCTCTCAGCAGCCACTCTTTCAATTCCCTGGTAAAAAAAACAAACGACACAGATCTGATCTTTTCAAATGCGGCTCAGGCCACTTGGACGTGTCCTAAATCGCTCGCCCCCCTCTCGCCTCCTGCAGTCTGAACGGAGCCTTGACACACCGCATGTACAAGCCTCTGTTGGCTACACGGATGGGTCGTGTCATTTGTCCCGTCACTACAGTGCTGCAGTACTCACAGTGCGCTGGTGGGGGCGCAGGTGTTCTCAGAGGAGCTCCACTCACAGTCGAGGCCGCGGGCTCGGGCACACTCCTCACAGCTGCTGAACAGGGCGCAGCCTTCGGCCGGCAGCAGGGCGAGGGAGCGCAGGCTGCCCACCAGAGCGCGGCCCTGCACACAGGCACCCAGGGGGGGGGGGACACAAATGTGACCAAAAAGAGACAAACATTTTTTTGTTTTTTTTTACTATCTTGGACCCACTGATGCACTCGCCCCTATCTTGCTTCACTTTCATTAATGTCCCTGGACCAACAAAACTGGGTCTAAAGATATGTTTTTGTCTGTACCTCCTTTTGATGCTTTTATTTTTTCGATACCAGTAGTACCCAAACGTTCTGATGGTTTAATGTTACCCAGCCCCAACAATACATTTAGACCAATATTTTGGGGTATTTTCTCCTAGACCTGAAGAAGGAAACTTACTCCTGTGACACAAACACCAGCTTTAATTATGACCTGTTTCCAACTATTTTTTGTATTTATATTTAGTTTTTGCAATAACAGTTCAAAATTGTATTCTCCCTTCTTAGTGTAATAATAAAACCACATACTGTGATCATTTTTCTCATTTTCCATTCACTTACAATGCGATGACACTATTAAAGCATTTGCCTGACAGTGTTAAGTCTCTTTGAGAATGTAGCCCGTTATTACAGAATACAGTGGGACTACACAGGGGCCTTACCTGATGCAGGAGGATGTTGTTGAGTGGCTCCTGGGAGCTGAACAGAGGAATCTCCTGCAGTAAAGTGGCATTCTGAGCCACTACTGCCACCCGGTGGAGCTCCCCGCGGTCTGCACACACAAACACAAACACCTTCAGCCTCTCTGAGCGCTCCTCAACAGACGCATCTATCTTCAAAACATCTGACGGTTGTTCCTCGTCAAAGACATGGCTCGAATGCCTGACTCTGGCTCTATTAAAACCGGATTTATTTCAAATGCCATAGAGCTATATTTTTTATGTCCTTGTTTTTGGGGGGGTTTAAACCACAATAAATGTGATTCAAAATTGGATCTAGTGACGTACATGACTGAGCGGCTCTTTTGAACGGCTCTTTATGGTGAACGGTTCTCAATTGTGAAACGAGTCGGATCTTTATTTTCGTTATTTTGACCCAGAACTCCCCCCAGAACGAACTCGAGAATCAGCCCGGAGCAGGCCACACAAGTGAAAGCGTTTTGCTCTAAAGTCAAAGCACTCAAAATAAGACAGGCAGACTCTTTTTATTAGTTGTGTTCGTTTTTGAAGAGTAAATATCAGTCCCGTTGTCATTTCTGATTATTTGAATTAAAGAAGTCCCTTTTATCGATCGCGTCTGAGATATTGCGAGTTACCTGGCTGGAGTTATTCAATTTTATATTAAAAAGAGGCAGTCTTTTGAATGACTCTTTGAAACCAACATTAACATTAAAACGATGATGTCAAAAATAGTCGCCGTGTTTTGCTTCAAATCTATAATGCAATAAATGCTAGTCTTTATTATAGTATTTATCGTATTGGCCTAAAACCTAAAACAGGAGAATATTAGGCGTGTGACGGGGCGTGTCCCACCTGTCCCGATGTGCAGCAGGGCCCTCTTGGCCTCCCCCCGCGTCTGCCTCAGGCTCACGGCCAGTTTGGTGTAGCGGATGCCCTTCCGCACCAGGAGCGGCGCCGCAGTTACGCTGTTCTCCATCAGGGGGTGGTCTCGCACAAACGTCAGCACTTTGTCGGGGAGTTTCAGGGACGAATCGAAGCCGGCGGCCTTCAGCGCGCTGTCCAGACACTGAGGGGGACGCGAGACAGGTCAGAGACAGGCTGTAGACTGGAGACAGGGAGGGGTGTGGGGGGGGGGACTGTGGGAGAGACAGTAGGAGAGACAGTAGGGGACAGTAGATGGAGAGACAGTAGGGGACAGTAGATGGAGAGACAGTAGGGGACAGATAATCCTCGCTCAGAGCTCACCTGTCCGGGCCGTGGAGAGGGCACTGGGTCTGGGTTCATCCAGTTTTCGTGCTTCTTGAGCTCTTTGAAGGGACCGTCCAGCACTTTGTTGATGTCCGACAGACTGAAGACACACACCGCAGAGACGTCTGTCCCCTCCCTGCAGTGGACGGAGGAGGACAGTTTGTGCATTACAGGCGATATTAATCAAAGATAAGCACAGAGAAGGGTTTTTGTGAGCACCTCCTGACAAAAAACATGTTCCCGCTCTGTATCAATGCTTATGTTGACGCTTTGATGCATTTTGGACTTTGGACGATCGGGAGCCTGGCCGGACTCCGGGACGAGCAGAAGGGCTTCAAGGAAGAACCCCTGGTCTATTGCAGCAGAGCACAGTCCAGGATGCTAGTCCAGTTTGTACCATTTAAAAGCCTATTGGTCCATTAACCCCTTCACTTTGTTTTCTTAAGGGAGTTTAAAGTGATAGTCTCTAAGTTTGAATGTTTTACATTTACTCTCCTCATTTTGCAAACTAGGAGGAACTTGATTGTTTACTTTCATATTTCATTCTCTCCTCACTTTAAGTGCTGTCTGTACACTGAACATTTTGGATTGATTAAACAGATGATTTTTTTTTTTCACTCCGAAGTGACAATGAAAATATGTACAATATATACAGAGAATGAAAAGGAGCAATGAAATGTAACCTTACAGTTTATTTGCATTTACATTGTTAACATTTATGTTCAATTTTCAAAAAAAGTACAGCAATTTTTCTTTTTATATAATTTATGTGTGACTTCCATTTGAGGTCCTCATCAATGATGACTCGTTTCTTTAACTCCTTGAATGTCCATCCCTGTCTTTTGTGATTTAATAATATATACTATAATATATAATATATACAATATAGTTTGTTTGAGAACTAATTGACCAACATCAAACCATTACTTTTCTATTTTTTTTAGTTCTTCATTTATTACTTCATGTATTACTTCGGTTGTCTCTTTCCCTGAGTGAAATAAGGTAAAATAAAATACTCTGTAATATACCCAATGCTTTTGCAGGTGTCATTCATGAATAATATGGTGTCCAACAGGTCTGCTTCTGTATCATTTATTTGAACATTGTGCATGTTTTCCTTTGTCATGGTTACCACGTGCACAGTAAGGACTGAGCTGTGTGTGAGATGATGCCCATGTGTTTGGTGTGCACGTGACCGCAGCTATTCACCACTGGGAGGAGAAGAGGCCGTAGAAGTGCGTGCTGCTGGGGTCCCCGGGCAGGTGCTCCATGGTGAAGACATCTGTGAGGACGTTGTAGCGCTGTCCACTGGGTTTGTCCTCACACACCAGCTGAGCCTTCAGGAAGGTGGTCCACCGGCGCTGGAGGGTCTTCATCCCCCCGACGTCAGACTGGAGACAACAGAAGACACGTGAACACCTCAGGGGATGGGCGGGCGAGGGTGGGGCGACAGCGTGGTAAGAGCGGGGCAAGAGCGGGGTGAGAGCGGGAAGAGAGCGGGGCGAGAGCGGGAAGAGAGCGGGGAGAGATTCGGGTCGAGAGTGGGGAGAGAGCGGGGCGAGAGTGGGGTTAGAGCGGGACTAGAGCAGGGCGAGAGGGGGCGAGAGCTGGGCGAGAGTGGGAATAGCGTGGGGCGAGAGTGGGGCGAGAGTGGGGAGAGAGTGGGGAGAGAGCGAGGCGAGAGTGGGGTTAGAGCGGGACTAGAGCAGGGCGAGAGGGGGCGAGAGCGGGGCGAGAGCGGGGCGAGAGAGGGGAGAGAGCGGGGTGAGAGCGGGGAGAGATTCGGGGGGAGAGTGCGGGGCGAGAGTGGGGTTAGAGCGGGACTAGAGCAGGGCGAGAGGGGGCGAGAGCGGGGCGAGAGCGGGGAGAAATTCGGGTCGAGAGTGGGGAGAGTGTGGGGAGAGAGCGGGGCGAGAGTGGGGTTAGAGCGGGACTAGAGCAGGGCGAGAGGGGGCGAGAGCGGGGCGAGAGCGGGGAGAGATTCGGGTCGAGAGTGGGGAGAGATTCGGGTCGAGAGTGGGGAGAGTGCGGGGAGAGAGCGGGACTAGAGCAGGGCGAGAGTGGGGTTACCTTGCACACCCGAGCCACACGGGGCACTTTGACCTTGGTGTACAGCTCGTACTCCTTGGCCACCTCGGTGAAGAAGAAGTAGATCTTGTCGTCGTCTCCTGTGGGGTTGTTGTTCGGAGACTGCTCGATGAAGGCAGAGCTCACAAACTCCGGATCTGTTTAGGAGAGGCGGACGGTTTGGTTCTGTTTAGGGCGGTCAGGGTTTGGTTCTGTTTAGGACGGTCAGGGTCTGGTTCTGTTTAGGGCGGTCAGGGTTTGGTTCTATTTAGGGCGGTCAGGGTTTGGTTCTGTTTAGGGCGGTCAGGGTTTGGTTCTGTTTAGGGCGGTCAGGGTCTGGTTCTGTTTAGGACGGTCAGGGTTTGGTTCTGTTTAGGACGGTCAGGGTTTGGTTCTGTTTAGGGCAGTCAGAGGTTCTGTTTAGGACGGTCAGGGTCTGGTTCTGTTTAGGACGGTCAGGGTCTGGTTCTGTTTAGGGCGGTCAGGGTTTGGTTCTATTTAGGGCGGTCAGGGTTTGGTGCTGTTTAGGGCGGTCAGGGTCTGGTTCTGTTTAGGACGGTCAGGGTTTGGTTCTGTTTAGGACGGTCAGGGTCTGGTTCTGTTTAGGACGGTCAGGGTTTGGTTCTGTTTAGGACGGTCAGGGTCTGGTTCTATTTAGGACGGTCAGGGTCTGGTTCTGTTTATGACGGTCAGGGTCTGGTTCTGTTTAGGACGGTCAGGGTTTGGTTCTGTTTAGGGCAGTCAGAGGTTCTGTTTAGGACGGTCAGGGTCTGGTTCTGTTTAGGACGGTCAGGGTCTGGTTCTGTTTAGGACGGTCAGGGTCTGGTTCTGTTTAGGGCGGTCAGGGTTTGGTTCTATTTAGGGCGGTCAGGGTTTGGTGCTGTTTAGGGCGGTCAGGGTCTGGTTCTGTTTAGGACGGTCAGGGTTTGGTTCTGTTTAGGGCGGTCAGGGTCTGGTTCTGTTTAGGACGGTCAGGGTCTGGTTCTGTTTAGGACGGTCAGGGTTTGGTTCTGTTTAGGGCGGTCAGGGTCTGGTTCTGTTTAGGACGGTCAGGGTCTGGTTCTGTTTAGGGCGGTCAGGGTCTGGTTCTGTTTAGGACGGTCAGGGTTTGGTTCTGTTTAGGGCGGTCAGGGTTTGGTTCTATTTAGGACGGTCAGGGTTTGGTTCTGTTTAGGACGGTCAGGGTTTGGTTCTGTTTAGGACGGTCAGGGTTTGGTTCTATTTAGGACGGTCAGGGTTTGGTTCTGTTTAGGACGGTCAGGGTCTGGTTCTGTTTAGGACGGTCAGGGTTTGGTTCTGTTTAGGACGGTCAGGGTCTGGTTCTGTTTAGGGCGGTCAGGGTCTGGTTCTGTTTAGGACGGTCAGGGTTTGGTTCTGTTTAGGGCAGTCAGAGGTTCTGTTTAGGACGGTCAGGGTCTGGTTCTGTTTAGGACGGTCAGGGTCTGGTTCTGTTTAGGGCGGTCAGGGTTTGGTTCTATTTAGGGCGGTCAGGGTTTGGTGCTGTTTAGGGCGGTCAGGGTTTGGTGCTGTTTAGGGCGGTCAGGGTTTGGTTCTGTTTAGGACGGTCAGGGTTTGGTTCTGTTTAGGACGGTCAGGGTTTGGTTCTGTTTAGGGCGGTCAGGGTCTGGTTCTGTTTAGGACGGTCAGGGTCTGGTTCTGTTTAGGACGGTCAGGGTTTGGTTCTGTTTAGGGCGGTCAGGGTCTGGTTCTGTTTAGGACGGTCAGGGTCTGGTTCTGTTTAGGGCGGTCAGGGTCTGGTTCTGTTTAGGACGGTCAGGGTTTGGTTCTGTTTAGGGCGGTCAGGGTTTGGTTCTGTTTAGGGCAGTCAGAGGTTCTGTTTAGGGCGGTCAGGGTCTGGTTCTGTTTAGGACGGTCAGGGTTTGGTTCTGTTTAGGGCAGTCAGAGGTTCTGTTTAGGACGGTCAGGGTCTGGTTCTATTTAGGACGGTCAGGGTTTGGTTCTATTTAGGACGGTCAGGGTTTGGTTCTGTTTAGGACGGTCAGGGTTTGGTTCTGTTTAGGACGGTCAGGGTTTGGTTCTATTTAGGACGGTCAGGGTTTGGTTCTGTTTAGGGCGGTCAGGGTTTGGTTCTGTTTAGGACGGTCAGGGTCTGGTTCTGTTTAGGACGGTCAGGGTCTGGTTCTGTTTAGGGCGGTCAGGGTCTGGTTCTGTTTAGGACGGTCAGGGTTTGGTTCTGTTTAGGGCGGTCAGGGTTTGGTTCTGTTTAGGGCAGTCAGAGGTTCTGTTTAGGACGGTCAGGGTCTGGTTCTGTTTAGGACAGTCAGGGTTTGGTTCTGTTTAGGACAGTCAGGGTTTGGTTCTGTTTAGGACGGTCAGGGTTTGGTTCTGTTTAGGACAGTCAGGGTTTGGTTCTGTTTAGGACGGTCAGGGTCTGGTTCTGTTTAGGACGGTCAGGGTCTGGTTCTGTTTAGGGCGGTCAGGGTCTGGTTCTGTTTAGGACGGTCAGGGTTTGGTTCTGTTTAGGACGGTCAGGGTCTGGTTCTGTTTAGGGCGGTCAGGGTCTGGTTCTGTTTAGGACGGTCAGGGTTTGGTTCTGTTTAGGGCGGTCAGGGTCTGGTTCTGTTTAGGACGGTCAGGGTTTGGTTCTGTTTAGGGCGGTCAGGGTCTGGTTCTGTTTAGGGCGGTCAGGGTCTGGTTCTGTTTAGGACGGTCAGGGTCTGGTTCTGTTTAGGGCGGTCAGGGTCTGGTTCTGTTTAGGACGGTCAGGGTTTGGTTCTGTTTAGGGCGGTCAGGGTTTGGTTCTGTTTAGGGCAGTCAGAGGTTCTGTTTAGGGCGGTCAGGGTCTGGTTCTGTTTAGGACGGTCAGGGTTTGGTTCTGTTTAGGGCAGTCAGAGGTTCTGTTTAGGACAGTCAGGGTCTGGTTCTGTTTAGGACGGTCAGGGTTTGGTTCTGTTTAGGGCGGTCAGGGTTTAGTTCTGTTTAGGACGGTCAGGGTCTGGTTCTGTTTAGGACGGTCAGGGTCTGGTTCTGTTTAGGGCGGTCAGGGTCTGGTTCTGTTTAGGACGGTCAGGGTTTGGTTCTGTTTAGGGCAGTCAGAGGTTCTGTTTAGGACGGTCAGGGTCTGGTTCTGTTTAGGACGGTCAGGGTCTGGTTCTGTTTAGGGCGGTCAGGGTCTGGTTCTGTTTAGGACGGTCAGGGTTTGGTTCTGTTTAGGGCGGTCAGGGTCTGGTTCTGTTTAGGACGGTCAGGGTTTGGTTCTGTTTAGGGCGGTCAGGGTCTGGTTCTGTTTATGACGGTCAGGGTCTGGTTCTGTTTAGGACGGTCAGGGTTTGGTTCTGTTTAGGGCGGTCAGGGTCTGGTTCTGTTTAGGACGGTCAGGGTCTGGTTCTGTTTAGGGCGGTCAGGGTCTGGTTCTGTTTAGGACGGTCAGGGTTTGGTTCTGTTTAGGGCGGTCAGGGTTTGGTTCTGTTTAGGGCAGTCAGAGGTTCTGTTTAGGGCGGTCAGGGTCTGGTTCTGTTTAGGACGGTCAGGGTTTGGTTCTGTTTAGGGCAGTCAGAGGTTCTGTTTAGGACGGTCAGGGTCTGGTTCTGTTTAGGACGGTCAGGGTTTGGTTCTGTTTAGGGCGGTCAGGGTTTAGTTCTGTTTAGGACGGTCAGGGTCTGGTTCTGTTTAGGACGGTCAGGGTTTGGTTCTGTTTAGGACGGTCAGAGGTTCTGTTTACCGTTGAGCCAGTTGATGGACTGCTCCGTGCGGATGCGGTTCTCCTCTGGACCTGTGGCTCTGGAGATGTCGAACAGAGTCCCCAGGAAGTTACTGGTGGCTGCGGTGTACAAGGTCCCTCCTAAAACAGCACAGTTAGAAACAAGACATAACTGTATATTATAAAACATTTACCAGTGCGTACAGAAAGAGGTGGCGTTCTCGCTTCACAGAAGGTCTCAGGTTTGATTCTAATCTGGGTTCTGTGTCTGGGTAGGTTTCCTTTGGCTCTGCACAGTGGGTACTATCAGGTCCCCTATATCTGAAAGTCAAAGATCCATTGCTCTAATAACTGTGTCTTTCGGTTTATTTGATTGGAGTGGGGGTAGCTGAGAAGATCTCATGTTCATGTCCTCCTGGTTGTTCACTAGGGCTGGGTACCGTTAAATGATACCAGTCTGGTATCAGATTCAAGTTTAGGTACTACCGGTATTGAAAAAATGAAAGTATCAAAGGCAATTACTTTTATCTATATAAAAATATATATTTTAGATCCAAGTTTTGATGCTGTTGGTTCAGGGATAGCATTTTGTCCAATTTATTCCCTATTTTCCTTATTTTTCCCACAATTTCTCCAAAATGCTTGTACTTGGAAGCTCCAATCTTTTCTGAGTTGGTACTTGTACGACCGTGGAGGCTACCCTGCAGTCGCTCCCCGCTCCTGACAGGCCTGACAGGTGTAATATTGCCTCTGTGTCGCCCAGAGCCAGAGGAGGCTCTCTCAGGGTCAGTCCTGGTTGTTTGTTTTAGTCCAGGTGGTTTTTTAATAGAAATGTGTGAAGCGCGGACCTGCCATGACGGCGGTGTAATGCTGGCTGGGTTCAAAGGGACATTTGCCCTTTCCCGTCTCCATCTGCACGGCTCCGTCCTCTGTCCTCTGCAGACTGAACGAGGACCGCTCCTGGACATGAGAGGACACAAAGAGGGACATCAAGAGGTCAAAGCGCTGTGTGAAGATGTAACGCTGTCTGACAGAACATACACATGAGTACAGGGATTAATGACGGCAAACTCAAAATGCTCCAGTCTTATAATAGATATTTGAATTGAAAATGGTTATTTGCCGAATGAAACAAAATAAATGAGATAATGTGGTACAAAAAAAATGCACCAGAAATGTAAACTTGACTGTCTGACTTGTTCCAAAAAATTTTTTTTTCTTTTCTATCATTCTGATTCTTCACAGGGATTAACAAGAACCTAGTTTACTACTGACAAAAAGGTTTAAAATGAGAAGCACAGCATAAAGGGATTTGTTCTGCAAATGTATGATCTGTTCTTTTTTTGGGCTAATTGTATTTTTTCTTATATTTATATATATAGCATATTAGCCTTTAGTTTAAATTCTTATGAAGAGCTTTAAAAAAAAAGTGATCAGTCTGTGATTTTAATTGTAATTGTAATTTTCTCTTTGTGCAGCACTGATTTTAATGGTGTTTTTATATGTTATGTCACTGAGTGTTTTCGCTTGTGTTTTTATGTAAAGTGCTCTAGAAATAAAGTTTGATTCATTGAGAAACGTTGCTTCACTGGAATCTGAAGTACAGTAAAAAACATTTTAAATGTTTTTAAAAAAGTAAAATGCGGAAAGAGAGAGAGTTGGTTTTTGCAATAGCACTCTTCGTATATACAATTATTATACATCTGTCTATATTTACTAACTTGGAAAAATAGCACGAATAATAAATGTGTCACAGAAAAAATAGAAAGAAAAAAATGCCAATATTAAATACCAGACAAACAGCCCCTTGTGATAATTACTGCTTTGAAGAATAACTTTCATGCAGTAACTGAACACCTGCGTACTACATATGGGTTTCCGTTTGAAAGGGTTTGCTGCAGACTCACCACGAAGGCACACTGGGGGTCGAAAGCGTAGGTCCCACACACGTAGATGAGCTCGTCTCCCAGGAACTCCAGCAGACGGATGTAGTTGTTGCAGTCGGCCTGTAGGGGGAGACACAGGCTCAGGGATCAGCACAGCCGTGGAAGAAGCACACATAGGTAGAAGGGTTTGGGTTATGTCTCATTTTATTCCTCTTCCCCTGCAGTGTGCGGCCGGGAGGAGTTTTACAACCAGGGCAGACCCGGGGCAGGGTGACGAGTGTGGGTACATGACTATAGCCCCGAAGTACAGGGCGAGGCGTGGGAACTTCAATTTTTGAAAATGACATTTAAAAAAGTACTGTATGATAAAACTGCTCTAAGAGGTACAATTTCTTCAAAAAGTGACTCAAGTACATGTACTTAAGTAAATGTAACTGAGTACTACTCGTCTCTGGTAACCGAGGTCAGTATTTTATTAAACCTCTCTTAAACCTGCTCTCGTCTGGTTTTCCAAGGAGCAGCCTTTGTTTCAGGAAGTGACCGGCGCTACAGTGACGCTGATTGGCCGACAGGGTGATTGACTACACAATGGACCAATCAGAGGAGGTGTGGGGGGGCGTGGTCAGTTGTCTTTCCTAAAACTGGAATAAACTCAGCCAGACATGGATATATTTCCTTAGTATTGACAAGCCCCTCCCTTTAGGTCCTCCCCCAGCCCACTGTGACCCCCCCTCAACATCACCACACGCCTTTCAAATAGGGAACTTCCCCCGCCCCGCCCCGTTCATTTCATATTACCTATCCAGCACGTATCCCATGAACTCACTTTGTCACTTTGCAGATTTGAGAGTCCGGGGGGCGTGAGGCCAGAGGGCACTTTCCTTTCTTTGACAGACTTTCTGAAGAGATACTTTATATACCGTATATCTCATCTAGATCTAAAGCCCGTCTCACCTCGGTCTTCCCTTTTGCCACGCAGGAACTCCTCTTCTCCGACGGGACGTCCCACACGATCTGCACAACACAGACGGATTCAGTGATCAGGAAAGGTGACCGTGTTCTTCAAATGACAGAAATGTTCACCCGTGTTCAAGTCAAATGCAGGGCTGTACTGTTTGACTTTTACTCATGCACTTCCTGTTTCTTTATTTGTAACAGTTTCAGACAGTTTATCTCTTCAATCAACAGTTCATCAGCGAGACCAGCTCAGGCAGAACAGCTTCATTCATCTCCAAGGGCACATGGTTTACATTACAGACACGAATGAAGGCAACTGTGTTTCCAATGACAGTATGGCTCTGCAAAAAAAAAAAACTCATTCATTTCACAGGAGCCGTTCAAAAGGCTGGCTCATTTTCCCGCTGACCTTCTGAGTTTGGCATTTTGATTGAAATGACTCAGGCTTTTACAGCGAGACGGATTAAACGTTTGAAATGTGCGTCGTATTAATCAAACTAAGAGAAAAGATGAGCTGCCTTTCACCGGCGGGTTCTGTTCCGCTCGTCTTTTCATGTTTTCATAGAAATAAAACATTTTGTGCGTTACAAAAAAAAAAAGGCTAAATTTTTCGCTGATATTTTCAGCAACGAAAACTGAATAATGGACAGGGCCAGGTTTAAATGTGTGGGTTGGTTTTGTTGAAATATTATTCTAGTTTCTTCTATTTGAGGCGGTTCAAAGCTCAATAAATCGAGCAGGAATTAGAGTGGAATGAAAAACACATTTGGAGAAAGCGGCCCTAACATTTAGTCACTTTGTCTGCACATACACCCTGTGTATATTTCTCTAACATGGGCCTGACCCTCATGCTGTAAAAAACAACTCTGTGTGGTAAGTGGATGGGTCAGGCTAAAAAAAAGGAAAAACCTAAATTAACGTGAAATTACGGGAATAAACTGGGGATTTAAAACAACTGAAGGTCGTTTCTTTGCAGACCGACATAAACCGCAGCCTTAGAGTCTGATTTGAAAAGTTATACACTTAACTATCGATCACAGAGAGAGGAAACGTCTCAAAGAAAATCCTCTTCACCGTCTGACACCAGGGTTTGAAGAGGACGCTGTTTTAGGTTCAAGAAGCAGAGCCGTGGGAAGACATTTTAGTTAGGGGGTGCTGAGGGACAACATTTACACCAAAAAAGCCTTTTCTGTGCATATTTCCTATTTATGAATATTGCCCGCAGTTCACATATTATCCACCAGGGGGTGCTGCAGCGCCCTCAGCACCCTGGGTCGTGTTTGTAAAACCGCTGCGATTCATCTGCCAGGCCTGTGTGAGGCGCTGTGGCGCTAACACAGGTGACGATATGAACCTCACTCTTCTATGGCTGTGGTGACATCACTCAAATGCATGTTTTCTGGTTCAAAAACATAATTAATGAGTCATTCATAGTTCACTAGTTGGTGACAAAAAAAGGGTCAAACATATCATTCATTTAAGTTTGGACAGTTTGACATTTTTCATAATTCACACAATTTCAGAGCGAAAGGTCCCATTAAAACTTTTCTTCCTCCGTCCATCTATCGCTCCTCTGTCCGAATCCCGTGAGTGAACGTTACCTTCCGTGGCGGTTGGGTGGGTCTCGCCGTGTCCAGGGCCAGCAGAGCGTCGCGGCCCCCCAGGTACAGCAGGCCCGAGCTTCTGTCCAGGAGGATCACGCTCAGGTTGGACACTCCGGCCAGATTCTGCGGGCCCAGGACGGCCTCTGCGGGACAGGGAGGAGACGGGGCTTAGTTTGGGCCAAAGGATCGGTCAGTTCATCCACATTATTATGCACTGCTCCTGGATCGGGCTGGGTACTGTTAAACAATACCCGTCCCGTATCGGAAAAAAGCCCCGGTTCCACCAGTATGGAAAAACACATTTTTTGAAATTTTTGGCTTATTTTTCCCCTTTTTTATTCTATGTTTTATCCATTTTCACATCATATTTTTTACTTTTGCCCATATATTTTTTTCAATTTCTTCTACTTTTTTCTTCTATTTTTTGCCACAGTATTTTTTCCAGTTTTAGAGATGTCGGACTAATGGCACCTCTGCTCAACGGGACATTTTCGGAATAATGAGACGTCGGACCAATGGCATGGCCCCCCCTTGGACCAGAGAGCCAACCTTAGTTTGTAAAATAGATGTCACAGAAACGCCTTTAGCTCTGAGCCTTTTCCTTCAAATGCACACATTAGTTCATGTTTAGCCAGCGGCTCCCGGACCCGTCTTAATTTCAACGTTCCTTCCCCATACAGGGGACCGGCCCATAGCAGCACATGGTTTGTTTTGTTTTTGTTTTGTATACTTTAATGTCCCTTTAGGGAAATGTGTCCTCTGCATTTGACCCATCCATCGATGCTGCTGGGGCGACCCGTAAGAAGCAGTGGTCACCCGGGGACCAGGACATCAGGAGATGGGCTGATTGTCAGAATCACCTGGCTGGAGGATTCACCTAATATAGATGTTTTTGGTGGTAGGGGAAACCAGAGTACTCAGAGGAAACCTACGCAGAAAACCCACACAGAAAGGTGGGAATCGAACCCGGACCTTCTAACTGTGACGCACGAGTGCTAACCACTGTGCATTACTTATGTTACGTCAAATGTCGGGCCCAAACAGACACGATGTGTAAACACACGCCTTACAGTCCATCACTTTCAGGAACAAGGAAGTCATTGGCAACGGTTCCAACCAACGTGCTCTGTGATTGGACCGATATTCAACTGTTGGCGATTTGATTGGCTGTGAGCAACGTCCCAGACGGAAACAGAAAGCCGGAGTGCCGTTGCCCCCCCTGCTGTCCAACAGAGTGCGGCGTCCCGAGTGCTCCTGACTTGGCCCACGTGCCGCGGGAGGAGCCGCCTGTCGCGTTGGGAGGGGGTCCAGGCTCCGTTTCTGCTCTGATAATTGGGACTTGAACACACTTTCGCAGTCTCCCCCCCCCCCCCCCCCCCCCCCCCCCCGTCTGCTGTGTCTGTGGCCATCTGCTCGCAGCAGAGGCGGAGCTGAGTCGTGCACAAGAGGACCACACCGGGAGCCCCTGTGGAGGAAACCCGTCTAACTGAAGGCCTCGGCAAACCACTTCAGAAGCAAAAAAAAAACCATTCCAAACACTTTCCAGGCAAAATGTTTGGGCTTAAACCAGTAAGTCACCTATATCTATTCAACGCTCAGCCTTCTCCAACAATCACTCACTTTATAACAAGAAGAGTAACGGCCCGCTCAGCCATTACCGCCCCAATGTGGGACGTCCTCAAACCTGGAACTCCCGTTGAAGAGGACAGAAATGAAGTGGGACATTTGCTCAGACTGGATCACATTGTAGTCACACTAGAGGTGTCCAAACTGAGGCTCCGTGTTCCCACAGGCAGTACTGTGTGTACCAGTACTTTAACAATACCCGGTTTATGATACCGATACTTTTGCCAATACCTATACAAACATATTTGTCATCTAGAACCAGAAAACAGAACAATAGTCTGTGGAAGATCTGCGGAATTATGGAAAAAATGGGGCCAACATTGCAACCACAGAGTCACAAATCCTCTCAAACTGTACGACTGATCTTTAGGTGAAAACATATTTAGAAGATTAACAGGTAAACTGTGCATTATATAATTTTCCAAAATCGTGATCCTCCTTTAATGCAACCGTCACAATGTTTTGATCAAACTCTATCTCTGATACTTTTACAGGTGTGTAGATAAAAGGTGCTATACCCGACTTTCTTCTAACATTCTGTTTGCATCATTAAAGAATGTTGTAAAATAAGTTTGATGTCTATGGTCAGCCCACAGTCAATATGTGACTCCCACAGCCACTCCCCCCTCTCCCACAGCCACTCCCCCCTCTCCCACAGCCACTCCCCCCTCTCCCACAGCCACTCCCCCTCTCCCACAGCCGCTCCCCCCTCTCCCACAGCCACTCTCCCACAGCCACTCCCCCCTCTCCCACAGCCACTCTCCCACAGCCACTCCCTCCTCTCCCACAGCCACTCCCCCCTCTCCCACAGCCACTCCCCCCTCTCCCACAGCCACTCCCCCTCTCCTCAGCCACTCCCCCCTCTCCACAGCCACTCCCTCTCTCCTCAGCCACTCCCCCCTATCCACAGCCACTCTCCCACAGCCACTCCCTCCTCTCCCACAGCCACTCCCCCCTCTCCCACAATCCTTTCAACTGATGTGCCATTAAAACCATTGCTCTGTAATATTCAGCGGTGCAATAAAACGTGGACCATCTCCTGCTGCTGCTGCGCTCAGGGACAGTTGAATTTTCAGTTGAGGACCGCTGAGAGCAGGCTACATCGCACTCCCCCACACTCCCCCAAACTCCCCCACACTCCCCCACACTCCCCCATGCACCGCTGCTGAGCCGCTAACAGCCCCTCTCTCTCTCCCCATCAATCATTCATCCGATACATTAAACATGACTGAGCGGAGGGCCACTCCCCCCCCCCCCCCAAACACACTCACACACCTGCCCGCCCACCGCACCTGTCAATCAGAGCTGACGGGGCGGAGAGCGAGGCAGGCACGCGTGCTGTACCCCCTCACCCCCCGCACACACGGAAACCATCAGGCACAGGACACATTTAAGAGCAACACTTTCCATATTCACCGCGGACACTTCCGGAAACGATGGCATTAAAGTGGATTTGTGGCTTAGCATCTGACAAGTCAAAATGGAAAGCAAAATTGCAGCCCGTTTTAAATGTATGGTTTTATTTTGAAGTTTTTTTATTTTATTTTTTTTTGGCAGGAGTTAAGATTTTGAAAATCCTTCAGAAAAACCTTTAAAAAAAAAAAGTCTGCAGGAGCTACTGAAGTGAGATGTTTTTGTTGAGTGGAATAAAAAGCCCTCCTGGAGCCCCCACCTTAATGTGGTGGAGGGTTTGAGCCTGAATGATCCTGGAGCTCTGTTGTCGGGGGCTTCGTGCCCCTGGTGGGGTCTCCCAGGGCAAACAGGTCCTAGGTGACGGGTCAGACAAAGAGCGGTTCAGAAGCCCCCTATGAGAGACCAACAGGCCCGGTTAGAACCATGAGGCCGTCCTTCTGTGGACCCACCACCTGCAGGGGGCGCCATAGGGGCTGGTGCAGCTCCAACAGCTGCCCCCACGACCCGGCAACGGACAAGTGGAAGAAAATGGATGGAATAAAAAGCTAATTTTCAGAAAATGGGCTTTAAAGTTTTGTAACGTCCATTTTTGTTTGACTCTGACATGAAAACTAAAATGTTACAGGAGAAAACTGTTGGCTGCAGGGGGAAATACAATTAACGAACGGCATGCTGGCACGTCTATGGCAGAGACTGAGTGCAGAACTGCTCAGGACAGGTCCAGGTTCTGGACTTTAAACATGGCAGAGGACACTACCTATTACACAACCGAGTCCAGGACGTACTGATCGGAGCACTTCAGCAAAAGAACAGAATCATTCAAAA
The DNA here is from genome assembly GCA_021464625.1 of Proterorhinus semilunaris. Taxonomy (NCBI): domain Eukaryota; kingdom Metazoa; phylum Chordata; class Actinopteri; order Gobiiformes; family Gobiidae; genus Proterorhinus; species Proterorhinus semilunaris. Next base: position 182,862 of record JAJBBP010000037.1, on the reverse strand, counting down.
CTGCGCGAAATAAGTGAAATACTCCAAGCTGGAAAATAGCATATAGCTATGGGCATCTAATTTGCCGTTTGCAATAGTCTGTATTACACTATTAGCATCTCAAACCTGATATGTAAATCAGGGACGGCTGCGTGACTAAAAAATGCTGATCCACTTTTCCACTTGCTACTTATTTTGCACACGAGCAGACGCTCGGTAAATAAGTCTGTTTGACAAGGGAACCATATTTTAGGATTTTTTTGTGAATTTTTGCATATGTTCTCCTTTAACCTCTTTTTTAACCCCTGCCTTACCCAAGAGCGTGGCTTTACCCAAATCTAAAAGCTTCCTGCCTTCAGCCTAGAGCTTACACTGGTGTTGCACAGGCCAGTGTCACGCCTCCTTTGAAAGCTTCATTTTTGAAAGCGTGTTATGTAAATGTTTTTTTATGTGTTTTCGTAGTTTTATGTCGTGTTTTTTGTCACTGTTTCTTAGCATTTTGTCCCCTTATTGTTGATTCTGTTTTTGTCGCTTTTTTGTTGTTGTGTCTTTTCCAGCACGTCATTGTCGCCCACTTGCCGCGTTTTTGTCTAATTTTGGAAGTGTTTTTTGTTGTGTTTTCGTCTTTTTTAAATCGCCTTTTCATCTCATTTTTGTAACTTTTTAAAATGTTTTCGTCACATTTTTGTTGTGTTTTCGTTACTTTTTAAACCTTGGGAAAGTTAGGAATGGGTTTGGACCACAACCAACAATTGTTTGTAAAAGAAAAAAAAAGAAAAGTGAATCAGATCTAGGGCCTTTAACATGGGAGAAAAGACGTTAATATGAACATGTTTGTGTGTTTGTTTGTAGACGAGCAGATGGGGACAGGATACTTTCCGCTCTTTATCACCAAAATAAAAGCAGCAGAACCCGACCCCTGCACTAACCGGCCGGGGTCGAGGCTCGGGGTCAGAGAGCAAAGGCCGTGACAGAGGTCAGCTGTGCCCGCATGCGCACCGCAGGGATGGGATTTAGGCCCTTCACTCTGTCTCCCTCCGGACCCTTGTAACTTCCTTCTCCGTCGCGGCGTTAGAATCGACAACACGCCTTTGTTTGCGGATCAAATGTGTAACCGACCGGTCACAGAGGGCGGGCGATAAGTTTGTTAAACATTAAACTCCACTTCCTGTGTCGGCACCATGCAGCCGAATCACTAATGAAGGTTACTAAGTCACGTTGTACTTGCACTGAAACATGTGGGGAAGTCGGGAGAAAAATATTGGGGGAAATGGGGGGCGAAAATGACGAAAGACTGCGGGAAAATAAGGGCGGGGGGGGGGGGGTTAGTTGAAAACCTCGGTCGGGTGCGGGTTGTTTATACATTGACCCTCGCATTACTGGTGTGAGAGACCGTGTTAAGACAGTGGGGAGATTTTAAAAAGGACATTTCCTGCACATTAAACTTTTCGGAGTTTTGGACCATGTCCCGGCACCGCTCCTTCATCAAACCCAGACCCGGAGTAGCACTTTAGGTCTGAATAATCCTGTTACCGAGGCCGTCTCCACTTCCCATTTCTGTTGCATAGAAAAAGGAAACCCATCTCCAAACCTGACCCCAGTTATTTAAAAAAATAGAGCTTGTCATTTCTTTAGAGTGGACACATTTTTTTTTAGCTTTAAACCGTGTTATAATGTTATTGCCACGGTTTTGAGTTAATCCTCGAGCAAAGCGTATATATATTTAGCACCCAACTTCGCTCTGTATCTCCTGGATACAGTTGTGTCATTGTTAAAACCCCAAACTGTCCTCCACATTTTTAAAGCCCATAATCCAACCGTGTATCAGTTTATCAGGCCCAGCTGAAGCTGTAAACCACGCAAACTGTAAGTTTGTATTTTAATAAGTTATAGGCACACGAGTGACATGTAGCTCTGAGTGAGATCTCCAGATGCCGCGGTCCTTCCTCTCTCGCTGTTTTCCCAATAAGGATCAGCGATGCCTTGCACAAATCAACAAACAGTTCAAGAAAACATCACAGACAGTGAGATCCTGATGAAAGTCACTGGGACGTGTTCAAATCATTACACTGGATGTAAATTCTTGAACCATCTGTGTTTATTGAGGCAGGACTTCTTATCTCAGAGCTAGTGGCAAAAAACAACACCACAAACATTAAACAACTAAAAGTTTGTGGACTAAAGACAGGCCCTTAATTTTTTGAGCAGCTCTATTTTCATTTTTATTCAGCGTTAGCCGCTTGAAGACAAAACACTGATGAGCAGGACGTTTCCTCTTCGCTCCTGACGCGATGCTGTGACTGTCCATCAGTAACTCACTGTCTGTTTATCTGGACAAGACACCAGTACGAACTCCTATGGGAATAACGGGACAGGAAGAGCAGCGGCTCCAGAGGATCCAGTCGGAGTCACATTTTTACAGCCTATTCCCACAGCTGCCAGCAGGAGGAGCCCCAGGCCCCAGCTCTAGCACCCGCATGTCATTGTTACCATTTATTTTTTTACATTTCAAATAAAAAATATAAGTACTGAGAAATAGAAATAGAGTAAAAATGTGGTGTATACAGCTTACTACAATCATTACATCCTTTCTTTAATTTGTCAAGCTCCGTTTACAAAGAGAATCTGTGTTCATTATTTGGATTCCGTCTTCTTTCTTATCCTAGAACTCCACTTCCCGAGGCGTTATTAGCGATGTGAGCGAGCGAGGCTGAGGGGAAGCGATTCGGGAGCGTGTGGATTTGTCATCAGCACTTTTCCTCCTGCTCTGGGGGACATCAGCCGGTCAGCACTGCAGATGCTTCAATCTAAACACAGACGCTCTGCACATGTGGCCCTGGCCTCTGTGGTCCGCACCTCCCACGAGGCACCGGGACCAAGCGGCCATTTGCTCCACCGACACACTCAGCACTAAAGAACAGGAATCTGAAGACCTCCAGGTAGATTTACCAATGTATCAATCAAAACAGATGGATATGTCCCATTTCTCAGCCACATTCGAGACTGGAGCGGAATCTTTCTCCAAAACACAGATGTTCACAAGCGCTCCAGGTTAGTAATGGGGATTTTAAGTTTCCTGGTTTTGTCTGATTCATGTAAACACAGAATCCTGGTCTCAGTTTCCTGGATAAGCCGATATCCAGGTGATTAGAAAGCAGGATATTCCCACAGTTTCCTGGATACTGTATCACGTAAACACAGTCTCCTGGTTTTTCATCATTGCTAACGTACTGAGCATGTGCGAACCTTTGAGACAGATACGGCAGGAGCAAAAACGTTCCTTTTTTGCTCTGTGGTCTCTCTGGTGGAAGTCAGCACTGCTCTAAGATCAAACCTATTTGTATTGTATACTTTTTTCAATTGTCACGTCTGTCGCTGGGAAAGAACTCTATTGTTTAAGTGCTTCTGTAGATAGTTCTTGTCCCTGTGCTCCGCCCCTTTCTGGAGCCTAAATATCCAGGATACAGTAGTTGCTCGTGTAAACAGGGATACGAGTGTCCTGGTTTCTCGGACCCACGTAAACATCATATCCAGAATAATGCCATAACCAGGATATGCCTGATAATTGTAAAACAAAGCAGGAAACCTCAAACAACCAGGTATTTCACACTTATAAGACAAAACTGCTGGATCTTCATGACTCAAATCATCTGACAGCAGTGAGCACCTGGCTGAGTCAAGAATAAGGATGGACGGATACATTTTAAATATCAATACCATTGTAACTTAATTTACATATTAATTATATATAAAATAACCAGCTTTAGAAATGCATAATGATTGAAATACATTCACATATGTGATGTGACCAGTATCGACAAAAAAATGACCCCAAAAGTCTTGGAATTGTATAAACATGTGGCGTCGCCATCACTTATCAGGAAGATCCAGCAGTTTCCACCTTTCAGACATTTTAAATTTTAACGTATGGGGTTTTTAAAATGGTATTTCAGAATTTGAAAGAATGTCTTTGTGAGGATGAAACAGAACCGATCCGTGTTGGATTCCGGACTGACGACCAAAAGTAGAGGTTTATTCCAAACTGGAACGACTGAATGAACAACGTTACAACCCGATTTAAAGCTCCATTTTCCTAACGTCTCCAAGTATCGTCAGATACCAAAGGACATGACCTGGTTCAAACGGCCATTGTTACGGTTCCTGACTCAGAACAAACCACTGTGGGTGGATTAAGCACACAGCAACGTAGTAAAGTCATGTCAGGAGTTAATCATTTGTAGCAGCGAGTCACACGGGAGCGGGAAGAACAGACCACAGACTCAGAAATGTTACTCATGGGTTTTTCATCAGCTTTTAGCACCGTGAACAATAACATATTGGTACATTGTCTTTCATCAATGCAGGTTCACCCAAAACTGAGTTTATGGATCAGAAACATCTACAAGAAATCCTTCATTCCATCGGCACTAAATAAACCCCGTAGCACTGTACTTTATGTTAATCTTTTTTTCATGTGCTCTTTGGAACAGACAATAAAGTTCTATTCTATTGTAAACTCTCACCGTTACTTCAGCATCGCCTTTGCTACATGTTTTTTCCACCCCGAAAGGTTGAAATAGGTTAAAAAAAGCCCTGGTTCGAGTTTCCAGGTGGTCCCCATTTCCTCTGCCGCCCCCGGAACCACAGCACCACAGAGGAGACACAGGTACACACACACGGGACATGTTTAGACGGCCCACACAGGTTTATGTCATACAGGGGTGGGCCACATGAGAAACCTGAACTAGATCACGATAACTCAAACTGGTACAAACTGGTACTGGTATTCGGTACAACCATAATAAGTGTGTATTTAGCCATTTCAGGTCCAAACCACATGTAAACTACAGAAGGCTACAGAAGAGGAAGAGCCCAGTGATCTTTAAACAGCACGCCTCTACCATCGCACAGGAAGCATCTCGGAGCTCATCTGCACACGAATGCGATGGAGTCAACGGGGAACGGAAGAGATCAATGCACTCGTCAAATGAATTGGCGAGATATGATTTCGTCTTCCCTTCTCTTTGTGAGATCAATAAAGTCCCGTCCCGTCTCGTCAACAACGGCCGTCCTTTACCTTGAAGTCGCTGCTTTTTTTCCCCCCAACTCGTCCACCGTGAGGAGACCTGCCTCCGTGAAAAGAAATAGCCTCTTTTATGGAAAATGAGGAGTGGGCCGGATTAAATTGCTTGGTGGGCCTGACCTGGCCCCTGGGCCGGAGTTTACTCAGGTCTGGGTGACTAGAAGAGAAGCAGGGACTGGTTTGATCATTATAACAAAAACACTGGGTTTCCGTCATCTATTCAAAGTCAAAGAATGAATTCAATGTAAAGCTGCGACTGTTTCCAGCATCACATTGAGTTATGATGACCTCGCTCAATCTTTTAGTCCATCAGGTCATCATACACATTTAATGGCATGATGAAATGTTGTTTTGTCCATGTTTTGTCATGTCCAATATTCTTCTCAAACATCCAAATGTCCCATCATTCCTCAGTGGAACAAATAAATATATAAATACAGAGGCCGAGGGCAGCGACCTTGCAGCTGCTCAGAACCGAGCCCGACTGAAAACATGAAGATTACAAAACGCCGTGTGTTGAATAAGCCCCATTCAGATTCCCAAAGCAAGGACACAGGTACAGTTTGAAACTCGTGGGTTTGTCGGGAAAAGCAGCCGAGACAGCGAGGGCCGTGCGCTGGCCTCGGAAAAAAAAAGATCATTTTTATAAAAGAGACATTCATTTGATTATTTATTATTGTGCAGCATGTTGGACCATTCTGTCTCTGGTCAGGTCCAGTTGAGGTCAAATATTCAGGAGGGTGTCCAAATCTCCAGCAAAACAAAATGTATCCTGTTAGAAGTTTTAATGGAGTAGCTTCTCCAAGTATCCAGATTTTGGAAACACTTAATCCACACATTTCAGACGTAATGTAATGACAGAGTAGTTCCAGCAGGATTTGAATCAAACTCAACTCCACAGCATCTGTACCAGCCACAGTCTGCAGACATTGATCTGAAACACCGTTCTATGGAGAATATTGACTTGGATTTGTCTGTCTGGATATTAACTTTGTCTGTGCGGGTTTGACTTAGAGGCATATTCCAAATGTCCATTAGACGCTCTAAAAGAGTGAAAGTGGGTCGGCTCGGGGTCAGTCGCTCTGAGAGTGTCTGACCCGGCTCTTCGGACCGGCCCAGTGTGTGTTGGCTTCACACTCACCCAAACACGGGGCTCTCGTGACCAGGGCCGAGAGCGAAAACACCCCAAGGGTCATTTCTACACTAGGGCTGGGCGATACTTTGTCCACAACATTTTTTCCTTATAAATGTTTTCCTTTTTTTCTCTTCTTGAACAGCTGCACAGCGAAGGGGAGCGAGAAGAGGGCGGGAGTGGGTGGGGCTGACGGTATCTCAATCAGAGGATCAGGAAATGAAATGACAGGACATGTAGTCTCATCTGCTTTAGATCTCTGATGTTATTACCAAACACCTGAAGCAGAATACCCGCTCTTTGAGTTGAAGTCTTTAAGATTTATCTTGAATTGGAGTGGATCCATTTCAGTGGCTCTATAATACTGTCAATGATCTGGATTCAAAGGATGCCAAGTCGTTCGTCTCATTTCAGGGGGTGATTCTGTGCGGCTCCTCTCTCCCCGTGTGACTGCGGGTCATTCAGCCCGGCTCCGGCCGGACAACAGAGCACCATGGGGGGCAGGGGGCAGAGCGGAGGGACGAGGAGGAACTCTTCAACAAACACAAGAGCACATTCATATCCGGAGAGCATCCGCAGAGGAGCCTTCAGGACCAGGCAGAAAACAGGCGCTCGGCATGAATATTACACCACAGGAACACTTTTTAGAGCGCTGACTCTGTGGGAGAAGCTTCTGAAACTGTACACACATAATCAGTAAACTATGGGAGTATCTCTGTCCTGGCATTCCAGAGCTACCCTGGGAACCTTCCCTTCACCTTTGAACACTTTGGTGCAGGGGTTATTTGGCCACGTCGCCAGAGCTGTTCAGAGCTGCCTCTAATACGACTGTAGGACAGCAACACACTTTCAATCCTGTTCGTAGTATTTCAGGTTGAAGGTCTTTCCGTGGGGTTTGCTTGTTCTCTCCGTGTCTGCGTAGGTCTCCCCTACCCCTCAAAACAAGACCACTGAGCGGAAAGCGTTTTGTGGCCTTGTCTGTGAGAGGAGCTTCACCGATAAAGTCCCATATGAACAGTTGGTTTTGACTGGATTTTACAAATGAAATACCACAAATGCAGACACAAAACAGTGGCTTTAAAAAAAAAATCCCCTTGGGCCCCCACTGTGGGCGTCGTGACCCTACTTTAGGAAAACCTGCTTTAGTGCTGGGACGTCCTAACAGTATTTCATCAACCACCTGCACTATGGCTGTAAACTTTGCACTGCCAATGTTGACTTTGGATATTTTAATTTTAATTCTATATTTTTATTCTGTTCTTATGTTTTTATTCTAATTTTTAATGATTTATTTATATCTGTATTGCCCTTTAAAGCGTGTTTCTTTACAGCTGATGGAATAAGTGAATTTCTCCATTGTGAGATCAATAAAGTCTTATTTTATCTAATTTAGACTTATCCCTGCTCCGATCAGTGCACTTATATAACACATGAATTCATATATCTTTCGTTCTGGTCGGGTCTGTCTGTCTGTCTGTCTGTCTTTTTTTTTGCCCTTTCCTTTGACCCATCTGAAAAGGACGCATAGCGACAGAAAAGCAGCCGCCCCTCTGCTCTGGGAAACCGTCCCAGCGGCTCCTTGAACCCTGTGACCTGTGGAGGCGAGGCGGCAGACGAGACGAGGCCATTTTACCTTTCACACACGTTGGCGTCCAGAGAGAGCGAACGAGCGAGAGGATATGTGTGTGGTGGTGTCGCCTGGGCCGGGGTGACGTGGCGCTCCGGGGCGCTCCGGGGCGCTCTGGGGCGCGGGTTAAGTGCTCTGATGAAACCGCACGACCGCCTCAGCTTTACCTTAACCTTCTACTGCCAGGACAAAGCACCGTAAACCATTTTCTTACAGCCGCCCGAATCACGCAGCTCTATCACATGAGCAAACAGACACTCGACAACCGAACTGGACCAGGAGGAGGAGGAGAGGAGGACTACGTTGGGGTAAAGCTGCACGAGAGGATGAGAGGATGCACCAACGCCACAGAGCCCACCGTTAGCATTAGCGTCTCCATCTTCAAGCCCGGTCTGCTGGTTTGGCTGAAGACTTTCTCTTCTCCTTGTCTCAGGACAAAGCGTTCCAATCCAAAGCCTCTAAACAGTAGATTCATCAACAACCTTAAAGCGGCGAGGAAAAGAAAAAAAGACAAGGAGTCAAGCGCTTCGGACTGCGGTGAGGTTGGTTTCTCGTTGGACGGTGGGTATTCGTCTCCAACGCTACAGAAAGCTACAAACATGTTCCACACAAACTGAAGCTCTACAGGCTGCACACATCTACAGCAGACCACAATCCTTTTCAATTCAAGCAGGTTTCAAGCTGTGAGTCTATTTGGATTGACTTCTTATTGGGTTTTCAACACGCTAGAGGCCTGCATGCTAGCGCTAATAAATGCTACTGTGCTCATATTTACACCGATGAAGACGGAATACTGAATAATGTATGGCCCGTGTGCAAGCGAAGCACGTGCAGCTGGACACATGAATAGACCGGGAACACGCGAACGATTCCGGGGGGTCACGTCGGGGACACGGCGCGTCTGCAGGTGAGTGGCTGAGAGTCGCCCCCCCCCCCCCTCGCTGCAAACAGTCCATTTGGTCTGAGGCTCAAAGCAAAGCAGTTTGAACAGAGGTAACGCAACACCGATGTCAGTGTGATGTGACAACAGTGGGTAATCTCCGCAGGTAACTGTAGACAGGTGAGAAACGGCCCCTCCAGGAGCCCCGCCCGGCAAGTCCCGTCTTTTCCAGAATAACATAATTTTTTGCTATTATTATCGTGAGGAAATGAGATATTATCTGAAGGGATATTCTACAAAAGATGGGATTTCTATTTTTTTCTTTCTTTATTGTCACTCCCTCGAGATAACATGTGATAAAAACCCTCATGCCAGATGAACACGCAGTACAGACGGGGGGCGATCATGGGGGCATTTGTGTCGGCCTGGCAGACGGCGGACAGTTGTTGCTGAATAAATGATGCGTGTTATCTGTGCCCGGCTGAGCTGCTGATTCACCGCGCCCTCGCCAAACCCGAGCGCTCCCCCCGTCCCAACGTCGCCGGCTCGGCTGCCGTCTGAGTCGCCCGTCACCATTAAACATTCACACGGCTTCCATTGGACGGGCCGCAGAGCCTCCGGAGCTCGCAGCGCGGCCCAAAATAAGCCAATTAGTCCACACTGAGTACTTCTGGAGGGAGGTCATGTTGGGGCCTTTTCTCTCCTTTAAAAGGCTGTCTGTCTGTCTGTCTGTCTGTCTTTCTCCCTCCCTTCCTTCTTTTCTTCCTTCCTCTCTTCTTTCCTCCCTTCCTGCCTTCCTTCCTTCCTCCCTTCCATTCATTCATCTCTGGGCCCTTTCTTTCTTTCACAAAATTACATGAAAAACATCAGCTAGCAATGATTGTCTGTTCAATACTGTAAATAAAGCAAATAAATGCACATTTCCTTTCAAAACCAATATTTTTCAATGAACAAGCTTTGTGGCCCTGTAGTGCCTCTGAAGCCCACCAGGGGTCCCCGGACCCCACTTTGAGAACCACCGCCCTTAGTCAATAGGAAATCACACTATTATATTAATATATCAATCAGGACGGAGAACAAACGTCCACCTATATTAAGGAGCCAATGGATGAGCAGATGATGGACGTGTAGGAGCTGCAGATACATCAGGTTATTTTCCGCCGTGTTTGGGGAACAGTCGGGGAATGATGTTGACTCTCTACAGAGCCTGTGTAGAATCTGTGCTGACTGAGGTATGGAATTATAAATTGGTTCTGTAACCTGACTGACATTGACTCAAGCTCGTAAGGTCAGAGCTTGAGTCAGAGCTGCTGCCGTCTGAGGAGGTTTAGGATCCCCTCAGTTCACAGACCGCTATAAAAACTCCATCACATTCATTCCACTCCGGGTTTATTTCTGTAATGTCCTTCTTTGTAATGTGCTCATTTTGACCTGCACATATTCCACATTTCTAAAACGTGTCCAAATAAATTCTATGACCAAAGAAAACTTAGAACTTAGACCTGTGTATTTCTAACGGGGGTTTAAGGAGAGACCCACGTCCTGCCATCAGCATCAGCAGGTTTTGAGCTCTTGAGAAGGACACACATTACTCAGTACAGGTACTCCAGTCTCACGCCTCTGGACCAGCAGGATCACGTGCTTAAACCGTCGGAGGATTTCCTCTGAGATGTTTACGGACTAAAGGATGGAGGCTGAACTGAGCGGCCAGTTGACCACAGACAGGGTTTACAAACTTTACATCCACCCCACACTCAGTGGAGGTGAGCCGCATGTAGCCACTGCTGCCGCGGGGTGGACTGACTTGAGTGTGGCCGATCATCAGAAAAAACAGTGACGGTTTGATAGACGACAGACAGATATGGTTGACGCAGCAGAAACAGGAAGTAACGCTTTATCTTAAGGGGTGCTGGTTTAGTATTAATCAGGTATTAATGAGCATGAGTAATTCATAATAACATGCCTGCACAAGTTTGATGCTCATTATGTTATTATCATCAAGTCATAACCTTAACCCTGGGAAGATTACTACTGCGTATTAATACCTGATAAAAAACCCTTAATATAAAGTGCAAAAACGAATAATTATGATTTATGAAGTAAGAAATAGAATGTTGAAAAAAAATGTATTATTTAATTTTAAGTGTAACAAGATCTTTAATCCAGGAATGTGTAGGGATGGGCACCGTTAAACGGTTCCTACTTGGTACCGACCGAAAAGCTCCGGTCGGGGGTGGTGTCGAAAAACTAAAATACTTTCGGTGCCAACTTTCGGTTCTTTTTCTCTCTAGACGTCAATATATGACCCACAGCGAGTCTAAAAAAAGCAGCATGAACGTGTTTGCTGATAATGAGCCGCTTCAGCGCAAATGGAGCGAAGCAAAACTATAACTTAAAGCTATAACTTAAAGCCAAGCAAAACTATAACGTACTAAACTTTTGCAATAGAGATGGTTCAGCCGCGGTCTGCGGCAGAACTGAGCCAGGACTAAACCAGGTCCAGGACTTACACCGTTGTAAAACCCAGAGCTAAACTAAACCAGTTATTATAAACCAGGACTGAATAAGAAACTTGAGTTTTTAGGCAAACTGAAAAGCAAAACAGAGCAGTGAAAACAAGAACGACGTGTTTACCGTTAGCGACAGACCTGAGGCTGAGTTTACAACTTCACAAGCAGCTGCAGCGAGGGGAATATCAAAGATTGTTTGTGGAAAAGTGAGCGCTCACTCTGTATTAGACTTTTTTGATTGCATTGCTTCGTCAAAGCGCAGTGTGTGTAGAACATTTTGGCTGAAAGAAACCGTGACATGATGTGGATCTGTCTCTGCAGCTCAGGAGGTCATGACGTCCCTTTTCTCTCTTTTTTATCGCTGCTTAAGTGGAAATTGTCCTCAAAATACGAAGTTACTTTTTATACACGTTATTTTAATTGAATTAAAATAACATACGTATCGAAAAAAGGACCGTTAAGGCACTGGCACCGAAAAGCAGATGTCCATCCCTGGAATGTGCAGGTTTTCTTGGTGGAGGCTCGATTTCCTTCATGGTCAGAAGACCAAGGGCCAGACCGTCCAATTGTAGCTCGAAGTAAAGCCCCACTTTGGGTGTCAGTGCAGACACTTTAAAGGAACTGACTTTAACAGGCTGGATCTGTGGTTTGTGAATAATATTTCTCAAGGGGCCAGAGGTTCAGCTGAAGGGCTGGTTTTGGCCCCCGGGCCTGACGTAGCCTACCCCTGCTTTAATCTTGAAAGTGCAGAAGATTTGACTTCAGTCAAAGCAAGGTCAACAAGTCTTTTTTCCATGGTTACGGTGAGTGGAGTTGAACTGTTTGAAATCCTCTCTTTCATTCGTCTCATTGACTTTTGAAAAAGGTGAACAGTGATCAGTTTAAAAGGTTTATCAGAAAAGATATCAATCAAAAACATTTTGCCACGTTTTTAACTATTTCATATTTCCTTTTATTTTAAATGCTCTGATCAGGAACAGATGAATAATAGTGAATAACAGAGATAAATGTAGTAAAAACTATTTGAGCGCTGATATATATTTTTGGATTTTTTCATTTGTTTCAGAGTAACTCATCATTGGAAAAATGCCACTAGACGAATATTGAACAGGCCGCGGTTATTGGAAATAGTGTTGTTGTTTTTCTCATGCCGCTCGAGTAGAGATGGTAAAGCCCGAGTAATTCTAAAATCAATCAGGGGGTATTCAGAGCTCCTCCAGGGCTCGGTGTCAGTGATTGATGTCAGAGCGATCGATGTGGAGAGGCCTCTGCACATGCTCAGTACCAGGCCTGGCTACCGTTAACGAGAATCCCAGTCAAGAAATGTGTGGGGAAAAATGTGGGAAAATGTGGAGAAATGAATGCAGAAAGCGTTTGGAAATGCGGCAAAAACAGGGGGGGGGGGAGAGGGGCAGAAGAGGGCCGCAGCACAGCTGGGAAAAGGCCCGAGCGATGGATGAGGAAGCTTGGGAAGGGGATCCTGGGCGATGAGTGGCTGAAGCAGGAGATGGGGGGGGGGGGGGGGGGGGGAATGTGAAAAAAAATTATAATTTAATTGAGCTATAACAACTAAGTTACTTCCTTAACCTCTTAACTGCCACCCTAGGGTTAGGGTTAAGGCTTAGGGTTAGGGTTAACAATTATTTAAGTCTCAACTTGTATTGACTGGAGAGCTTAGAGCCTATATGCCAGTGTGATACCTAATTTGAAAGCCAAGACCTTCTAGTTTCTAAAGATATGTGTGAGATCTGTGTGAGTGAAACACAACTTCCGTTACATTTGCCGTTCTTAACCCTAATTATATCCTGATTAGGGTTAACTAACCCTAACCCTAGCCCCCTGATCAGGGGAGACGGCAGTTAAGGTTGGCGGCACGGTAGCACAGCGGTTAGTGCTCGTGCTTCACAGCTAGAAGGTCCCAGGTTCGATTCCCACCTGTGTGCAGTTTGCATGTTCTCCCCGTGTCTGCGTAGGTTTCCTCCGGGTACTCCGGTTTCCCCTACCACTAAAAACATGTACAATAGGCCGGGATGCATGATGTGAGTGGTGGTGGTCGGAGGGGCTGATGGCGCAGATTGGCTGCCTAGCTTCCGTCAGTCTACCCCAGGGCAGCTGTGGCTACAATAGTAGCTTACCACCACCAAGTATGGAGTGAATGAATAGTGCAATGTAAAGTGTCTTTGAGTGTCCAGAAAAGCGCTATATAAAACCGATGCATTATTATTATTAGGGGGTTAAATTGTGTCCATGAACCAACAGCATCAGAACTTGGATCTAAAGATATAAGATTTATTTCAGTTTCTGCTTTCAATACTTTCATTGTTTCGTTAGCAGTAGAACCTGAACCTTTTAGCCGGTACTGTACTGGTATGGTTTAACGGTACCCAGCCCTGGCCGTAAACCACTGCAGCCTATATTTTACTGGACCTTGAATTCCAAATGTTTTCTCTCTTTTGCGTGTGTTTTGTCCATGTTGGGATGACGAACCATTTGCATGAATATTCCCAGCCCAAACCACAGTGATCCGTCCCCCCCCCCCTTGGCTCCGTGGACCCTCTCCTTCCCGATGATAAATAGATCATGCAAATTTCTCTCCGACAGAGCTCATTTGTCACGGGGCTTTTGCTGATGGCGAATTCATCACGTTTAGACGTCTCCAGAAGCCCGGTACGAGTCTGGATATCGCCTGCGCTGCACTCCCGTTTATTAACATTTGATTAACCGTAAACCAGTATGGATTTTGGCCCTCGGACTGTGTGTAGCCGTCAGAGCGTGGAAACTGCTGATACTGTCCTCACCGTGTCATCCTGTCTCTGCGGCCCCAAACGCTGCATCCATCTCTCCCAAAGGTCAGAGGTCATTTCCCCATTGGAGCCCTGGGGTCCGGTTTGTTAGCCGGGCTCGCGATGTGACTTTCTCATTGTGTTCGACGGAGAGAGGTGCCACGGTAAAGCTTTGTTGGAAAGCTATTTCAAAGAGTCATGTCCATCATCTCTTGGAGGACTCGCATGAATGTCCAGGCTTATCTTTGGAATCTGTTCATGTCCACCTGACCTTCATATTACTGGAGTCCGATCCATCGCTAAATCCCTGGACACTAGGGCTGGGGCAAAATATCGGATTACAAAATATCGCGATGCTTTTTGTCCGCAATGCCAAGTAGTTCAGTTTTTGGTTGAAAGTAGGCCATATGCAATAGGCCTCTGTTGTGTGCTGCCTTGTGTTTGGAGGATTTTCTTTTTCTTTTCTTGTCTCCTTTATTTTTTCGGGAACAGTTACACTTTTATTCTCGGGCTTTTCACACTGCGTGAGTGGTGTGGACCTCTGTGTCTTTTTATGTATACTATGACTTTTAGTTTTTTACTTATTCTATTATATTTAATTATTTATTGTTTCATTACTTTTATTGATTTTAAATTTCTTATTGTTTTGTGTGTGTGTACTGTCTTTCATATTGCTATAGAAATAAAGTGGATTGGATTTGTTGTGGACTCTTTGACACATGACATTAACATAGTACTGTACATAAGTACTGCACGGTAGCGCAGCGGTTAGTGCTCGTGCTTCACAGCTAGAAGGTCCCAGGTTCGATTCCCACCTGGACGGGGCCTTTCTGTGTGGAGTTTGCATGTTCTCCCCGTGTCTGTGTAGGTTTTCTCCGGGTACTCCGGTTTCCCCTACCACTAAAAACATGTGCAATAGGTTCCCCTCTGGGGCCAGGACTCCCTTGAAAAAGAGATTCTTAATGTCAGTGAGACTTTCCTGGTTAAATAAAGGTAACATAAATAAAATAATTATTTTCTGTATTGGATCTGATCGGCCCCTGAGTATCGTGATACTTATCGGATCGTGAGCCCGACTGAGCGCTCACGTAAACTGTTGATTTGGTTTATGCCTGACATTCTTTATACTCAACATACTCTACAGCCGACCGTGTTCAACCACAGATCTCGTTCTAAAACTATACGTTCAGCGTGTCAGTCCTAGCGCCGCTCTGGGAGGCGGAGTGAGGGCGAGTGAGGAGCAGATCCTCACAGATCAAGTGTAATCATGCCTACAAGCTGAATTCTCACGATCTTTCTCCATCTGTTTGAGCCCAAACCAACAGTGGTTTTTGGATACAACATATTAATTGGACAGCGACAGAAAAACAGAAGGTCCTGCTACATACTTACAAGCATATATATATATATATATATATATATATATATATATATATATATATATATCAAAACAAAATGTTTTCAAGTCTTAGTGATTCCAGATTGATATCAGCTAATGTTATCATATATTCATTTATGTATTTGACCTTTATTTATCCAGGAAAGTCCCACTGAGATTAGGAATCTCATTTGCAGGAGAGTCCTGGCCCCAGAGAAACCTACACATGCAGACACAGGGAGAACCTGCAAACTCCACACAGAAAGGCTCTATCCATCTATTAGCTCCATCTATTAGCTCCATCTATTAGCTCTATCTATTAGCTCCATCTATTAGCACTAATATGAATATGAATATAAATCTGGGTTTCCTAAAGTGGCCCTGATATGACACGCTCTTCACACCTGCCACAATAATGCAGCTTCACTCCAGTCTGAGCAGGTTTCTCAGCGTGAGACGTGTGTGTGGCGTGTGATTGAGTTGAACTGCATCGACTACTGCACCTGACATATTGTTGAGGACACTGTTGCTCCTGCCCCTATATGCACCGAATAATCATATTTATACCAAGATAGGACTTTGTAATGATATTCTGATTAGATGTTGCTTCCTCTGCCCTCAGTGCACTCCAGCATCCACACGGGAGTGTTTCGGGACAGATCTGGCGTTGGAGGGAAACGAGGGGGCGTGGCTTTCCTTCCTGCGCAGCTTTGGTACAATGGACAGGAGCCGGAGGGGACGGGGGGGCAGGAAACACCGGGCGGGGGAGAGGGGGGGAAGTGTAGTAAAGGGGTTTACGAGGGACTGCTGTGTGACACGAAAAACAAACAGAGTCACGGCTAGTTTACAATGAGCCCCGATAGACAGACAGACTGGATTGTTTTGATTTCAGATTTTTGGGCTAATTTAGTATTTTGCATTATATTTCATATTAAGTCTAAGCCATATTTGGGCCGAGGCATATGACATGCCAGGGGGATTGTTTGTTTGTTTCCTCTTTCACCTGACCTTGTATGGATTTATAGATTTCACATGCATGTATCAACTCAAAAAAGTGATATGAAAGTGAGATATGAGAGGCGTCGTTTCAGTCTGGTGAAGTGAAAAGGGCCTCTTCCTGAACAGGACGTCCTGCACGTGCAGAGCGATGCACATCTTTCCCCGCGGTAGAGTCAGAGCGAAGCGTGTTGTGGGCTGGGTTCTGAGAAACGGGTTCCGCATTTCCCTTCTCACCTGGCAGCCTCACCACACGCGCCGCACCACTGAGTTAACCGCCGAGCGATCTGGAGTTCCTGTCCCCATCAGATAATATTCACACGTGTGCAGTACATAAAACATGAATAATCAGTTCTATGCAAACTAGGGACTTTTGCTTAATTCATTACAGGAAATTAAAGTCAAACAGTGTTATTGCACTTAAGAACCTTTGTCTTAGCTGCATATTATAATAGTTCACTAAAGTAGCAGTGAGTCACTGTATGTAAATGAATCTAATGTGTTTCACTCAGCACAGCCCCTGATTTAGAACCAGGCCTGGGTCCCGTCAAACACTCCCAGAACGCTATCATCATGGTAAAGTGCGGCTGGCATCAAACACAACATCAAAAACTGGTCCCCACAGTGTTTAGAAGACGCCTGATGTACAACATGTACACTAGGCCCGGATCAGAGAGAGTATGTTCCAGACTGTGAGTGTGTGATGGCTACGATTGGGCGTGGCGTGTTTACATGCATGAGACCCATGTGTGTTTATTAATATGCACTGTCCCGACCAAAGACGGAAAGTTCCTTGGTTGTTCCAAGAAAATTATAAACGTTATAATATAATGAAGTATTGGTGCTGAAGTAGTTCCGGTATAGTTCCGGTACTGGTATCTTAAAGGGTTATTATGCAACTTTTTATGCAGAATAAAAGGTTTGTATTATGGCCCTGTTATTTTCCATGACAGCTCTAGGATCAATTGTTGTAAAGGGTTTCTGGATATAATGTATAACCGTCGTTCCACATGGCGCGAACCGGCCACGCACGCCACGATCTACGTGCACGTATCGACACGACCCCGCAGACCTTTCTGTTTCCACCACACACGCATTTATTGTGGGCGGGGCCGCACAGAGGAGCCCGCTGTACAGATCATCATTAAAACAAATTTTGAACCGTGGGAGTTATGGAATCATGGGTGCCAATCTGTATTAAAACAGAAAAGAAACTGCTAAACTACGAACTATGAAGGTAAGCTACATGCAAATGTTATGCTAACACCAGCTAAAGCTGCGCCCACAGCAGCTAAATGCTATTATTGGCAAAATCCCCTTTTAACACAGTGGTATGATGTGAAATATTAAATCCGTATGACCTGCGTGTCAATAGTGAGGGCCGTCCACTCTCTCGTCGAGTCTGTTCACGTCACATCAGACACGGACTAGCGCGCTTTGGCCACAGCCAGAAGTCGGGCCCAAAACCTACACCTGGTCAGACCGGTTTGGCACTGGCCTTTGTTATGGCAAAGCTCGACAGCGGATGACAGAGCCATTGACACGCGCCTGCATGTGAAAAAAAACTTTATGCGTAACCATGGAGATGGTTCCACCAGCAGTGAAAACCTACCAGAAACTGAATTGTTCCCGGAGCATAAGCAAAGGCGCTATGCTAACCCATACAGTACAGATTCTGGGTCACTGAAAGGTCAAATATACGCACAAACATTAACTTTTTTCCTGCATAAAAAAATACATAAAATGAAAGTTAAGTAAATGAAAAGTACTCAGCCATATTTAGAAAAATAAAAAAATTCAAATTTCAATAAAGGTATTTTAATAATGCAAAACAAAGTAAACCCATTTCAGTAGAGCATGTTCTTAGTCTCTTTTCGCTTTTCTTTACTGTATTAAAATTGAACCTGAATGTGATTTTTTAGGACTTGTTCTAACGCCTCAGATTAACCAAAGGACGGGGGACTGAATGGATTTACGGAGGACATATTGCGGACTGTGCGCTAAGCGGCGGGTTTACAGTCAGGCGCAGGTCGATGGAACGGCTGATGGACAGATTCTAGTGTGTCAGAGGATGTGTCCACTCCAGCAGCCCACAGCAGCTCCTGACCTGGATTCCCAAATCCCCAGACCTGCGCCCACTCCCGCTGATCGATGCACCGGGGGCGACGTGCAGTTTAAAAGCAAAATGGCTCCGGGAAATCCATACACGCCAGAGGAAAGCAGCCCACAAACTGACCTCCAAACGGGGCGTGTGCCTGCGATTAGGCTTTGTTTGTGATCTCCTTATGGGGCTGGATCATGGTCCGTATTACTGCCAGTGGTAATCTGGGTTTATTGGCCAAACAGATTAGCTCATGTGCCAACTGGGAAATTAGCACTGTAAATGTGAGTCCCATCCTGCAATGCCATCGTGGTTACATCTGTGGGACCCTTGGCCTATGGGTTCACGGTCAGGAGAATGAACCTGTAGGCCAACAATGATCAGGCTAAGGGCGCATGTTCCTGCACAGCCTAAAACACAGACCATGTCAAATCATTTCAAGCTGATGACGGCCATGTTAGTCACACTTAGCCACACCCTCTTTTATTGAGGCATCATTTGAGCATTTATTCAATAGTGTCATTTTGTGGAGAGTCTAAAATCTTTGTTTACAGCCTGTCACCCTGGTTACTGCCCACTGTGACGCCAATGTTTTTGCTGTTTTGTTTTTTATAATACAGTATAACAAAACTATGATTTAAGACTAAGCAATAGAATAGAAATATGGAACTGAAATATTCAAAATTTTCCAAAACTAAGTATTATGTACCCTAGGTTCAAAAGTTTGGGGTCACTTAAAATGTCCTTATTTTTGAAAGAAAATAACTGTTTTTTTCAATGAGGGTAACATTAAATGAATCGGAAATACAGTCTAGACATGGTTAATGTTGTGAATGCCTATTCTAGCTGGAACCTGGTGATTTTTAACGGAATACCTCCATAGGAGCAGAGGTTCTAATGGTACATTGTGTTAGCTAATCGTGTTAGAGGGTCATGTAATTATGCTAGCACTGCTGAAAACTGCTGTGCCGATTAGAGAAGCTATAGAACAGGCCTGGGTGACCCCGAACTTTGGAGCAGTAGTATTTATCCTACTATTAATATAATAATCGGACAAAGGCTTCTTCCAGCGGGTCATAGATGGAGGCTCTAACCCACAGGCCGTGTCTCTCTCTAGCTCTGCCTGGACTCAAGACAAATGTCCCTCTGCAGCTCCTCGTCCACTGTCAAATATCCAGCACTCCCCCCACACACACTCTCTCCCCCCACACCCTCCCGCTTTTTTCCCCTTCCCTCTCTCGCCCTACCTTTCTCTCTTTCCTCGCTGCCTCTCTCCCTGTCCCTGTCCCTCCCCTCCATCTCTCTCATACTCTCTTTCTTTCCCTCTCTTCCCCCCCACTTCTATCCCTCTATCTCTCCCCACTCTCCTCTTTCTTTCTTTCTTTCTCTCCCTCTCCCCCTCTCCATCCTTCTCTCTCCCCCTCAGCTCCTGTAAGAAAGATTAATAGACCCCCCCCCCCCCAGACGCTCACACAATGGTCGGAGCGATTAGAGCCTGGTCCCAGGATGCCCGGCCTTCATCCATCTCAGCACTTTTCACCCACTGCAGGTTCTCGTCCCCCTCGTCTGCAGCTACTGATACTTTTCTGTGGGCTCTCTGCATGTCGCTCTCCACGGCTGGGTAGGTTAGTTATCCAGTCATCAGGAGAACGCTAACACCTTTACAAACATGTTCTGAAAAGATTCTTGTTTTAGTTTAGCATTTTACATTTCAGTCTTCCCTCAAATGCTTTTTATTTTTCACAGGTACAGTCCCAATCAAAAGTTTAAAGGTGCATACACACCAAACGCAGATCGCGCGGCAGATGCGAGTGATCACTGTGCTGTCAACGTGAAATGCTCGCACACGTGTGTGTGATGACTTGGAAATGCCTTTCCCGAGCCCAGGCATTCGAATCAGAGGAATTCTACGCTTCAATAAACGTATGAAAACACAGACGTGGACGCAATAAAGAACGCACTGGATTACAAACATGTTTTAAAGGAGCTTTTATCGTGTATCAGGTACAACACACTCCAAACCCACACATATTGTGATCATATCGGCATGGTAGTGCAGTGGTTAGCACTCATGCTTCACAGCTAGAAGGTCCGGGTTTGATTCCCACCTGGGCCTTTCTGTGTGGAGTTTGCATGTTCTCCCTGTGTCTGTGTAGGTTCCTCTGGGTACTCTGCTTTCCCCTACCACTAAACGTGTTCTCTCCTTGCCCACTCTCTCCCTGTCCCTCCCCCACTTCTATCTCTCCCCACTCTCCTCTCTCTTTCTTTATAAATCTTTTCCTCAAACACACTCTCACCATGCATGAGAGTGTGTTAGAGAGTGCACATGGGGCATGACGGATGGAAATTAGCCCTAGGCTACAATCCAGTGTGGCTTGTTTACATGCATGAGACCCATGTATATTCATTAACATGCACTGTCCCGACTGTAAAACTATTCCACTGTCGCCAAAGCACAATGTTGGATGAATTTGTGAATGAACAATGTTCCTTCACAAGTGAGTGCTCAGATACAGCACAGGTTCTTTCAGAATCATGCAGTGAGCGTCTATTTGCAAGCCTTTAAAGCGAACAAATAGAAGCGGTAGAGTGATTTGTCAGGTTAGGTGTGTACGTACTTTAAGACCACTGGGAAAATGGCAAAAACACATGGTGTATGGTCGGCTCGAGGTTGGTCCAGTGTCTTGATCCTGCGGCTCAGTGCTGGGACATTTTCTTTGGGCAGGCATGAAAACATCAACATAATCAGAATCTATTCACTCTGTGTGTGGGCAGTTTAGTGGGTCATATTATTATTATTGAATATTCAGTTGCATTTGTGTTCATTTGGTAAATGAATAATGTGAATAAGATTGCTTTAGAAGATCATTTGTAGTTCAAAAACTCCGCATTGTGGCTTTATGCAAATGAGTGCGGATCAGAATGGAGTTTGGAGCGACACTCGTTATCAGGGATACTAGCTTCGTTACCTCCCTCTGTGGCTGCTCGCCGGTGCCCTGCGGACCCCGCTGGTTACCGGTGTGCCAGGGCATGTGCCGGAGCCATAAACCGCAGAGTTCACCTCCACAGAACTGGACCACAGTCTGCCGGAGCTAGCGCGAGCTACGCCGTGGACTCGCCTGGGTTTAGCGCGGCGAGGTTTTATATTTATATTCACTGGTCCAAAATCACAGATATTTCCCACACCAAAGCCCATATCTACCATAACAAGCCCCCCACTTGATTCTACACGATTCACATAGGTCACCTATTATGGTTTCAAAATGGCGAATTTCGGCGAAAGGTGAGGCTTTTCTGTTCCATAACCCTCAGGATCTTTTCAGAAATTCTATTTGACTGTTTCACCTCAGCAGAGATGGAGCGCTGCAAGACTTTCTGCTTATGCAGCTCAACAAAACACAATCAAACCTTTGCATCAGGACAAAGTCATGACCGTGTGAATAACTGACTGCACAGATTTGTCCTTTTAAAGGTACAGTATGTGGTCTTAAACTGTTGATCAGCTGCAAAGACTTCCTATTTCAGTTTGTTATTTTCAATAAAACGTTGATGCAAATGTTTTTATTTTTTATATATTTTTTGTCTCACTCCCGTTTCTTTTTGTTGCTTATTGAAGTTCTACTGGAACCTTGTTTTTTCAACTGGTCTTAAACTTTTGATCGGGACTGTATTTGGTAAAAATGTCAAACTCTTTCCTATCTTACATTTACTTGGATGGAAAATGATTAATTGTGTACAGCTCATTTTTACCAGTTTAACATGCATTGCCAATGACCTCTGTCCCTTTAAGACCACCAGCTCCTCCCCTGTTTAAAATGTCTCAAATTGAGAATATTTGAAATGGGGTCACTGGTCAGTGCTTTTGCGCATCATATTTTATCTGATTTTATATGTATTTAGTCATTACATGTATATAGTTATTTCAGGAAACATATTTCTCGATCACTTTTTTTGTTGCAAACTTCCGCTGCCTCTCTGGCTCCGTGGATGTAGCTACTGTCGGACATCAGTGTGAGTTTGTTTTGTCGCGGTGAAGCTTTGGTGCAAGGGTAAACTGGAGCTCGAGGTAAGGATGGTGATTCCTGTTACTTTGGGCCGCAGGAGGCGCTGAGGGGAAACTGGAAGACCATCATTTAAGCACACGACACAAAGTACAACCTTGTCCAAGCAACAGCCTTCAGTTCTCCTGACGCTGTTGAAAATGTGATTTCAAAACACACATTTTCAAATCCGTCGGGCGTGTTGCTATAATTCCCGACACCGACACACAATGCCAGCTACGTGAGCCGTTGTTCTAAACAAAACAATTGCCTCCCTGTCACAAACGCTTTATCATCGTTTTGCCCGGTGCGTAACGGCGTCTCTGCTCGGGACTT
Organism: Proterorhinus semilunaris; assembly: GCA_021464625.1. Classification (NCBI taxonomy): domain Eukaryota; kingdom Metazoa; phylum Chordata; class Actinopteri; order Gobiiformes; family Gobiidae; genus Proterorhinus; species Proterorhinus semilunaris. Next base: position 160,017 of record JAJBBP010000037.1, on the reverse strand, counting down.
TTCCACCGCGTCTGCGCCGGCGGTTCCTCCGTTTGCTGAATGCGACGTTTATGCTCCAGTAATTCCCGCGCACAACAAGTGTCAGCACAAATGTTATCTGCAGGTAAACGCCGCCTGGGAAACGGAGCTATCAGCAGAACCGAGGCGACAAAGCCCCGCCGCGACCTTCACAGTGTCCCCCGGCCCGGAGCTCCAGGCCCCGCCTCCTTCAAACCGTGTGTGAAAATGTGTCTGGAGTCTACAACAACAACAACAAAACACACACACTGTGGCCTATAGTCCTGAGCGTTGATATTTCACATTTGATTTTTGAAATGTGGGCTTTGAAAATGCGGTATTCAGCAGTAGAAGAAGAATCAACCAAAGTATGAAGCATGATTCATTCACTGCGAGGGAACAACTTTACGACACGGTCCCGAGCTCAGAAACATGGTTTTTCCAAATGTCTCCGTTTAGAAGAACACGTCCTCCACCACCTCATGACATCAGCAGGTGGAACACAGCTATTTGGGCTTTTGAGAAACTGGACAGTCTGAAAGAAACAAAACCCAACTCTGGGTCCTTTTCCTTTCTTTAGGTTTTGTCAGGGACTGTCCCGTCCCCTCTGTTCTCAGTGCACAGGAGCAGCCGGACAGGACCTCATTTTTCCACACTAAATATTGAATGGATTTACCGTGTGCTTGGTCCAAACAGCAGCACATGCACCGAACAGTTCAAGCCGGAGCGATCCCAGCTTGATAACAGTGCTAATGTAATATAATGTTATATCACTTTGTTTCATGAGGAAAATCAAACAAAGAGGAGCTCCACATCCAAGTGATTCACGTACATGTTACATTCGTCTCTTGCTACGTCACCAAAGAGTTCCTGGTCGGACTAGATTGAGGAACGTTCTACCCCCTGGACAGAGTCCCAGTTCTCCTCTGTCGATCAAAAGTGGGGCTGGTCCTTCAAAAGCACTGCAAAAGGTTCCAGCGTTAGGAAAACGCTTGATGTAACATAAAAGCTCAAACATGAGATTATAGACCCTCCCCTCGCTTCTGTAATCCCAACAGTCTGTGTAATCCTCCACCAGACCCTAACACCTTCAAATCCCCGTCCGGCACCCAAACATTCCCACCATCTCCTAATGGCCCCAGAACCATGAGCAGGGCTGGGTACCGTTAAACCATACCAGTATCGAAAAAACTGTTTAGGTACTACTGATATCGAAAGCAGGTACAGAAAGAAAAAAATCTCTCTTTGGATCCAAGTTTTGATGCTGTTGGTCCAGGGACAGCATTAAAGGAAGTGACAGCTCAAAAATTTTTTCTTTCTATTGTTTTTTTTATTTTTGTCCCCCATTTTATTTTCCCTGGTTTCCCCCATTCTTCAAATTTTTTTCCCCTTATTTTTGCTACAATATCTTCCAATTTTCCTCCAAATGATCCCACATTTCTCCACACATTTCTCGACATTGGAGGTGAGCCTGATATCGTACATTTGCAGATCCCCCACACACGATTGTTCTGTTTTCTGGTTCTAGTCGACAAATATTACTAGTACAGGTGTCGACACATGGAGTCAATATTTATTGGTTCGTGGGCAGGACCACGCCTCGACCTATCACACTTTGCCCCCCAACCGCTCCTGCGTTCACCCAACCACGCCTCGAGTTACTCACAGGCCATATGTACCAACCTCGTCATCTCAGTCTGAAACTACCGACCCCTCCCTCCCTTCACGTGTGTTCCATTTCAGCACTGATTGTTCTGATTCGAGGGGGCGTCCCGAGACGGAGGTCCCACCCACAGTCTCGCCCGGGTTCACTCCGCACTATAACCTTGTGAATAAAGTGTGTACTTTGGAGAGGCCCTGTGGTTCAGTTCTGTCTTTGCTCTCGCTCTGAGCCTCGTGTGTCGACGAGTGTCCCGTGAACCACAGGGGAACGTGTGAAACGTCCACAGGCCACAGAGTGTAGCGGTCACCGGCAGAGAGCGGCGTGCGGTGGGAACAGGACGCGCCCCCTCCCGCCTCCGCTCGCGAGGCCACTGCGGTTTGAGAGGGTTCTGTGCAGAGAAACGGGTGTCTCTTCTGTTCACTCTCCTCAGATTCAGATTATTCCGACATTCAAACATTGAACCGATAAAGAGAGGACATGTTTACATATACAGTCTGAAACGGGATAAGCAGAAGCTGAAGCTTATTGCCCCTATCCCGGTGCCCTCCAGTGTCTTTGCGTATTCTCATATTTCGTAGAACTACATTTGCACGATCTGTGGTTGGTAGTGGTTGGATCACTAACCTTATGGCTGAGAGTACTTTTATCCATTCAACATCAGGCAAATGTTTCTCAATGTTGTCCCCACTTTTGGACGCCTTTATGAGCATATATTTGGGCCTCAGTTCGTACAGAGAAGACACTGAACTGTGTGACTGTTTCGTGTGGATTGTCCCAGTAAAGAGACAGATATGAGCCCAAAATCAGACAAACAAAAAGTTACTTCCGGGTCCAAACTGTTCTTTCTAGAGACTAACAGTAAAAAACATGATCTGAATCTCCTGCTGAAATAACAACAGATAAAAAGGCCAAAAACTGGTTTAAACCTAATTAGAATAATATAGCTCACCATTACTAAAGCAAAAATAAATCTTATATTTAAATTAAAATAAGTTTTCATTGTGTATGGGAAAAAAAAGAAGCATTACTAAAGTAAAAGTAATATTTCTGTGTGATCAGATGTTTTTAAAGTATAGGCTCTTTACAATGCCGTGACGTCACGTGAACGCAACCTAAATGCTCCATTTCATTTCACAAACAAATGTATTTATTTATTTATTGGTTTATTTGGTCGGGACAGTGCTTGTTAATGAACATGCATGGGTCTCCATGGAAAAGAGAAACCAGATGTTTAACTCAAGTAAAAGTGCAGGTACTTCAAAGAATAATATTGGGAAAAATGTTCCCCAGTGTGGCTTAAAGGAGGGGCCTCTCACATGCAAACTGCCCCATTCTCCATGCAAATACCCTCCGCCTCCCGCCCTGGCACCAACACTACAGGCCAAAGGAACTACTGTTTCATCACTTCCATGATGCATCTGTCTTTGAAAACCCAGAGCAGTGCTTCTCAAACTGTGGCACATGGACTTTCGTTAGTGGTTGAGTGATGTGTTTATGATCCTAGACTCTTCTCAGAGCCAGTTTAGTCCTGGTGTGATCTGATTCTCAGCCTGGTGGTTCATGGAAGGTCAAATATAGTTTAAGAACTTCTGACTGAGAGAGTAAAACCCCAGCAGGGGTCGCTAGACTGGTGCATCTACTGGTGCAGTCATAGTTCCAAACCATCAACAAACAGACATGTCAGACCAAGCGGGACAAAGGTGAGTCAACCCGGCCCTGGGGAGGGACTAAATAGGCAGGATCCCTGAAACAAAACACCACAGGTCTGTTTTGATGAGGGTGAGGCACATAATGTTTTACAGAGGTCCTTAAACAGCTCCAGACGCCTGAGCCGCCCCATCCAGAGAAAAAACACGAACAACTTTAGGAGGATTTTCTACTTTGCAATTAGCACTTTGTTTCAGATTTCAATTCACAAAGGATTTTATGCTTGTGTTTTGATACTCCAAATATTATTTTTTTCAAATATTTATGATCTAAATCACTCTGTCATTAAAAACTGTTAAAGCATTGACCGGTAAAAGCGTACGTTATCGTAAATGCTGTTTAAAAGGAACTGATACCGTACACATATATTTTTAATTTTGTAAATGTTCTTTGCTGGCTGTTATTTTGGGACCCTGCTGATTTTGAATGCGTGACCCCCGTGTTCCTGTTTCCGTGCTGCCGTGTGGTCTGTGTACGTTCGCACACACGCAAACACTTTCCCACAATCGTCACCTGCTCCTGTAAACGCTGCACCAAAGCTTCGTTTCAGTAAAACAAGACCGTCATCAGCAGAAGCACAACAACCACATCCTCTGTCGGCCTCATCGGCTCATCAGGCCCACAGGACTCAGATAATCTCCCTCTGCACACAGCGCTGCACACTGAGGTCTTTATTAGAGGCATATCCACAAAGCACTGCCCTTCGGCTCAGAAGCACTGTACGCTCGTCGACTGCGCGGCTCCATTTTGAAAAGGAGCCGGGTCGTTTTGTGTTTGTTTTTTAAGCAAATTTGCACAAATGTATGACGGACACAAGTACAGAGCAGGAACGCACAGCAGTCTGCCCATTCATTCTAGTGCATTTAGCTTTGACTAATTGTCACAAAAACAATTCATTCATTATCTATGAATAATCACTTTCATTTGGATAAATACTGAGTCTTAATGACAAAGTGATACATTATATTGACCCGGCAGTTGGGTAGAAAAAACTGCCCAACTCTATGACAATGACACAACAGCCATAACCCAGCAGTTGGGTTGTTAAAATAACCCAGCATGTTCATTGCTAGCGTTCACAGGTTCACAAACTATGAATTTTCTTCGGTTCAATTGTGCACCAGAGTCATGAGTCTGAGGGCGGAGGGGGAAACGGTTCTTGTGGTCGGGTTTTTCTGCCGATTTGTAAGTTGCTGCTTCAGGAAGCTGACATGTAATAAATGAGAACTGTGAGGTTAGCAGCAGTTTTAGAACGATGGACGCAGCTCAATGGTGAATTATGAAATTAAAATAACAATATCTGGCTGAAAAATCACAATTAGGGTTTTTGCCCAAAGCGTGCAGCTCTAATGCAGATGTGTTCACTTTTTTCATCATGTTTTTGAGAGAAATGAATCCTGTCATCTGCTGGCTTGATTCACTCAATGCTGTTTAGCAGGATTAAACCAGGGTCGGGTCAGACTTAAATCATGAGTCGAAACTATAGGACTGGGTATCGTTAAAAGATACCAGTCTAGTATCGGAAAAACTGTTTAGGTTCTACCGGTATCGAAAAAATGACTAAAGAAGGTACAGAAAAAAAAACTTCTATCTGTAGATCCAAGTTTTTAGTGACTTTTGAGCTCAAATAAATGATTTTTTTCTACCCTAATTTCTCCACAAAAAAACAGCGTGAGATCCAAAGTCGGGAGGAGCTCGGACTCGAGCCGCTACTCCTCCACGTCGAAAGGAGCCAGCTGAGGTGGCTAGGGCATCTGTTCCGGATGCCTCCTGGTCACCTCCCTCGGGAGGTGTTCCAGGCATGTCCCACTGGGAGGAGGCCTCGTGGAAGGCCCAGGACACGCTGGTGGGACTATGTCTCCGAGCTGGCCTGGTGTCACCTCGGGGTCCCCCCAGAACAGCTGGAAGAGGTGTGCGTGGATCGGGAAGTCTGGGCATCTCTGCTGAGACTGCTGCCCCCGCGACCCGGCCCCGGATAAAGCGGAAGAAAATGGATGGATGGAATAAAAAAAACTAATTGTCCAATGTTTGTCTCATTTTTTACAATGTTTTGCCTTTTTCTTATTTGTGCCCCATTTTTACACCCAATTTATTCCCGATTTTCCCCTATTTTTTCCTCCAGGATTTTAGAGGCAGTTGTGGTGAACAGGTCTGGGCTCATTCTACACATTAGGACATGGCTGGAACATGTAGAGGGAGGAAAATATTTAGTTTTAACATTTTTAAACTCTGTATAGTCCCTTTAAAGTACTAGTATCGATAATAAAACGTAACGTCACCCAGCCCTAGTCAGACTTAAAAAGGGCTCGACTCTGGGTCAGATCAGATGCTAATGTCGTGTGAGGAGCGTCAGCAGCTCTGGTCACGTCTCGCTCGGAGGATTGTTAGATTATCATTTGTTGGTATCTGGAGGTTTAGCCACACTGACAGACCTGCCCCTCTCTCTCCTCCCCCCTGGGCCAGAGCGAGTGACGTCAGCCGTGATTGGAGGATTTGGCCTCTGGAGGTTTGAGTGGTCATGTGACCTCATCCCGTCTCATCAGTGTGAGTGCTCGGCTGGCCCTGAGTGAACCAGGCCTAACGCTAACACACGGCGCTGATGGGTTCAGGCCTTTTTCAAAATCTATAATCAGCCCGTGTGCGATGGAGCTGCTGCCTGGCCATGCCTGAAACGCCCGCGCTGGTGCACTCACTTTAATGAAACATTAAGATTCAAGTTTCTCATGACAGATGGAAGGAGAGGCAGAGGAACTCTAGGGCTGCACCATTCGGACTACTTGCATTTTCTCTGACAGATATTTAATGTTTTATGTGATTTGACCTTTATTCAACCAGGAAAGTCTCTTTTTCAGGGGAGTCCTGGCCCCAGAGGGGAACCTATTGTACACGTTTTAGTGGTAGGGGAAACCAGAGTACCTGGAGGAGAACATGCAAACCCCACACAGAAAGGCCCCGTCCAGGTGGGACTCAAACCCGGGACCTTCTAGCTGTGAGGCACGAGCACTAACCGCTGCACCATCACGCCGCCCAATATGAGATATAGATATACAGATTACAATTCGATTAGCAATTTAAATATTTTATTTATAGCCTATGTTTTATTTTTCATGCAACTGTGCATTGAGCTGCAGATATAACAGCTGTGAAGTTTTTACATTTCGCTTTCATGCAGAAACCATCCATTTTTCATCCATCCATTTTCTTCCGCTTTATCCGGGGCCGGGTCGCGGGGGCAGCAGTCTCAGCAGAGATGCCCAGACTTCCCGATCCACGCACACCTCCTCCAGCTGTTCTGGGGGGACCCCGAGGCGACACCAGGCCAGCTCGGAGACATAGTCCCACCAGCGTGTCCTGGGCCTTCCACGAGGCCTCCTCCCAATAGGACATGCCTGGAACACCTCCCGAGGGAGGCGACCATGAGGCATCCGGTACAGATGCCCTAGCCACCTCAGCTGGCTCCTTTCGACGTGGAGGAGTAGCGACTCGAGTCCGAGCTCCTCCCGGGTAACTGAGCTCCTCACCCGATCTCGAAGGGTGCGCCCAGCACCCTGCGAAGGAAACTCATTTCGGCCGCTTGTATTCGCGATCTTGTCCTTTCGGTCATTACCCAAATCTCATGACCATAGGTGAGGGTGGGAACGTAGATCGATCGGTAAATCGAGAGTTTTGCCGCTTGGCTCAGCTCCCTCTTCACCACAACAGTCCGATACAGCGACCGCATCACTGCTGACGCCGCACCGATCCGTCTATCCATCTCACGCTCCATCCGTCCCTCACTCGTGAACACGACCCCGAGATACTTGAACTCCTCCACTTGAGGCAAGGACTCCCCACCGACCTGAAGCGGGGAAGCCACCTTTTTCCGGTTGAGAACCATGGCCACAGATTTGGAGGTGCTGATCCTCATCCCGGCCGCTTCACACTCGGCTGCAAACCGCCCCAGTGCGCGCTGGAGGTCCTGATTTGAGGAAGCCAACAGAACAACATCATCTGCAAACAGCAGAGATGAGATTCTGAGGTTCCCAAACCGGACACCCTCCGGCCCCTGGCTGCGCCTAGAAATTCTGTCCATAAAAGTAATGAACAGAACCGGTGACAAAGGGCATGCAGAAACACGATACAAATGTGAGAGGCGTGTTATGGAGTTGTCCGATAAACATGCTACTCAGCTTCATAAAAGCATTCTCCAAACCACAAGTTGCAAAACGCTTAAAATTATATAAAAAAAACGTCTGTAAAGTTGTTAGAATCAGTACTGTTCATATTACGTGCGTACGCGATCAGCTTCTTTCCAGATTCCCGCGGTGGTCCGGTGGTTTCTCTCTGTGAGCTATAGCTTTCACTGCGCGAGACACATGGAGTTGGTTTATAGTGAATGCAGCGAGGCTCGAGCGTTGCGATTGGTGACCACGTTAAACGTCGACTAAAGGTTAACGGTGCAGCTCAAAGAGGTGACCAGGTCCTTTTGCCAAACACCACCACTGCAACTTTGTGAAGAAACATCAGATATTAAACGTTTGAACAATCCATTCTCTTTGCAAATGTCCGTTCAGTGTTTACAGTTCTTCAGGGTTTGGCCCCGCAGCCCCTGAGAACGTTTGTGAAATGCTGTGAGGAGGCCGGACTGTGAACTATGTGAACTTTCGGTCCACGACATTTGGACAGAAGCCTCTCTGTCGGAGCTTCAGGGATGTGGAGCAGCATTCTGTCATTCGCATATCAGATGTGGTCCATACTGTCACACGCTATTTCAAAATTGTTCGGCCGATACGATATCGACTTGGCTTTCATTAAATGCCCACATCAAAACAGTTTTCAGTCAGTACATTTATTTGCATTTCCCCCTCACTTTTCTGATGTAATAGTTTATTTTTCACCCAAAGTAAGTGGTCTCCAGGCAGTCTCAGTTAAAACAGACAGGTTTGATTTGTCTCCGAGAGGTCTCAGGGAGGTCTCAAGCAGCCGTGGCAAATGTTGTGAACACTATTTGTTGTCCTCAACCTGTGAGAGGTTTCTGTGACGTCCCTGCAATGTCTGCAAGGCCTGTCAGATACCAAGGAGATCTCAAAGAGTTGTATGGAGTCTTTTTGGTATACAACAGGTCTCGGAGACATTCCAAGGATGTCACAGAAACTTCTCACAAGTTGAGGTCATCAAGTAATATTCGCGACACAACTGCTTGAGACCGGAAAGATCTCTCGGAGACCCAAGTGGAGACTCAGCTGAAATCAAACCTGGTCGTTTTTACCGCGACTACCAGGAGACTCGCCTTATTTCCAGGAGACGTCTCGGCCAGCAGCAACTTGAGTCTCCAACTAGTCTCCAGGCCGGTGAGATAGGCCCTTAAGTTTCTGTGGCATTAAAAGGTCTTCAATAATTGAAAAGGTTCATTCATACAAATATCTCAGCTCTATAATCGACCATAAACTCGACGCTGAGCCCGTCTCTTCAAAATGTATTGTTTTTCATCTTCAGATTTTGTTATTGTGACTTTTGTTATTATAGCTTGATAAATGACATCCAAGTATGAAGAATATTTAAATATCTGCATACTTTGGCTTGACATTGTGTTTACCCAGTAGTGCTGTGTGGCAGTTGAGTCGAGGATCTCCAACTATATGGGAATGGGGGCTGTTTCCATAGGTTTTGCGTGTTTGAAGTGGTTTTCTCCCTCCTGCACTAGACTCCTGTGGCTCCTGTTTAATTACCAGCGCACTCCAATTAAAAGACCACCGCATAAAGAGAGAGGCGGGAGGTGGGGAGGGTCTGGCACACGGCCCCGCCCCGTGCTTTTACTACTGAGTCGTCCGGCCTGTTCTGTTTCCTGTCAGTTGGCAACGAAACTATTGAAAGAGTCTATGAACATGCCTTTCTTGGTGTAAATCTAAATATATTATTAACAACAAAGCTCTATATACTATATACCGTTCACTTATCCTTCCCCATTTAACATATTGTGTAGATTTCTGGGGAAATGTGCATAAAAGTCATCTTGACCCATTGTTTAAAGTTCAGAAAAAGGCAATAAGAATAATCCATTTATCTGGATACCGTGAACACACTAATCCATTATTCTTTAAATCAAAAACAATGACATTTGAGGACCTTACTGGATTTAAGATGCTCAAATCATGTTCAAAGCCTCACTAAAGTCGCTTCCTGAAAGTATATATAATATGTTCTGCAAACGAGAAGTCAAATACAACTTGAGCGGTAAAATGAGTTTTGATAAAAAGTACTCCAGAACAACCTTGAAAAGTATGTGTCTCACGAGACATGGTGTAGTCATTTGGAAAAATCTAGATCAAAGCATCAAACTCTGTAAAAATCTGGCACACTTTAAAAATATCTACAAAGAATCCATACTGCTTAAATATGAAAAGACATTGTGAGTGTTGTTGTATATTCTTTTGCTGTTGTTTCTTTATTTTGCTGTGTTTTTTTTTATTACAGTTCTTTATTATTTGCTGTTAACTTGCCATATGTTCCCTTGTTTATGATTTTGTTAATGATTTGTTAAATGAAATGTTATTGTTTTTACTTTTGGGGTGGGCGTTTATTATCCTTTGGCCCACTCCTTTAGAGCAGATAAACTGCTCAAATAAATAAATCAACTAAACTAAAGTAAATCTGCGCCTGCACACCTCTGCATTGTCCTAAAGGACTCGGTACGTGTCCCACTGGTGCTGCTCGGGTAATCTGCAGCCTTCATTAAGGCGAGACGCTGCAGTTAAAACAATGACTTTCCTCGCAGTGGTCAATGTGGAGTTTTATAGTTACTTTCCTCCCTTTAATGTCAGAGAAATAAAAAAGATGAAACGTTCCCTTTACAATGCTTAGTGTAGGCCGATTTGTCCACTAGCGAGCCGGAGATGTCCGGGAACTATAGCTAAAAACATCCCAGACTGAGCTTTAAACCCAAAACACATTTTGGAATTTGGATCTTTTCTGCTTATAAAAGTCTTATTCAAAAACTTAACAAGATCCAAAATTCCCTCTGAAAAAATCTTTGAAACTAATATCAATGAAAATAAAACTGATTAACTACATTTAAACCTGGGTCTGACCATTAATTAGATTTGGGAAATAACGGGAATTTTGGTAACATTTATGCATAAAATGTTGAATCTTTATATGAAAACATCAAATGACAGAAAAGAAAACCCCTCCTGGAACCGCCACCTTAACATGGTGGAGGGTTTGAGAACCTGAATGATCCTGGAGCTCTGTTGTCGGGGGCTTCGTGCCCCTGGTAGGGTCTCCCAGGGCAAACAGGTCCTAGGTGACGGGTCAGACAAAGAGCGGTTCAGAAGCCCCTTATGAGAGACCAACAGGCCCGGTTAGAACCATGAGGCCGTCCTTCTGTGGACCCACCACCTGCAGGGGGCGCCATAGGGGCTGGTGCAGCTCCAACAACGTTTTCTGACCCTTTAACTGGTACGATTTAGTTTTACATGACGATCACTCCAGATTTCAGGGCAAAAGCAGACGGACAAACCTCCGTCCTTGTGGGGAGTCAGTGACATTGACGGAATATCTGCTCAGCGCCACCTACTGTTGTGGAATGTGCATTGTCAAGACTTAAGCTCACCCGTCACAGCATCATAAGGATTTTAAATGAGACAAATCACACGGCCGACTTTATACAATGGAGCGTTTCTAGAAATATCGCAGACAGGAAAGTATTATATTTGTTTATCAAATGCTGCGTGAAGTGAAAGTAGCACATGCAGATTGTTATAGCTACGTAGTATTTGGCGCTTAACATATCTTGCCTTTTAATATTGCGTCAAAGGAAAGGCAAACACACTGTATAAAAGTACAATTTTAAAGTAGAACAGTCACCTTCCTTTCTTGTGAAAACATCAAATGAACTTTCGCTTTAGTATTTACCGTGCAGGGCCTGTCCGACTGGTAGAGCCGGTTCACCAGCTGCACCAGTGGAACCCGCAGAATGCGCGCCTCCAGCTTGGTTTGTTTATGTCTCTGAACCTGCGCACGGAGCACGTTTGGAGGACAAATCAGACTTTTGAAACAAGCTTTAGCCGCTGAAAAACCCTGAAGGATTATTATTTATTATCGTCATACATCGGGGCAAAATTTAAACAAAAATGACTTGAGATATTTCCCTTGTGCTTTTGGCCCGTTAAACTGTGATATAATTGTCATTTGTCCGGATATTGATCACTGTTTCATGCTGCTTGACGTTTGCTTTGATTTGGACAGTCAGATCTAATAGCTTCTTGACTGAGACTTTACAGCTTAGGCCAGTATAACGGCTCATTTGAAAGCTAAGACCTACAAAACTGAGCGTTCCTTGCGTTGTTGCTATGTTGTTGTCGGGTTTTTTTGTCACGTTTTTGTCTCATTTTTGTAGTGTCGCGTTTTCACCACTATGTTGACTCTTTTCATCACGGAGCTTTTAGATTTGGGTAAAATGTGCTCAGTCAAGGTGGGGGTTAAGAGGTTTGCGTTTAGGAACTTTAGGAACTAGGCATGGGCAGTCGATCGCCAAACGTCGCACTTTTTCAGCCTTTTTAGCTAAAACCGCAAAGACTTATGGGCGATGTGCTTTGCTGAAGTCCACATGGATTACCCAAGGGCGTAAAGGGGGGGCGCACTGGAGAACCGGGACTCCCTACGCACTCGCACCCATCATAGGGAGGGCGCATTTGAAGGGCGTGAGGGTGAGTATCGGGACAGGGTCTACGTGAGGACCGCTGTAGATATTTCCAGCTAAACGCGGACAAATGAGCTGACAGTGTGGGGGCCTCAGGCAGCGGGGGCCCCTGGAGATACGGGGCCCGATAACCCGCCGTGGTGTGTGTGTGTTTGGGGGGAAGGAAATACACTGTCAACTGACTTAATAATGTATGAGCTGAATAATTCAACAACCAAGACACTGAAGCAGCCCGAGTGTCCAGGCCAAACACTGGAGCAGCAGGTTCGGACTTTGCCTTTTTATCTTTACGTTTGTGAATAAACCATGACAAAGAATCAGAACAACAACAGGAAACTGTGCAAAAGCTGAACTGGCCCAAATTCTGCTAAACTTTCTGAACAGAATCTGCAAGTTCCTAAATCTCTCTGCCGATACATCGCTGTTTCCTGTGTGTGGTTAACGCCTCCAGCAGCTCTGTGTGGGCTTCCTCCAGGTGCTTTCGTTTCTCCCAAATGTTCAACCCAAAACATGCATAAGAGGTCAAAACCTCCTGCGAGAAACTCTTCGCTCCGAGCCTCTCTTTGGAGACGGGTCACATTTTTATCATGATGTTGTGGTTTCCCGGGGCCAGAGCAGGAGGATAGAGCGTGTGGTCAGGTGCTCATACATGACGAGGAGAAAGGACCAAAACAGACATGTGATCAGCAAGCGGTTTATTTTTTCAAATATCAGGCCGTGGTCCCCCTTTGACCAGCGCAGAGAACAGGCTGAACAAGCTGGTCAGGAGGGCCAGCTCTGTGCTGGGCCCCCTGGGCCTTAGAGGAGGTGAGGGACAGGAGAGGATTAGCCAAGCTCACATGCATCATGGACAACACCGCCCACCCACTGCACAGGACTGTACAGGAGCTGAGCAGCTCTTTCAGTGGCAGATGGAGACGCAGGTCCTTCATCTGCACTGCTGTCAGACCGTACAACCCCACGGTAAAGTAACTCATGGAACAAGTGAGATCAAGAAAGGCTTATCTCAGCAAGACTACTCTAATCCACACGATATTCTGTGGTATTGTTACAGATTCAACATCCCTCTTAATTTTAAAGGGAGCTTGTAAAACTTCATAGGCAGTTTTTTTTTCAAAATGCACTCCTCAGGACCTCAGGTCATTTCTGGGACTGTCTGTTGCCCCGTGCACAGAAGAGCAGGCACATTATCACTTGAATTTGAATTGGCTTTACCTCTTGTCTTAGTCCAAGCAAAGTGACTCCTTAACTTAAGCCATTCATCGTCGTGTATCTCATTTCAAAAGTGTATTAGTAAGTAGTTCGTATTTCAGTCTTTAGTTTAATCTCCAGCCCTTATCATGAACTCTTTCCTTGTGATAAAAGCGCAGTAGCTCAGACCCAGGCAGAGGTGGAGGAGGAACTCAAGTTGTTACACTGAAGAGAAATGAAAGTCTTAGAAGTTCCTTGAGTGAAAGTACTAACCAATCTGTGTGGAGCATGTGCCTCAGAATGCGCTGTGTGTGTGAACTTTGAACCCTGACCTCAGAAGTTTGGGCGGGGCCTCTGTAAACGCCGTGGGAGCACGCTCAGATGTGACGTCCCACTCAACACGTAACAAAGCCACGTCTGTCTGCTGACAGAAGACTGTTGTCGGACATAGATGTTTCCGACTAGAACGGCTCATAAACGAATACGTTTGGATTTAAATTGGAGATCTTTAAAGGCGTCAGCGTCATCTCGGTCACAGCCTTTTGTGCTACACGTGGATACCAAACATGTCAGTTTTTGTGAATGAATAAGCGTGGGAAAGAAATATCTGGCTTGCTACTGACAAAAAGTCATACAATAAGCATCGTAGTGGGGGAGTCGTTACTCTGACATGGAGACTGAGGGCTCCTGCAGACTCCAGTCGTTAAAGCCTGAAGACTGAACTCATAAGGTTCTTAGCTTTCAAATGAGGAAGGTCCCGTTCTCCAGAGTGACAGTAGGTCCCCTGTGCCGGGGGGCTCTCTGCGGTCTGCCTCCCACCTCGCTTCATTAGCCGTTGAGCCAGACACTTTTACGAGGCTCCCAGTGCTGCAGCAGACACCGCACTTCGTCTGATCAAACCTCAGGCCCACACATGTGCTACACCCACTTCCCCACCGCTGTAGTGTGAGGTCCTCCTGAGGAGCAGCAGCTCCACTCTGAGCTCCTCCTGAGGAGCAGCAGCTCCACTCTGAGCTCCTCCTGATGAGCAGCAGCTCCACTCTGAGCTCCTCCTGGGGACTGAAGGAGAGTCGCTGCAGGTGGAAACACTGTTTTTGTGTTTGTGATTTGCGTCAGAAACTATAAAAGCCTTATTTTCAGACTTTCTTCCCTATCCTGTGTGATTGTTCTGATCCAGCTCATTGTACATTAGTTATTCAGGGCCGTAACGTCCTATGCAGAGCACAAACCTGAATGAATTTTGTTATGTCATCATGAGCTTGCAGGCCTGACCCATGCTCCACACCCCAGCCCCTGACACCACCTGACACCACCTGACACCCCCTGACTGTACCGGCTCACTCCAACAACAACAACAACTACACGTGAGGTCACTCTGTATCTGCACACTAGTGTCACCACGCTCACATTTCCAGGGCTATTTGTCACGTTGCTTTTTACAGCCGGACTAGAGGGCGCTGTGTGCTGGTTCTGATATATAATATATGTATTTGTATTCTTGTTCTCTTCCATTAATCATTTCCTCACTTGGACTGAAGACATGAGGACATGTTCTGATGCCTTTTCCCAAATTTTGTTGCGAAAGCGTTCCTTTTCTTAGTGCCATAAACAAAGCACACAGAGACGTTAGCTTTGGTTTTAGAGCTAACATGCTAAAGCCATTTGATAGCTAGCTTACATTGTTGGTATGTTTGGGTCATATGGTGAAATTTAGAACTCATTATAGAGCATTTTGTTAGTTCGACTAGGGGTGTCCATGGTTAACCAATTAACCGGTTAGCCGTTAAAAATTGCGTAACCGAGTAAAAGCATTTTGCTCGGTTAACTGGCGTGTATAATTTGCGGTGCCATTGAAAATACCTGTAATACATTTTTGCACCACCAGAGACCGCCAGAGCGCTCCCAAACATTTGTTCACGATAAGCCGTCATCGCGCATGGCTAGCTACTTTAACTGTTCAATATGAAGCGGGCCATAAACAGCACGGCACGGCACGGCACGGCACGGCTTTACAACCGAGAATGACGGATCAAAATGCAAGTATTGCACTGCAGTGCTTAGATTTACTTCAACTTCGTTGTTGTACCATCTCAGCCGACACCCGGGCATCACTTAGGAGGTAGCTACGTAAGCTAAAGGCACAAAACTCGCCTTTCTCGTTATTGTTAACACGTGGTGGAGAGATACGTGGTGTTGTTGTTGTTGTTGCATGAATGACTGTTTCTTTGCACAATGTTTAAAAAACAAAGCGTGCTAAATGACTGCAGGTAAAATAAATAAAAATCCTGTAGGGCCACGTGAACGCAAGTCAGTGACCTACTTTGACTGCTTTGTCATCACCACTGCGTTTTGTTTAAATTAATTTAGTTTTAAATGTGTTCCAGCCATTTAATAAAGGTGTTAATGAAAAACCACTTTCGCGTCTGTCAGTACAACGTGAAGGAGGTTTTTTTTTCAAACATAACATAGCAAGATTTACATTTTTTTTATTTTTGTTTTGTTTTGCATCAGACGTACTACTGTCCTACATTTCCGTTGTTGTGAATATTTGCCCCCCCCTCCCCCCTCCTCATTGGCACTCTGTGAGGATGGAATCATTTGGCACCGTCCTCCTTCTCGTGAGGCTGAATGGACTGTTCCTCTTTCTCCCTGGCATGGCTCTCTCCTCTGACCCGCTGCCAACGTGCCACAAGCGCTCGCTCACAAAGGGGAGCGGAGAGGAGCTGTGGTCACTGAGCTGTCCCGAGACGAGAGAGAGGGAGGACGTTAGCCGTGGAAAACAAGTCCGGGCTGTGAACTGTGTGAGCCGCCTCCCCTCGGTTCCCCCTCGCTGCGTCTGGGCCCGGACCGTTCGGGGACGTCATACTTTACACACACTTTTCTGACAGATGGTTCCAACCCAGGGTTTATTTGCCAGGTCAGAAGAAAACATGGGACAGGTCAATCTGAGACGTTCTCGTCTAAGGCGAGACGCTGCAGGTGAATAGGGGAAAAGAATCATTTTAGAGATCTCAAATAGAAACCTTTGCTTAACATTACTGATATAAATATGAGAGAGAAAAAAATAGAAAATAAGGCATTTTGTGCAGACAAATGGCCAAATAGCCTAAATAATGGATGGACCCACATTTAAATGTATGGTTTTATTGTTGCTGACGTATTAGTAACAACCATTTTTTTTTTAGGAGGGAGTTTAGATCTTGTTTATGTTTTTGAATAAGCTAATCATAAATGAAAATATCTGTAAAAACTAAGATTTTGCCTTTTCTTTTTTTGAGGTTCAGAGCTGAATAAATTAGGCTGGGAATTAGATTTTAGATCGATATTTTGGATATTATAAAATCCCTCAGAGAAATACTTCAATATTGTTGAGTCCAAGCCTGGAAGACAAAGGCGTTACGGGAGAAAGCTATAGCTAAACGTCTCCACATCGACCACTGCGTGAAAAACCTCCTTTGCGAGGCTTATTCCATGACGCTTTGTCCACCTCTGATTTGGTCATCTGGTCCGTGTGCACAAATACGGACATGTTTGTTATCCACGTGACGCACGGAATCCCCCCGACAACACTCTGTAATACAAATATGGTCATTTCCTTTGACCAAACTTTGTGGGTTTTCATTCTACTCTTGCAACAACATCTCCACTTCAGCAACTCCAACAGACTCCACACTTTACAGTTTGGACGCATCCACATTCAGAAGGTTTTTGTCGGAGAGATCCAATTCCAAATTTATGGAGCTTTGAACGATCTTATTCAAAAACTCAAACTATACATCCATTACATTGTAATTAATATGTCACAAAGTAAAACCATAAAACCTGCTCTGTCCGGTATTCACATTTGCACAAAACGATCATCAATTGTGGCCGTTTTTACACCATGCCTTATCTTTATAGAAACAGAATTAACCCTCGCCCTAACCGAGCACATTTTCTCCAGCTCAGCTTTACCCAAATCTAAAAGGTCACAGCCTATAGGTCAGAGTAAAGCTAAGACCTCCAATTCATGTCAGTAATCTACAGCACATTTGATCCCTCTCTAAAGTTATTTATTGTCCCATTTCCCCCGCCGCGTCTCGCCTCAAACGTCGATTTCAAAAGTGGAACCTAAACAGTTCATCTCCTCAGTCAGCCAGAGTTCCCCGAGCCCAAAACAAGTCCGTGAACATGCGGTGCCGGCGCTGGCCCCGCGGACGTCCACACTGGGGCATTGTCCGCGGGGGTCAGAGGCCCCCTGTGTGTGCGCTGTGATGGGTGTCTCTGCTGCGTGATCCCAGCTTCCTCTGAGCACAGGAGGGGCCGCGCACTGTGAAGCTGACCCCCAGAGACGGACACACAAAGGCTGGGCTGTTCCCCTGAGACACGACAGCCCCTACTTCCACCAGCACCAGCAGCACCAGCAGCACCGCGGCCGACCCGGGGGGGTTCAGAGGCACCGGGGCCTTCAAAGTGGACACACCGTTCAGGAATGTGGCACGGACGACAGGTTTGAATGCTTTTGAAAATATGACTTCTTTAGATGGAGGTCATACTTATCATTTTAATGAAGTGTCAAAGTGATTTTCTATCACAGGGAGTGACACAGATAATGTCACTCCCTTATCTGTGGAGTGACATCAGTTTGACTCATTTCTCTTTGACGTATGGTCGGCACAGTAAAGGGTTAAAATTGTTTGCCTCTAACTATGTCACTTCCTGTCAGTGTCCAATAAGGAACAAACGTCACAAAAAAATGTCAAACTAAAGAAAATTGGGTCAATTTGTTTAGCAAAATCTTAAATATAACTGATGCGTAAGTGTTGGCAAAAATTGTCTAACATGGAAGACAATCGGAAGAAACTGTACTTTTTTTTTCTTTCTTTGGGGGGGCTCTCTTTACATATAAACTATATATAAAATATAAAATAAAGGTAGGTGCGAGTAAAATTCCTAGTTGTGAACCTGTTCATAACAATGGCAAATAACAATAACAAACCTATTCTGATTCTGATTCTGATCTTCACAATAACGTTTCTCCACAGATTTATTTGGGAAATTGTCATTTCTATCTCATTGGAGCAACAATATCTCCACATCGGTTGCACAGACTTCAAAACTTCACAAACTGTCCAGTCTTTCCCAGAATGAAGCAAAACTCTTCTCCAGCTCAATTTCTGACTCCAAAGCTCCAAAACTCCTTTTAAAATGTTAAAAAAGGAGTCCTCCTGCAACCACCACCTTAACGTGGTGGAGGGTTTGACCTGAATGATCCTGGAGCTCTGATGTCGGGGGCTTCGTGCCCCTGGTAGGGTCTCCCAGGGCAAACAGGTCCTAGGTGACGGGTCAGACAAAGAGCGGTTCAGAAGCCCCTTATGAGAGACCAACAGGCCCGGTTAGAACCATGAGGCCGTCCTTCTGTGGACCCACCACCTGCAGGGGGCGCCATAGAGGCTGGTGCAGCTCCAACAGCTGCCCCCACGACCCGGCAACAGACAAGTGAACAATCACACGAGAACAGTTATTGGAGAACAGTTATTTGGATATAGCCAAAACATACACTGGAGATGGAAGTTGTCTCAAAGAAAAGGCTTTTATTGCCGTTGTTCCAGTTACAAAGTTACAGAGCAGTAAAACCAGCTGGAGACTTCAGAGAGAGAGAAGAAGTGAAGTCCAGACCTCCGTCCACCGTTCTCTTTTATCCTAGTCTTGCACTTCTCTACACAGAGAGGGCGACTGCCTGTCAGTGAATCAGTTGTTTGTGTCTATGTGCTTGTACTGTATCTGTACTTCACGTTATGTTCAGAAAGATTCTGGTGTGGACCGTTGTTTATCAGCGTATCTCACTGACATGGTCTCCTTGTTCTGTAGCGTGTGAGCAAAGCACGAGTTGTTCAGATTTCATTACTACCCCTTACGTCTTTATTTGCTCATTCGACACCCTTATACATGCTTGTATTTTAAGTTGGATTGGATAAGCACGTCCTGCTGAAAATGGAAATGTATTCACCCTCAGTGAAGTGTCCAGCCCAACGACACAGAATCGATGTGCACACAGTAACTCTACACTGAGCTGTGACTGTTCCTTTAAATGTGCCGCTCGGACGTCTTGGCGTAAATTACAATGTAGGTGCCCAGACACAACAGTCTGGCACCTGAGAGACTGAGAGAGAGAGAGAGAGAGAGAGAGAGGAGAGAGGAGAGAGAGAGAGAAGGGGAGAGAGAGAGAGACTGAGAGAGAGAGGGGGAGAGAGAGAGAGAGAGAGAGAGGGGGGGAGAGAGGAGAGGGAGAAAGAGACAGAGAGATGGAGAGAGGAGAGAGAGAGAGGGAGAGAGAGAGAGAGAGAGAGAGAGATAGGGGAGAGAGAGGGGATAGACAGATAGGGAGAGGGAGAGAGAGGGGGAGGAGAGGGGAATGAGAAAGGGGGAGATGGAGATAGAGAAGGAAGGGAGGGAGGAGATGGACAGAGAGGGGAGAGAGGAGGAGTGAGGGAAGGGATAGAAGAGAGAGAGGACAGAGAGAATAGAGAGGGAGAGAAAGGAGTGAGAGAGAGAGAGAGGAGAGAGAGAGAGGAGAGAGAGAGAGAGAGAGAGAGAGAGAGAGAGAGAGAGAGAGAGAGAGAGAGAGAGAGAGAGAGAGAGAGAGAGAGAGAGAGAGAGAGAGAGAGAGGGTCTGACATGATCCTGTGAGAAACCCACGCTCCTGGGTCTAACACGCATTGTTTTGTTGCAGAGCGTTGTAACATCCAGAACTACATGGACCATAATCCTTTGCTCTATTTAGCTCCTGCCAACATGAAGAACGGACTCTTGTTTTGTCATAATCCTTTGAACTAGGCCACTTTTCCTCATGCAGTAAACTGTCCCACAATATCACGAGAACCACAGCATCAAGAGGCCGGTAACAATCTGCACCCATGTGTTTCCAACGACATGAAACGGGTCGTCCCGGTTCTTCACATCCAATCATTCGCAATGCTTCATTGTTATTATTTACTTTCATTGAAACTTTCCTCCAGGAATCTATAACACAGCGCTTGTGAATCCAAAAGGCACGTGGCCATCCATGTGTAAACGTCATCAGCTAAAACTCAAACATCTGCTAAACACTGATCCCGTTTCCAGATACAAACATCAATCATCTGAAGGACTATGATGATGAGCCCGGTCGGTCATTGTCCCGGTCACTGTCCCGGTCCCGGTTTGCAGAGCCGGTACAGCAGCCGCGTTTAAAGGCCGTACCTGCGCAGTTCAAGAGTTCACTTCTCCCGAGCAACGGAGCGGCTCCTGAACGCAACACTGACCCGTGGAAGGCACGGCCTTCGGGATCGGTTCACTTTCGAAAAGAGCGGCTCAAAAGATGCCTCGTGTTTTTTTAGGAACTACAGTCTGCTCCAACGAAGGAAAACCACTCCAGCTCTTTGTTTAAGATCCGCTCTGAGGGTCCACGGTGAACATTTGGATTTGGCCTGAACATCGCTCTTCAGTCCGAACCGCGAATACGATTGACGCCGTTTGTAAACTACACACGTGTCCTGGGACGCGTGTGTAGTTTACACTTGTCAGGACGTTTCTATGTCACCAAAGGTGAGCGGCCCAAGCAGAGACAGAGTAAATACTGAAGAGTCCTTCAGTCATGGTTTCAGCGGCACAAAGCAATATGTATACAACTTTAGTTCGGGTTTAGTTCGGGTTTAGTTTACATTAGTCCTGTTTAGTTCTGGTTTAGTTCTGGTTTGGTTCTGGTTTAGTTCTGGTTTTTTTTACATTAGTCCTGTTTAGTCCTGCGTCAGAGCCACTTTCAGGGTTCCAGGCCCCCCCAGGTATTACAAACTATAAAGCATTCATTTGACCAAAGTGTCATTAAAGCCTTAAACTTGTTAATCTTAAATGTCTTAGAAAATAAAGCCATGTTTGTTTTTACTCCACAAACTCATTGAAAGTGCAAAAGCGACGCTCCA
This sequence comes from Proterorhinus semilunaris, assembly GCA_021464625.1. Classification (NCBI taxonomy): domain Eukaryota; kingdom Metazoa; phylum Chordata; class Actinopteri; order Gobiiformes; family Gobiidae; genus Proterorhinus; species Proterorhinus semilunaris. The sequence goes on along the minus strand of JAJBBP010000037.1, from coordinate 138,839 downwards.
AAACACTCCCACTGCAGGTTGTCCATTTCTCACCACAATGGCCCAACATGTCATGTTTACTTTGGAATCCCATCCATCCCATAATCACATGTTTCCAGTGTTTTCATAGCCATAGGTGTGTGGCGTTATCACCAGTGCAGTATTTAGGAAGTGAAATGACTTTTAAAGCCTTAAATGGGACCTTCATTTCAGTCCTGGTCCCAGCGAGAAACATAAAAACACGCAGCGATTTCCCGACCTTTGACACCGCTGCGATGCGTTCTGGGTCCGCGCGCGCGCCAACACCGCACTGACCCGGAACCAACAATAAACAAAAACAAACACGGGACTCACCTCCCTGCGCGCGCACACTGGCCGCCCGCGAGCGTCCACCGCACACGGCCAGAAACAGAGACACCAGCGCGGCTGCAGTCCGACCCGTCATCCTCCTCCTGCTCCTACGGCTCCAACGGCTCCTCTCTGGGGAAAGACTTCAGCAACTGTCTCCCCCCCCCCCCCACCCACCCCCCCCACCCTCCCCTGTCCCCCACGCGCTCCTCAACACATCCTGGCGTGATGGGAACGTGAACGCACCAGCCGGCTTTCCAATAAAAAAATAACAACGGCGTCTTCTTTATTAGTCCGTGAACGCAGCAACACCTGACTAGTTCGCTCCCTCTCTCCTCTCCGCTCCGCTCGGTCTTTCTCCCTCTCGCGCACACACACGCGCGCGCGCACACTGCCCTTCTCGTGTGCACAAGTCAGCGCTACATCCACAAAGCCCGTATAATCCACAAAAACAAAGCGATCGGCGTCCAAAGTGCCCAAGCAAATCGACCCGGAGAGTGTTTGCGGCGTAGTCCCGTGCGTAAAAGTGCTCCAAAGTGCCGTGCAGCCGCGATAGTCCTCTTTCCCGGTCCGCCGTTGGAATAAACGCGAGCGGTACGTATCCTCGCTTCCTTGCCCCGGTCTCGCTCCGTGTGTCCCGTTGGAGTAGACCAGATATCGAATGTTGCGCGCAAAAAAATACAGAAGAAGCGAAAGAAAGACGCGCAAATACAGGAGTCTGTTTTAAAAGCCTCTGCCTCTCTCTCTCTCTCCCTCCCTCTCTCTCTCTCTCCCTCCCTCTCTCTCTCCCTCTCTCTCTCTCTTTCTCTCCTCTCTCTCTCTCTCTCTCTCTCTCTCTCCCCCCCCCCCCCCTCTCTCTCTCTCTCTCTCTCTCATGTGAGGGTAGTGACCGGCTCGCGGTCGCTCCGTGAGAGGCTGCCCCGCGCGCGCTCACACGCACTCGCTCACACACCAGGCCCCGCCCATGGGGAAAGAGGATCGCGTACAACAGGTAGGTGCCCGTGTGACGTCAGGGCGCAGGTGCACGCTTCATTCACACGGTCCCGCGCCCTCTCTTTGAGGCGGTGATCTGATAGGCAGACTCACAGGTCCGGGCTTTAAGAATACTTTTATTTCTACATCATTTTCATCACTTCAGGGAACACGAGCCGCACATCCGTACGTTACAATCAGAGTGGGTTTTGTTTTGGACCTTATTGTGGCGCTTAGAACGGAAAATGTAACTTTTATTTAAAGCGACAGCGCGTAACATTTCACACAGTAAATAGAATACATTTATTTATTACAGATATTTTTAATTGACCAAGCAAACATCGGAAACACTTTATTTGACATTACCCTTAAAACATTGTACCTGCCATATTTAGTACAATGTAATGAGCTGTAACAATGTGTAATAACTTGTACCTATGGGTTAGATACATGATGGAATAATGTGTATTTGTACTTTGGAGGAACATAGTGTAATAACATATAAAAAAACACATTAGGGTCTTATTATGTTCCTCCGAAGTACTACTACACATGATTCCATTGTGTATACTATAGGTACAAGTTATTACAGATTACAGCACATTACATTGTACTACATTTAGTTAGGTGACTTTTTATAAAGAGAACCAAGTATTTTAGTCAACATCTGCTGTTTGTTCTTTATTTTACTGTAAAAGGATTGTGTTATTCGGCAAAGTTGTTTAATGTGTAAGAGACAAAAAAAATCCTCTCCAGAGTGAACTCGAAGCCACAGTTACTGAACTTCATTGAAAGCATCACTGGCTCAGCGGGTGCAAGAGGTTTACAGACTGGTTCTGTGTTGCAGGGTTGGGCTGGGGGTCCGTGCTCTGTGCAGGGTCGGGCTGGGGGTCCGTGCTCTGTGCAGGGTCGGGCTGGGGGTCTGTGCTCTGTGCAGGGTTGGGCTGGGGGTCCATGCGTGTGCAGGGTTGGGCTGGGGGTCCGTGCTCTGTGCAGGGTTGGGCTGGGGGTCCGTGCTCTGTGCAGGGTCGGGCTGGGGGTCCGTGCTCTGTGCAGGGTCGGGCTGGGGGGTACGTGTGTGTGCAGGGTCGGGCTGGGGGTCCGTGCTCTGTGCAGGGTCGGGCTGGGGGTCCGTGCTCTGTGCAGAGTTGGGCTGGGGGTCTGTGCTCTGTACAGGGTCGGGCTGGGGGGTCCCGTGTGCAGGGTTGGGCTGGGGGTCCGTGCTCTGTGTAGAGTTGGGCTGGGGGTCCGTGCTCTGTGTAGAGTTGGGCTGGGGTCCATGCGTGTGCAGGGTCGGGCTGGGGGTCCGTGCTCTGTGTAGAGTTGGGCTGGGGTCCATGCGTGTGCAGGGTCGGGCTGGGGGTCCGTGCTCTGTGTAGAGTTGGGCTGGGGTCCATGCGTGTGCAGGGTCGGGCTGGGGTCCGTGCTCTGTGCAGGGTTGGGCTGGGGGTCCCGTGTGCAGGGTTCTCAACTGCCCCCATCCTCAGTCTGACCGATCGGGACATTTTGGACGTCTCTGGGTGCATGACTGTTCCTCATCTGAGCCGATAATCCTTTGAAGACAGGCCGTCCCGCAGGTCATTGTCTGGGCGTATTGTGGTTTTAAGAGTCACAGGTGTGTTCCAGTTTGGCAGGTGAAAGGGGGCGGAGCTGTAGTGAAGCTGGGGAAATAAATCAGATTTTTAATATATATTATTATAATACTGATTTATAATAACAACTTCAAGTCCTTTCAGTCACACCTGTGTTATTGGATTATGTCACATTATCATCTCTGCTGAAGAGAACATGTGGAACTCTAATTACAGATATATTAATATTCAAACCTTTTAGAAATGAGCCTTTGTGTGAAGGCTATTTACTCAAACGTATGTGCGTGCAATAGGATGGTCCTTAAAGTTTAAATTTAGCAACATTCAACAAAAATCCATGGAATCCTTTTTCTCTCTCACGTGGATAACGTTTACTCCTCTGTCATCTTTATAAAGCTCTACACTAACACACTCACATTTTGTTAAACAAATCGCACAAAAATGTGTTTTCAACGATTGTTCTTTTCTACATTCTCTCATTTCCATCCATATTTGCTTTATGTATTCACAAAGTGTCTCTAAGTGTCGTAAATGCACTTTACCTTCATTAGGCCCAAAGCGCCTTAACGGGGAGGGACCACTCACCCCCCCACTCTCATGAATGCACCAATGTGCGCAGACACTGGGGGGGGGGTTCTCTATAACTTTCAATGACATTTAGCAGAATTACAGTTTTGAGGAGGACCCCCGTGATCAGGAAGGCCTGAGTTTCTTATTTCATGTACAAGTTGCTGAACGCAGCTTTGAATATAAAGAGTCTCCTCCCCCCCTGTGCGAGTCTCCTCCTCCCCCCTGTGCGAGTCTCCTCCCCCCTGTGCGAGTCTCCTCCCCCCTGTGCGAGTCTCCTCCCCCCTGTGCGAGTCTCCTCCCATTACTCTCCGTGAGTTCACGGGACGAGGATTCTGATGACAGTGCTTTGGTCAGACTGGTTTCTCTACAGAGTGACAGACTTTTCGTTGGAACAATGGATCACACACACACACAAACGCACACACACACACACCTACACACACCCACACACGCACACACACGCAAACACACACACACACACACACACACGCACACGCACACAAACACACCTACACACGCACGTTCACACACCCACTCTTTTGAGGTGAAAAGTTCAAGCCAGATCTAGATTGTGAAAAGAACCGGACCTTTGCTCATAGAGTTTTACATAGAGCTTTTCTGAACAAACTCAAGAATCAGGGCAACAGCAGCAGCGCCCCCGGGGGGGGGGGGGGGCTCTCTGTACTAAAAATCATTTTGAATTCATGTTAACATTGTCCATCCATCCATCTTCTTCCACTTGTCCGTTGCCGGGTCGTGGGGGCAGCTGTTGGAGCAGCACCAGCCCCTATAGCGCCCCCTGCAGGTGGTGGGTCCACAGAAGGACGGCCTCATGGTTCTAACCGGGCCTGTTGGTCTGTTGGTAGGGAGACCCTACCAGGGGCACGAAGCCCCCGACAACAGAGCTCCAGGGTCAAACCCCTCCACCACGTTAAGGTGGCGGCTCCATTACAAATATCTTGGTGCAGCATATTTGACCTTATGTTGAGTCATTCTGTCAAGTGCTAATGTGCTAATGGCATTTTAGTTTGAATTGAGATCAATCTTTTAACAAGGTTTTTAATCTAATCTTAAATGCAATACAGAAGATAGTTTTACTAATCCAAGGTAAATAATCTTGTTTCAAGAAGATCTCTTATTTTCAGTCGTTAATGCAGTGGCACTTTTTAGCTCGGTGGCACAGCGGTTAGCACTCGTGCTTCACAGCAAAAAGGTTCCAGGTGTGATCCCGGCTGAACGGGCCTTTCTGTGGAGGTGCGTGTGGGAATGCATGGTCAGACGAGGGACCGTTCTGTCAGTCTGCCCCAGAGGAAACTGTGGCTACATTCGTAGCTCACCATCTCATCATCCTCCTCTCTCCCTCTTCTTCCTCCTCTTCCCTTTCCCGTCTTCCTCCACTCTCTTTACCCACGTGTCTCTCTTCTCTCTCTCTCTCTCTCTCTCCCCCCCCCCCCCTCCTCTCCCTCCTTTCCCTCCTGTATCACTCTCTCTAGGAGCAGACAGACATGGGTCATCCTTTCTGTGCCTTGCTTTCTCATAATCCACCAGTGGCCATGGCAGTGACCTTCCAGTGGGTGTGGCCTATGGCAGTGATCTCACAGTGGGCGGGGCCTGTACAGTAAAGATGATTAAACAGTGGGGCCAGGGCGCAGACATAATCCCACTGTTTGTGCTCAGTCGGCTCATACGCCGCTTAAGTCCACATCCAGGCTGCGCCGCACAACCCGACCTCTTAGAACTCAAAGTAGGCCGAGCTGTGGGAGGAGTCACTGTAGTAAAAGTAGTAGTAGTGGTAATACACGCTTTTCCTCTTCTTTACAAAGTCATAACTCTGTGGTTGATTTCCTCGAATTTCCAACGGCTGTGATTGACAAGCTTATTAACCAATCAGAGATACAGCATGCAGTGTATTTTGTAAACAAGGAAGTCAGTGTGTTTCACGAAGCATCGGCCAGAAGAGCGGATAATGTCGATCTATGTCGTTTGTGCCACAAAAACGTCAGGAAACAAGGAGTCCATGGCAACTGTTCAGTTTCTCCACAGATAAGGCAGAAGATGCCGTGCTATTGACCGACCATCTGAAACAGGCACTCCTAAGAGGGATTGGGACTTCAGATAAAAATAAATATTGTATCACAATTAAGACAAAGCATGCAGGCTGAGGGTTAGAGCTTTACCTAACTGACCTGATCATGAGCTCATTCTCAGAGGTACGTTTTGAGCCTAGTCTTAAATGTAAGGACTGTTTCTGCTTCTTTAACGTGAGCTGGGAGTTTATTCCATAAAACCGGAGCTTGGAGCTAAAGGCTCTTCCTCCTACAGTGATTTTGGAGCTAAAGGCTCTTCCTCCTACAGTGATGTTGGAGCTAAAGGTTCTTCCTCCTACAGTGATGTTGGAGCTAAAGGCTCTTCCTCCTACAGTGATGTTGGAGCTAAAGGCTCTTCCTCCTACAGTGATGTTGGAGCTAAAGGCACTTCCTCCTACAGTGACGTTGGAGCTAAAGGCACTTCCTCCTATAGTGATGTTGGAGCTAAAGGCACTTCCTCCTATAGTGATTATGGAGCTAAAGGCTCTTCCTCCTACAGTGATTTTGGAGCTAAAGGCACTTCCTCCTACAGTGACGTTGGAGCTAAAGGCACTTCCTCCTATAGTGATGTTGGAGCTAAAGGCACTTCCTCCTATAGTGATTATGGACCTAAGGCTCTTCCTCCTACAGTGATGTTGGAGCTAAAGGCACTTCCTCCTATAGTGATTATGGAGCTAAAGGCTCTTCCTCCTACAGTGATTTTGGAGCTAAAGGCACTTCCTCCTATAGTGATTATGGAGCTAAAGACTCTTCCTCCTACAGTGATTTTGGAGCTAAAGGCTCTTCCTCCTACAGGGATGTTGGAGCTAAAGGCTCTTCCTCCTACAGTGATGTTGGAGCTAAAGGCTCTTCCTCCTACAGTGACGTTGGAGCTAAAGGCTCTTCCTCCTACAGTGATGTTGGAGCTAAAGGCACTTCCTCCTATAGTGATTTTGGAGCTAAAGGCTCTTCCTCCTACAGTGATGTTGGAGCTAAAGGTTCTTCCTCCTACAGTGATGTTGGAGCTAAAGGCTCTTCCTCCTACAGTGATGTTGGAGCTAAAGGCTCTTCCTCCTACAGTGACGTTGGAGCTAAAGGCTCTTCCTCCTACAGTGATGTTGGAGCTAAAGGCACTTCCTCCTATAGTGATTTTGGAGCTAAAGGCTCTTCCTCCTACAGTGATGTTGGAGCTAAAGGTTCTTCCTCCTACAGTGATGTTGGAGCTAAAGGCTCTTCCTCCTACAGTGACGTTGGAGCTAAAGGCTCTTCCTCCTACAGTGATGTTGGAGCTAAAGGCTCTTCCTCCTACAGTGATGTTGGAGCTAAAGGCACTTCCTCCTACAGTGACGTTGGAGCTAAAGGCACTTCCTCCTATAGTGATGTTGGAGCTAAAGGCACTTCCTCCTATAGTGATTATGGAGCTAAAGGCTCTTCCTCCTACAGTGATTTTGGAGCTAAAGGCACTTCCTCCTACAGTGACGTTGGAGCTAAAGGCACTTCCTCCTATAGTGATGTTGGAGCTAAAGGCACTTCCTCCTATAGTGATTATGGAGCTAAAGGCTCTTCCTCCTACAGTGATTTTGGAGCTAAAGGCACTTCCTCCTATAGTGATTATGGAGCTAAAGGCTCTTCCTCCTACAGTGATGTTGGAGCTAAAGGCACTTCCTCCTATAGTGATTTTGGAGCTAAAGGCTCTTCCTCCTACAGTGATGTTGGAGCTAAAGGCACTTCCTCCTATAGTGATTTTGGAGCTAAAGGCTCTTCCTCCTACAGTGATGTTGGAGCTAAAGGCACTTCCTCCTATAGTGATTTTGGAGCTAAAGGCTCTTCCTCCTACAGTGATGTTGGAGCTAAAGGCTCTTCCTCCTACAGTAATGTTGGAGCTAAAGGCTCTTCCTCCTACAGTGACGTTGGAGCTAAAGGCACTTCCTCCTACAGTGACGTTGGAGCTAAAGGCACTTCCTCCTACAGTGATTTTGGAGCTAAAGGCTCTTCCTCCTACAGTGACGTTGGAGCTAAAGGCTCTTCCTCCTACAGTGATGTTGGAGCTAAAGTTTCTTCCTCCTACAGTGACGTTGGAGCTAAAGGCTCTTCCTCCTACAGTGATGTTGAAGCTAAAGGCACTTCCTCCTACAGTGATTTTGGAGCTAAAGGCTCTTCCTCCTACAGGGATGTTGGAGCTAAAGGCTCTTCCTCCTACAGTGATGTTGGAGCTAAAGGCTCTTCCTCCTACAGTGACGTTGGAGCTAAAGGCACTTCCTCCTACAGTGACGTTGGAGCTAAAGGCACTTCCTCCTACAGTGATTTTGGAGCTAAAGGCTCTTCCTCCTACAGTGACGTTGGAGCTAAAGGCTCTTCCTCCTACAGTGATGTTGGAGCTAAAGTTTCTTCCTCCTACAGTGACGTTGGAGCTAAAGGCTCTTCCTCCTACAGTGATGTTGAAGCTAAAGGCACTTCCTCCTACAGTGATTTTGGAGCTAAAGGCTCTTCCTCCTACAGGGATGTTGGAGCTAAAGGCTCTTCCTCCTACAGTGACGTTGGAGCTAAAGGCACTTCCTCCTACAGTGATTTTGGAGCTAAAGGCTCTTCCTCCTACAGTGATGTTGGAGCTAAAGGCTCTTCCTCCTACAGTGACGTTGGAGCTAAAGGCTCTTCCTCCTACAGTGACGTTGGAGCTAAAGGCTCTTCCTCCTACAGTGATGTTGGAGCTAAAGGCTCTTCCTCCTACAGTGACGTTGGAGCTAAAGGCTCTTCCTCCTACAGTGACGTTGGAGCTAAAGTTTCTTCCTCCTACAGTGACGTTGGAGCTAAAGGCTCTTCCTCCTACAGTGACGTTGGAGCTAAAGGCTCTTCCTCCTACAGTGACGTTGGAGCTAAAGGCTCTTCCTCCTACAGTGACGTTGGAGCTAAAGGCTCTTCCTCCTACAGTGATGTTGGAGCTAAAGGCTCTTCCTCCTACAGTGATTTTGGAGCTAAAGGCTCTTCCTCCTACAGTGATGTTGGAGCTAAAGGCTCTTCCTCCTACAGTGATGTTGGAGCTAAAGGCTCTTCCTCCTACAGTGATGTTGGACCTAAAGGCTCTTCCTCCTACAGTGATGTTGGAGCTAAAGGCTCTTCCTCCTACAGTGATGTTGGAGCTAAAGGCTCTTCCTCCTCCAGTGATTATGGAGCTAAAGGCTCTTCCTCCTACAATGATTTTGGAGCTAAAGGCTCTTCCTCCTACAGTGACGTTGGAGCTAAAGGCACTTCCTCCTACAGTGATGTTGGAGCTAAAGGCTCTTCCTCCTCCAGTGATTATGGAGCTAAAGGCTCTTCCTCCTCCAGTGATTATGGAGCTAAAGGCTCTTCCTCCTACAATGATTTTGGAGCTAAAGGCTCTTCCTCCTACAGTGACGTTGGAGCTAAAGGCACTTCCTCCTACAGTGATGTTGGAGCTAAAGGCTCTTCCTCCTCCAGTGATTTTGGAGCTAAAGGCTCTTCCTCCTACAATGATTTTGGAGCTAAAGGCTCTTCCTCCTACAGTGACGTTGGAGCTAAAGGCACTTCCTCCTACAGTGATGTTGGAGCTAAAGGCTCTTCCTCCTACAGTGATGTTGGAGCTAAAGGCTCTTCCTCCTACAGTGATTATGGAGCTAAAGGCTCTTCCTCCTACAGTGATTTTGGAGCTAAAGGCTCTTCCTCCTACAGTGACGTTGGAGCTAAAGGCTCTTCCTCCTACAGTGATGTTGGAGCTAAAGGCTCTTCCTCCTACAGTGATGTTGGAGCTAAAGGCTCTTCCTCCTACAGTGATTTTGGAGCTAAAGGCTCTTCCTCCTACAGTGATTATGGAGCTAAAGGCTCTTCCTCCTACAGTTATTATGGAGCTAAAGACTCTTCCTCCTACAGTGACGTTGGAGCTAAAGGCTCTTCCTCCTACAGTGATTTTGGAGCTAAAGGCTCTGCCTCCTACAGTGACGTTGGAGCTAAAGGCTCTTCCTCCTACAGTGATGTTGGAGCTAAAGGCTCTTCCTCCTACAGTGACGTTGGAGCTAAAGGCTCTTCCTCCTACAGTGACGTTGGAGCTAAAGGCTCTTCCTCCTACAGTGACGTTGGAGCTAAAGGCTCTTCCTCCTACAGTGATGTTGGACCTAAGGCTCTTCCTCCTACAGTGATTTTGGAGCTAAAGGCTCTTCCTCCTACAGTGATGTTGGAGCTAAAGGTTCTTCCTCCTACAGTGATGTTGGACCTAAGGCTCTTCCTCCTACAGTGATTTTGGAGCTAAAGGCTCTTCCTCCTACAGTGATTTTGGAGCTAAAGGCTCTTCCTCCTACAGTGATGTTGGAGCTAAAGGCTCTTCCTCCTACAGTGATTTTGGAGCTAAAGGCTCTTCCTCCTACAGTGATTTTGGAGCTAAAGGCTCTTCCTCCTACAGTGATGTTGGAGCTAAAGGCTCTGCCTCCTACAGTGACGTTGGAGCTAAAGGCTCTTCCTCCTACAGTGATGTTGGAGCTAAAGGCTCTTCCTCCTACAGTGATGTTGGAGCTAAAGGCTCTTCCTCCTACAGTGATGTTGGAGCTAAAGGCTCTTCCTCCTACAGTGATGTTGGAGCTAAAGGCACTTCCTCCTACAGTGATGTTGGAGCTGAAGGCTCTTCCTCCTACAGTGATTTTGGAGCTAAAGGCTCTTCCTCCTACAGTGATGTTGGAGCTAAAGGTTCTTCCTCCTACAGTGATGTTGGACCTAAGGCTCTTCCTCCTACAGTGATGTTGGAGCTAAAGGCACTTCCTCCTACAGTGATGTTGGAGCTAAAGGCTCTTCCTCCTACAGTGATGTTGGAGCTAAAGGCTCTTCCTCCTACAGTGATATTGGAGCTAAAGGCTCTTCCTCCTACAGTGACGTTGGAGCTAAAGGCTCTTCCTCCTACAGTGATTTTGGAGCTAAAGGCTCTTCCTCCTACAGTGATGTTGGAGCTAAAGGCTCTTCCTCCTACAGTGATGTTGGAGCTAAAGGCTCTTCCTCCTACAGTGATTTTGGAGCTAAAGGCTCTTCCTCCTACAGTGATGTTGGAGCTAAAGGCTCTTCCTCCTACAGTGATTTTGGAGCTAAAGGCTCTTCCTCCTACAGTGATGTTGGAGCTAAAGGCTCTTCCTCCTACAGTGATGTTGGAGCTAAAGGCTCTTCCTCCTACAGTGATTTTGGAGCTAAAGGCTCTTCCTCCTACAGTGATGTTGGAGCTAAAGGCTCTTCCTCCTACAGTGATTATGGAGCTAAAGGGTCTTCCTCCTACAGTGATTATGGAGCTAAAGGCTCTTCCTCCTACAGTGATTTTGGAGCTAAAGGCTCTTCCTCCTACAGTGATTATGGAGCTAAAGGCTCTTCCTCCTACAGTGATTATGGAGCTAAAGGCTCTTCCTCCTACAGTGATTATGGACCTAAAGGGTCTTCCTCCTACAGTGATTATGGAGCTAAAGGCTCTTCCTCCTACAGTGATGTTGGAGCTAAAGGCTCTTCCTCCTACAGTGATTTTGGAGCTAAAGGCTCTTCCTCCTACAGTGATGTTGGAGCTAAAGGCTCTTCCTCCTACAGTGATGTTGGAGCTAAAGGCTCTTCCTCCTACAGTGATTTTGGAGCTAAAGGCTCTTCCTCCTACAGTGATGTTGGAGCTAAAGGCTCTTCCTCCTACAGTGATTATGGAGCTAAAGGGTCTTCCTCCTACAGTGATTATGGAGCTAAAGGCTCTTCCTCCTACAGTGATTTTGGAGCTAAAGGCTCTTCCTCCTACAGTGATTATGGAGCTAAAGGCTCTTCCTCCTACAGTGATTATGGAGCTAAAGGCTCTTCCTCCTACAGTGATTATGGACCTAAAGGGTCTTCCTCCTACAGTGATTATGGAGCTAAAGACTCTTCCTCCTACAGTGATTTTGGAGACCCGAGGAATCACTAGCATCTTGGCGGTAGATCAGAGCCAAATCCTTTATGGCCTTAAACAGAGAGAGAGGAGAGACCTGATGTGTTCTCTTCTCTTTGTGCGCGTTAACAATCTGGCAGCTGCATTTTGAACTAATTGAAAACTTTTTATGGAACTTTTAGGTACAGTAGTCCAGTCTTCAGAAAACAAATGCATGATTGGCTGTTTGCAAAGGGTCCTGCTTTTGAACAGAAACAAAAGGCCAGAGTGAAGTAATAAAAGAAGTCCTATTAGGATCGTAAGGGATTTCATCTCAACGTATTTCCAATTATCTTAGTGTGACGAGGAAATGAAAATGTAAAGTCCATTCTCTTTGGTGAACTTCCCTAAACGAGGGGGCGTAAACAAGCCCCGCCCACATCATTAGCTTTATTGTCTGGGCCCACTGTCGGACTGAGCCCCTCTCTCCCCTCTCTCCCCTGTCCCGTCGAGCGGAGCGGGGCGGGGCGCAGACACGGACCCCTGGGCACACAAAGGAAGGGTCACCCGACGGGACGGATTAAAGGGGTCAGGGGTCAGAGGTCAGGAGCAGTGATGTGGCGACCACGTCTGAATCAGCTCTTTGGTCTGGCTTCAGAACTTCATCCTTTTTCTTTATACGTAGTTTCCCCTCCGTGAAGTGTTGTGTATGAAGAGGACGCATCATCTTCTTCACGGACTGGACTGGATTTCATTTCGTGGTTTGTTTGGAGCTTGTAGGCAACAGTGGGGATTGTCTTAGGGCGTTTGGGGCGACCTTTTGGTCAGTGTGAACCCCCAGTAGTCCGGTGGTCTCGGCCGAACTACCCTCACTTTCACACCTCTTTTTTACTTAAAGAAAGAATGATCATACAGGAGGTTTGGATTAGGCAGAGTGACCTTTGCGTAACATCAGTGCGCACGTGCGTGTCCGCCCGTTGTCATGGAAATACGTTTGTTGAACAGCTGATCGTTGTTTCGTGGCTGATGGTGCGACGTCGAGTACGTGAACACGGACTGAACACGCTTTGACGTAAACACAGCTGAAACTCGGGTCGAGCCATAAGGCGCTCTCACATGTGTGAAACCGACCTTAAACAGCTCTCATTTTTAGATAAGGCGAACATTGGATTTTTCACACAGAGGTCAGAGTTGAGATTGTTTGCTAGTTTTCCGCTGAACATCTTTGTTTTAATGTCAGAGTATACAAAGACTAAACGGACCCTTTACGATGCTTCTGTTATTGACGTTTTGTCGCTAGCAAGGAGGAGATATTCAGGAAGTAACTCCAATATCGCACCTCGTACTCACAGGTTTGGTGTCTAAGTGTAGCACGAAAGGCTGTGACCGAGATGACGCTGTAATCCAAATATGGTCATTTCCTTTGTGGGCGACGGCAGCGGCTAAAGGCTAAAGGCTAAAGCCGTGCCGCCAGCAGTAACCAAATGTAGGAAATACAGACAGGCACGTGTGTGCAGTGAAAGAAAGGTTTTGCTCAACCATCAGTGTGCGAGCCAAATATAACTCATGTGTTTTGTTTTTGACAATGGAACAATCTCCACAGGGCATTAAAAAGTATTAAATGTCTTTCATTGAATTATGCCAAAATGAAGCCCTTAAATGTCATTAAGAAAAGTGTTATAATGGATTACTCATTACTATATTTGCTGCATAAGTTGCAATGCTTTGTGTCCAATTGTTTTTTAAAATATCAATATGCCCCTCATTCCTCCGTTTGATGGAATGTTTGCAGACGCAAAATTCAGCATTAAAAATATACAATTTCCGCATACAAATGTGACTCTTGGCACCCTGAACATGGGTAAAAAGCTTTTACATGATATATCCTCTATATTATAATGCAGATAATCCAATGATAAATGATCTATGTGACTCGGATGATTAAAGACGTCGCCAATCTTTGGAACAGCTCTTTCAAATAAGCAGAGTAAAGAGCTGTAAATCCCAGCACTCGTCAGGCGGAGGGAGGGGTCAGAGGTCGTGAGGAGGGGTTAGTTGTCCCACTCAGATGGCTGTTTGAAGAGTTCAGGCACAATGACGTCTTCATTGGGGACACTCTCACCCCTCTCCACTGAAGAGTCCTGTGTAGAAGTATCTGTTGTGTTCCCTCAGTATGTCAGACATCTGCAGCCAGTCTGATTGGACTCTATCGACATCTACAAATCAATCCAACACGCTGGACTGTCTTCATTTAAAGCTGACCTTTGGCCACGGACCATGAAACAAGATCTCATAGTTACACGTGGCAGGGCTGTCACTGTCTGACATGAAACTGTCTGACATGAAACCAGAATGAACTTTTTAGGTCAATTGGAATTACTTCTATTTGTCAAATACCAGAAGAATGAGAGATAGAAGTTTCCTTGGGTGTAATTTCAAAACACTTGAAGGTTCAGGTTCATTGGTTAAAACAATGATGGAAATGACCAATCATCACACAGATCAGAAAGAAGGCGGGTTCTGTGTCCCAGAGATGAACGTGCTGTGTCTGAAATGTGAAGATCAACCCAAGAACAAATGCAAAAGACCTGGAGAAGATGCTGAGCCTGGTAAGAGTTTGTCATTATCCAGAGTGAAACAAGTCCTGCACCGACATGGGCTGAGAGGGAACTCTGCCAGGAAGAAGCTCTGACTCCAAAAGAAACATCAAAAAGACAGATTGGAGATTTCAAATAAAAAAAGGATAAAGACTTTAATTTGTGGAGGCATATCCTATAGTTTGAAAAAAAAAAAACATTTTTTTGCCGTAGTGACCATGGTCACATTTGGAGAAAAAAGGGTGAATCTTGCAGACCTGAGAACACCCCACTGTGAAATATGGGGGTGGCAGCATCATGCTGTGGGGTTGTTTTTCTTCGGGAGGGACTGGTGCTCTTCCCAAAATAGACGACATCATGAAGAAAGAACACTATGTGGAAATATTGGAGCAACATCTCAAGACATCAGCAGGAAGTTAAAGCTTGGGCAGATGGGTCTTCCAAATGGACAATTCCCAAAGCAAACGGCCAATACTGGTTACAAAGTGACTTAAGGAAAACAAAGTCAATGTTTTGAAGTGACCATCACAAAGTCCTGATCTCAGTCCAGTTGTAAATGTATGGGCAGAGCTGAAAAGGCATAGGCACACAAGGTGGCCTACAAATGTGTTTCAGTTACACCAGTTCTGTTTGGAGGAATGGGCTAAAATTCCTGTAAAATATTAATGAAATGTATGTAAACTTTTGGTTATGTAACAAGTAATAAAAAATGGTGTAGAAAATTCTATCGCTCATTCTTCCGGAATTCGACAAACAGAAATATTTTTTTTTTTATTGTAATTGACCTAAACAAAAAGTTTATTCTGGTTTCATGTCAGACAGTGAGAAAAAAATTACAAATGTGTCTTTTTATGAAATGTATGTAAACATCTGGCTCTATATAGTGAGCTCGGGTCCTCTACCAGAGGCCTGGGAGCTTGAGATGTTTGATGTATTTCCTGGGATCTGCTGTAGTTTGGGGGTCACTGCCCCGAGTGCCCCAACGACCATGGGCACCACTCTCCAGACCTTCTCCAGCTCTTCTCTGAGCCCCTGGTATTTCTCTAGTTTCTCGTGTTCCTTTTTCCTGATGTTGAAGTCGCTTGGTATTGCTATGTCAACCACAACGGCTTTCCTCTGCTCACCCCTCTCCACTGAGGGAAGTTTATATATATATATATATATATATATATATATGTATATATATATATATATATATATATATATATATACACTTCTACAGAGGGACTATAGAGTGCATCCTGATAGAAGATAGAAAATAGCTACTTTGCTAAATCTGGTACAAATCATCTCTTCTTGTGTAAAGACTAATGGTTTTGTATACTGTCCTTTTCTGAATGAACAATAAACTGACCAGCTCCATTACTGTGGCACGGTGCCAGCACTGCCTCCTGCCAAAGGAGCCTCCAGCATATTGGAGAGCAGCGGAGAAGATCTGCAGAGCCCCTTTCACCTCCATTAAGGACATGTACTCTCACCCGCAAAGGGGACCCTACGCACCCATCACGCAGTCTCTTCAAGGTAATGCCTTCAGGGAGAAGACTGCGGAATCCACAGGCCAGTTCCAGTCAACTGAAGAACAGTTTCATACACCAGACCATCAGGAAGCTGAACTCCCTGCCCTCCCTTATAACAAATACATTTGTTGTTGAACGGTTAAAATGCGATGGATTGCAATATATATATATATAGATATAGATATATAGATATATT
Organism: Proterorhinus semilunaris; assembly: GCA_021464625.1. Classification (NCBI taxonomy): domain Eukaryota; kingdom Metazoa; phylum Chordata; class Actinopteri; order Gobiiformes; family Gobiidae; genus Proterorhinus; species Proterorhinus semilunaris. The sequence goes on along the minus strand of JAJBBP010000037.1, from coordinate 123,136 downwards.
AGGGGTGGGCATAGATTAATTTTTTTAATCTAGATTAATCTAGATTAATTTTGAAATTAATCTAGATTAATCTATAGATTAAAATGGTTTATTTTATTTCTGCCGGAATATGTGCTACCCAAAAATAATAACTAAAATTGAGACCAGTTGTTTACAAAATGCATCACAAGCTGCTTAAGAAAGCTATTAAACTATGATAATTGGTGATGAAAATAAATCATGTTCAATCAGATGTAGCCTAGCTAAAGCGAAGGAGTGAGAGAAAAAAATATTTAAATATAGTCGGACTCGGCGCGCAACGGACAGCGGCGCCCCCTAGCGTCAACGTGCTTATTTTGCGTAACAAAAGTCACTGCTGGAGGGGGGCGGAGAAAGAAGTGTAGGATTGACAGAGGGACAGTTTGTGAATGCACGACCGCGGGACGTGAGCGCGGCCTGTGGGCAAACTGTTTCAGAGCGCGGCTCTGGGGAAACGCTCTCAGCGCCAGCGCTGTCCCGGGCCATAGGAGAGGAAAAGGCGCGCGGGGTCCGTGAGTGACGAGGCGGCTACAGGAGCCCCGTCACTCACGTCTTCCACCTGTTCGCTCAGCTCCGCTCTGGGCCGCCTCCGAACGGCAGCGACATCACCGTCTCCTCCTCAGCCCGCCCCGGTCATCTCCCCCGCTGCTCCACGAGGAGCTCAAAGTGAGTCATCATAGCTTCCGTAGTATAGATCCCACTCCCAACTCAACTTTGAGAATAGATTAACGCCGATATTTTTTTTATCGCCCGACAAGACTATCGCGTTAACGCAGCACGTTAACGCCGATAACGGCCCACCACTAATATATATATATATATATATAGATATATAGATATATAGATATACACACTCAGTGCTTTACTTACTAAAGTACAATTGTTCGTTGAAATTGCGTTCAGATCTTTGGCTAGTCCTGAGCTGCCATTCTGGGCCAACCTGAGTAACATGTTTTTGGAGGTCGGGGAAACCAGAGTACTGCTTTCCGTCTCCTCTGAAACAGGGCAACGCCTCCTGGGTTGGACCCTGTTTCAGAGCGTGGTGTCCTACACTGGTCAGCTCCTCCACCTCCTCCTTCCTCTTCCTCCTGTGCAGCTCCTCTCGCTCTGCTTCCTCTCGCTCCTTCTCTCTCTCTCTCGTCTTGTGACGCCTCCAGAAATGTGTATTTGTAGTTAGCTAGTGTTAGCTGTCTGTTTACAACAAACATCCTGGAACACAGAAACTACAAATGCAGTTCAGAGCACAAGACAAATCCTCTGCTGCGCCAAGGGGCAGAAAACTATATTTTGAATTTGATTTATTCATCTTTGAACCCCAAAACTGGATTTTTTTCACTACAGGACAAATTGAGGCCTTGTCCACACGTAGCAGGGTATTTATAAAACCGCTCTCAATCTAGAAATAAACTTGAGTCCACATAGCCTCACATCTAACCACATACTGTATATGCGTTGTTAATGGCTTATAAAGCACTCTTCTACATTTAGTAGGCCTAAAATGCTTTACAGCAAGGAACCAGTCACCCATTCACGCTCTCATTCATTCACAGATGTACTCAGACACTGTTCAGTACATTCATTAATAATAATAATAATGCATCAGTGTTATATAGCGCTTTTCTGGACACTCAAAGACGCTTTACATTGCACTATTCATTCACTCCATACTCGGTGGTAGTAGGCTACTATTGTAGCCACAGGTGCCCTGGGGTAGACTGACGGAAGCGAGGCAGCCAATCTGCGCCATCTGCCCCTCCGACCAACACCAACCACTCACTCACATCATTCATCCCGGCCTATTGTACATGTTTTTAGTGGTAGGGGAAACCGGAGTACCCGGAGGAAACCTACGCAGACACGGGGAGAACATGCAAACTCCACAACTCCCAGGTGGGAATCAAACCCCGGACCTTCTAGCTGTGAAGCAAGAGTGTCTGCAGCACATTCATTTTTGCAGCTGTATGAACATGGGTCCGTGCACCTGCCTAACAGTTTTCAGACAACCTACTGTGACGCACCATGCATTTCCCGTTTTTTTGTCATTTTCGATCAGATAAATACAGCGTGAAGGCAACTTTCTTGACCAGGCAGGACGACGTCCAGCTCAAAATTCTCCAGCAGCTGCAGTGTGTCCCGATCTGAACCAAAACCGCTGTTGGTGTCTTCGAGGAGCAGGTCTTGGACGTTAGATGGTTATTATGGCCATACCGCCTTTGCTAAGCCCAACTCCGTCAGACCTGGGAAGCTAAGCAGGGAGGGGCCTGGTCGGTACTTGGATGGGAGACCGTTTGGTAACACCATGAAGCCTGGGGTGAATGTGGTGTGTGTGAGTGGTGGTGGTCAGAGGGGCCGATGGCGCAGACTGGTTGTCTCGCTTCCGACTGTCTACCCCAGGGCAGCAGAAAATAGCCAACTGTAAAGTCCTCCTTGGCCTGCACTCTTCGACGTGAAGCAGAACTTGTATAAACAAGCAAAAAGCGCCTGAACATTTGTTAAAAGCAACAGAGTTCTGAGTCGTCCTGCTGTTGCTGATGTAAACACGCGCGTGACTCAGAGCCATTTTGTCGCAGGCAGTGATGTTCAGCTCCTTAAACTCTTAGTTATTTATGTCCACACTCAAACGCATAACCGGAGTATTCCTAAATCTTCCTTTGGGTGGAGGTTTTTGAAACCTTAGTTTATAAGGACAGACATCTGCAGTTTGCTGTGGATGACTGGCCAAACCATAGGAAAACATTTTCGTTTTATGACACACCCTGCTACACGTGGACAAGGCCTAAATATAGTAGAGTATCACCTTGCCAGTCCTGCCCTCTCACCCCGCTGCCCCCTGTTGGCTGGGTCACGGCATTTCTCCGTGCTGTGATGGAGCCGAACAGACTGAATCCTTCATTAGCATATAGAGGAAACACTGAGGGGCACACATCACCCCATGAGCGCCCGACACCAGACACGGCGCCCTTAAAGGGATTGCCACGGCCGCTTATCTGTCCTCTCACATTAATATTCAGGGCCTGATGTAAGGAGAGTGTAATGTGTGACCCAGCATGTGTTCAGCCCCTAGTGCCTGCTCCCCCTCGTCATGTTCCTGCGTTCTGTGGGTGAGTAAGGGAACTAAAAATGTTTGTATTTTATATGAGCACAGGCTGAGAGAAGCAAATAGACAAAGTTTGACCAATATTTAGCTTGTGAACTTGATACAGTGAATACATCAATTATAGAATGCATGTTGATATTGCTAAGACGAAACAACAGTCCTTTAAAGACATACAAAGAGATACAGAGACTTACCAGCAATACGACAAATCAAACACAACCACTGTCTCAGATGTTGACGTTTCATCGACGAAAACCGTTTCCCCATTTTTCTTTGACTTGCTATTAGCAGTAGCAGACCACATACACTGAGGGATTTGTCCACAATGAATAGTCTGTCGCTCGTACGGTGCCTCAGACTAAACAAGTGCGAGACACGATGAGAGACACACACTTCCCGTTTCTGTAGAGATTTGCGTGATCGCTGCATGATCGAATGTGATGCTGGAACACAATAAACATGACGGACTCTAGACAACATCAGCAGCCTGTGCTTTCATGCCTCGTATCTGCATAAAGGAGGACATGAATGAAGGCTGGTCCACAATATGAAGGTGGATGCCAAAGTGTTCCAGATAATGACTTTTGTTCCTATTGACATTTTGAACATCTGAATCTAAAATGGAACCAATAAGACACCAGTAAAGGGTGGGACACCTTTTCACTGTTTTTATTGTTCTGGACCTCAACCTATGAGTAACTTTGGTGATACACAAATAATTAGGTCATTCATAATTTCTCCCAATAGAACAACACTACACTATATTCGATGTACGATGACTTTGTTCTCATTTGTCTCTGTGTCCTGCACAACGCAGAGCAAAGGTTGCTTTTGGTCTCCATTTCGTACAGATTTTTGACAGTGTTTAATGAGGGCAATGACAGGCTCTGTCTGTCATTGATGACCTTCAGGAAATGAACTTTTTGTAGCAGATTCTGCTCTGTGAAAATAGACCTCACATCATTAGGGTGATCCTCCTACCGTTAATTTGCCCAACAGGAAAAATATGATACATAAGATACATGCGCCCCTTTTTTGTAAAGATACTTACAACACCAATTGGGCTGGATGTGATTTTTTTTAAAGAAATCTGAAGTAAAATGTTGTTGGGTTACGACAGTAAAGTTTAAAATTTCGGAAACATTTCAAGAATAATGTCAGACTATGCTGAGGGTAAATGGTGTTGGTAAATAATCAGTGTGTTCTTCTACGTCTATTGGGAACTCTAATTTTACTACAAGAAACTACTCTCTCTTTCATGCTCCAGTGCCGTAGTGATTTAAACATCGTTGACTGGACTGGGCTCGAGTTGAGGACATCAAACAGAACGTCCCAAACTCACAAACTGGAGGCAACGAGGATGAAGAGTCTTGCCCAAAGACACAACGGCATCATTGTCACAAGGCAGAATCCATCCACCTTCAGATCAGTTGGTGTTACGTTTCATCAGGGGGACACGCAATCATCAAGGACGGGATCTGTTTTAATACAAAATACAAGCTTCCATTGTTAGTTAATGGGATGCTAATCGAGAGTGCCATAATGAGTGCTTAGAACTGATCCAGTGATACTTCCTGGACTGAAAATTTTGACAAAGACAGTGAATGTGTTCAGTTCTGCTCTCGAAGTAGTTTGAAAGACCAAATCTCTCACCAGTAATGCGTTTCTCGGGGATGTGGTGCAGCAGAGGCCTGTCCTCTTTCAGGAGACTTGTTCCTTCCAGGCAGACGATGGACAGACTTTGTTTCGTCTCTCCTTGTCACTTTGTTGTTTACGTGCTGTGACATTTTCAGACCGCGGGAACAATGGAAGGAGCGAGACACAGTGTGATGCGTTCAAGGTTAGGCCGCTTTGGCATTTTAACCACGCACTCTAATACCACTGTCCCCCGCCGTAGTCGGTCATGTTCATCTGTTAGCATCAGTCCTTTCTTTCTTCACTTACTGCTAATTGTAAAATCTGTTCTACATTAACATTCAAATACAATAATGTGATTGAAGCTGAGACGCTCACAAAGATCACACCTGCCTGCTGAAATTATCCACAAAATGAAATATTGATCTGGAGTGGGTTAGCCTTGTGTTTACTTTGCTCCGTTTGCTCAGACCTATTAGCAGCTGAGCCACAGTTTTTATAGTTATTGAGCAAATATTTAAAACTATGTATGAAAGCCCCCTCCTGAACCGCCACCTTAACGTGGTGGAGGGTTTGAGCGCCCGCATGATCCTGGAGCTCTGTTGTCGGGGGCTTCGTGCCCCTGGTAGGGTCTCCCAGGGCAAACAGGTCCTATAGGTGACGGGTCAGACAAAGAGCGGTTCAGAAGCCCCTTATGAGAGACCAACAGGCCCGGTTAGAACCATGAGGCCGTCCTTCTGTGGACCCACCACCTGCAGGGGGCGCCATAGGGGCTGGTGCAGCTCCAACAGCTGCCCCCACGACCCGGCAACAGACAAGTGGAAGAAGCTGTATGGATGGATTTATGAAAGTGTTTTGTGTGTGGGAATTTGATTGAGATGGTCTAAGAACGGGGCATGTTCAGGTACGGTTTTACAAATGCCTAAAGCTGTTGATGCATTAGCCAACTGGTTTATTCTTCAATCTTTCTAATATTGTAAGAGCTTATCGGCAAGTATTTCTTCAAACTCCACTCTGTTTATCTTGCACGTACTGCAAGAAGTGGGCGGAAACCACAAACAAAAAACATGAGGTCCCGGCTCTGAAAAGACCTGTCCGCCCACTGTCCTGAAACTCCAATAAGGACAGGGCGTTAGCTCCACAGACTTCAGCCCTGTCTGCAGAGGGACTCCCATCAGCCCCGGGTCTATCTCCAGCCTGTGTGGGGGAGAATACTTTCAAATTGTATTTAGTAATACTGAATACTTGCCTAAAATTGTACTTTGTAACCTACTGTATTCCTTTACTTTGTCCAATTAGAGTACTGTATTCTGAATATTTAGAATACTTTCACGTTGATTTGCTTCAGATAGATGTACAAATGTGGCGTATGTATGATAAAAACATGAATTAATTAGCATTAGTGATATACTGTACTGGTACTAGGGTTCCAGTCCGATACTACAGCAAGTGAATTAAAACAATAACAAAGCCCAAAATAACTCAATTTGGCATCATATAGGTTTGACTTTAGGTACTCACCGATACCAGGAAAATCTGTGGTATCGGCAGAATTGGTATCGGGACAGCCCTTAATACTCGTCACCCCTCTCATGCTCGTCGCCCCGACTGTTACGACCTTATTTAGCAGTAATTAGAAAGGCAAAAAGCCCTCACCGCAAATGCAGCACATCACTAACCTTTAACCTTGTCATTTAGAACTCTTTTCTCTCTATAACATGCAATATGTGTACACTGGTGTGTGTATGTGTGTATGCACATATAGTATACTGTAGTATGTGTTTACTCTGTTGTGGGATGGGTGAGCAACCCTTGAGGAGTCTTGTATGAGGGAATATTTTGTATGAGTTATGAATGTTTTGTCTGTTTAGTTTTATTGGAGTGCCGCTGTAAGGTCAATTTCTGAGGACCCCCTCAAAAACTAGATGGTTCATCTTAAAGGGATTTATTTCTCTTATGAATATGAAGCTACAATTTAATGATTGAGTACCGTAATGTATCCCCTTTAGAAATGTAACTATATTCTAAATACTCTCAAATGAAAGAGTAACTGTACCTGAATACAATTACTCAAGACGTATGTCTAGGGGTGAAAATGGTGGTGTTTTTTTTCTGTGTAGTTACTGATGCTCGAACAACATTTGGACATTAATAATGAATATGAGGTCAGAGTGTTGACATGCCGCTGATTGTTGATGCAAACACGCTCCACTCGTGTTTGTTGACCCAATTATGACATGCCCCCGACAACACATCCTCTTGTTTATCATGTCCCCGGCCTCCTTTATTAATGGTATGTGTTGAACCCATTTGCATGTCACAAAGGACACAGTGCTATAGGGCACGGAGCCAATAGCACCAGGCTGACGTCACGTGAAGGTTCTCTGCTCTCAGCTGCATACAGCTGCTCACTGTGTCTGGGAATCTCCAGTTATCCATGGGATCCATAGCTCTAAAGGAAGGTCGCCTCAGAGGCAAGGCAAGGCAAGGCAACTTTATTTATACCGCGCATTTCGTACACAAGGCAACTCAATGCGCCTTACAAAAAACCTTACACATCTAATTATTATCATGCTCTTACATCTGTTAAGGAATATAATGTTTGATTAAACAGCTTTCAGACTGCGACAACCAAAACAACCTGCAGTGAATAAGGTACTGGAATATAATCCAGAAAATGGATTAATATATGATGCAGTGTGTGCAACAATATAAGACGTAACCTTGATATAATGAGGTATTATCTATTACAGTAATGTAGAACAGGCCCAGGGGTTTTATTATTTAAGCCGCCCCACGTATCTTGTAGCTCACCTCGTGGAGCATCAGCCATGAAACCTTAAGATTGTAGGGTTGGTTCTGTCTCTTTTCACACAATCTGGGCCTGACACGTCTCCACAGTCAGCTTTGAGTTCTGCAAATGAAAAATGTATTATTCATATACTTTATATACATTGGTCACTATTGTCTTTCATTCTTTCTTTTTTGCCTTCTTTCCTCATGCAGCTGGACTGCACCAACTTAAACTAACTCTCAGAGAGTTCAACTTGAACGCACTTGAATGCAAATCTTTCGGATCTCAACACCTCGTCATTATTTGACTTTATTTCTGTCTAAAACCGCCGCCCATGCTCCAGCTGCTGTTAAAGCCTTTGGGCCTGGAATGGTACAACTGGGAAAGTCCATTATTAATAGATTGTTTTTTTCTGGCGGCCCAAAAGTACCGTGGCCCCCGGGAAACGTCCTGACTCTCCCGATTACCCAGCACGCCTTTGATGTAGAATATCTAAATATACGGGAACATACAACTCCTTCAACGCTACCCATCATTGTCATTTGAGCTCCCATCTGACCCAAGATGCAGAGGCAGAATGAATCCAAGAATCCAACCAGGAGGAATGTGTAGCCGAACCGCCTTGTGAACGCTCCATGTCAGGCTCGGGCCTGGTTCGCACACTGATGGAAACAGCAGGGGCTGAGAGCAAAGGCCCAGTAGTTAGAGCGTTCGTTCTTTGGCCTCAACTTCTCGCTAAGGTGTGTGCGAGTGCGGTCGGTGGAGGTCAGTGGAGGTCGGTGGAGGTCGGTGGGGACAGTTTTCCTCAGTAACAGTAACCAGACGGAAGCACGAGAGGGTTTCAGTTACTTTAGTCAAGTCTGCAGCAAAAGGAACAGCGGTCCTTGTGAAGCACTTTTTGAACTTGAGCTCAAACCCTCCCCTTCCTTCATCCTGATGCCCTTTTCAGCTCGAACCCTCCTCCGTGCTATCTCTACCGCAGCAGCAGAACCATTCACCTCCTCAGCCTCTCCATCTCGTCCTTTGTCTCTTCCTGCCAGGCTCTACGCGCCAACGTTTCATGCTATTCACCGCACCTTGCTTTTCCCGCGCCCCCCAGTCGGCGGCCCCGCTCCGGGGCGAAATCTCAGCTCCTCTTAATGAACTCGCCTGTTTTCCCCGTTAGCGCCGTCTTCGCGCTAACCGCGAGCACGCTAATCTCTTCCCAGAGGAGCCGGAGTCTTAACCTGCTCTCATTCACGAGCCCAGACCTCCCCTCGCCCTGTGCCAACCCAGAGCCTATTGTTAGGGGATTAGCGGCGCGGCGCAGCAGTGGACTGTTGGATTAAGTCTTCTCTGGAGGTCAGACGGGGCAGGGGCAAAAAACAGTCCCTCCCGCGGCAGGAACATGCGGGTCAAGCGATGTGGGCCGCGCGAACGTCGGGTCTGCTGAATGCGGTGACGGGGCGATGGATGGCAGGGGCGCAAAGTCGTGACCCAGCGATTCAATTAGGCAAATGAAATCTGTTAACGGAAGGAGAGTGGTTTGGCTGTGCGCCCCCGGGCCGGGGCAGAGTGCTGTTAAACGATACCGGGATGGTATCGAAAAAAACAAGCTTAGGTACTACTGTTATCCAAAAAATCCGACAATCGGGGAAAAAAATGACAGTTTTGATGCTGTTGGGCCAGGGACAGTGACTTCCAAAGTGGCTTGGTTGTTTCAACAAAAAAATAAATGTGCCCAATTTTTGACCTTTTTTCCCAATATTGTTTCTTATTTTTGCTCATTTTGTATTACTATTATTTTTCCTATATTTACCACAATGTTTCCAATTATTGTCCATTTCTTGCTCGATTTATTCCCAATTTTATTCTGAATTTTTGCCCCAATTATTCCCACATTTCTTCACTGGAGATGAACCCGGTATTGTAAATGGCCGATCTTATGTTTTTGTTTTCTAAATCTAGCCGACAAATATTTGGTATAGGTAACTAAAAATGTATTGTTTAGGTATCGGTATGAAAACCAAGTGTTGTTAAAGTACTAAAATAAAAAAAGATTACGGTACCCAGTGATGTGACATTCACAACTGAACGGCTCTTTTGAGCGGCTCTTTTGAGCGGCTCTTTATGGTGAACGGTTCAAACCAGATCTCAGTTGTGAAAAGATCTGGATCTTTTTTCAGTCAATGTGACCCAGAACTCCCCCGAACAAACTCAAGAATCAGCCCAACAACGGAGCAGGCCACACAAGTGAAAGCTTTCTGCTCTAAAGGCAAAGCTAAAACTGATTTGTCAGACAGTTGGAGCCTCTTTTTATTAGTTGTGGCGCAAGATTTTATTCACACACACGTTTTTCAAAGCGTATGTATCAGTCCCATTGTCATTTTAGATTTATTGAATCATAAAAGTGCCTTTTATCGATCATGTGTTAGATATTGTGAGTTATTGGGCTGGAGTTATTCAAAACTTCATATTTGTTTGAACTGTAATAATATAAAAGAGCTTTGTTTATTGGCTCAGAGCTGAATGTGTAAATCAGAAGTACCTGGAACACTTTGGGACTGGTGTGACGCATTGAGGGGGAGAGGCCAGAACAGTTACTGGAACATTAAACTCTATGATATCATCGCAAATCTTTGCCAGGTCCGTTAAATCTTGCATTAGAAGATGAGTTTAATCCAAATGAGCCAAGGCTCCAATCTTGCACCATTGTTTCTTCATATTTACCCCCGACTTACACCAGATACATTTTGCCTCTTTTGAGTAAAGCACTTTTGTGAACAAGGCGGACAGAAAGAGACAAATAAATGTAATGTCCAATTGTGCATAACGTTAGAATCAAGCTAACGCTAGCTCGCGGTAGTGTTTTCTGGTTCTTGTCTGGTTGGCACTTGTTACTTGAAGAATGTGATTAAATACACAAATCTTAAGTGTCAGTGTATTGTCCTTGTCCGCTCTGACTTTCTTCAGCAACAACAATAGAACAGGGGGGAAAGCTAAGTGACTGTCCGTGAGGAATCTGCTGTCTTCTTTGTAATCTTGGAATATTTGTGTATTTGGCTTTTTACTCCGCTAACTGGACACTAGTTTGTAGTGTTGTCATGATACTGCAATTTCAAACTCAATAGTCGATACTGCAAATAAAACTCGATTCTCAATACCACGTCAAAAAAACATCCTTTTAAATTTAACCCTCGTGGTGCCCTGGGGTCATTTTGACCCAAAAACCACTGGAGCCGCAGCCCATCAAAATTGCTCAAAAGCCACTGAAGATTTTTTTTGATTTTTGTAAAATGAAGCAGACAAAAATATGAATGTGTGGTAATTTTCAGGCTCTTTTTTGAAGTGTACATTTTTTGACATTAGGGTCTTTAAAGAGTGCAAAATTGAAGGCCCCACGAGGGATATAGACTATATTAGCTTTTGTCTCTTTTTCCACCAGCCCCGTTTTATCTACATTGCAGAACAGTATATTATTTTATTTGGTTTAACACATTTTTTGAGAAATCATTGTATTAAAAAGGTCTAATTTGTTCTCTCTGATTAAAGTCAAATGTTAAAACTATGCAAGGTTATATAAACAATAGGGGCAAAATCTCAGCTCCTCTTAATGAACTCGCCAGAAAGTATCGATACCTGATTCAATTAATATCAAGCTTCAATATCACTTTAGTTTCTATTTAGTGTCGAGGAACAGTTTTTTTGACAACCCTCCTAGTTTGGCAGTTTAAGTCATATGTAACAGACACACGTTGAATGTGTTTTGTGATTCAGTGCACGTTCGTGTGACTGTGCTCTTAATGACGAGGACTTTCAGAGTCACTATGATGGTTCTGTCCTTGGCATTGCAGCAGTCACAGTGGACAGACGTCAGACAGAGGAGCACTCGTGTACACTCTTAAGGCCACACGGCCTGACGGTTTCATTGGCACCGCTCTCTGGTCTGTAATACAGATGTCAGTTGAACAGCTCACTAATGTCCTATTTACATATTAGCTGCCAATACAACGCATAGGCCAACTTTCATTCATAAGTAAAATTACACGTGAAATTTAAGCCAACGTTTGATTCTTTAATAATAATTTTAGTGTTTTTTCCCCGAGACTCTTTGGTAGAATGCATGTCAAATGCAAAGATAAATATCCGTATGTTCTTATGTGAAGACCACTGCACCTTTGTGAAAAAAATAGCCTGTAAACTCAATCACAACAATTGACCATGAAATCCTGGAGTGACTGACTCACATACAAATGTTTGGAAAAAAAACTCCAAGAAAATCTTTAGCTCTTTGTGTCTTCATTGATATGAAATTGCAGCAATTGTGACTTTCCAACTGACCATTCAAAGTGATTATTGTTGCAGTCATAGTTTGACATATACAAGTGAAACTCCGAAAATTAGAATATCGTTCAAAAGTTCATTTATTTCTGTAATACAACTTAAACATTTAATGTGAATCTAATATATAGACTCATTACATGCAAAGTGACATATGTCAAGCCTTTATTTGTTATAATTTTGACAATTATGGCTTACAGTCCATCTTCAAAATATTCAAATTTTATGAGATTTTAAATTTGAGCCATTAAAATTATAACAAACAAAAGCTATACATATCTCACTTTGCATGTAATGAGTCTTTCATATATTAGTTTCACACTTTAAGTTAAATAACAGAAGTAAATGCACTTTTTCATGATATTCTAATTGTCCGAGTTTCACCTGTATTTTAGCTCGAGTTGATCAAACGGTGTCCACCGACGCCGAGATCTGAGGTTGTTCTTCTCACGTTTAGCCCGACATTAGCCCGACGTTAGCGAGATGTTAGCTGATGTTAGCTGATGTTAGCTGATGTTGGCTGATGTTGGCTGATGTTGGCTGATGTTGGCTGATGTTGGCTGATGTTGGCTGATGTTAGCTGATGTTAGCTGATGTTGGCTGATGTTGGCTGATGTTAGCAGATGTTAGCTGATGTTAGCTGATGTTAGCTGATGTTGGCTGATGTTGGCTGATGTTAACAGATGTTAGCTGATGTTAGCAGATGTTAGCAGATGTTAGCTGATGTTGGCTGATGTTGGCTGATGTTAGCAGATGTTAGCTGATGTTAGCAGATGTTAGCAGATGTTAGCAGATGTAAGCTGATGTTAGCTGATGTTAGCAGATGTTAGCAGATGTTAGCTGATGTTAGCAGATGTTAGCAGATGTTAGCTGATGTTAGCTGATGTTCGCCTCCTCCTGTGGCTGTAGTGATGGCGTGTCATGGGGGACGTCTGTACATGACACACATGTATTATTCACTGTCATCACCATCTCCCTCTATGTAAACACACACACATGGGCTCACAGCAGCTGCTCCAGTCACTGCAGCTCTTCATCTATGGGATGTTCAGCAGACAAAGCCATCACAGACACTCGTGTGACCGTGGCAGCTTTCATCGCCTTTTGTGCTACACATGGATCCCAAATATGTCATGAACATTTGTGAATGAAAGGGAGACCCTCATTAAATGGAAGCTTGAACCCTTGACTGGAAGGAGACCTCGCTCTCTTTTTCTATCATATTGAGATAAATAGTTAACGGTCAAACACAACAAAATCGACTGTGACGATGTGCCCCATGTGCAGGGGCAAGTTGTCACAATGTGTGGGGTTGGTTGTCACTGTTGTTTTTTAATAGAGTTTTTGATGTTAACTTGAAATTTGATAAACCTTCGTAACTTTTTTGCTTTTTGAGATAAAAGGACAACATATTTTTTTCAAACAGTCACAATGCAATGCCAGATGTGTTCATGACCATTATTTGACCTAACTGTTGATTTTTTTTTTTTTGCAAAATGCTCTATGAAATGTAAGATTTACAAATTCACAAAATAACCCAAACATACGGCCTCTGTAAAAAGTTAATGTTCAAATAAAGTGATTAGAAAAACATATTAGACAAAAAAGAAAAAAATGTCCCACCATTTATACCCCGTGGCATAGGCGCCAATCCCGTGGGTGCTGCGGGGCTGGAGCACCCACTCAAATCTTTGGGCACCCAGGCGAATTTGCCCTAATTACTAAATGATTCAATAAGTATAACCTAACCTGTAAAGCTGCTCACTACAAAAGCTCTCACTACAAAAATAACCCAGACATTAAAGTTTGGGAAAATGTGTAAAAACAATTCAAATGTGTCCTGTCCTCGTGTCTTCAGTCCAAATGAGAAAATGAGAAGAAGAAAACCAATACACATTTGATATATCAGTACCAGCCCACAGCGCCCTCTAGTGTGCCTACAAAAAGCTAATTCTGCTTCTGCGGGACAAAGTTCACAAAGTTTTTTTTTTCAAATTGACTGCTTTAAATCAATATTTAGTCAACAGTCATTGGTATTTGTTCTTCTGGTTAAGTTAAGGTGTCAACATTTACAAGTGCTTCTGAATATCGTGAATCACTGCAGTGGCAGTTTTTATTGCTGAATCCAAAAATCACATTTCCATTGTTAACCCCTTGGCTTAATGTTGCTGAAGGGTTTTGTCTTTCTCATGTCTCCGTCCTGGAGCCTGTCTGTCATTTGTGCAGATTTGTATATTTTACAAACCAGTGTGTGTTGGTGACAGTTTATGACAGTTACATAAAGGCACATTTATTGTATGGTATGTAAGTTCACTCCTTAGATATGCCACAAAAAAAAGGATTACAGAAAGCTGCGTAAAGCGGCCCCTCGGCTGGGGCAGGTGTAATAATGGTTTCAACAGACAGAGAGTCTAAATCATGAGCCTCATGGAAGACAGAGATTGGAAAACCTGTTCTGAGACGTTTTCAGATTCGGCATTGCAAAACAGTTCTTAATCAGTTAAAAGGTTCAAGACGCCACACACAAAGTATATAAGCTGCATCTGAGCTCAGTGTTGAGTGTCATAGCGAAGAGTGTGAACACGTATGTACAAACGTGTGATATTTCCAGTTTTTGATTTTTAATAAATTAGCAAAACTTTCTGAAAAACGTATTTCACGTGGTCATTATGGGGTATTGTGTGTACTGTAGATTGATGAGGGAAAAATTTTTTGGAATAAGGCCATAACATAACCAGACACAATGTATACTCACAAACACGCTCTCCGTCCCGGGCCAAACGAGGACAGGGAAGCTTGACTCCATCACGGAGCCGGAGCGCTAGTGTGTCACCCCGCGCACAGATGGCCCATCAATAATTGAGCCTGAGAACACAGATTGTCTGCTCCTGCCAAGTCAACTCACCGCCGAGGGATGCATTTCATAGATCAACATTCAAGACACCCCCCTCCCCACGCACATAAACACCCCCCACCCCCGCAAACACGTCCTGGAGGGCCCCGCGGGCGCCCGTCTAATGTATGCCGCTCCTAATCTGACCTAAATACGCAAATACATCTCCAAATGTTACATGCCTCTATAGAATCACTGTCACGCCTGTAAAGGAGTGAGAGGAGCTCAGAGCGGGACTCGAACCCGCAACCACACGCAGGCCCAGCGCGGGACAACGGACGAGGCGGATGAAAGAATGAGGACATGACTCGTCCTTTTCTACCTGTACAGTTGAACCAGTTATCTGCCGTCCACCACACAGATCTTACACATGTTTACCTAGAAGGTCTTAGCTTTCAAATGAGGCATCGCAGTGGCCTATACTGTAGGCTGTGAACAAAAACACAACAAAAAAGCAACAAAAAAGGTTGGTTTGTGACCTGTCAAATGAGCCGTTCCACTGCTCCCTGCACAAAACAATCACTATAATCGAGCTTAGAAATGAAGGGGAAAATAACGGGGCACAAATTCTGTAAAAAAAAATAAAAAAGGGAATAAATTGGGGAAAACATTTGAGAAATAGGGAAAATATCACCGAGACAAATTGGGGGGAAAATTGGGACAATGAAAAAAAATTTGGGCAAAAATAAGAAGAAAATGTGAAAAAACCAAGTCACTTCCCTTAAAGCAGGACTAAGTAACTCTTGCCCCTAGAGGCCATAAGCGCAACTGCAGGTGTCGTAGCAAGTTACAATTTTCTAAGACTCCAAGACGTATTAAATGTCTTGGAGAGTAAATACTACGCTGACAGAAAAGGCGAAGGGAGAGAGGGATATTGTACATCCAGTTATACAATGGAAATCATTGTTTTCACTCAAACTGGGCTGTAAATACTGTTTAAAGTGGGGCTAGCCCGCAGTTAGCTTTGCCCGTTAGCCTGTTAGCTTCTTCTTTGTGGTTCTATTAGTGTGTATTGGTTGCTCTGACCTGGTGGCAGTCAAGTTGCAAGCATGGTTTTCTGGCCAGAGACACCAGGGGGCGATGAAAGACCCCCCAATGATCCCATTAACACTTGTATTACCCCCAGAGGGACTACGGTTAAGGTAAACACGTTACTTAGTTCTACTTTAATGCTGTCACTGGACCCACAGCATCAACACTTGGTTTAACATATTTTTCTGTACATACCCGCCCTAGTCTGGAGTGTCTTCATTTGTAAATACTATGTTTTGTCCCTCTCAGAGCGCAGGTTCTTATCCTTCACCTCTTTGTCCCGGCTCATTGGCGACTGACCCATTACTACATAGGACACTCCAAGCCCTTTAGGTCAAGGATCCAGTCGCACACACACACTGGCACACACTGGAGGGAAGTGTCTTGCCCAAAAGGCCTCACTGACCCGTGAGTGAGTGAGGTGAGTGAGTGGTTGGCGCTGGTTGTTTTGCGGACACAGATTAACAGTCACATTTTCGTCAGTCTGTCCCAGGGCCAAGCAAGTGGACTTTAAATCCAAGCCATTGTCAAAGTTTGTATTTCTGTTTGGGGCGTATACCATATCTGTAACTTTGGGCCGGAGGAGGATTGCGTCTCGGACAGAGGACACAGCTCCAGAGCACGATATCAACTTGGCTCAAGAGCTTTGGTCAGACTGGTCGGACACACAGACACTGGTCGGACACACAGACGGTGAGTGTGATGTTCTGCCTGTGTTTTGGATGTGTGACTTCAGGGTGGGGAGGGAGCTCTTCCCCAGCCCTGGCCTCAGTGTTTGAGGGTCACTGTCTTGTATTTCTAGAGACATGATTTAGAGTTTGTTTTGAACATATGACTTATGCATATCCACTTTACAATATGCAGTCACGCCCAGATTCCACATTGTCCGTGTTCGGCCCGCTCCAATACATTGTGATTCCTCTCTCCCTGCTCCGTGGGCCTCCGTGGCCGCCCACTGCTCTGTTCTGCCCCGACAAAAATACGAATCAACTATTTTCAACTCTGTCAGAGCTGGCCGGATCAAGCTCCACATCAGACACATCCAAAGAGAACAACATTCGGGTTTTGACTTTATTTACACACGAATAACCTGGATATTTCCACTCTGTAGGAGTTTGTTACCACTGTAGGCCACAAAAATAATCACAGGACCCAATTAAGCTAAGAGGAGCATGGCGGACTGAAGAGGAGGCAGTGGGTGTTGATGCCGCTGTCTTGCGGAGGCGCCTGGAGCGAAGTGGAGGTCCAAGACCCTCTGGCACTGACCGGTCACCCCAGCCGTAATAAAGGATGGGACAAATGCGTTTTTCTACAGGAACAGAGAACATTGGACTTTACCTTCATCTTACCTTTATTGGACCAAAAACAGAAGCCATACTTAAATAGCCTTTTATTCTTAGCTTGTTAAACATTTCCCTGGATTAGGTGAAACAAATGCTGTGCAGCAGTGACAAGATGGTTCCAGGAACATCCTCTAAATATAAGTCGACTGTGGACCCGGCGGCAAACTTACATCTGCCTCTGAAAATATCACACAATTAACGAGGCTGACACAGTAAATGAGATTTAGGCATTACACAGAAACACCCTCGTTTAATCCGCTCATAAATAAAGCAGTGTTTAGTTTGAGGACCAAAATAATAAACTCATTTTAAGAGTCCTGTTTTTAATCCAGGATTTGGATGCCTCGGGACACATGGTCTAGTTTATACAATAATTTGTTTTCATTTTAATAAATCAACTTTCCTTCGTAGATTGAAATGGGAAATGTTGTTTTCTCATGGAAAATTTCACACCTGAATATAGAACATTCTGCGCTCCTGGAGTGGAACCGGAGACTTTAGGAGCTGGACATGAGCTGTTCTTGGACAGCAGTGATTGGGGTCAGAGTTGATGACCGTCTGATCACTTCTGTGGTAATCTTTACTGATCTGCACTTAATCCTTCTGACAACAGCCAGAGCTCTGCAAATCTGGAATATGTGCCATCAAGTGATTTCCAACTGTTCTGGTGGTTGGACAGGTTTGACCAGTGGAGCGGGGCTCTCCTGCCTGGATCTCAGCAGCTCCAGGGGGAGATGGTTCACTAGAACACACATCACACACTATTATAGAAGTAAGTAAGAGATGTATTTGTCATTGTACAATTGTACAACAAAGTGTTCAGGTGTTAGTCCTGAGCCGCTGCGACTGAGCGCCCCACCATTGTGGGCCAACCTGACCAGTATAATCTCACATCTTTCATATTTCCCAAACCCTTTACCACACAACATCACATCTAACGTTACAAAGGACCTCGGGTTTGTTCATTAAAACGAAAGGCAAATTGTCCCTTTAGTTTCACTTTATGACAAAATCATAATTATGTAGAAGTTTCCTTCAATATCATAAATATGTTCATTCTTAAACAACTTTGAGAGTGGATTGTGCAATGTAGAGCAGGTCAAATAAAATACAGTTACATGGATGAAGTCTATTTTTCTGTAAAAGACCACATTTGGAGACCCTCATACACCAACACGACTGGTCAACACTGTCAGTGCTCCACTTAGGTCGTAGTACCTTCAGTGTAGGCCAGGACTACGTACCTTGTGTTTTATCGATACCACTACTTCAACGATGTTAAAGGGCTGATTTTCAGTGTCAGTGCCTTAACAGTACATTTTTCTAAACCTATGTTATTTTAATACGATTAAGCAGCACAACAGAAAGAACACACCTGCAACATGTTTTGAGCAGAACTTCAGCAGCGATAAAGAGAGAGAAAGGACATTATTACCTCCTGAGCTGCAGCGACAGATCTACATCAGGACACGGTTTTCTTTCAGCTAAACGTTTCTAAACATGAGCTGTTCGACAAAGTGAAAGTACTAAACACATCAAAGATCTTTACACAGTGTGAGCACTCACTCCCTCACGCTGCAGAGTAAACAACAGTCTCCATGTCTGTGGCTAAAGGTAAATACAGTGAGAACCATATGTTTACATACGCTTCATAAAAAGACACATTTGCATTTTTTTCTCACTGTCTGACATGAAACCATAATTAACATGTACTTTTCTTAGGTCAGTTAGAATTTAAAAAAAAAGTCAAATTCCAGAAGAATGAGAGATAGAATTTTCTACACATTTTTTTATTACTTTTTACATAACCAAAAGTAAACATACATTTCATTAATATTTGGGAGCAATGCTACCAAAAGTTTATTCTGGTTTCATGTCAGACAGTGAGAAAAAAATGCAAATGTGGGTTTTTATGAAGCGTATGTAAACATATGGTTCTCGCTGTATGTCTTGTATGTCTTGTTGTCACTGATCTGTCTTGGTTTTTAATTTATCTAAGAACTTAGCCCTGGGTTTATAACGCAGACCGACTCTGCCATCTTTAATAATTACAAAGGTTTCAGTAAGTTAGCTATGGCTTTGTTTCGCTTTAAGAAAACAGCTGAATTTGCGCTGAAGCTTCTAATTATCTGTGCACGCGTTCATGTTGCTTTGTCTAGACTCACCGCGGGTCATATACTGGCGTCTGGAGGGTAAAGTACCGAAACTGGGCCGTTTAATGGCACCCAGCCCAGTGTAGGAAAGCTGCAATGGCTGTTAGTGTCGGGGTCCGCCCCTCAGGCAGGTGCAGCATGAATAGCCTCTAAACTGGCTTGAGAGCATGTTACTGCTTTCTGCAGGGGGGGGGGGACATCAGGCTCCATGTACCGGCCCGGGGAGAACTACACCTCTCACATACAGTACCATCACTTAGCATTGCTCCTGAAGCACACCCCGGACCCACACCAAGAACTGGGCTCGGATTACAACTAGCAATGTATGTTTTATTGATTGATTGGATTTATTTGAGCAATTATTTACATTATTTACATTGTCACATGAAACCAAAAATAGCGAGAAAGCTTATATATTCAAGATACTTTCTTGAAATCCTAATTTTTGCCAGTCTTATCCCCATGTTTTTCCTTATTTTTGCCATAATTTCTCCCAATTTTCACCAATATTTACCCAAATGATTTCCCATGTTCTAGACATTGGAGATGAACACAATAGTGTCAATTTGCAGATCTGCTACACCTGGTTCTAGATGACAAACATTATGAGTATCAAGGAGCCCCACCACAGCAGCTCTTTATGAAGCTCTCAGTCCTCCATATGTTTGTCCTGGATTTTTAATATCGGGGCTCTCATCCGTGTGCTGTTTGAACAAGGCACTGAAGAGGGAGGGGTTTTATTGACACTGGACTATTCATCTATTCATCTATTCAAGCTCCAGGACATTTTATCAGTGGAGAAAACAGCTGTTTTTTGGCCAAATGGTTCCCCTTGTGATAAAGCGTCATATTATAAATGATTTATAAATGATCAAGGGATCGAGCCAAGTTTAAAGTTATGAGTTAATTTTGTGACATATACAAACTAACGTACACAGGTTCAATGAAGGTACTTGATTCATCTTCTGTACTCAGTAGTTGAAGTCTTCGAACGTTTCGCCTCTCATCCAAAAGGCTTCGTCAGTGACAAAGGTCACAATCTGCACGCAGCTGAATATATAGACCAATGGGGAGGAGTTAGGGTTGGCCCGGCTCCTCCCCTCTAATCACAGCTACTCTCACCCGTGGGTAAACACCTTTGAAGTAGAGCGTCTCTAACGACCTGCTCACCTCAGTATCGGTCAGTACTGTCCTATTCATAGATGATCACTACCCAGTATCTGTCCTATTCATGGCTGATCACTGCTAATTACTTGCCTATTGTTATTTTGTTGGCTGAGGTGCCGTCTCCTTGGCTGGCCAAGCCTTTTCGGTTTCTCCCGAAGGAGATTGGAGTAAAGGGACGGAAGATTAAATCTGAGGCCGCCATTTCGATTCATGGCGGGATTTTCTTTCCTGACAAAAATAGATTCTTTAACTCGTTGGTTTGAAAGAGGAGTTAAAGAAGCTATTTTTGCACCTCAGCCAACAAAAGAACAATAGGCAGGTAATTAGCAGTGATCAGCCATGAATAGGACAGATACTGGGCCGTGATCATCTATGAATAGGACAGGGCTGACCGATACTGAGGCGAGCAGATTGTTAGAGACGCTCTACTTCAAAAGGGGTTTACCCACGGGTGAGAGTAGCTGTGATTAGAGGGGAGGAGACTGGCCAACCCAAACTCCTCCCCATTAGTCTATATATTCAGCTGTGTGCAGATTGTGACCTTTGTCGCTGACGAAGCCTTTTGGATTAGAGGCGAAACGTTCGAAGACTTCAACTACTGAGTACAGAAGATGAATCAAGTACCTTCATTGAAGATGGACAACTCCTGTACGACTGAGAACTGTACAGTAAATTCAGTGCTTTTTAATGCCTCTAACGCAGAAAAAAATCAGCACATATTTAATTTCTTAAGATGTGCAAACCTTTTATCAACCAGGGGAAATAGATTTGGACAAACCGGAAAACTTTTTGCCAAAGAAATGTGGTCAATTTCAGCCAAAACTGCAGGGGATGTGGTCATGTTTTAGACCATCATTTTGGTGTTTTCAATTAAATTAAACAGTAAAAAAATGTTGAGCAATGTATAAATGCAGATTTAATGCCAGTTTGAATCCAATATTATAAAGTACATTTAACGTCTTAAACGTCTTGATTTTGGCATAATTCGTTTAATAACTTTTAATGCAAAGACTTTTTCAGAGGGATTTTTGGATCTCGTTTAGTTTTAGCTAATGTAATACATTAAAAAATCCCTGTGGAAAAGAAAAAGTCTGCAGGACAGGGGTAGGGAAGTTAGTTTTGTGGCGGGCTAGTTTTCGCACTTCCAGGGGCCAAACTTCCCATTTGTGGCCAAAAGTGTTATTTGATCTCTGGTTTGTGTAATAGTATTTCTCAAAATTATCTCAGGGGTCAGGCAGATTTTGGCCCCGGGCCTGATGTTGCCTACCCCTGATGTAAGAGATACTAAAGCGGAGAAATTATCGCATTAATGTGAGCAAAATGCATTTTGAGAAAATAACCCTTGAAATGACCATTTCCCAGGTAAATCTATGGAGAAACGTTTAATCAGTCAATAATTAAACATGTACTGTGAAGATTAGTTTGTTTTTTTTGTATTATATTAGCCCAGCTAAAAGTGGCCCAAGTGAGTTTTGCTGCTGTATATCTCCCCTTAAGGGACTATGATGAAGTCATACACAAACATATGACAGAAAACAGAAACAAACATATCTTGAAATAATGAGGATAATAATGATTAGACCTGGGGATGTTAAATTTGCAAACTTTTAGCAGCAGAAAAGGTTATCCTTTACTGAGTTGTTGGCACGGACAGACGCAGGGAGTGGCCGTTGAACAGCCTGAATCAAATCTGCCACAGAGTAAACCGAGGGTGTCTGTGGGAGGTGTCCAGAGGTCACCTTTGGACTCTCTTTGTCCACCCGTTCCCACGGGGCTGATGCAGGATATCAGAGATCAGTCACCAGTTCAATTCCATTTTAAAGGTAAAAAGGAAAAGTGCTTTTGACACAGTTGACCTTACGCAAAACAGTCATGGTCCAGTCATACCTCATACCTGACAGTCTCCAGGTCTCACCTTGGAAAGTAACTTTCACACTTGAAAAAAACAAAAACCAAACCTCGATCTGCTACTTGCGAACTATGAAGCCATGCTAAGACTTGTTTACCATCCGGTTGGTCCTTTGCCAAGAGTTTCACGAGCTGTCGTTGCTTTCTAAGTTCTGCAGGATGTGTTTAGTTGCTCTGAGCAGAGCCTTATATATACTGTATATATTATATATATTTAGGCCCGAGCGGACCTGGCAGGTCTCGGGCCTCTTGTAATTGTACAAGCAGTGCGCGGAGCCGCTCGCCGCCGTGTTCAAACAGTCATAACTCGCACATACTTTGGCCGATTTGAGCGAAACTTGAATCGTTGGTCGAGTCGTCGACCCCGGATGTTTTGATATAGGAATTTTGAAAATTGCCGCTATAGCGCCCCCTGCAGAGCACAAAATAAAAATGAATGGAGCCAAAAATTAAACTTTGTCGTAGATGCATGAAATTTGGTAGAGATATCCGTCACGTGATCCCGAACAAAAAATATATTGATGCCCCGCCCCTTTTCCCACTGTGTTGCCATGGCAACGACCCAATGTCAACTTTGCCGCAGCCAAACCAAAATTGGTACACGCGTGCGTCATGACTGTCCGAACAAAAAAGTACATTACATGGTTGCTAGGTGACCAACAGGAGGTCGGCCATTTTGGGAAAAATAAGCGCCAAAGGCGCCATTTCTTTTGCCAGCTCTTTTATAAACTCCACCGAGGGTGGCAGCGACATTATAAGCAGGTAGGGCGCGGCAGCGCCTCCCGGTTATTGCGGCGGCGTGCGGGAACCGGCGTCAACCGGCCACCGCGGCCCGCGAGGGCCTCCCAATGCCGCTTGCGGCTTTAATTGTTATTGTCACTGCACTGAAGCACATGGGACATCACAGCTTAAATACAGTGCCTCTCGAAAATACTAATACACCTTGAACTTTTGCACATTTTGTCATGTTCACAACCATAAATATAAAGATTGTATTTAGAATTTTTTACTGAAAGTTCACACACAAGTAACAGACAACTGTGAAGTGAAAGCAAAATGATACATGATTCTGTTATTTAAAAAAAAAAATAAAAAAGTGAAAAGTGGGGCGTGCATAAGTATTCATACAGTATTTTCCGAGTGCATTAAATTGCCTTTATAACATTCCTAATGACTGCAGAAAGTTCACACCTTGCCCTAACCATTAAATAGAGTCCACCTGTGTGTAATCTACTCTCAGTATAATTCCAGCTGTTCTGTGAGGGCCTCAGAGCTATGGTCAGAGTGTATTGGTCACTAAACAACATCATGAAGGCCAAGGAGCTCACCAGAGAGGTCAGGGATAAAGCTGTGGAGAAGTTTAAAGCAGCGTTAAGTTATACAAAGATTTCCCAAGATTTGAACATCTCACGGAGCACTGTTCAATCCATCATTCAGAAATGGAAAGAGTATAGCCCCACTGCGAACTTACCAAGACACGGCCGTCCACCTAAACTAACAGATTCACCTTCCAGCAGGACAATGACCCTAAACACAAACATCTACAATGGAATGGTTTCAAAACAAACATATTAATGTGTTAGAATGGCCCAGTCAAAGTCCTGACCTAAATCCTATTGAAAATCTGTGGAAAGACCTGAAAACTGCTGTTCACAAACGCTCTCCTTCTAATGTGACAGAGCTTGAGTTGTTTTGTAAAGAGGAATGGGCTAAAATGTCAGTCTCTACATGTGCAAACCTTGTAGAGTCAAACCCCAGAAGACTTGCTGCTGTTATTGCAGCAAAAGGGGGTTCCACAAAGTATTAAGTCATGCTGTATGAATACTTATGCACGCCCCACTTTTCACTTTTCTATTTTTTGTAAAATAACAGAATCATGTATCATTTTGCTTTCACTTCACAGTTGTCTGTCACTTGTGTGTGAACTTAACATAAACAATTAAAAATAAAATCTTTACGTTTAGGGTTGTAAACATGACAAAATGTGCAAACGTTCAAGGTGTATTAGTACTTTCCAGAGGCACTGTATATTATGCCTATGCTGGGGAATTATGACTTTTATGTTTCCTCACTGAATACGTGCCACAGCTGCGCGGGGGAGACAAAGCCACTGCAGCCTCTCTCTCCACCACGGCAGGAGCAGACCCCAGACTGGACACAATATTTGAATCAATACTGGACAAACAAGAGAAAAGAAGCAAGAGCATGACTAGTCCACACGACGGTTTAAGGCATTTAAGGCAGCTCAAGGCATTGTTAGCTCCGACACTTTAGCCTCATAGTGTCCCCTCCGTTGCATATTTTAAATATTGTTTATTCCTCCACTGAACATTGCAACCCATTTTGCCTAGACACTTTTTCACTCCTCCCTGACACGTGTTATACTCCACTTCTCGACAGAGCCAGCTAACATTTGCTGAAGGGGCGGGGCTTTGGCAAAAGACATTCGAGGCACGGGGCCCCAACGAGAACACACAAAAGCGAGGGACGCAATAACACATTTCTACTCTCTGTATGTGCCACGATCTTAAGTAATTAGCTCATCTGCTGCTCCAACCGTGAGTAATGAAAGTGACTCTTGGCCGTGACCTGCTGCTTGTCAGATGAGATCATGAGTGTGAGCGCTGAAGGGCCGTGTGACCGTCGGATTCTGCACGCAGCACATGAGCCCACGATTCTCACCACACTGGGACTCCTCCATCAACAGCTCGTCACTCTGCTCTGTCGGACGACCATCATCTTCTGTCCTTATTTATTATCAGTTATGTTTTAGATTAATGGGGGAAAGCGTCCGCGAGACTGTCTGGTCTTTTCTGCGGTGACCTCTAAACCCGGCGCCGCGTGTTGACTCCTGAAGCGCCAAACTAAATGAAACCCGCTCGCCAGTGTTTGTCCAGGGCTTTTAATATCAGAGCATTTCATATGTGTGTGCGCCGCCTTTAAACAAACACCACACAGGCACACAATCGACGGCAAAATCAGTTCAAGGGCCCATTCTGCAAAACGGGTTCCTTCTGTCTTTTGTGGAGCCATTTCTCAGTGATCCGGCTTATTAAAGCTTCTATTGCAGTAATGTAACGTGTGTGGTCGCTCGTAAACAGCTCTTTCATATGTGCGGTTCCAATCGGACCTCAGATTTGGAAAGAACCTGGGTCTGTTTTTTCTTAATGTAAGTTTTATTTACGTTGACACAAAGGTTCAAATGAATGAGCAACAAAAGGAGTAAGTCATCATGAGCTCTAGTTCTAGCTCCAGTGTCATCTGGAGCCTGGGTCCTCTCCTCAGAGGGTACAGGAGCAGGGGCGGAGCTGACACATGCAGCAGAGGGACTGGGGCCCCACAGCAGAGGGATGAGGGGGCCCCACTGGAAACACAAACTCTGGATTTTTACTGTAAATAAATCCATAAATATAATAAAAACATAAAGGCAATACTCACTTTAAACACTGCAAAAAGGAGTTGGAAAAATGGTTGTGGTAAAAAAAAAATCTGCCAGTGGAACAAGTGTTTTTTTGCGCTTAAAAAAAATAAAGATAAATAAAAAGCAGGTAACAATTTTCAATGTATGTAAAATAAGATGCTTTTAGCTCATTTTATTTCAGATTATCAGACTGTTTTTTATAAATATGGCTGCCTAAAATGCACAATATCACAAAACTGGTTACAGCCCAGAACACACATTACAATATAGTGAAGTAACAAAAGAAGTCATTTTCTCCCAATCAATCGCAGTAAACATACTCCATACCTGTAAGCATTTCTATAACATGATTTTAAAACACCTGCAGTTGTTTGCTTTCCTTGCGGCAGCAGCTCTGTACAGCACAGGTCCTCTGCGTCGCACAGGTTCTCATCGCGGGAACAAGCATGTGATCATTTGTCTGTTGTCTTGTAGAATAGCTGTGCCTGTCATGGATATAAATCATTTGAGAATACAACCAATGTTATAAAAGAAGATAAACGCATGTCTCCTGGACACTCGGCGAAGGGCCAGTAATACTTCGGAGCACATGACCAATAATCAGGATGAGATCATACAAATGACTGTGAGACTTGTTTTATTGAAAGGCGTTTTGGCTGGTTCAGCCCCCAAACTGCCAGACAAATAATCGAGTTTTATACACTGAAAAAAATAAAACATTGGTTTAACCTGAAAATTATATAGAAATCATTTACATCCAAATTTTACTAGTTGTTCTTAAAGATATATATCCATTAATCAAACTGTAAATGTTTCATCTGTAACCTTTAATATTTTAAATTGGTTCAACAAGAAAATGTTTGTGACTTCAACATTCAAAAGCTCATTGAGTCAATTTAAAAGTCTTCATTAGCAGATATGGGCCTATTTAAAAACTTTCATTAAACCAATGTACTTTTAATAAAAGGCTTAATTTAAAATTAGTAAGTTCACTTAACACATTTTGATTAATTGAATCAAATATTTTATTAAAAGGGACAGAACGTACAAAAGCAAATTCCATTAATTTGTTACATTTTGTTTATCACGAGGCGACATTTTGTTTAATGACCAAAATAGTACTTTTAATGCCATTATTGCTGGGTTGCAGGTTCTAGAATGTGATGATGTCACAGGACCCAGCGGGGGGCAGGAGACAGTTTTTCCTATTAACAACATTACACTTTCACAAGTCAGAGCTCAAAAGAAAATGTATGAATTACAAAAATGATCATTAATATCAGTCCATGATTTCTCTATACAAGACCAAACATTTCCTCAAAAACAAAATATTTTTTTTTCCATATAATAGTATTGGCCTTTAGAAGGCTGTGATGTCACCTGCAACCCAGCAATTGCATGAAAAATCTGTTTGAATTTGAGCAGAACTGAAATCAGCCAAGGAATGTGACACACAAAAAAAGGTTTTAAATGTTTTGGTTACAACAAGTAACTTTTGCAGAAGCAAAGTAAACAATTTTCAACAACTGTTGTTGAATGCATAACCATATTTTTAAACATAGTAAAAGGCAATAAAACCTCATAAAACTGTACTGCCAAGAGTATAAGCATACTACTCACTGTGTAGAAAAACACTCAGCCTGTGAACTTTGGTGTTCATTTTCTTGTTATCCAGTCCCATGAGTACCTTTTGAACAAACTCAAATGTGCGTTCACATTTCTTTGGGTACTTCATGTTGAGGGCGTAGATGAGGCCGAAAAGCATTGCAAAGCCTTGGACCATTGAATGCAGATCTGTCATGACTTCTTCACCTTCCAGTACAACCTTCACATCGGTGGATGTTACGACGACTGCCATTGTCTCTTCCTCTCTTCCTCTTCCCCTCTGCAAAACATGAGTGGAATAACACATAATAGAATTAACAAATAATGCAAAGATGTTTATGGTCAGTCTAAACCAGACAAAACAAAGTCTAAACCAGGTTAACCAGTCTGAATAAGCCTCTAGTACTTCAGACGTTATAATTATGCTTTTGAAAATAACATTTGATAAAATGGACAATACATGTATTTAATGTAGCGAAGATTTTTGAAAAACAGAAGTATGCTCTAAAATAAGCTTTTAGATTTAGGTAAAGTTGATCTGAAGAAAATGTGCTTGGTTAAGGCAGGAGGTAAGAGTTTTATATATCGATCACACAAAGCAGCACATACAGTCCCATTACAAACAAAAGTACTTTGGTGTCTGCAATACGGGTTTCAGAATTTACTTGGCATTGATCGTTATCAAAATTTTAAGTATCGCACTGCTCTACAAGATCAAGAATTCTGGCAAAAAGTGTTAAGGTACAATATAAAAAGTATATATACTTTTTTATATTGTACCTTAACACCATATATATATATATATATATATATATATATATATATATATATATGTAAATTTTAGGTTTCACAAACCCTCAAAAATATGTTCAGCTTTAAATTCTGTTATATTTTATAATAATTTTACAATAGCCTTTTTAAAATGCTTTATATAATATAATACGGGACCCATAGCTCTTCCTCTACCGTTATTTATGGGGGAATAGCAGTTCTCGTCCAAATCAATTAATAGATCAAGAAAACATGATGGACAATGAGTTACTGATGAACAGTCCAAGACACATATTAAAAATGTTACATTGGATGTAAATACTTGACAAGAAGAAACGTCTGTTCATCAAGGAGGAACTTTTTATCTCCGAAGGCTATCATCAATGCCACACAAAAATTAAACAAAAAAATATTTACACTAAAGACAGGCCAATAACCTTTTTAAAGCATGTTCAGTAAAAATGTTTTTTTGTGTGTATGCGTTATCAACTTGAAGACAAAAATGCCTATTGCGAAGGAACACTGAAGTATTATTTGGTGAAGACTTTACATCCAGTGAAATGGTTGTGCCCGTCTTGTGACTGTCCATCAGTAACTCATTGTCCGCCATATAATTCAGAGCTTGTGTTATGACAGATTGTTGGGCCACATTAGCCTATGTGAGGCGCATTTGTTAAAGTCCTGTAAAGTCAGGATTTTTTAAAGAAAATTCTGACTTTACCAGGTGCATTTGTTAATGTGGCCCAACTGTTTTTTTATGACTGTCCAATGTATCAATACTAGTGTCATCTTGATTGCTGATTCAATTACCATTCGTTTTAGGTATATCAGCTGTTAGGCAAGTACGTTCTGTAAGCTGTGTAGAATTGACACCTGTTAATACCATTAGAGGCCAACTTGACAAATTTCAAATCAAGGCCATTGAAATTAAAGCGTATGGTGTTTACTGTGCAGTAGATTCACAGATTACTTTTTTTAATTGTGCTTCTAAATTTTTGACTGTGCCCATACATTTTAGAGATATGAGTTAAAAAAAAATTATAGATTTCCAGCCTTGCCACCATACCTGATGTTCTTTAATGACTGCATCCACAGGATCTCCAAGGAATAGCATCACTAACTTCAGTATGTATTGCCTTCGTGTACCTGCGTCCAATGTACCGCTCATGGAAGCCTGTAGAAAAAAAAAAAAAAAGGATGAAATGTATACTGTATAAAACCAAGTATGTACCTTTTTATTGGATTGATAAAGACACTGACGTACTTTAAAGTAGTATATTAAAGGATTTGAAAGTGGTTAACAAAAGTCTTCAGAACAGAGATTTCTGGGCTGTCAGTCACACATCTCTTTTGGAGGTCTGGAAGACTTTTGTTTGAGAGAGAGGGCTAAAATCCTTTAAACTACAACTGAAAGTCTCTTTGCTAACCATTACAGGGTTAACGACAGTGCTGTTCTTAAACTGACCTAAAGGAGAGGCTTAAAGTACAAGATATATAGTAGTACTTAAACGTCTACAACATTTAGAAGCGCACTTCGTCAGGACAAATATGCCGTCTAACTGAGGTTACCTCATCAAAATGACGAATTATCTCCGCAGCTTTTGCTTCAGCAGATCCCCCCCTTCTTTCTTGAAGCTTCCAGAAGTTTTGAAGCATGTCTGTCAAGTTGTGCGAACAAAGTAGATTCTAATGGGCGAGTGGTGATGCGGACAAACTCTGCATTAACCTTTAAATACACAGAAATAAAACGTTAAAACCACTCATACAACTCAATGCTTGCTATGTTAAAGTTGACACAAAATGGCGACTGCGCTTGACGTTTGAGTAAATCTTCTCATGAGAAAACGTAAGAGTACAATCGGTGTTCAAAATAAAACCCTCGATCTAATACTCTTATATATAGTATATATGACTTTGATACACAGATACATGTATTACAGTAATTCCCCAAGTTTCTCCAGTAAGGCAGACTTGTACCAAAAACATAGCCTATTACAATAAAAAATCTCCAATAGCCTATTTTACGTGCACCTGTGCATACAAAAAAAACATGTATTAATTCTACAAGTCTAAATGTACCTTTTAATTACTTTTTACCGCTGAAAAGTGGCACAGTCGTGAGTATGGCCAGGTTCGAAGTCTTGGTCACGTTTGTTGAACGTGGTGGGTGGAAGCCTCTGGAGCACATGGTGTGTCTTCTTCTGCAGCGTGGCATGGCAGAGTCCAGCGCTGTTATTTTCAGTGCTGCCCCCTGTGTTGGAGGGCTGACTTGGTACAGCGCATGCGCTAGATGTGCTCGAACGAAGAATTGTTCGTTTGATCAATTAACTTTTATAAATTATTACCGATTTGAAATGGACAACTAAATGAACAAACATTTCTTTATCAAAACGCAATGTTCAATCTGTATGGTTTTAATTGTAAAGACCAATTTGATTGTCTTTATTTAAACCAATGGCAAAGAACATATTGAATGAACAACAGCACTGTTTTACTTTTTTCAGTGTATGCACTCCTTTCAGGGCGCAGTGCGACGGAAAAGAATAAAGATTTGTCAATTAGTCCACTTGAAACCGACAGAGAACTCGCTCTCAAACCTTTGGTGCACAGTCTCCTCCCTGAGGGGACTTTCTAGCATCGGTGTTGCCTCACGGTTTGCCCCTGCTACACTGTAGACACTACGGTAGAGTGTCACTACAGATGCAAAACAACAGGTGCAGCCGGCCGCCTTACAATGACAATTTAAAGAAAACATTCATGCGTGTGCTAAGCCCCATTTAAACAAATACTTCCCACTGAAATACGTGAAATATTTTCATGGGCTTTTTGTTCCATTTTGGACAGTGTGTTAGTGAACGAGGTCAGTGGTTTGATCAGCCCCGGTGTGGGATTACTCTGTGATTGGTGAGTGAAGGCGCCGGTCTGAAGGGCCTTTGTCACTGATTGGAAGCTCGGGTCCCTAGGCGCCGATCCCGTGGGTGCTGCGGGGCTGGAGCACCCACTCAAGTCTTAGGGCACCCAGGCGAATTTGCCCTGATTACAAAATGATGAAATAAATAACACCTAACCTGTAAAGCCGTTACTCGATTTCGACCTCGACTTTTTTTTTTTGGACTGGGCACCCACTGGGAAGAACATAAATCGGCGCCTATGCTCGGGTCTACAGTCTGGCAGTTGTAGATTTTTACCAGCGAGTGTGGAGAACAAATAAATCAAACAATCAATCGATGTTTGCTTATTTATAAATTAGAGCCCTTCACAACACACGGGGCGACCAAAGTGCTTTACAGAACACGGGACAATGTCAAATAGAAATAAAAACACATTCAAAACAAGTCAATTGTTTGCATAGTGAAACGGTATAAGAAAGTGTGAGAATTGTCACCGAATATTAAAAGCCTGCCTGAATAAACGCGGTTTAAGCCTGGATTTGAAAAGTTTTTGTTTTTTTAAATAAAACAAAATAAAAGATGCAGAGGACCGCACAACTCACGTGGTGTTTAAAAGCCGGAGAATGACAGTGAGTCTGAAGACGAGATTGAGAACACTCCACGGTGGGGGCTGTTCGTATATGGAGGGGCAGAGTGTTCCACAGTTTAGGGCCGACATCGGGGAACGCTCCCCCCTGATGCGCTGTCTGGTCACTTCTCTCTCTTTTTCCCCACGCTTTTGAACCTTGCGGCTTATTCAACAGTGTGCCTAATTTATAGATATCATAACCATAACAATGCACCTACATTTAATACGAGGGGGTCCAAAAACACTCAGCTATTCCTAATGAAAGAACGCCAACGTGAGAAAGACAATAACAGCTCCAAATCTGAACATGCAGTTTATTGCACACCAGGGCGGGGGCAGCAGGATGCCCGCCCGCGCTGTAATGTGGCTTCGGGTGCAAAATAAATGGGTTTATTCTCCCCCTGCTGAAATATTATTAAGAGAATGGCGAGTGAAAGTCATCATAAGCCTCGAGCGATGCGGGCAGTGCTTTGGTTTGACTGAACAAGCCCAGTCACAGGAACCAGGGACACAAATCGGTTCTGGGGCATTTTGAGCTTTTCACAGATTGTTAGTGTGGTCTCCAAACTTTCCAACGATGTGTCTAAGGTGAGTAAATGGCCTCTAAACTTTTGGGCAGTTCTCACCTCTCGCTGCTGCTCGAGTGACAATAGGGCTCATTTACATCTCATTTAGAAAAGCCTAACCTGCTCCCCCCGTAAAGCTGTAAAGCACAGGGGGAGAAAAGGCAAAAAGCAAGAAAAATGTGCCATCAAAGAAAAAAAAAGAAATAAAAGGTTTGCAGACAGGTAATATATAAATAAATGTCTCTTGCATAAATCCACTTCCCATAGAGCCTACCTCTACAGCAACTAGCAACACAATGACAACTAGCAACATTATCCCAACACACACACACATTTGACCAGAGGGAAAGAAGAACACACACACGATCATTAGTGCCATGGACAATAACTACGTTATATTATCCTTAACCTGCACACACAGCTTACGACCAGAAACAAAACACAAACAAATACAACCCTCTGAACGCACCACGTTAGCTTACAGCAACGTTAGCTTACAGCGCAACAATGGCCTCATCCACTCACCCGTCTGAAGTAACCTCTGCGTGCCTTCCGCTCAGTTTGGCAAATCCGCGCTCCATCCTTCTGTCTTTAAACACGCTCTGAAGGCGAGTTTGCTCGGGAAACGTAATGGTCAGCAGGGGGCGCTGTGCATGCTTACAGCCAGGGCAGGGGGTCGCACTGGAAAAGTCAGCCTGGAAAAGTTAACTGGTTTCACGCAGAATAACGAACTTCTGCAGTCGTATTCCAGCGTTAGCATTCAGCTATTCAGAGCGTTAGCAACAGTGGCCCGGTCTCCGTGAGACATAAGGGGAATTGTGCATAATAATGAGCCACACACACACAATGACACGCCCCCACGGCGTGCGCTATTTCTCCGACTTTTTCAACCTGAGATTTCACGCTTTTAAATATACCAATACTGTTATCTAAAACATGGTGAGGCTTCTTCGTGATCTCAACTAAAAGATTCTGCAAAAATTAGCTTGTTTCTCCATATGTGAGAACGTGAGTCTGCCGACTTGTGTCCCTGGAATCCACATTTATAAACTAGTTCTTAACACACTTTTATACAGGGAAACATATCAGTCGTCTGTTCCATGCATAAAGAGAAAGTCCTGTGTTTCCAGTGGCAGATGGTGCTTCAAATGCACTTGGAACAGCTGCGCCTTATAGACCAGGGCGGCCTATATAGTATTTACATTTGATTTCTTTATACATGTGTGGCTTAGATTCAGGTGCGATCAATAGTCCACGGAGAGGACAGTTTTACTGCGCCGCAGGAAGGGAAAGAGAGGCAGAAGAGAGTCATACCTGATTATGTAAAGTTGATCCATAAAGTTTGCCACGTCAGAGCAGTAATCCAAACGTCCTGTCATGCGGCGCATATTCATTAAAAATAAGTTCTTTTTTTAGCACAAAAAAAGAAAGAGGAATGAAAGTGAGTTGGGCTCGAGGTCGGCCGCCTTCACACCCGCTCGGCCTCAGAGGCGAGTGGAGCCACTCTGAGAGACACCCGTTTCAGCCGGGCTGTTTAGACCGGCCCAAAGTGCTGCAGATGGATTCACACTTACCCAAGAAAACCTGAACCTCAGAGTCTGAAAAAGCACTACATAAGACCATTATTATTTTCCTGGATGAAGTGTCTATGCCACTGTCATTAGTATCCCATTAGTATCATGTCTGTCAGTAAAACTCATTAAAGTGAATACAAACATTAGTATGAGAGTGTATGGAGAGGTCTGCTCTCACAGGCTGCACATCCAGAGCCTAAAAACAGACAGCGAGACGAGCATCTGCGGAATATTTCATGTGCGTTGAATACTGCATGAGATTAGAAAGCGGTTATGTAACGGAGGGACAAGCTGTAATCTGGGAGAACGAGGACAGCACTTCAGAGAACTCAGGTTACCAACTCCAGTCACTTCTTTACCTTGATTCAACTGTGAGGACACAAATGCACTGTCATGTTTGTGCGTGGCTTCAGCGTTGAGCTTTTAAAACAACACCAGGCAGTGATATTTAATGTCATAATTGCATGGCTCATATGAGTTTTTCAAGAGGTCATGAAGCTCTTCCCTCATGAAAAACGGACCCGGAGTCGTGTTTCGTTGCATTCGAGCGTTTGATTAATCCTGCATATTCAGAGTAATGAAGTTATTCAGATTCTAAGTTACTTCACAGCAGCGTGGAGGAATAGTGTGTTTGTAAGTGGAGAGAACAAGGAAATAGTGAAGAAAGCAAAGAACAGGATTTTACATTGTCAGCAGGACTGACACTTCCAATAAATCCAATAAACTGCACATAATATTTGCTCAAAGGAGGTTATGATGGAGGGAAACATGTCCTCTGCATCTTTGTGCCAGCGGAGCGTCCGGACGTCTGCAGGAACCGATAACGTAATAACACTGATAATATAATAACGGCAACAACAATACAGTATGTTTTTGATTGTGTTTTGGGTTTTTTCTCAAATTGTTTTTTTTTTTTTTAAAGTAGCCGGTTCACACTGTTGCTATGTCCTTTGGGCAAGGCACTTCACCCTCTTTGCCTGTGTATGAATGTGGTGAGTGAGTGAGTGAGTGGTTGGTAGTGGTGGGAAGGGCCAATGGCTACAATAGTAGGTTATATATTCAGAATAAATGAGCAATGCAATGTAAAGTTGAATAGGCTCTATGCAAATGACACGTGGATCCTAAGTCGGTGCTTCCGTATCCTGTCTCCGTTATTTCCCTGTGAGGTCTTGTCTAAAACAATGTATAGTTCAAGGAAACATCACGGACAGTGAGATACTGATCCGAAGTGACTCGCTACGTGTTAAAAACATTACGTTGGATGTACAGTAAATTCTTGACTGCAGGAAATCTGTAGGAAAGATGCCCTACCACTGTAGCCACAGCTGCCCTGGGGCAGACCGACCTCCACCAACCATTCACTCACTCATGCCCCACATTCATACACAGGCGAGGAGGGTGAAGTGCCAGATCTGGACTCTTTTACTAGACCGGACACAGCGAAGAAACATGATTGGGTTTTAGATTGAAATGCTTTGAAATGTGAGAAATTACAGACAGTCCATAATCCCTCACACTAACTGACTGACCCCCCACTGGAACCGCCACCTTAACGTGGTGGAGGGGTTTGAGCGCCCGAATGATCCTGGGGGCTCTGTTGTCGGGGGCTTCATGCCCCTGGTAGGGTCTCCCAGGGCAAACAGGTCCTAGGTGACGGGTCAGACAAAGAGCGGTTCAGAAGCCCCTTATGAGAGACCACCAGGCCCGGTTAGAACCATGAGGCCGTCCTTCTGTGGACCCACCACCTGCAGGGGGCGCCATAGGGGCTGGTGCAGCTCCAACAGCTGCCCCCACGACCCGGCAACGGACAAGTGGAAGAAAATGGATGGACTAACTGACTGAAATAACTTAATACTGATCTAACTACCTTAAACACGGGCAGACAAACACATGTTCAATGAAACAATACTACATTTGATTCAAAATAGTAAATTGAAGAAATTGTGTCTAAACCAGACTAAACCATTATGACAAGTGCGATACATACACACTATCCATTTTGGGAAATATCTGTGTCACACACGAGCCACGTGATCGCAGGTCAGGACCTAAAACATGTGGGATTCTGGACAACCTTTCAGGCCTCGTATCTGCAGCGAGAGGAACGTGAACAAACGCAAGCAGGTGAAATCCTGGTTTCAAAGGCACCGCAGGAGCAGGCTGGATGTGGCAGCATGAAGCGGGGGAGCTCCTCTCTGCACTGGATGTGAGCGAAGAGGAGTCGAGAGAAGATGAGCGAAGAGGAGCCGAGAGAAGATGAGCGAAGAGGAGCCGAGAGAAGATGAGCGAAGAGGAGCCGAGAGAAGATGAGCGAAGAGGAGCCGAGAGAAGATGAGCGAAGTGAAGCCGAGGGAAGTGCGGGTG
The DNA here is from genome assembly GCA_021464625.1 of Proterorhinus semilunaris. Lineage (NCBI taxonomy): Eukaryota > Metazoa > Chordata > Actinopteri > Gobiiformes > Gobiidae > Proterorhinus > Proterorhinus semilunaris. Next base: position 86,956 of record JAJBBP010000037.1, on the reverse strand, counting down.
AGGCTGTTGCCACTGGAGCCTCAGTCGAATCGCAAACATGATAGTTAATCACGATATGAGGTTTCAGAGGCCTCAATCTGACAAATAAGCATAACACATCAACGCCACAATGAGGAGTGCAACCACAAAGAAATGCAGATCATATTTTTGGTGAATTGTTTCAGAAAAAAAACTTTTTGGTTTCATAAAAACAAAGCCCAAATGCCTGCTGCCACGTTCCCATTTCCCGGCTCTAAAAGCAGTTCTGTGTGTGAGCTTGAGGCGGAGTGAAAGGGCCTCAGGTAAACCCTCGCTCTAAACTCTCCTCAGATTAGGACCGGGATCGTTCCGACAGCACCACAGAGCAGGGGGGGTGCGGGGGGCAGTCTGCGGCCGGGGCAGGTAGCTGGTGACGAGGGATGAGAGTGGACAGGGCTCTGGGCTGAAATCACACGGGATCGAGCCAAACGTGGGGTCTTAACAAATCAACCGGACCTGTCGGCTCTCATCCGTCCTCCGCTCGGAGACGTCCCGGTCCTCAGCGCGGGATACTCAGGAACAATATAGGTCAGTATCCGGAGAAAAGGGTTTTATTTTTCCTGACCGTTTGCAAAGTTGACACAATTCTTAGCAAACCTCAACTCACAAAGACGTTGAAGGGGAGAACTTTTTCTTTCTGCCATGTTACAATGTATCCCAGAAACACATTCAAACATCGTGGGGGCAGAGATCGTCTGAGAACTTCTCATTTATGTCATTTGTTTAATTTATCAAAAGGCATAATTACAGATTTGTTGCTTCAGATAATTAAAGAAAAGCTTTTAAACGGAGCTGAACCTCGGCCGCTGTCGCTCTTCAGCTTTTTGGCTTATAATGTCATTCCAGCTTCAGTTTTTATTCTGTGCCTTTTATATTGTTATGAATTGAAGGTTATACAGTCTAAGATGTAGTTTTGTACAATGTGAGAGCCAAATATCCACAGTTCATTCAACAGCTAATTTACTAGCTGCTAATGCTGACGTTAATGTGCGTTTTAAGACCCAGAAAATCATGAATTAGCCCAAACGCTGAGCACGCTTAATAAATCTGAAGATTTACGGATTAAAGACGTCACAAATTGCATGATACACAATAATAAGTCCTGTCATGGCCTTGACAGATAGTAGCAATTGATGAACTAGCTCATATATTTTTCCATACAAAGTAAAATAGCTCCTGATCCTCTTCTGACAGTGAGTTGATGTGTCCATTTCCCTGTGGTTCTGACGCCGGCTTGGAACATTTTAGGTTAGGGTTAGGGTTGATGATATGCTTTTGGGATTTGCATATAAATCATTCCTAACCCTACGGTGGCATGTAACAGGATAATGCTGTCCCTGGACCAACAGCATCAAAACCTGGATTAGGTATAAGATTATTTTTCAGTACCTGCTTTTGATACTTTCATTATTTCAATACTGGTAGTACCTTCACTTGTTTCCGATACTGTACAGGTATCGTTTTACGGTTCCCTACACTACCAATCCCACACTCTCCGCATTTACTCACTGGGTCTGGGGTTGCTGGTGCGTGATCACGTTTCTAATGGCGAGCCAATGGAGAGCTCATCTTCAAAACCAGTGCCAGACCAGGACCATCGCTCTATTCTCTTTCTCTCGGGACATGCCAGTGTTTAACTCACAGTGGGATGAGTCAAGTTTGTAGTTGTTAGTGTGATACTGTAGAGCTTAAAAAGGATGTAATCCTGCTAAATGAAGTAGATGAGGTGCGATGTAAAGGAAGATGAGATGTGGAAACGCTGCAAATGGGAAGCAGGGGCTTTTGTGCTCTTGAAACAACCCACGCCTCAGTCAGCCTCGCCTGGACCAGCGCTGTTGTTACGCCGCTGTCCCACCAGGCGGCACGGATGAATGCGAGTGTGTTTGAGAGTGCGCATGGGGGATGACGGACGCAAATTAGTCCAAGGCTACAATCCGGTGTGCCTTGTTTACATGCATGAGACCCATGTATGTTCATTAACATGCACTGTCCTGACCAAATAAACCATTAAAAAAATAATTCTTGAGTTCGTTCGAGCGAGAAAAAAAGATCTGTCTCTTTTTATCAGTGTTTAATTGAGAGCGTACTGATATTTAACAAAGCTAAACTGGCAGAGTTGTGAAACAGGGCAGTAAAATCACAGGCCAACAACAAACCAATCTGTCTGAGCATCACAGTAAAGCGGCGCATCGTGTCTGTCATACGATCACAGATGGCGATATCCATCCACTGTCCCATCACGGCAGAGAAACAGACTTCCTGTTGCCGGAATTCCTTTGTGCCCTTTGCCATCAAGGAGCTGAATAAATTGTCCTGTCCGTTCCTTTTCTTTTGAGGAGGTGAATCTGCTGCTGCTGAACTCATTTTATAATGTATTTTATTATATTGCTGTGTATGGGCAAGCCAAAGGCACATTTCTGCCATTGTTGTATATGGTAGACAATAACATTTTTTCTATTCTATTCTAACCTATTCTATTCTATTCAATTCACAAATGAGATCCAAAAAGAGCCGCCCTGAGCCCAAGTACCAGTATCGATCTCGGACTGGAAAGAATGGCCTGTCATGTGTATGGATATCTTGAAAGGTGAGGGATTGACACTGAAGGCACCCGAAGGAAACACAGTCCATCTGGTTAAAACTTTGTGTAACCTCTGTACCCATTCAGACATCCCGCATGATAATGTTGCCTTTAAGATGTAAACTAATACACCGCTCATATTAATTCCCGTTTTGTTTTTCATAATCACTCATTAAAAAAAACAATGTCAAGCTTTGCCCTAGTTCCAGCCGTGTCCCTCTGTGCGCCTGCTCTCCGCCAGCTCCTCGTAACCTGATTACACCTGCTCATAATTTGACTACATTATGGGCACACGTCAGGTTCAATGGCGGCCCGTGCTTCAGACGTATTGAATTTTCATTTTTATTGCTATAATAATCTCTACAATCATGTCCCCGACTGGCTCTTGACTGCGGTAGACTCTGTGGACTTAATGACCTGCATCTATTCTGTGTCTAAACGTATGGATATGAGCTCCGACAGATGCTCCGGGGCAGGAAGGGGGGGGGGGGGGGGGGTTATTCTATTACCCCCCCATTAAAACCTGTCAGCAGCAGCCAGGCGTCCCTTATGCAAATATAATTACTGCACTTACAGCGCGCGGCGGGGAGGGGAGGGAGGTGTTTGGAGAGGCAGCGGGACAGGTGTGCGGAGGTTGTTGGTGGAGGGCTGTCTTCTCCAGCTCGAGTGGGGGTTTGTGGGGGTAGGTACAGGAGGCAGCGGCGGCTTGTCACCCCACCCCCCAACGGAGGGGAAGGAAAAGGTCTGGGGGCGAAGATCAGCCGGGGAAGGATGGAGGAGGGAAGCCAAACGGAGACAAATGATTCGTGATGTTCCAGCGCCGTCTCATAAACATCAGCCGAGCCAGAGGTGCCTTAAATTACACCATTCAGGGAAAAAATGTTCTCTTAAATATAAACTTTCACCTGGAAACAAAAAAAAAAACGAATCTTCACAATAACATGTTCAATGATTGCAGTGACTCAATGTTCCTCCATAGATTTATTTGGGAATTTGGGCCATTTTCTCAAAATGCATTTTTATCACATTGGCGCGACAATCTCTCCGTGTCCGTTGCACCTACAGACTTCAAACTTTCCCGTCTCAGACTTAACAAAAATGTGGAATGTTTTTTCAGAGAGATTTATTGAGCTTTGAGATTTCAAAAACAAGGCAACATCTTTATTATTACAGATAATAATAGATGGATTACAGACGCGTATTTTAAAACTGAATAAGCCATCCAAAATCCCCTCTGAAAAAGTCTCCATAACCAATAATTCAACGAAATAAAACCATCAACACCTGACTCGATCCATTATTCAGATTTCGTCGCTGAAAACCTTTTACTCATAGGTTTTGTCCCTCTGCTATTTTCGAGCATCGGTGTAAAATGGTCTAAAAACGACAAAGATCTGGCTCTTTTCATGAATAAGATACTGTTTGCCTTAAAGAACCATTCAAAAGAGCCGATTTGGCCATGAACATAATCAATCAACAGGAGTGGCCTCACAGGGCAAAACAGTGAAAACAAAAAACAATGTAATGTCCAAATGCAGTGTCCAGGGAAATATAATGTCCAAACAGACGGAACTCAGTGGGAGAAAAGAGATCCACTCCCATGGACGGACAGGCTATAGAGTCCCAGGGCCGATGGGAGTCCCTCTGCAGACGGGGCCGGACTGTGGGAGCTTGTTGGAGCTTCGGTTCTTGTTGTCCAGTCCCAACATCACATCACTTTTTGAAGCACAGTGTATTCATCCAAGTTGTGCACCTGTGCCATTGTAACCACTCAGATGTCCATCTAGAAACATATCAGCAGTGAGAAGAAAATAAAACCCAAAATGCAGGACTGAAACAAAACTGGTGATATTTAAACGAAAACCAAAATAAAATCCAGAGATGACACTCAAACAAATACACAAGGAAACACATCAGGGCGGGGCAGGCAATTAACACAAGGGAAGCAAAGCAAAATCACAAGACCACACACATGTCAAAATAAAACACAGGACTAGACCAAAGACAACATACAGAAACATGGGAACAAAAGATGAATCAGGACATATCCCACTGGAAGAGCCACTCGGGCCGAGAACATCAGGCCCACTGACGTCAGTATTTCCAACGCCCGAGTGGGAAAATCGGACAAACCTCACAAGCCCCAAGTTTGGGAAAAATAAAAGCAGTAATTAAAAACACCTGACTACTATATTTAGAAAGTCAATTTTTTTAATCAATGCCAGATTCTCTCAGATTTGTATCAGCTTTGTAGCTTAAATTAGTTTTATAAGTTATTATATGTTACACTGTCATTAAAATTCCCGACATGACAACTGGAACACTGAAACTCGGAAAAAACGGTTTTCCCAGATCCCAGTTCCGACCTCCGAGGACAAATGGAATACACCATCAGGCCCGTCATTAATAACTGTTGTCTACACTTGGCCTCAATGAAATGAGTGAACTTTCCGGACCATGGTGCTTGTGTGGTCAGTCACATGACCACTTCTTTCTATCGTCCAAACTCCAGGTGAAATTAAAACTTGTTTGGGCAATAACAATCATATCCCGAGGTTCTCAAACTTTTCACATGAAGTCTTAAGTTGATCTTTCTGAGGACCATCATCGGACCCTCTATACTGAGCCCATACAAGGCTTTGCTGAAGCAGGTGTAATAGTAAATGATGACTAGTTGTGAACAAGGACTAATCCAAAAGAGGAGAGAAATAGCACACAACCACTGCCTAATATTCAGAATTCAGCTCATGTAGAGTATCCTTTCTCCAGCGCCCCAGAGGAGCACGCCTGAGAGCCGCGTGGCACAAATGGACTCAAATTGCATCTTCTTTTCTTGATGAAACAGCTTTCCGAGATCAAACCGGCAGCCAATCATCTGCAATATGCACCAGCATAAGTCCTCGGTCTGTGGATTATGGATATGCTGGTTTTTTAGCGTCTTTGTGATGAGGCGCTCCCCTCCCCCCGCGCGCTCACCCTCTCCACCTCCACTCCCCACCCCCCTCCCTCCCTCGCACTCGCTCAGACCCTTCGCCAAAAAACAGAAAAACTGAAATGGGATTTCTGTGCGGCGCGGCTGAGAGGGCTTTTGTTCATGTGGCCTCTGCGCGTCGCCATGGAGACGGGCCGTACACATTCGGGAAGAGGAGCGCAGACGGAGGATGGAGAGATGGAATTCTCCAAGTCCTCTCACAATGGTTTCTGCCGGCGTGTCGGTGGAGATGCTGTGGGACGCAGGATTCTATTGTGTTCAGTCATGTGGGTCAGGAAGTGTTTCTGTTAGACTTTACTCCCATCATGATCATGGTGATAATCTCCTGGATTAGTGCGGTGTTTGCCGTCTACGACCCTGTTTGTGTGAGGGAACACTGTACAAATGTGTAGACAATGGAAGGGAATCTTATTTGTATTGTGCTTTTCATATGACACAAGTCAGACCCAAAGCGCTTTACACATTTAAATCGAGGGGGGTTCATTCACTCCATGCTGATGGTGGTAAACTACATTTGTAGCCACAGTTTCCCCAGGGCCACGGGTCGTCTCATGATCGGAAGGTCAGGTGTTCGAAACCCGCCTCCTGAAGGTGCACGCTGTCGTTGTGTCCTTGGGCAAGACACTTCACCCAGCTTGCCTCCAGTGTCTGCGTACATTGGTGTATGAATGGGTGAGAGGTTCCTTGCTGTAAAGCGCTTTGAGTGCCTAATGTAGGTGGAAAAGCGCTTTATAAGTTGAGACCATTTACCCTGGGGCAGACTGACAGAAGCGAGGCTGCACACATCTGCGCCAACGGTCCCTCTGACCACCACCAACCACTCACACATAGGGTGAAGTGTCTTGCCCAAGGACACAACGACAGTCTGCACCTACAGTAGCCGAGGTTTGAACCCCTTACCTTCCGATCATGAGACGACCCGCTCTACCATCTGTGCCACCGTCGCCACGGAAATGATACACGTTTTCAAATAAATGCACCTTCAGAGGCCTTTGGAACTTGTGTGACTGTTCCAGCCAAGTCACAATTTACAAATGAGATTTTTTTACAAAAGAGTTGACAAATGTACAAGTGCATAGTGGACAGAACTGATCACAACCCCAGCCTGATCTCCTTGGGCTTCTTCAGAGGAAGTCCCTTACTGTGGCCATTCCTCAGTGCGGCTGTGGAACCCGTTAGCTAGATTTGGTCAGGAGTACCCAGCTGGGGGTTGTTAGACTGCTTTGGGTTGCCGGGGAAAGCCAGAGCACCCGGATAAAACCCACTCAAACTCAAGGACAATCTGACATCTGGTGAAATGTAGAACCAGCCACGATACAGCAACAAGGTTCTCCCTGGGACAGAGAAGGTCCACGGTTTTACGCCTCAGAGGATAAACATACAGTATGAAGAGGACACAGGAGACAAAAGGGTTCAGAAATATTCATGTTTTTTTTTTAGAAGTTTTTTAGAAATTAAGTTTAAAACCCAAACACCTAGCCCAATCAGAACACACACTTTTTCTAATCTTTACAGACCTGTATCTGGGATCAGGGGGCGTGTCTTTGAATTCCCGATGGGCGTGACTGACAAGCGTATTAACCAGGCCGGATATGATGTATGCGGCGTGTTTTGTAAACAAGGAAGTTCGAGCGTTCACGTTAGTCTCCGCTCATCCAGCCAATGCATTGTAAAACCACTATACCGTTTTCACCACAAAAACTTAAGGAACAAGGAGTCATTAGAAACTATTTTAGATTTAAAATGTAAGAGAAATTAACACAAATGTGCAACCGCACTTTGAATTCATGTACGTCTGAAACGGGGGGGAATCGAACTGGGAACAAGAAGAAAGTCCTCTTAGACAAGATGAAGCAGGTACATTGAAGAAAATCATTTGGTTCCTTTCGTGACAACGTGCTCTGTGATTGAATCCATTTATAACTTTTCAAGATGTTATTGGCTGTTAGCAAAGATACAAATGAAGAAAACACAAAAACAGGACAGCCGGTCCCACAAGGTCAAAACGGGAACAAACAACTAAGGGAAAAGGGGCAAATAGGGAACAACTGTGCCATAAAGATGCTCCAGCAGCACCAACCCTCCACCCTGTCTCTGGTTTGGCTCACAGTCTGCTCTGCCGGCCTGTCCTGGAGGTGACAGACAGTAAAGCATTGACAGCTCCTAAGTCACCTCCAGACCCATTACTGCAGCATGTCCTTGAAATGTCTTCTCTGGGCTCATACCGGTGCAGATATATGCCCACGTTCTTGTAAAGTCAGGGGAAGGCATGTTCTGTGGAGGTACAGTAGCATCTCCCATTGCATCTAACCTACACTTAGCCCACCGGGATGTTTGCAGTGATGCTTCTACAGCGGGTCAAACTAGTATGGGAGAGACAGGTACCTGGTATCACAGGCGGCGATTTATGTTCTTCCCAGTGGGTGCCCAGTCAAAAAGATAAAATAAAAAAAGTCGTGGTCGAGATCGAACCAGCACTCTCGTGGTTGGGACCTCGGTCATATGAGCCATGCGTTCTACCTATGGAGCTAAATGAGCGGAACAAACGGCGCAAACGCACATATATCATTTTATAAGCAAACCGGGTCTACGGCTCTACAGGTTAGGCCTTATTTATTGAATCATTTTGTAATCAGGGCAAATTCGCCTGGGTGCCCAAAGATTTGAGTGGGTGCTCCAGCCCCGCAGCACCCATGGGATCGGCGCCTATGCCTGGTATTGATAAAACTGTACGGTAAACCTAACCCTAACCCTAACCCTAACCCTAACCTTATTCAAAACTACCCCATGCCTCAACCGATTCCATTTTCTCCAGTTCGGCATTACCCAAATGTAAGAGCTTACAGCCTGTAGGCCAGTCTAACGCCTCATTTGAAAGCTAAGACGTACAAAACTGATCTAAAGGGATCTTTTTCCTTGCATTGTTGCTGTGTTGTCATCGGATTATTGAAAGGCAAGGCAAGTTTATTTGTAGAGCACAATTCATACACAAGGCAATTCAAAATGCTTCACAGGTCCCAACCAACGGTCTGGGGACCTGTACTGGGCCGTGACACATTTGATACCGGGCCGCAGAGAAATACTAAATCATTTCTAAAGCTCATTCATGGATTTAAAATGAAACTCCTGATAGAAAGTCGCCCTAGAAATCCTTTGGACTTGAGTTCATCTGGTTTGATCACAGACAGAGTCGTGCAGCTGAAGGTGTTACATGCAGCTCCTACGAGGGCCTGCTCTCTCCCTTTTTCTTCCTCAGCTCATGCCCATTTCTCCAAAACGTAATCGCGCTGCAGCCTCACAACTTTATTTGCATTTACCTTTCACGCTTTCACAGGACAGAGAGCTGTATCTATCTCCCTGTGTGGTGAACTGTCCTGAGAGGGGAGACGGTCCCGGTCCCGCTGTAGCGAGCTGTGATGAAAGTGTGATCCATGGTCTAATTACGCACGTGTTCCCAAGCGTGCACCCCCAATACGTTTCTAAAAAATGGCCGAGGCGGCAGCGCAAACTTGGGATCCTGATGAAAATGTAAAATAGGGCAAGTTTGTCACAATGCACAACATTTGAGGCGGTTCAGTTCTGTCATATTTATCACTGCACAGGAGAATATTATGCAGTTAGTAACAATGTGGCATTCTAAACATTTTCAAATGTTTGTATCTGGCTCACATGTTCACAAATATAATTACTTATGTGTCCATTCCCTTTAACCACTTCATAACGTTATCATTTAACCCCGATGGCGTCACTTCCGGTTATAACCTGCCGACTGGGCGACGCCCTACTACACCACACCGTGTTAATCGTGTTCCGATCAACAGGGGGTCTCATGACTTCAATCCATCAAAATGGCAACCGCCAGCCACTCCAACAATCTGGAGGCAAGGAGGGTGAAGTGTCTTGCCCAAGGATACAACGGCAGTGTGCAACTGCGGGATTCAAACCCCCGTCCCTATGATCACATGACGACCCGCTCTATTCTCTGCGCCACCGTCGCACCAAGTACATGCTAACGGTTAGCTGCGGTGCATGCTAGTGGTTAGTGGTGGTGCATGCTAACGCGGTTAGTGGCGGTGCATGCTAACCTGGTTAGCGGCGGTGTATGATAACGCAGTTAGTGGTGGTGCATGCTAACGCGGTTAGCAATGGTGCATGCCAACGCGGTTAGCTGCAGTCCATGCTAACACGGTTAGCAGTGGTGCATGCAAACGCAGTAATCGATGGTCCATGCTAACGCGGTTATTGGCGGTCCATGCTAACGCGGTTAGCAGTGGTGCATGCAAACGCAGTAATCGATGGTCCATGCTAACGCGGTTATTGGCGGTCCATGCTAACGCGGTTAGCGGTGGTGCAGTCCACTCCATCGGGTAAAACAGTGTCTCGTGTGATCTGCCGCAGCTTATGTTTGCACAAGTCAGAGCCCTGCCACAAGCCAAACCCCACAGACCAGCAGTCATCTGCCATTCTGGCTCCACTCCAACTCCCCCCCGCCGGAGCCAAGATGGCCGCTGGTCGTACACTCTCACAGGCAATACAGACCTGCTGATTTACAGAGCGCAGCGGACTCTGGGAGCGGTGCCTGAGGACTGATTAAACCAGTCTGATTTACAGGCTTGTTGTGAAGGCTGTGGAGCTCAATTTATAGAAGAAGAAGACACCTTCAACAGACTTTATTTAAGTGGAGGGAGGCCAGGTTACACTTTTAGTGGTTTCTAAAATACCACTTTGAGATGCTTTGGTAATTGATGTTGTAGAACTTATGGTTTATGAGTAAACTGAATGCATCGTCAGAGATTCAAGGGGAGTGAAAGTAAGCCAAAAACATACAGCTGCCAATCATTGTTTTATTTTATATATATTAAATATCAAATATGAACTGCTTTAAGATTATAAGGAAATGCCTGACTTGTTTTAAAAAAAAACATTTTTAAATTTAATGATCCTCTCCCATCTCTCCTACGGAGCTACTGTATGGAACCAGGCAACTCTTAAACCTGTGGAAAGCCTTTAAAATCGGGCCTTACAGGTTTTAGATTTAAAAAAATCTGATTTTATCAAAGTACAGTTATATATGTACATGAGACAACTATAAGTCGTACTCTACACAAATCTGGCCTTCATGGACGAGTGGCAAGAAGAAAGCCATTATTGAAAGGAGGCCATAAGAAATCCCGTTTGAAGTTTGCTAGAAGTCATATGGAGGACACAGCTACCATGTGGAAGAAGGTGCTTTGGTCAGATGAGACAAAAATTTAACTTTTTGGCCCAAATGCAAAACGTTATGTATGGAGCAAACCAGTTTTTTGTCTTTTTCTGCGAAATGCATTTGTGGTTTCTGTGTTCCACATTGTTTTTCTGGATACTTTTGTACGTCTTTGCCGTGTTTTTGTGGAGGTTTGGTGGATTTGTTTACAATTTGTCTAAAATTGTCCTGAAGAAAGCAGCTTTTTAAAGGTAAACAAAATGCTAGCTTATCCGCTAAACCCATTTGAGACCTACACATTTCTTCTTCTGAGACACTGAAGAGGCACCAAGAGCCCCCACAGCTGCAGCACAGTGGAGGCATCACAAGAGGAGCTACAGGAAACAAAAAAGGACAAACGAGAGATGGTGAAAGACTGTTGTGAAGCGGAGGGAGGAAGAGAAAGGAGGAGGTTTTAGTTAGTTTAGTTTATTTATTTAAAAGGGACCATGTACAATTATAACATAAATGTTGCCATTTGATGCATTGTACCAGAGTTAGCCTACGGCTAATTTACATCTGCAGTCCCTGGCAGGGTACGGACAGGTGGAGCTGACCAGTGCAGGACACCACGCTCTGAAACAGGGACAAACCCAGGAGGCGCTGCACCATTTCACAGGATCAGAGGAGACAGAGGGCGGCCAGCCAGGTTTCCTCCGAGTGCTACAGTTTCTCCGACCTTCAAACCAATATATAATGTGGTGGTTATGTTTCTGAGCTGTTTATCAGCTTCTTAGTTTTGTTGTCATTGATTTATTTAATTCTTTTTTGGGAGTACCTCCCCTCTATAAGGAGTGCCCTTTCTCACTTTACCTGCTTGCATCCTGACGAAGGCCACCGGCTGAAACACGTTGGTGCATTTTATTTTTTGGGAGCCATGATTTATTAAAGGCCTTTTAATTCTTTCTATACAGTGTGCCTTGGGTTTCTCTTTTTTGCAGTTTCAGCTACCCCACCTTCCAATCGAGCACCTGTTCCATTTTTTCACAGCACGGATCCACACAGCGCTCCTTCGTTCTTTTCTTTGGAAACACCACTTTTTTCTGGGGTCAGCCCTAAGTTCCCCGGTGCCTATGTTTCCTGATTTCCTTCATACTGTTTTCATCTATTTTGAGTTATATTCATTTTCTTACCTCTAATAACGTGAAGTGACCAAAATCATTCAAGGTCATTCAGTCCTTATGAGCTGTTGCTTTCTCTGTGATTAATCTGATTCAAACCTATGTCGATTTTATTATATTTTGTACAATCTTTTAGCAAGGGCCTTGCTAACCCGCAAAATCAAAAACTGGCTACATTGTTAAAGGAATAGGCCACCGTTTTCAAATCAGAATCAGAATCAGAATGGGTTTTATTGCCATGGTTTGAGAACAGGTTCACAAACTAGGAATTTTTCTCGGTGCAAACGTGCGACATAAAACATATAACACAGAGGTAAGATAAAAATAAGCTAAAACACTTTATAAGGCATGCATAAAAATATTAAATAAAATAAAGTGACATATGGTAAGACAACAACAATTTGACAATGAACAACAGCGGGATTGTATTTACAGATCTGTAGGCATATAAAGTGATATTAAGTGATATTAAGTGATAAGTGACAGCAGTGGGTCTAAGTGTGGACACACCGCACACTGCAAGTGCAGAAACATCCATGAGTCTGTAACTGAGCTACAGAGACTTGTTATTGTTCATGAGTCTGATGGCGGAGGGGAAAAACTGTTCAAGTGGCGGGAGGTATGGGTCTGGATAGACCGTAGCCTCCTGCACGAGGGGAGAGGAGTGAATAGTCCGTGTCCAGGTGAGGACACTCCAGGCGTCCTGGAGGCGTTCTGTTCACCTCCAGGACGCCTCCGGGAACATAGGACCCGGGGAACATAGGTATGCACCTGGCCGTGTAGAACTGCACCAGCATCCTGGTTGGCAGCTTAAATTTCCTCAGCTGCCGCAGGAAGAACATCCTCTGCTGGGCCTTCTTGATGAGGGAGCTGATGGTCGGCTCCCATCTGAGGTCCTGGGTGATGGTGGTGCCCAGGAAACGGAAGGAGTCCGGGAGGAGATGGGGGCTGGGAGAGTCTGTCAGGGCGAGGGATACTGAGATATGTTCTTACCTTATCTTAGACGAGTTTATGCATAACTGGTCTTCACGCGGGTCCCATGCCATTGGTCCGACAACCCATTAGTCTGACGTCTCATTATTCTGAAAATGTCCCTTTGAGCAGAGGTGCCATTAGTCCGCATCTCTAACCCAGTTGTGTTGTGGATTAGAGAGACATATACGACCACTGGCCCTAACCTTAAGGTCAGTGGATTCTTGCCTGAACCTGCCTTTATTATTCTACCCCTACTCAATGAGACATTTTTGGAATAATGAGACGTCAGACTAATGGGTTGTCAGACTAATGGGCCGACTCCCTGTACGTGTGCCTCTACTCTATGTCTACTCCAAGTTATTTTGTGTAACTAGACTTGGACCATGTAACTACTCCCGGAACCGTATTTAAATAGGGAAACGTGGAAGAGCATGGTCGCTTCTAACTTCACCCCCGTTTAGCCCCATAGAGCAGAGGAGGAGAGGCCAAACGCTAACAACATCTTTGGTCTTTTTGCGTGACTGAGCGCACGCACAAAGACCAGGCAGGTACGCATCAACTCGTCTAAGCTCAGGTAAGAACACATCTCAGTATTTAAAAACGGTGGCCTGTTCCTTTAAGAGCAGCATTTAGGATAATGTAGTTTAGCTAGTCAGGAGCCCTGGACATTGGGCCTCTTTCTTTCCTCTGGGCTTCCTGAAAACATAACCTGCTGTGGTGACCGCCACGGCAGCTGGGGGCAGACCAGCTGCCCCGCTCGGTGCTGTTGGTCAGACCAGTCGCTCCGGTCCAATTCAGCAGAGCAGCTTCACGGCAAACCACCTGGAGCTGAAGAAGAAAAGAAAAAGAATGTTTTTTAAGATATATCTACTACCTTCTATCTCTTCAAACTGGCTTTGAACACCTAGAACGCACTGATTTACTGTATGTCTAGGATGAAATCATTTTGTGTTTGTAAATTGTTTTATGAAGTCTTTCTGTGAAGCACTTTGGTCTTCCTTGTGTTGTTGTAAAGTGCTCTATAAATAAACTTTGATTGATTGATTGATTGATTGATTGATTGATTGATTGATTGATTGATTGACTATCTTCTGTGTTTGGAACATGGAGATAATCATCGAGCGGCTGTGGAGAGAATTGCATGCCGTCTCTGTGTTGAAGTTTCCTGTGGTTTCCTCCCTCTGACACACAGAAAGTCACTCTCCAGCACTTGTAGCATTTTCTGCAGTTTTTTAACACCAGAAAGTGCAAAATGAATCCAAAAACTGCTCTCACCATAAGAAAGTTATTGTTTACTGTGTTTCCACAATGAACACAACCCACTGAAAACCTATAATATCTCCAACATCATTTAAAGACATCTACCGGCAATACAGAACTAACACCTGAACACTACTTTTTGCCTTTACCAGTTTTTATTTATTATTATAATCAGCACTTCGATATTAAAAGTTCTGATTATGATTTAAAATCATTAATGTCGTTTAGTCAGAAGCCATGGACATTAGGCTTCTTTCTTAAAATACAAAGTGCACTTGGTCTGACTGGCTGTTATTTGAAGTTGTAAAAACATGGAATGTGAAGGACACTATGAGGCCCGTGTGAAGCACATGGAGCAGTGGAGCCAACAGTGCGACGTGTTCCTCTTAAAGATAAGAAATGTGAGGAAGTGTTGTCCCAAAGAAATAACATCTTGGCACTCATCATTTGCAGAAGTTTGTAAACCTCAGACCCAAACACATTAAAAAGCCCAACATGTTGTTTCTGAATGTCAGAAAAATGTTGAAACAAGTCAAAGTTGATCATAATGAGGTACAGATCAAGAATGCAGATTTGGAAACCTGACATTGGTTTGTGGCTTGGCCCTGTCCAGTCAGTCTTTCATTGGCTAAGTCCTGGGAGGTGTCTGTCTATAAAAGACCACCCCATGTCCAGCAGGGCTCACACAGGACAGAACCAGGACAATGCAGACTGCGGTGCTTGTGGTGCTGTTGTGGGGGTGTCTGTGCGTGGTCCCCGAGGCCCAGGAGTTGTCCATCACAGACACACTCTCCACAGATCAGTCCCTCCTGAGCCGAGTCAAAAACCTGGAGGAGAAACTGGATACGCTGCAGAGTGAGTACTGTTTTTTTTTTTACGATTATAAAGTCCAACAAATCAAAACCACTGCATTTTTTTTTACCCAGAGAGCCCTGGAAGCAGATAAAAGGTCTGTTTATTTGAGTCAGGAAGATCCAACTGACTTCGCAAAGTAAAAGTTTATCACGTATCATAACAGGAGAGAAGAGTGAGTGACTCTTTTCACCAGCACAATGTCATCCAGACTGAGGCTAAATGAGTCGCAGTGGAGGGATATATCTAAAACGAAGGATGTGCTTGGTCTGGTGTCTGCCCCAGCTCCTGCTGTGGAGAAAAGAGAGGTTGCAGTGGCTTTGTCTCCCCCTGTGCAGTAGTGGCTCAGCGAGGTGACATAAAGATGATTACTCCCCAGCGTATATGACAAAACGGATGGACAAGTATTAGCTTGGCTCTAGATAGCAGCACGTTGGATTAGCTCATTTGTTGGTCATGGTTGAATGGCTCTATTTGTTTCTATGGAAGGAGATCCAGGGAACGGTGCTATGAGGTGTGATTGGACAATTACTGTTTTAGGGAAGGGTTTTGTGTTGTATTAAGTCTGTATATCTGGTCTCCAGGTGGTCCTGTGGCGTTCTTTGCTGGTTTCCACAACGAAAACACTGGTATAAACCACGGCCCGTTCAATGTCCCAACTACGATTAAATACCAGAAAGTTCTGACCAACATCGGCAACGGATACAATGCTGCCACAGGTACGACAGCTCTGGGTTTGGGTTATAATGACACTGGTGAGCCCCTGAAGGTCTCTCTCTGAGCTCTCCCGCTCTTCTTATTTTAGTCGATGAAAATATCTGGCGATTTTAGTCTAAGTTTTAGTCTCATGAAAAACTTTAAATTTAGTTTTAGTCCAATTTTAGTCGTCAAAAATATTACTTTGACTAAAATTAAGTGCCGAGCAGGGGCATCATGGTGTTGTTGGTGCTTTGTTGGCTCAGGGCCTGGACAACGTGCTCTCATCAATAGAAACATGAATTCACAAGTTTATCAAGATATTTTGCTGAAAAACCTGAGGCCGTCTGTCCAACAGCTGAAGCTCAACAGAGGATGGGCGCTGCAAGAAGACAATGACCCAAAGCAAAGAAAATAATCAACTCCAGAATGGTTTCAGAAGAATAAAATACAGGTTCATGATAAAATATATCATGCCACAGCATTACCCAATTGAAATGATGTGGCATGACTTAAAAAAAAAAAACATTCACACCAGACATCCCAGGAAGCTCCTTAACAGTTTTGTAAAGAGGAACGGTCCAAGATTCATCCTGATGGTCTAATCTGCAACTACAGCAAACGTCTGGATTAAATTATGTTAGTCAACCAGCTATTGAATCTAAGGGTGCACTCACTCATTCCTCCCTGCCCTGTGAATGTTTACATGTTATGGCCAATAAAAATATGATAAATAAATGTTTAGGCAGAAATGAAAGAAATTCCTCCAATTGTATCTATCTATCTATCTATCTATCTATCTATCTATCTATCTATCTATCTATCTATCTTTTCCTTGTTTTTCCTCCATGGCTGCATCTGAAACCATCACATGATAGCCTCTAAGTACTAACACTATAGCAACTAATCCTTAACCTTTCATGGGGTCAACTGTTAGATCTCTGTGCAATTAGTGAACTAAAGCTTCAGCAGCATTTGCCCAATTCCACCGTCCTTACCCAGGGGAAGGGGAAGTGACATCACCAATGGCTGTTTTTCTTCTTCTTTAAGGTTATTGGCAGGCAAACAAAAGCGCATACCGCCACCCACTGTATTGCATATGCAACAACATAGTGTCCATATAAAAACATTTAAAGAGGAAAAAAAAAGACCAATCCAAATGAGCCATCACATTTTCCTTTAGCATTATTTTATCTCAACAGCTGTTTCATAAAACTACAGTATGCAAATTAGCCATGCTAATGTTTTAATGTAAGTGTGAAAAGAAGGTATCTTATGTTTTGCATTTGTTTACTGTTACTAAATGAATCTGTGTATTGATTGAAAAGCATGACGTGATGTGAACTGTTGAACCTAACCTTGTGCTAAAGTCATTTCCTGAGCACCTTTTGGGCAAAATATGACCTGTATGTTTAAATAACCCCAGTTTGTGTTTAAACTAGGGCCGGGACTCGATTAAAAAAATTAATCTAATTAATTACAGGCTTTGTAATTAATTAATCGAAATTAATCGCATATAAATATTTGACCTGAGAACAGTGAGAAGTAAGTTTTTTCATAAGGATTTTTAGTATACCATTGAATAATGACTGAATACATAAGCTTAAGCAACAAAATATTGTTTATTGTTGCTTCAGAGGCCATAACAGACTTTGTTGATTTAGCAACAGTTGGTTTAAAGGCTCGTAAACTATTAGCGCGAGGTCGCAGCTGAAGCGTGCGCCCGTGCAGGCACACTACACAACCCGAAAACAAACGTAATGGAAAACTCTCACCGGTCCTGTTGAGCAGTGTCCAGAAACTCCAAGTCTTTCAGAGTCGTGTACCCGCTCAAACCCGGGCTTTAGTCCGTGTGAGGAGGCCTGATCTCCTCAATAGTCCATGTGAGGAGGCCTGATCCCCTCAATAGTCCATGTGAGGAGGCCTGATCCCCTCAATAGTCCGTGTGAGGAGGCCTGATCCCCTCAATAGTCCGTGTGAGGAGGCCTGATCCCCTCAATAGTCCATGTGAGGAGGCCTGATCCCCTCAATAGTCCATGTGAGGAGGCCTGATCCCCTCAATAGTCCGTGTGAGGAGGCCTGATCCCCTCAATAGTCCGTGTGAGGAGGCCTGATCCCCTCAATAGTCCATGTGAGGAGGCCTGATCCCCTCAATAGTCCATGTGAGGAGGCCTGATCCCCTCAATAGTCCGTGTGAGGAGGCCTGATCCCCTCAATAGTCCGTGTGAGGAGGCCTGATCCCCTCAATAGTCCGTGTGAGGAGGCCTGATCCCCTCAATAGTCCGTGTGAGGAGGCCTGATCCCCTCAATAGTCCGTGTGAGCACTTTATAAAGCACTTTGAGTGCACAAAGGCGTCAGTGGCGTAGTTGGTAGAGCTGGTCGTCTCATGATGGGAAGGTCAGGGGTTTGAATCTCGCCTCCAGCAGAGACATGGCCAAACATGAACTCTGCTTTAGTCTAGAGCTTTTCCACCTACATTAGGCACTCAAAGCGTTTTCCAGCAAGGATCCACTCACCCATTCACACGCTCATTCATACACCAGTGTACGCAGACACTGGGTGCAAGGCAGGTGAAGTGTCTTGCCCAAAGACACGACAGTGTGCCCCTGCAGGATTCGGGCTCTTTTGACCCACCTGGGCTCATGGAAGGAGGAGTTCATTATTAGTCTCTTTGAAGTAAGAAAATGTTTGGCGTGTGTTGTTTCAATAAAAGGCCGGGGCGGGGCAGTCTGAGATCGGGGGGAGTTGTAGAGTGGCTGGAGAAGCTGCTGGTGGTGAACTCTCTCCCCCTTGGCGCCGTATACGATGAAAAATGTCATTGTGTGTTTTTAATCTGTATTCATTCTGTGGCAGAAGTAACAGAGCGTTTCCAGGTCTGTTGTGTCAAAAGCTAAGCAGGCAACACAAAAGCACAAACTGTCTTCATTTATTATTATTATTATTATTATTATTTACTCTTTAGAACAGACATGTGACTGTGCTGTGCTGACGACAACATGTCACTTTTATAAAGTTTGGCTTGTGCAGAATCTTATTAATTGTCAATCAACAGTGGTTGTGCGTGAACAATCACTCGAGGGTGGGGGCGATTCTAGATTCTAGTGTTACTTCATCAAGCGGGCTGGAGTAACAGTGCAGGACCAAAGAGAGACGCTGCAATGAATATTCCCCCCAAAATAGATGCTTAAATATCAATTCAGACGTTTTTTGGGTCGATACGATAATCGTGCAGCGTAATATCGCGATATATCGGTGAATCAATATTTTTCAAAACCCCTATCTATCTATCTATGCCAGTTCATACTGTGGTTTTCACGTTTGCCGTGATCAAGTTGATCTTCAGTATTTTGTTTTGTTGCTCATGTCTTTTTCTCTCACATTCTGCTTTAGTCCCCGTCTCCCCAGTGTGTTTTAGTGCGTCATACATGGCATCACACATTGGAGCCGGCAGGTCTAGTCTTTCCGGGCGGACTAACTGTGTGTGTGTTGCAGGTTCCTTCACGGCTCCGGTCAGAGGCCTGTACGTCTTCCACTTCTCCATGTTCAACACTTACTCTCCTAAACCTCACGCTAATGCCTTGCTGAAGAAGAACGATGTCATATTAGCTGAAGTCGTAGACCAATCCACCTCGGACACTCATGACACCGCCACTCGCGTCGCCGTGGTAACCCTGGAGGAGAGCGACTCCGTGTACGTAGAGCTTCGCGCTGGGCATTCTTTTTACGATGCCAACGGGGAACTCAACAGCTTCAGCGGCTTCCTGCTCTCGCCCATGTGACTGCTCTCTGTTCTAATGCTCCGCAGTGTGGCTTTAATCATGAGTAAACGCTCTGTCCCACCTGTTGATGTTATTGAAGCCAAAGCTCTGGATAGGACATGACCGTAGTAATACATTCTGGTGCCTGGCCCTTCTAACCCAGTGCAATGCAATCACATTGGAAACACCACTTATTTCCTTGATACTGTTTGGATCTATCCTTATTTCATGACTGACCTTACAGGTAATCGTCCTATAATTAGAATAAAAGTTCATTTATTTCTGTAATTCAACTTAAAATGTGAAACAAATTTATGATATAGACTCATGACATGCAAAGTGACATATTATGTCAAGCCTTTAATTGTTATAATTTTGATGATTTTGGCTTACAGTCCATTTTCAAAATATTCTAATTTTATGAGAGTTTTAATTTGGGTTTTTTAAAAGCTAAGTCCATAATTATCAAAATTATAACAAATAAAAGCTACGCATATCTCACTTTGCATGCAATGAGTCTGTCATATTAGTTTCACAGTTTAAGTTGAATAACAGAAGTGAATGCACTTTTTCATGATATTCCAATTATCTGACGAGCAGCTGTATGTCGCAGTATATCTGGCAATATTTATTGAATATTAATTCAATTCATTATTCTTAATTTGACAGTCTATGATTCTGTCTGATATACCTTAAACCAACCCCTAACAATGAGTGTTTCAGATGTTGCTCCTGGGTTTGCAGTGGTTGCCAAGATGGTCAAGATGGCGCCACGTTTGTCAAGTCAACGAGCGTCATGTCCAATCTCCTATTTTATTAAACATGGCAAAGCTTCTTTGTGATAATAAAGTCTATATGTATCTTCACTTGACTCGCTCTGATCATTTGGTCTGAAATTAACTTCACTTACAGTAGGGGCAGGCCAAGATACAAATGCTACGAGACACGAGACTAAGTCCACGAGAACGAGACGAGATTTTGACATAATTTGCAGAAAAAAATAATTTCTTTTTATGTTTCCTTTGTGTGGAGCCATTGCATTGTATTGTTTGTAACACAATTAAGAAACTAATAAAGATGGGAATTGATAAGATTTTACCAATATCATGCAGGTGCTATTATATACTAATTTACAATTTACTAATTGCGATTGTAATAATAAAATAATGAGTAATTACATGTTTTTGGTAGTCATTGTATATAAGATACCTCTATTTATTATTGAATTGTTTGCACATTTCATGTTTATCCTGCACACCCTGAGTGATTCTGAGAGCTGAATGTAACAAGTGAATTTCTCCATTGTGAGATCAATAAAGTTTATCTTATCTGAAACGCACAGGAGGGCTTTAAACATCTTAGTTAGACGGATCCTTTTCTTTCTCAAATAGCCCGCTGTAATCATCCCTTTTTCTTCTTCCGTGCGCGGTATCATTTGTACAATGGGATCCTCCGGCTCAGTTCCTTAAGCTTTAGTATCTTTTAAGAAATTGAAAATGACTGTGTTACTGCGTCCCACCTCAGCAGTGATGGCGCCCTGTGAGAGGCTCAACAACCCGACCACCATCGAAACCAGAACATTTTTGTTTGCCTTTGCAGGATGTCATGACAGTGAATAACTGACAGAAAATCACACTGAATCCACATTTTTGCTCAGATTTGACCTTTTTAAAGTCAGGTGGTCCTAGACTTTTGATCAGCTGCAAAAACAGACCATCCATCCATCCATTTTCCTCCGCTTTATCCGGGGCCGGGTCACGGGGGCAGCAGTCTCAGCAGAGATGCCCAGACTTCCCGATCCACGCACACATCCTCCAGCTGTTCTGGGGGGGCCCCGAGACGACACCAGGCCAGCTCGGAGACATAGTCCCACCAGCGTGTCCTGGGCCTTCCACGAGGCCTCCTCCCAATAGGACATGCCTGGAACACCTCCCGAGGGAGGTGACCAGGAGGCATCTGGAACAGATGCCCTAGCCACCTCAGCTGGCTCCTTTCGACGGCAGAGCAAAGGCGGGAAGCCATAATGGTGCTAGGACGCGCACCACCACACACACGAGGGAGACACAAGGAGCAACCCAGAGGGGGAGGGGAGAGGACCCACAAGGTAGATGACAAATTAGTTCTGTCCTCTTACCGTTTCTCTGTGTTTTCACTTGAGGCTACAGGCTGCTGTTTGTCACATTTTCCCAAACCCCTCTGTCGAGTGGGATGCAACATCACTGCAGTGGTTAATAAAAAAGACTGTCCTCTCAACATAAATACAAAGATTTGAGACGTATCCATGGTGCATTCAAACTTCCTCCCTGTGCAAGCCATGATTTGCCCGTGTTAGGGAGGATTCACACAAACGCAATCGGCCAACTCTGGCTTCACCGACCTCCACAGACCGCCGTCTGCGCCCGATGCGGCCCACACCAAACACACGCGGCCCGACGTCAGTAAAACCTACCTGACCACTCCCGACTGGCGATTATTGCGTTGGTGTGAAAGGGCCTTTATAATCTGCAGAATGGAGCGGCTGCACATTTGCCAAAGCACAATCTCCCGGTGAGCATTCAGAACTTTATTCTTGTCTAATCTGTGGTAAAAAAAAATAAATAAAGCAAATTAAGCAGAAGTGCAATAAACACTGTGCAATGTTTTTTATCCTATCGAGTTTATACACTACAATATATTGTGTGATTAGGTGAAAGTATTTAAAGTATTCAGAATACAGTACTATTGATTGGCCAGAGTAACGGAATATGTTACAAAAAATGTTTCAATATTCTGGAATAAAATACTTTTTTAACACTGACTAGTGTGGACATTCGGACATAGTAATGTGTCCAGTCAGCATCTTACATGCCACACCTGTGAGGGGGGACGAACACGTGCTCACAAACACAGATTTAGACAGATTTGTGAAGCAGGCATAAATTCAACTTAAAGATAAATTTTA
Organism: Proterorhinus semilunaris; assembly: GCA_021464625.1. Classification (NCBI taxonomy): domain Eukaryota; kingdom Metazoa; phylum Chordata; class Actinopteri; order Gobiiformes; family Gobiidae; genus Proterorhinus; species Proterorhinus semilunaris. The sequence continues at coordinate 64,519 of JAJBBP010000037.1, read as the reverse complement.
GCGTCTACTTCCAGCCAATGATTGCGTCTGTGAGGGTCACACCAGGTGTGCTGCGACCCACCTCCACCCCTTCAACGCCTCCTCTATCCACGGCTTCACACGGCTACACCCTTCTTTGGTCTCCCACCGGTGTCCACACTAACATACTAACTTTAATCCATTTATAGATGTCTACTGCCGGGGTCTGATAAGAAATATGTATATCTGAGATGGATCTATTGTGTTTATAGAAAATGTTTCATGTCTTTCAGTTTAGCATATGAAAAATGTGAGTATAAACAACAAAAGTGTTGTTGAGTGTGTATTTAAAACCAAATCACCGCACAAACTGCTCCTGAATGTCAGATTCACCCTAAAGACTAAACAGTCAGTGTTTATCGGAGAACTGAATCATGTCTGGTTCAGGACAGACCGGTCTGAGCGTGTGCAGGAGGTGTCACTGTGACGCCTGGGGACAGCCATCTGCACCTCCTGTAACCTCATTTAAAGGGTTCATTTGCTGCTATAAATGGACTTTTTTATTTATTTATTTACGTCCCTGGAGTTTTTAGCTTCACTTGAAAGATCCAGATATCTTTAACTCTTGCATATGTAGTCTCCTAAGATCCTCTGTTGCTCTGTTTCTAATGTTAAAGGGCCTATTTTCCCGAAGCAGAGTTGCGGAGATGTTGCGGAGACTGACGAGACTGGCAACATCTCCATTTCGCGATTGATTGTGCGCATACAAAGTCCCTGCAGACTAGTTGGAGACTCGAGTCGCCGCTGGCTAGGGATGGGCACCGTTAAACGGTGCCTACTTGGAACCGACCAAAAAGCTCCGGTCAGGGGTGGTATCGAAAAACTAAAATTATTTCGGTGCCAACTTTCGGTTCTTTTTCTCTCTAGACGTCAATATATGACCCACAGCAAGTCTAAAAAAAGCAGCATGAACGTGTGCGAAGATAATGAGCCGCTTCAGCGCAAATGGACCAAAGCAAAACTATAACTTAAAACTATAACTTAAAGAGAAGCAAAGCTATAACGTACTAAACTTTTGCAATAGAGATGGCTCAGCCGCGGTCTGCGGCAGGACTGAGCCAGGACTAAACCAGGTCCAGGACTTACACCGTTGTAAAACCCAGAGCTAAACTAAACCAGTTATAAACCAGGACTTTTTCTCGAACGACACTTTTTTTATACACGTTATTTTAATTGAATTAAAATGAAATAGGCACAGAAAAAAGGACCGTTAAGGCACCGTCACCGAAAAGCAGGTATCGTTAAAGTAGTGGTATCGAAAAAAAGCGAACGGTGGCCATCCCTACCGCTGGCCATGGAGATGTCTCCGATATGTACCCTGGAGAGAAGACGAGTCTCCAGGTAGTCTCGGTGAAAACGAACCGGTCTGGAGACTAGTTGGAGACTCGAGTCGCCGCATGGTCTCCTGGAGGTCTCCCGAGAGGTCTACGCAGTCTCAAGCAGTTGCGGTGGCAATGTCGCAAACACTATTTGTTGTCCTCAAATGGTGAGACAAATGTGACACTCCTGCAGTGTCTCCGAGACCTGTCAGAAAGTCTCTGCTGATATCAAACCTGTTGGTTTCCCCCGAGACTACCTGGAGACTCGTCTTATCTCCAGGGGACATCTCGGAGACATCTCTGTGACCAGTGACGGTGGCGCAGGTGGTAGCGCAGGTCGTCTCGTGATCGGAAAGTCATGGGTTCGTATCCCAGCTCCGGCAAATGCACACTGTTGTGGTGTCCTTGGGCAAGACACGTCACCCTACTTGCCTCCAGAGAGAGTGTATGGGTGACTGGATCCTTCTGTAAAGAGCTTTGAGCCTGATAAAGGTAGACAAGCGCCATATAAGTTGAGTCCATTTACCTTTTACCAAAGTAATTGATGACAAGCTTAGTCCACCGCAAACAAACGGCCCGATGAGGCGGAAGCTACTGGCCTCTGACTCGGTTTTGGCGTACGAAGTAAGGATTGGGAGACTTGAGAAGCAGGGGAGCGTGTAATCTGAAAAGGCAGATATGGCGGAAAATTACAGCAGACGTCTAAATATTGGTCTAGTGCGATTGGCCGAGGCCTCGGAGACGAGGAAACCAGTGGAATTCATGGGGTCTTCAGTTTCTCAAGATACCCAAGATACAGGGCACATTCGGCTGTAGCGAGCGCATCGGGCACTTGGGCCAAGGCCATCGGATGGTGACAAACCCCGTTACTGTTACGCCTTGATGCATTTCAAGACAAACAACGGGTAATGGAGGCGGCACAGTCAAAACTGTGTTTTTTTCAACAGGTCCTGACTTTTCTTTCACAATGACTTCTCCGCGGCTGTGGTGAAGAAGCGCAAGGCATTTGATGTGGTCAAACGTAAGCTACGAGACCAAGGCGAGACGGTCTGTTTTTCCCTGCGGTACACCTCTCTGGAGGAGGTCGACGCATTCCTAGACTCACCCATTGGCAGATATTGAGTACTGATGAATGTACTATTTTATTTTCAGGTGTTTAAAACAGACCTTTTTAGATATTTGAAAGTTAGACATTTATTGCTTCAGAGACACTGACAAATAATGACTTGGCTACTGTGGAGAATGCACTTTGTTCACGCAGTGGTAAGAAATCAATCTCTGTATTTTACAAAGCCATATTTTCTACTATCCCCTCTGCTTGGCCTGGGAAAGTGATGCTGCTAGGATCTCCATTTGTAATCGAACCAAGTCAATTTAGTTTAGGATTCTGCATCGGATACACCTATACTTCAAAATAAGATTGTTTCAAGTTTTTCTTCACTTTGCTGGAAATGTAAGACTGAAGTTGGCGACTACCTTCACAGCATATGGCAGCACATATGCTGTGACAGCACACAGGTGTTAAATAACTGGTTGGGTGTGGTTAAAGACATATACTTCATCTTCAGTCCCCTCCTGGAACCGCCACCTTAACGTGGTGGAGGGGTTTGACCTTTATGATCCTGGGAGCTCTGTTGTCGGGGGCTTGGTGCCCCTGGTAGGGTCTCCCATGGCAAACAGGTCCTAGGTGACGGGTCAGACAAAGAGCGGTTCAGAAGCCCCTTATGAGAGACCAACAGGCCCGGTTAGAACCATGAGGCCGTCCTTCTGTGGACCCACCACCTGCAGGGGGCGCCATAGGGGCTGGTGCAGCTCCAACAGCTGCCCCCACGACCCGGCAACGGACAAGTGGAAGAAAAGGGATGGATGAATGCACTTTATCTTCAGCACCATCCTTCCAATGGATCCCAAGTGTCTTCTCCTCGGCCTTGTGGACCCACATATTAATTCCAAGCACAAAGAGCTGTTTAATCTGTTGACTTTTACAGCCAGAAAGAAAATGTTGCTCTTTTGGATTAAAGATTCTGCCCCCGCCAAGAAATCTTGGCACAATGTAATGTTGGAATTCCTAGGGAATACACCACACGTGTGCTCAATTCTTCTTGACACGCTCTACTCTACCTGGGATCCCCTGAGTTGGCCTGGTGTGCTCAGAGGTTTTCACCCTCGGTAATTCTGTTTATTTTGACTGACATCGTGCTGTTTGAATTGTCTTTTCTTTAGTGTTCTACTTGTTGTTGTCTGTTCAAATTTTAATAAAGAAAATGAAACATCTCACTTTTCGTATCAGAGAATAAAAATGACAAAACTTACCCCATACGATGCTGACATTGTTTCGCGAGCAAGGCGGAGATAACCCTGAAGTAGCTACATCCAATTTACATCCACGTGTGCGGACGGCTCCCCGAGATATCTTTCCATATCTCCAGTCTTTTCCAGATTTTGACGTTTTTTTCAGAGGGATTTTTATTATATTTAATTCCCAGCCTGATGTATTCAGCCTTGAACCCAAAAAAGCAAGGCTAAGTTTAGCTTATTCAAAAACTAAACAAGAGCCAAAATCCCTGTGAAAAAATGTTTGTTACCAATATGTCACGAAATAAAACCTTACATTTAAATCTGGGTTTATCCATTATCGCTGAAAATATCAGCAATTTTTATGCACAAAATGCCTTATTTTTGTATGAAAACATAATATGACAGAAAACATACATTATTGTTTTCATATTTACATGAGTAAAGTTGATATCTCTAAATCTCTACATTTTTAATTCCTATTCACTTGCAGCGTCTCGCCTTAAAACCTGGTCTTGAGTTTCGCAGAAAGGAGGCCCCGTTTCTGTGGGTTTTTGAATTCACATATTCAACAGACCAGACTGAGGTTATTATTAGAAAGAGCACAGCGCTCAGTTTAACGGGTTGACAGTCTGACAGCTGCACGTTACGGAACATTTTACATTCCATACCTTCACTGCACAGAAAGTCATTACTGGGAATCTAACTGGGAATATGTCCAGGAATATCCCACATGCACATATCAGACATTAAAGGAGATTTATTGTTCTGTATACGGCAACATGAGCGGATCAATACCTTCAAATGATACCAATGTTAAATAACCAGAAAAGATAAGATAATCCTTTATTGATCTCACAATGGAGGAATTCAGTTAACAGTTAAGTAGTAAAGAAAAGAAAAAGAAAGAGGTTTCTTCAACAGCCGTTCTTGTTGCAACAGTGTCTTGATATGAAGCAGAGAATGCTGAGTTTTTGTCATGGTTGTCAATTTAGTTGTCCCTCTCGTGCAGCGGTTCCCAAAATGTGTGAGTTGTCAGACAAAAGATTAAAAATGAAGAGTGTCTTGGTTAAGAGGTTAAGAGTTAAGACAAAATTTACGGTCACACGTTACGTTCACATGAAATAACTCACTCTGAGTAGAAAGTGGCACCAGTTCTTTCACATAGAGTTCAAAAACACAAACCTTAAAGCTGCTTTAAAGGGGGGGTATTATGTCAAATCGACTTTTTCAAGCTTTTATATCATGTTATTATGTCATTCCCTCATTAAACACATGCCTGGAGTGTTGCCTCGGCTCATTCACATATTTTTGAGCAATCAGTAAAAACTTAGACGGCGGCCATTTTAGGTGTAGCTATGCCTCAGTCCTCCTAGGAACGCCCCCACCTCCTGGAGACGCCTCTGGACCTTTCGTCACCAGCCGAGCCCCCAACCACTGCTCCTCAGCTCAGCAGAGCCCCCTCCCCGCACAGTGTTGTTGTTTCAATGCCACAGTAGTGCGCTGAAGGGGGCGTGTCGGAAAGCTTCTTAAAGAGACAGAGGCCTATTTCAAGACGTTCAGCACAGCCATTTTGAGAGAGCAATTTTATTCAAGGCAGTTATTTTAATTTACTGCATATACAGACCGACAGAAGGTCATCGTTGTAGTGCTATAGACTGGTGCTATGTGATTGAAAAAAGCATAATACCCCCTCTTTAAGCTTTTCTCTAGGCATACGTATTTATCGCCAGTAGGTGTCGGTAGTGAATACCTGCTCTTGTTTTTCTGGGGTGGTGCAGGGGGGACACTTGGTTTTTAAGTAATATTTTCCATTACTCATAACATTTTTATAATTTTTAAGCACTTTACATTGCTTTTGTTAAGCGATGCACAACATAAATTAACAATTTCAGGTTTAGGTCTAATTTACTTCATTTTCTGTTATGTGCTGAATAAAAACAAAAAACTTAAAACAACAAGCAGGCAAAAGCAGCATAACATTTTTGGAGGTAAAATCTCCTTACTGGACCAGCTAATGCTAACAGTGTAACAAAATGGGTTGGATTACACGCCTGTATTACCAAGTTTCTCAAAGCGCTACACTGTCGTCATTATTCATTCACTCCAGACTCGGTGGTGGTAAACTGTAGCCACAGCTGCCTTGGGGTAGACTGATGGAAGCGAGGCAACCAGTCTGTGCCATCGGCCCATCCGACCACCACCAACCACTCACTTCATTCACCCGGGCTTCCAGTGAACATGATTTAATTCAAAAGTAAAAACTAATTTTGAAATGCGACGATGTTTATACTCCATTACTGATGAAACTGATCTTCATCATTTGAGGTGAGTGAATGGTTTACTCTTGCATTGCGCTTTACAAGCCTGTGTTACCAAGTGAAGTCGAAATGTGTTGGTATCCTGAGGCCTCTTCGACCGCTATTCTACCCCAGGACTGACTCCTTTGCTTCTTGCGTCTCGTCTGGCTGTACACAGTGGCAGTAGTGGGTCAGCGGATTATGGATATGATTGCAGATTATTTGCGATTATGCCGCGCTGACATGTGTACTCCAGCGTAATCTCCCGGACACTGCCCCTGTGATTGTTTTGACAGTTTACAGAGCTCTAATAATCTGTGTCTGTGTGTCTCTGTAAACACATTGACTGAGCTATGGGGTTAAACGTGTATACATAAACATGTGATTAGCAGGTGGTGCGATGTGGCTTAATGGGGGCGTCCCCTGGAGGCCCGCGGGCCGGGGGGGTGTCACTGTGAGTAAGAGACTGCCACTAACTAACACGCGCCTGAGGAGCAGTAATCTCCGGGGATTAGGGTCGGATTAAATACAGATCTGGATTCATGTGTGAAGATTTATGCAAGACCCACAAAACAGCAGGACAGGCCCAAAGAGGAGGGAGGTTTTAATGAGGGATCAGAATTAAGCAGGAATTTGGATGTTTCAAGGTGAGAGCAGTTGTTGATGATTTTCCGTAAAGATTTCCAGCATCAGTTTTCCACTGATCGTCCTTGAGATGCTCCTACAGCTCTCCTGGAGTCCACCGGTGCTAAATTAAACAGGTTGGACTTGATTTGGAAAGACACACACCTACGTATGAGCTCACACAGCTGACAGATGCACGTCAGAGCAGAAACGAAGCCCTGAAGTCCAAACGGAGCCCTCAGTGGAGGTGACCAAGAACCTGATGGTCACTCTGACAGAGATCCAGCATTATTCTGAGGAAATGAGAGAACCTACAGATGGACAACCATCTCTGCCATAAAGTCTGATGAGTGGAGCGCTGCCGTTTTATAGTTTCACTTTGTCATCATTGTGTGTAGGTTCTCCCGTTTCCTCAGAATAACTGGCGCTCTGTCAGAGACCATCAGGTTCCTGGTCTCCTCCCTGAGCAAGGCCCTCTTACCTGATTGATCAGTGTGGGCGGGTTCCATATGTCAGCATTGTTTTAATCATACTGATGCATAAGCTGTTTCTTAAACCTCTGTTGCCTAGTGATTTGTGCCCAAGCTTATACCTCAAGCTTCTCCTCATTTGCAGTATAGCACGACTAAAACATGAATCCAACTCTTTACTCCCAATACTCACACTAATATACAAAGTGTCTTTTTTTTACTCTTAAGTAATTATTTGGGCCGCTACTTGTTACTTCCACTTGAGTGAAATTATTTTATTGCCTCTGAGTGTGAGAGCAGCTACTGTGAAACACCGTATGGTTTCACTTTGTATTTCGCACGGAAAAACAGCTTTTTACTGCCACGATGGATCTCACATCAAGGATTTGGATAAACACGTGAAGGACGGAGAGAGAAGAAAGAGAAGAGGCGTGGTGCGTGGAGGTAAGAGCAGACGGATCAGCTTCAAACTGCTTCAACTTCTAAATACTGTCCCTATTTCAGAAGCATTACGTTAAAATTGAGAAAATGCAAATATAAGCTTCAATTTGCCTTTTTATTAGTGTAATATGAGCCTTGATATTGACAAGGAGATGATGCTGAATAAGTCGTCCTCCTCTGAGACTTTTACGCACAAGTTTAAACATATTTCTGTTGCAAAATTGGTGTTCCATAATGCTGTTCAGAAATCATGTTTAGTTTAGCTCCATTTATCCTGCCATCTGACATTTTTTACATACATAGGTAGCCTATAGCCTATATACTGTATTACTTATTTTAAAAATGCATATTATGAGAGATTAATTAATGACGGATAAAAACAGCTCATGTCGGATTCTTTTAGGACGCTGTCCATCAAAATGATGGAGAGAAACGATCCCTAGCGAAACCACTGTTTCATAGCGTCCACAGCCTCAGGCACCTGTGCAATATTCATATGTCTAATCAATCAATCAATAAATCAAACTTTATTTATAAAGCGCTTTTCATACCGAAAGGTATCACAAAGTGCATACAGTGCCTTTTTAACAAATAAACAACTGAAAAATTGGGCGTGCAAAATTATTCAGCCCCTTTACTTTCAGTGCAGCAAACTCTCTCCAGAAGTTCAGTGAGGATCTCTGAATGATCCAATGTTGACCTAAATGACTAATGATGATAAATAGAATCCACCTGTGTGTAAACAAGTCTCCGTATAAATGCACCTGCTCTGTGATAGTCTCAGAGGTCAGTTTAAAGCGCAGAGAGCATCATGAAGAACAAGGAACACACCAGGCAGGTCCGAGATACTGTTGTGGAGAAGTTTAAAGCCGGATTTGGATACAAAAAGATTTCCCAAGCTTTAAACATCCCAAGGAGCACTGTGCAAGCGATAATATTGAAATGGAAGGAGTATCAGACCACTGCAAATCTACAAAGACCCGGCCGTCCCTCTAAACTTTCAGCTCATACAAGGAGAAAACTGATCAGAGATGCTGCCAAGAGGCCCATGATCACTCTGGATGAACTGCAGAAATGTACAGCTGAGGTGGGAGACTCTGTCCATAGGACAACAATCAGTCGTATACTGCACAACTCTGGCCTTTATGGAAGAGTGGCAAGAAGAAAGCCATTTCTTAAAGATATCCATAAAAAGTGTTGTTTAAAGTTTGCCACAAGCCACCTGGGAGACACACCAAACATGTGGAAGAAGGTGCTCTGGTCAGATGAAACCAAAATCCAACTTTTTGGCAACAATGCAAAACGTTATGTTTGGCGTAAAAGCAACACAGCTCATCACCCTGAACACAGGTTCAGGGTGATGAGCTGACTGAAGCTTCTGACTGAAGCTACGGCACAGACGGGAGCCTCCAGAACGACGATGCGTAAGAGCTGGATTATTGACAGAAATCTTGGGGGCTTTTCGTTGTCGGTGTTTTCTCACTAAAGTTACAGCATTTAGTTGTTGTTTTCCGCAACCACACAGAGCCCAGTGACAGCGGGACTGAAGGCTGTGCAGAATCGACTTTGAGCAGGGGCGAATCCGAGTATACAGGGGCTGGGGCATTACGGGGGAACCACTGACAGAAACACTGCCAGAAACTAATAAAACATAAAATATGTTATATTTATCTTTCAGACTGCAGGGAAAAGCAGCTCATGTTTAAAAGACTGTTTAAAAAAAAATGGAAGTAGGCCCCCCGGGCCCCCTTCCTTAAAATGTTGTACATAGACTGGAGCGATAGACTTTGTGGCGATATTAATTAGACTTTAAATCCAAATCAATTAGATTTTTAAAAGTTTGATTTTAGGCTACATTTTCAAAATCGCTAAATCTTGAGAAAGCACTTTATATTTTAAAGTAAATTAAACACATTTTGAAAAGAAGAATTAGGCTTAACGCTGACCTTTGTGACTTACCGACTAAAGAAAGATTTGACTTGACTTGACAAAAGCTATGACTCGACTTGACTCGACCCCATGACCAATCGACTTGGACCTTCACGACTTGACTCGAGACTTGCATTTAGTGACTTACTCCCACCTCTGTTAATTTGTCACTCACATAGTCACAGGATAGAACATGCAGTGAAATTCGGCTTTAATGTGCAAGGATGAATTTGTTGGTGTGGAAAGTGTGGGAGAACGAGATTGGGAGTAAGGGAAAGAGTGTGTAGGTGCACATGCCTGGTGAAGCATGGATTTATAGCGTTTTGAGAAGAAATCTTCTGTTGTTTACAATAAATGTTTAAATATCAAAACCTGAGTTTTAAGTGTTATTGTTATTACAATCCTGAAATCCTATTATGGGAGTTTAGAAACAGAACATTGTGGTTTTCATCCGCCCACGACTCTACGCTATGTTTACAAAAAAAGATGCAGTGGATTTATAGCGTTTTGACAAAAAAATCATCTGATTTTTCAAATAAATCTTGAAATATTAAAATCTAGATTTGAAATGTTATTGTTATTACAACCTTGAGATGCTGTATAGGAGTTTGGAAAAGAAAATTATGGTTTTCATCATACCACTTTCTTGCTAAAGAAAACACATTTTTACTCAAATTACTCAAAATGGATTTATAGCGTTTTGGAACCAAACTCCTCATATATATATATATATGAACTTACACAGTATATGTATATACATACATATACATATCTGTGTAAATTCTCAGTCGTACAGGAGTTGTCTATCTTCATGGAAGGTACTCGAGTCATCTTCTGTACTCAGTATTTGAAGTCTTCGAACGTTTTGCCTCTCACCTTAAGCTGCGGGCTGAGCGGGATGTTTGTCGCTGATGAAGCAACGATGTCCTTCCATGTTTTGAAAACAAGAAAGCTTTAGAAGAATGTAAATTATGACTAAAAGGCTAAAGTAGCTAATAGTGCTGGTCAAAAGTTTGGAAAGACTTTTTATGTATCTTCATTTCAACACTATTTCTATTGTGATTGTCATTGAAGACGTTAAACTATGAATGAACACATGAGTTTATGAAAGGGTGAAATAAGTCCAAACCTATGAGCGGTACTGCAGTCTGCTCTGCAGGGACATTCTGTCTGTCAGAAGGATGGTCTGCAGGGTTAGGATTAGCTTTAGGGTTATTTATATTTTCTTATTGATCTATGACTTCAGAGCGTCCCTCCTGAGCAGACCGTCTATCACTAACCCGAAGAAAAACAGCTCTGAGCTCTGCAGCGTTTCCGCTCCAGGACCGGGTGCAGACGCCGTGACTTACGGACGGTTTAAGCGTTTGCACACCTGCCACACACAGTAGGTACACTGATGCAAACAGCAGGAGCAGTTAACATGTCACCTGTGTCTGTCATAAACGTTAAAAGGCCACAGCGCAAACTCATCTCTATCAGATGTGTGCCTTAAATAATATAAACAGTTTCTAATGATAAATCAGGTATAAACATGTTCATTTTAAAGCCACACCGCGTAGAATTTTACCCAATAAATAAAATTGAAATCTAAGCATTTATTTTATGACCTCATAAATGTACACACAAACATGAGCCTTCGCAGTGAGCAGCTCACCTCTCCTAAGGCATGACTGTAACTTTACTGGGAGTGGGCACTTCTCCAGCTCGTCTCCATGGAGATGTCAACAAAAGTCAGCAGAATTTGAGATTTAAACAGGTTAGATTCCCATTCAGATCCATTCTTTGATTGCAGTAGTAGCATTTCCTGTGTCGAGCTGCTCATTAGGAGCATGTTTTGTAATGATTACACTTTAGTCCAAAATGTGAAGCAGTGTGCCGTTAAGTTGACAACGGCTGCATCTAAACAGTGTAAATAAGTTTAGGAAGCTCCTTCTCCTCATCGTCGACCCGGACCTGCGTCATCGTCAGCCGTGACAAGGAGCATCCTAAAGTGTCAGGGCTGTTCGGAGGGAGGGAGTTTCTGTTGCCATTATGATTTGAAAGGAGTAAACACAGTTGTTTGTCAATCAATGGCTTCACACAAGCACAACTATGACTGGGAAAAAAATATATATATATATATTCTTTGTAAAACCAAAACATAAAACATGTTGTCAGAGTATGTACATTTATGAGTAACTCGAGTGTTTGAAGTGTTATCAGTCACCTTGAGTCTCTCTCTCTAAAACCAAAAAATCAGGTTAGAAATCTAGGAGTAATCATGGACTCAGACCTGAACTTAAACAGCCACATTAAAGCAATAACATCATCAGCTTTTTACCATCTGAAAAACATTGCTAAGATCAGAGGAATAGTGTCAAAACCAGACTTGGAGACACTCATCCATGCATTTGTCTCCAGCAGGTTAGACTACTGTAACGGCCTGCTCACTGGCCTTTCTAAACGAGCTGTTAGACAGCTGCAGAACATCCAGAACGCTGCTGCTCGAGTCCTGACAAGAACCAGGAAATATGACCATATTAGTCCAGTGCTCCGGTCCCTGCACTGGCTTCCTGTCACTCAGAGAATAGAATTTAAAACAGCTCTGCTTGTGTACAAGTCGTTTCATGGTTTAGCACCAAAGTACATCTCTGACATGTTAGAGCCGTATGAACCATCTCGGGCCCTGAGAACTTCAGGGAGGGGTCTCCTGGTGGTTCCCAGAGTCAGGACTAAACACGGTGAGGCTGCGTTTCAGTTTCATGCAGCTAAAATCTGGAACAGTCTTCATGAGGATGTGAGACAGGCCTCAACTCTGACAATGTTCAAATCCAGGCTGAAAACAGCTCTTTTTACCCGAGCATATGAAAACTGAAAGTATTTTATCTGCACTCTTGCCTTTTACTGTCATTGATAATTTTTTATGTTGATGTTTTATTGATTGATTTGATCTGTTTTCTTGTAATTTTATGCAACTGTGAAGCACTTTGAATTGCCTTGTGTATGAATTGTGCTCTACAAATAAACTTGCCTTGCCTTGCCTTGCCTTGAATTGAAATACCAAACTCTTACCAAGTAAAATACAGCACCAAATTTTGGAAGTGTGTGTATAAGATCTGCAGGTACATGTAGCTAACGTTGTCAAAACACGTGAGAATGGGGAAAAGCAAAGGTAATCTTTGACTGCACTTTTGCTCAGTGGCCTTACTACTATTTTTTGTTTATATTTTGCAAAGAAACAAAGAAAGCTGACATGATGAGGAACAAAGTAATATAATACTGTAGGGCTTCAAAAATGTCTGTTTCCAACTATTAAACTATATTATTGACAAAAATGCTAATGAAATGTCATACAGATGAGAAAAGGACTTCACAAATGTGTGCATAGTTGTCTCTTTTCCTTTTATTTACTGTTTCATGTAAATAGAAAACTTAGCTTCACATTAAGCCCAAGATGAGCTCTGTACCTCAAACAGATCACCAGCTATAACAGAGGATGTGTTTCACACTCCCGAATTCTCACACTCCATATAGGCCTGTGAGACCATTCCGGGGAAAAGTTACACATTTTACTACAATTCAACTTAACCTTTTTGGATTTGCTTCAAATTTGGAACAAAAATATTTTTTATTTTTAATTTACGACATTTAGTGGATTTAAAGGGGGATATGGTTAAAATCAGGCCTTGACGTAATTAACAAGTTTCACTAACTTTTACCATTTTTTACCACTAACTTTAGGTACTTTGGACCGTTTGTGATCGACTGCTCTGAAGTTTACTACTTTTTTCTACTTTTTATAATGTTTTGATGACAATATAGTACAAAAAGTGCATTCTTATTTGTAAGCAGTGGTTTTCCCCTTGGAACCCTCTGTGGATTCCATTTTTCAGTGTCTATCTTCTAGTTGTGTCATGAAAACTGACTTTGACTGAGGCCAGTGAAGCTGCAGATCTTCAGACGTCCTTCTGGGTTCTTTGGGGACCTCCTGGATGAGTCGTCGTTGCAGTCTTGGACTCATTTTGTGGTGTTATAGGTTTTCTAATGAGATTTTGTAGCCTACTGTATTTGTCTGACCGCTCTAAATGTGATATGTTCTTGATTCAACAAACTTGGTGGTAATCAGACTTGGGAGTGTCCAAAAAAACATCTGTTTTTTCACAGATAATCACAGAGGGGGCATTTACTTTTTCACAGAGAGGTTTGGAATTTTCTTTCCCTTAATAAATGTGATAATCATTTTGAAACTGCATTTTGTATTCACTGGGAATGTCCTTGTGTGATATAAAAATTGTCGCGGTGATCAGAAACATGCAAGTGTGGTAAATATAATCAAATGTAAGAAATATACTTTTTCAGTGCCCTGTATACCCAATATCTTGCCTTCAGTCTGGTGTCTAACAGAAGTCAATGCAAAAAGCCCAAACCAGAACGCTGAATAAACACAAGGCTCAGATCACCCTCTTGTATGTGGCTAACTTGTCAGAACAACTGAAACACATCTTCTCCAAATACGGCATTCATACAGCACCCCTCAACACCTTACGCTCCCGGCTGGTACACCCTGAGGATAAGATCCCCCAGGGCAGGAAAGCTGGGGTGCTTTATGCCTTCACATGCGGCACAGAGGGTGTAACCAGATGTACATCGGGGAAACAGCTCAGCCCTTGGAGAAGCGCCTCTCTCAGCACCAGAGGAAAACATCATCAGGCCCAACGTCAAGACGGGCCACTCCTTTGAGGACAGAGACACACGTCTGTTGGGCAAAGAGCAGCGGTGGTTTGAGAAAGGGGTCAAGGAGGCCATACAGTCCCGAACTCATGAGTAAGGTCCTTTTCAAAGGCAAGCTGAATGAGCTGGGCCTTGTGTCTGTGCAGCAGCATACTGGGAGTGTGGAAGACCAGTTTTCACACATTGCTGTGTCCGGACTCGGGCGCTGTGCAACCCCACATACACTCCACTGTTTTTGGACCGTGTTTTGAATAAACAGGAGAGCGCGTTTATTTATATAATGTACAGTTGAGTTGCTTATATTGGTTTGTTGATGTGTAACTGTAATTTCCTACTCAACAAGTGCCTTAAACACCTCTGGCGAGCTGCTCCTCCTCAGGCCCTGTGTTGTCAGGCCGCACACATGATTGACAGCCAGCGTGACTGACAGAATTATCAGCCAATCAGAATTCGATATACAGTGACAGTACGCCCCCCAGGGGCTTCAGTAGCTCAGCAGCGCCCCCTACGGTTTGTTCGCCTGGGAAAACCGCTAATGTAGCTGCGCATGGGAAAGACGGTCCAGCCACTCCGGAGAGAACCGGATAAACAGATATTCCTCTTGGAAACGTCCAAACGAAGCAAAAGTGGATTTACTGATCACGGATATTTTGCGCCGCTTCATTATGAAGAGCTTCGAGAGCAAAGGGACCGACTGCGGGACGTAGACGCTTCGCCCCCCAGACAGGAGAAGGGTTTCCCCGCGTCAGCTGCGCTGGGACTCGGGCAGGGCACAGGTACGAGACTACGAGCGCTAAAAAAAAGGATCTCAAATAGCACCAAACTTTAAGTTTAGTATCTTTTTGATTTTTCTCGCTCTGTCAACAAAACATTGCCTAAAAACATCCGCCTGTTTCCACGTTATAACGCACTCGTCTCCGTCTGTCATGTGTCGTGTGTTTCCGTATGCTAGCCCGAGTGTTCCCGAAGGTGTTTTTGTCTTTGTTTGGGGGCGGAGGCACCGCTGCGTTAGCGTTGTTGACAAATCCTTTAGCGAACAAATGCCACTCAAACAGGCAGTTTTATCCACACGCCTGTTGTCGATAAGTTTATATGGTTTGACTGCGTTGCTATTGAAGGCCCGGACTGAAACCCCCACGGCCCGCCACTGGAAATACAGATTTCCTGTTACCAGCCCGCACCTGTCACTGCCTTTGCCCAAAGACACTCTCACGAGCTGCTGCAGAGGGACGGAGAAATGCGCACAAAGGGGCCGGCATTGTGGACTCTCAGAGCGGGGGATGAACAGGGAAAGTGTCTATTGTATATTAAATAAGGGCTAGGTTTTGCAGCTGTTTAATTTAGGTTTCACAATATGGATGACTGATCTGCTGATATTGAAATATGATGTGTTGTGTAACTCCAGGGAACTTGCCAGCAGGGTTAGAATCAGGCTGCATCTAAAAAGTGTAAAGAGGCTCAGTCAGGAACCTCCTTCTCCTCATCGTTGACCCGGACATGCATCATCATCAGCCGTGACAAGCAGCATCCAAATGTGTCAGTGCAGGAGGGAATGAAGGGAGCTGTGATGTTTCCTTTAATACCTCCTTTAGCAGAGGAACCTCGGGATGTTCCTCATCATCCCATAATGAGCTAAGAACAATCCACTGCTGCCTTCGAATAAAATAAAAACATGAACTTGATCCTAAATATAGCAGCAGCATCTGGAAGTTATAGCAACATTGCGCACTTTTGTTTACATTTTACAAAAAAAACGAAACCTAAGCCACATGGATCATTTGCATAAATTCTGCTGTTGATTTAACACATTCTGACATTGTGCAGATTACATTTGTACTGTTTGTTGTTAAATTCATATGGAGCGTATATTGTGTGACGTAACTTCCTGTAAAGGGTTAATCAGAGATGGGACTACTACTCACCCCATGAAGCTCAAAGGTCGCCAGTTAGCTCCCATTGCATCGTGGGCACTTTGTTGGAGTGCCCTTGGGCCAAGCACTGACAGTAAGAGCGTCTTTGTTGCAGTAAATGGGTGCGTGTGTGAAGCTGTGGAACACTGGCTTCTTCTTCTTCTGAAAGGTCTTCAGTGACGCTCTCTGCCGGGACACACTTCACACTGACGGGACTGTCTTGTGTCAAACTTCCCGAGAAACATCAAGAAGAAGAATAACAGCTGAAACGGGTTCTTCAAACAAAGAGATGTTTTAGTGACAGATGTTATGTCCACTGATAAAAACTCAAATATTAGAGAACACGAGACATACGCCAGACTCGTATATTTGGGAAGAGGGTGCAAAAGGGCAGAGAATTACAGATGAATTTCCAGACATTTTCTAACGGGAACTTTAGTCTGGAAATTTGGGGAATTTTGAAATAAACATTATTATTATTCAGTTCGGCAGCAACACGTCTTGTGGAGTATGAAATGTCAGAACCCAGACGAACTTTGTTCTTGTTCTTTTTGCCTCAAGAACAAGAACAAACTTCTTGTGGAGTATTCATTCAGTCTGTGTTTTAGGACTGACCGTAAAGTCCAGTCACAGTCTGAAGAATAAATTCACCTCCTCCTTCTTTAGATCCTAAATCCATAGAAGTTTCATATTCACCAGCACAGTTTTGTTTATAATTCATAAAGTTTACAGCGCATGTGCTATCTACAGTCAGTTGTTACAGAAGAAACAACCTTCAGTTCTATTTATTCCCCGTTTATTCCAATTAATTTCCAACGTTAAAAATTCCCAGAATTCTGCAACCCGATTTGGGAATGATTAAATCCTGCAGATGTTGCCTCTTGTTTTTAGGGAACTTTCAAGCATCGACTATTCCAACTAAATTAAAGCCGTGGATCACTCAGACCTATCACTATTATTATGATAATAGTTCTAGGGTGTGTTTTAGGTGAATATGGTTTACAGTTCTACAAAGTACATTTTGCGTTTTTAAGTGTTTATTTGCTTTTTGCTCCATTAAACCCCATGTCAAACGTGTTGGTTACTACGTTATGGACAATGGTTGTCTTGAGGTTTGTATTTTTCGTCTTACTCACAGACAAAGCCTCTCCGTGATATTTCCTGACCTTTCCGCGTCTGTCAGTTCGGGATATTTTGGCCCGGACACAAATAAAGAGCGAAATGGCCCGTGGCTTCGTTCACAATGTCAGAATCAATGAGTTCTGACATTTGCGCAGAGGGGGGGGGGGCTCTCAGACGGAGGGCCGGGGTCAAATCTGCGCTCGTCAGTGTAGGTGTCGTTCCGGCGCAGGTTAGCACAATGGCTCCTGTCAGGTCCCACTTGTGCGACCATAATGGAACCATTTTCCATAGAACAGGGAGTGGGACGGCGAGAGGAGCCGGGCTGTATAAGATGCAATTAACGGGAGATGAGGTTTGGGTCGGAGCACGCTCGCCCCTCAGTCCTTAAGGAACGTGACCTGTCTGCAGACAGGGTAATTGAACTGTGCAGAGGTCTGGGGGGGGGGGTTCACCTTCACTTTTACAAAGAAACAAGACACAGGTACAACACAAAAGGACGACAAAACCCTCCATGAATGATAATTTACTGGTAGAACTCTTGTAGTTTAAGTGGTCTGTAGGAACCGATAGAGTAATAATTATTACATTATTATTATGTTGAACACATTAAACATGTTGTTTGTATTTTACTGCCGTTCGTTTTTTATCACTATCTTTTTTTCATTTGAAGTAACCTGTCACAGCTCACATGCATCGGAGCACGGCAGTGGCCCAGATGGTAAAGCGGGTCATTTTATGACCAGAAGGTGCATGACGTCCCTGTGTCCTTGGGCAAGGCACCTGCCTGTGTGTGTATGTGGAGCATGTGACAGTGAGGGGTTGGTGGTTGGTCCAAGTGGCTGATGGGACTAATAATGTAGTAAGTTCCTCCTGTATCTGAAACTGTGTCCTGTATTTGAGACTTCTTCCATCGCAGACTGAAACACAGTTTGGTACAAAGCGCCTTGTCTCCTCGTTTTAACCTCTAAAGTTTCTCTTCCCTTATATTTATTGTAATTCACTGCAATCAGGCCAATACAGGGACAAAGGCCACAGGTCGTTCACGCTATTTTCGCCGAATTAATGATGCTAATCAGGCGCGCGCATTTGGAGACTCGCATTATAAACGCGCAGCTTTGGAGACGAGTTAACGTGGTCCTAATGAAAAGGTGAGTGTCTCGTGCCAATTAGCCTATTCCAGCATAACTTTGTAAAAAAAATAATTTACTGACAATACACTTGAAGGTCGGCTTCAAATATGTGCGAGACTAAATCAGGCTGAAGCCCTTGGGTTTTTTGTTCATGCCTGTGGGCCACAGAGACAACATATAGTATCATTATGTTTTGTAAAATAGCATTTTAACATCTATTTTAAAGTCACACATGTGTCCACCTGGTTAGGCTGTATATAATAAAGTTATAATGGGGGGGGGGGGGGGGGGTCCACCAAGATAGTTTGTACCCAGGGCCCAGAATTTGGTGCTATGCCCCTTATTGTAGCTACAGCTGCTCTGGGACAGACCGAGACAAGCAACGCTGCCAAACTGTGCCATTGGCTCCTCCGACCACCACCAGCCACTCATGCCCCACATTCACACACAGAAAAGTGGGTGCCTCGCCCAAGGACAGCGACGTCATGCACCTTTGCATGACGTCGGATTGGAACCGTCGACCTTTCGGTCATAAAATGACCCGCTGTACTCTGGGATACCATCGAACAGAAGTGAAAAAATAAAGCAGTAAAAAACAAAAGCTGATGAAAAACCCACACACAAAAAACAGGTCATTGGACAATTGATAGAAAACAGCACACAACAATTTTGAAATAAAGTCAGGTTGATTATTGGCTGAATTTATTACATTTGTGAATGATCTTCATCTTGTCAATAATAACGTAATCATTATTACGTTATCAGTGAATTGTAATGGGTCCTGAGTTTCCTCACTGACAGGTCGGCCATCACATCCCCGACCCCTCAAGGGTGTGTTTTAAGTCCACTGCTTTACTCTCATGACTGTGTGCCCTTCAGAGTCCACTGTTATTGTCAAGTTCGCAGATGACACAGCTATCATCGGTCTGATCTCTGGCGATGACGAGGCAGCCTATCGCTCGGAGATCGACCATTCGATAGACTGGTGTTAATACAACAACCTGGAACTCAACATCAGCCAAACAAAGGAGCTCATAGTGGACTTTCGCAAGAGCGAGTCGGAACATCACCATCCTATCAATATCGAGGGAACACCTGTGGAGAGAGTGGACCGTTTTAAATATCTGGGGATGCACATATCTCAGGGGCTGATCTGGTCAACACACATTACATTTTTAGTAAAAAAAAAAAGCCTCGACAACGCCTGTACCATCTCAGACGACTAAGTGACTTTGGACTTTCACCCACGGTGCTAACAAAAGTTTACAGCTGCACCACTGAGAGCATCCTGACCAGCAGCATCAACAGTGTGGATGGATCGCCTGGCTCTCAAGAAAGTGGTCCGCTCGGCAGAGAGGATCCTGAATGATCAGTCTTCCTAAATTGGACGACATTAGGCCTCAGAGGTGCCGACGCAGGGCCGAGAAAATCATGAGCGGCACCAGACGCCCCGATAATAACCTGTTCTCCTGCTCCCATCATGGAGGCGATAATACGTTCTCACGATACAACTGAGAGGACGAGGAGACGCTTCTATCCTGAGGCCTGTAGACTGCTTAATAAATCTGACTCCTAGCACCTCCTCCCATAGTAGTATACATTGTCTTGTCGATGTTGTTCTTGCTGCTGCATGTTATACTGTATGTATATATGTGTGTATGACAAATAAACTAAACTAACTAAACTAAATTGTTATTATGTTATCGGTTTCAACATGGCCTTCATGTTCATGTTGCCTTTCGTTCTCACACTAAGTCCAGAGTATTACCCAGTTAACATGGGTTCAAGAGGCTTCGGTTACATTTCATTTGCCTTTCAGTTTCCATAATCAGTTCATTGTTTGGTTGACAGAGCGGGAACTCGCAAAGGCAAAAGAGAACAAAAACCCGCTCTGCTCAGAGGCAGCAGAAACAATGTACATGTTAATGGTGGTTGAACAAGGGTGGCCTGATGATTTCTCTGTATTCTTTTATACACAGTCTGGTGTAATCAGGTTCGTTCATTTGCGTTCATGTGGGTAAGAATGGGCCGGAAAAATGGAATAGACGAGGGAAGCTTTAACGTAGTCCTTTGTCAGGAAATGTCTCGTACTTTTAATGCTTTGGACTCGCTTTGTCGTCCACCAATGAAACGTCACAACTGCCTCCACATTCTCAAACACATCGACTTGGACAGCCGAGTTTAAGGGCTGTTTCTCCAAAGCTATCTGGCGCCACACAAACGCAGCAGCCAGGCTAATGTGGCTTAAGTTCCTTTTCATTTCATTATGTTTAAGTTTTAATGTTGTTCCTCAAGAAAAACAGACCTGAAGTTGTGTTTTGTTTCATTCTCTCATGTTTGAACAATCTTGTATATTCAGTCAGTCCCACCTGCTCACGTCACGGTGTTCCTCCATGTTTTTGCAATCCAAATGCAATCACCTCTTTGTGTCCGCAGAGTTACTTTGACCTGTTTCTGATGTGGGACCCGATGGCCACACTCTCCAGCCTCCCCTGCTGTCCGTGTCCTGCACCCCGGACGGGCGAGCGGCGGTTAGCAGAGCCGTACAGTACGTTACACTTGTCTGGGACGGTCTTTGTTTGTGGACAATAGACGGTGACCCGGCCTGACCAGGGCCAACCGCTCCACTGGGGACCAGGAATGATCAACACATAGATACAGCTGTGCGTCCACATTCAGCCCCTCCCACTGGGGAGCCGCTGGTGTTTGATTGGTCAATGTGGCTGTCAATCAACCATGATCTATCGAGGGCTAAGAATCTACAGTGGAAGTGACATTTCAGACCAATGATGATGACTAAGGTAATGATGACCAAAATATTACAGAAACATTATTTAAAGTCCAGTGTCCTAACATTTACCGCCATAGAATTCTACTCCAAAATTATATTGAAAGTTTAGAGAAAATAGAATAAATGAACAAATAAAAAAGTTTTCAATAATGAAGCTTAAGGTAAACAACCACTGTTTAGGTTAAATGTGTTTGCATCTTGGTTAAAGGTCTGCAAGCTACCCTCAGCTATATTTTTGTCAGTAATGAATCCTGCTCTGCCCCTCACTCCCTCCACAGGCCGCCCTTGTGATACGTTCAAAGACAGAAGGGAAGTATCAATACATTCGTGTGCAACACACATTATCAGCAGTATGAATAAAATATGTAGCAAAGTAAACATTTTGATACTGTCATTTATTTGCTGAACTGCAACTTTCCTGTAAGTCTGTGTTTTTAGGCATTTAGAACATTAATGTTCAATTTAGAACTAAATTTACAGTGCAGAGCTTTTAATTCTCGTAGCTGACGCGTCCCTGTAGATATTGGATTATTAAACAAAGGACATGGAAATTTCGTAAGGATTTCAGCTGCAGCAGAACTGGTCGCTCAGATGATTCTTGTGTAAACAATAACTAGAAACTTGCAATGGCTGAAGCCATTGCGATTGACTGCGGAACAGATCTAATGTGGAATTTAGCTGAAAAATCCTTGAAATCCTTGAAAAGGCCTTGAAACTGTTAAAATACTTGATAGATATTTGAAACTCCTGAAGTCCTTGAAACTGTTGAAACATTGAAACTGTTGAAGTCCTTGAAACTGTTGAAGTCCTTGAAACTGTTGAAACCTTGAAACTGTTGAAGTCCTTGAAACTGTTGAAACCTTGAAACTGTTGAAGTCCTTGAAACTGTTGAATCCTTGAAACTGTTGAAGTCCTTGAAACTGTTGAATCCTTGAAACTGTTGCATTATACTGGTTTACATGTAAAAAACCCTATTAAGTTGCATTATACTGGTTTACATGGAAAAATCCCTATTAAGTTGCATTATACTGGTTTACATGTAAAAAAACCTATTAAGTTGCATTATACTGGTTTACATGTAAAGAACCCTATTAAGTTGCATTATACTGGTTTACATGGAAAAAACCCTATTAAGTTGCATTATACTGGTTTACATGTAAAAACCCCTATTAAGTTGCATTATACTGGTTTACATGTAAAAACCCCTATTAAGTTGCATTATACTGGTTTACATGTAAAAACCCCTATTAAGTTGCATTATACTGGTTTACATGTAAAAAACCCTATTAAGTTGCATTATACTGGTTTACATGTAAAAACCCCTATTAAGTTGCATTATACTGGTTTACATGTAAAAAACCCTATTAAGTTGCATTATACTGGTTTACATGTAAAAACCCCTATTAAGTTGCATTATACTGGTTTACATGTAAAAACCCCTATTAAGTTGCATTATACTGGTTTACATGGAAAAATCCCTATTAAGTTGCATTATACTGGTTTACATGTAAAAACCCCTATTGAGTTGCATTATACTGGTTTACATGTAAAAACCCCTATTAAGTTGCATTATACTGGTTTACATGTAAAAAACCCTATTAAGTTGCATTATACTGGTTTACATGTAAAAACCCCTATTAAGTTGCATTATACTGGTTTACATGTAAAAAACCCTATTAAGTTGCATTATACTGGTTTACATGTAAAAACCCCTATTAAGTTGCATTATACTGGTTTACATGTAAAAACCCCTATTAAGTTGCATTATACTGGTTTACATGTAAAAAACCCTATTAAGTTGCATTATACTGGTTTACATGTAAAAAACCCTATTAAGTTGCATTATACTGGTTTACATGTAAAAAACCCTATTAAGTTGCATGATTACACTGAAATCCTTGAAACTGTTGAATCCTTGAAACTGTTGAATCCTTGAAACTGTTGAGTCCTTGAAACTGTTGAATCCTTGAAACTGTTGAAACCTTGAAACTGTTGAATCCTTGAAACTGTTGAATCCTTGAAACTGTTGAAGTCCTTGAAACTGTTTAAACCTTGAAACTGTTGAAACCTTGAAACTGCTGAAGTCCTTGAAACTGTTGAATCCTTGAAACTGTTGAATCCTTGAAACTGTTGAAGTCCTTGAAACTGTTGAAACCTTGAAACTGTTGAATCCTTGAAACTGTTGAATCCTTGAAACTGCTGAAGTCCTTGAAACTGCTGAAGTCCTTGAAACTGTTGAAACCTTGAAACTGCTGAAGTCCTTGAAACTGTTGAATCCTTGAAACTGCTGAAGTCCTTGAAACTGTTGAAACCTTGAAACTGCTGAAGTCCTTGAAACTGTTGAATCCTTGAAACTGTTGAAGTCCTTGAAACTGTTGAAACCTTGAAACTGTTGAAACCTTGAAACTGTTGAAATTGCATAAACTGTAGAAAGACCTGAAGTCCTATTAAAATGCATGGGCCTATTAAAATGCATGGCAGAATTCTCAATGCAAAGTAATGGGAGAATTCCCAAGCCCGTAGAAAAAAACTGGAAAACTCCAGAACTCTAATTTTTTCTGAAAACTCACAAGTTGTGGAAGCTGAACATGCACAAACTGCAGAAATTGCTAAAAATGTTGAAGAAAATGCTGAAAACTATGAATTTGTTGAAGCCCCATTATAAGTCAATGGGAAAAATCGACCGATTTTTGTCCGATTGCGGAAAAACCGGAAATCGCTGAAGTCCCAAAAGTAATAGCAGGATTCTGGTGAACATGCTGAACGTTTTGATGTATAACTTGTTGAAATTGTTGAAACTGTGAAACAGTTGAAAGATGCCAAAAAACTGGAAAAAGATATAAATATAACTAGAAACTTGCAATGGCTGAAGCCATTGCGATTGACTGCGGAACAGATCTAATGTGGAATTTAGCTGAAAAATCCTTGAAATCCTTGAAAAGGCCTTGAAACTGTTAAAATACTTGACAGATATTTGAAACTCCTGAAGTCCTTGAAACTGTTAAATCCTTGAAACTGCTGAAGTCCTTGAAACTGTTGAAACCTTGAAACTGTTGAAGTCCTTGAAACTGTTGAAATCCTTGAAACTGCTAAAGTCCTTGAAACTGTTGAAACCTTGAAACTGTTGAAGTCCTTGAAACTGTTGAAACCTTGAAACTGTTGAAGTCATTGAAACTGTTGAATCCTTGAAACTGTTGAAGTCCTTGAAACTGTTGAATCCTTGAAACTGTTGCATTATACTGGTTTACATGTAAAAAAACCCTATTAAGTTGCATTATACTGGTTTACATGGAAAAATCCCTATTAAGTTGCATTATACTGGTTTACATGTAAAAAACCCTATTAAGTTGCATTATACTGGTTTACATGTAAAGAACCCTATGAAGTTGCATTATACTGGTTTACATGGAAAAATCCCTATTAAGTTGCATTATACTGGTTTACATGTAAAGAACCCTATTAAGTTGCATTATACTGGTTTATACTGGTTTACATGTAAAAATCCCTATTAAGTTGCATTATACTGGTGTACATGTAAAAATCCCTATTAGGTTGCATTATACTGGTTTATACTGGTTTACATGTAAAAAACCCTATTAGGTTGCATTATACTGGTTTACATGTAAAAATCCCTATGAAGTTGCATTATACTGGTTTACATGTAAAAATCCCTATTAGGTTGCATTATACTGGTTTATACTGGTTTACATGTACAAATCACTATTAAGTTGCATTATACTGGTTTATACTGGTTTACATGTAAACATCCCTATTAAGTTGCATTATACTGGTTTACATGTAAAAAACCCTATTAGGTTCCATTATACTGGTTTATACTGGTTTACATGTAAAAATCCCTATTAAGTTGCATTATACTGGTTTACGTGTAAAAAACCCTATTAGGTTGCATTATACTGGTTTATACTGGTTTACATGTAAACATCCCTATTAAGTTGCATTATACTGGTTTACATGTAAAAAACCCTATTAGGTTCCATTATACTGGTTTATACTGGTTTACATGTAAAAATCCCTATTAGGTTGCATTATACTGGTTTACATGTAAAAAACCCTATTAGGTTGCATTATACTGGTTTATACTGGTTTACATGTAAAAATCCCTATGAAGTTGCATTATACTGGTTTACATGTAAAAATCCCTATTAGGTTGCATTATACTGGTTTATACTGGTTTACATGTAAACATCCCTATTAAGTTGCATTATACTGGTTTATACTGGTTTACATGTAAAAAACCCTATTAGGTTCCATTATACTGGTTTACATGTAAAAACCCCTATTAGGTTCCATTATACTGGTTTATACTGGTTTACATGTAAACATCCCTATTAAGTTGCATTATACTGGTTTACATGTAAAAACCCCTATTAGGTTCCATTATACTGGTTTATACTGGTTTACATGTAAAAACCCCTATTAAGTTGCATTATACTGGTTTACATGTAAAAAACCCTATTAAGTTGCATTATACTGGTTTACATGTAAAAAACCCTATTAGGTTCCATTATACTGGTTTATACTGGTTTACATGTAAAAAACCCTATTAAGTTGCATTATACTGGTTTACATGGAAAAAACCCTATTAAGTTGCATTATACTGGTTTACATGGAAAAATCCCTATTAAATTGCATTATACTGGTTTACATGGAAAAACCCTATTAAGTTGCATTATACTGGTTTACATGTAAAAATCCCTATTAAGTTGCATTATACTGGTTTACATGTAAAAAACCCTATTGAGTTGCATTATACTGGTTTACATGTAAAAAACCCTATTGAGTTGCATTATACTGGTTTACATGTAAAAACCCCTATTGAGTTGCATTATACTGGTTTACATGTAAAAACCCCTATTGAGTTGCATTATACTGGTTTACATGGAAAAATCCCTATTGAGTTGCATTATACTGGTTTACATGTAAAAACCCCTATTGAGTTGCATTATACTGGTTTACATGGAAAAATCCCTATTGAGTTGCATTATACTGGTTTACATGTAAAAACCCCTATTGAGTTGCATTATACTGGTTTACATGTAAAAACCCCTATTGAGTTGCATTATACTGGTTTACATGTAAAAACCCCTATTGAGTTGCATTATACTGGTTCACATGTAAAAACCCGTATTGAGTTGTATTATACTGGTTCACATGTAAAAACCCGTATTAAGTTGTATTATACTGGTTTACATGTAAAAACCCGTATTGAGTTGCATTATACTGGTTTACATGGAAAAATCCCTATTAAGTTGCATTATACTGGTTTACATTTAAAAAACCCTATTGAGTTGCATTATACTGGTTTACATGGAAAAAACCCTATTGAGTTGCATTATACTGGTTTACATGTAAAAAACCCTATTGAGTTGCATTATACTGGTTTACATGTAAAAACCCCTATTGAGTTGCATTATACTGGTTTACATGTAAAAACCCCTATTGAGTTGCATTATACT
Organism: Proterorhinus semilunaris; assembly: GCA_021464625.1. Taxonomy (NCBI): domain Eukaryota; kingdom Metazoa; phylum Chordata; class Actinopteri; order Gobiiformes; family Gobiidae; genus Proterorhinus; species Proterorhinus semilunaris. The sequence goes on along the minus strand of JAJBBP010000037.1, from coordinate 37,983 downwards.
GGTTTACATGTAAAAAACCCTATTGAGTTGCATTATACTGGTTTACATGTAAAAACCCCTATTAAGTTGCATTATACTGGTTTACATGGAAAAATCCCTATTGAGTTGCATTATACTGGTTTACATGGAAAAATCCCTATTGAGTTGCATGATTACACTGAAGTCCTTGAAACTGTTGAAACCTTGAAACTGTTTAATCATTGAATCTGCTGAAGTCCTTGAAGCTGTTGAAACCTTGAAACTGTTGAATCCTTGAAACTGTTGAAGTCCTTGAAACTGTTGAAGTCCTTGAAACCGTTGAAACCTTGAAACTGTTGAAACCTTGAAACTGTTGAAGTCCTTGAAACTGTTGAAACATTGAAACTGCTGAAATCCTTGAAACCGTTGAAACCTTGAAACTGTTGAAACCTTGAAACTGTTGAAGTCCTTGAAACTGTTGAAGTCCTTGAAACTGTTGAAGTCCTTGAAACCGTTGAAACCTTGAAACTGTTGAAACCTTGAAACTGCTGAAATCCTTGAAACCTTGAAACTGTTGAATCATTGAAACCGTTGAAACCTTGAAACTGTTGAAGTCCTTGAAACCGTTGAAACCTTGAAACTGTTGAAACCTTGAAACTGTTGAAGTCCTTGAAACCGTTGAAACCTTGAAACTGTTGAAACCTTGAAACTGTTGAAGTCCTTGAAACTGTTGAAACATTGAAACTGCTGAAATCCTTGAAACCTTGAAACTGTTGAAACCTTGAAACTGTTGAAGTCCTTGAAACTGTTGAAGTCCTTGAAACCGTTGAAACCTTGAAACTGCTGAAATCCTTGAAACCTTGAAACTGTTGAATCATTGAAACCGTTGAAACCTTGAAACTGTTGAAGTCCTTGAAACTGTTGAAACCTTGAAACTGCTGAAATCCTTGAAACCTTGAAACTGTTGAAGTCCTTGAAACTGTTGAATCCTTGAAACTGTTGAAATATCTGAAAGACCTGAAGTCCTATTAAAATGCATGGGCCTATTAAAATGCATGGCAGAATTCTCAATGCAAAGTAATGGGAGAATTCCCAAGCCCGTAGAAAAAAACTGGAAAACTGCAGAACTCAAATTTTTTCTGAAAACTCACAAGTTGTGGAAGCTGAACCTGCACAAACTGCAGAAATTGCTAAAAATGTTGAAGAAAATGCTGAAAACTATGAATTTGTTGAAGCCCCATTATAAGTCAATGGGAAAAATCGACCGATTTTTGTCCGATTGCGGAAAAAACCGGAAATCGCTGAAGTCCCAAAAGTAATAGCAGGATTCTGGTGAACATGCTGAACGTTTTGATGTATAACTTGTTGAAATTGCTGAAACTGTGAAAGAGTTGAAAGCTGACAAAAAACTGGAAAAAGATATAAGTATAATAATAATAATAATAATAATAAAGAGCTTGAAAAACAATTATTGACTGCGGAAAGTTCCGCAGTCAATCAATAACTAGAAACTTGCAATGGCTGAAGCCATTGCGATTGACTGCGGAACAGATCTAATGTGGAATTTAGCAGAAAAATCCTTGAAATCCTTGAAAAGGCCTTGAAACTGTTAAAATACTTGATAGATATTTGAAACTCCTGAAGTCCTTGAAACTGTTGAAGTCCTTGAAACTGTTAAATCCTTGAAACTGTTGAAGTCCTTGAAACTGTTGAAACATTGAAACTGTTGAAATCCTTGAAACTGTTGAAGTCATTGAAACTGTTAAATCCTTGAAACTGTTGAAGTCCTTGAAACTGTTAAATCCTTGAAACTGTTGAAGTCCTTGAAACTGTTGAAACCTTGAAACTGTTGAAGTCCTTGAAACTGTTGAAATCCTTGAAACTGTTGAAGTCCTTGAAACTGTTAAATCCTTGAAACTGTTGCATTATACTGGTTTAAATGTAAAAACCCCTATTAAGTTGCATTATACTGGTTTACATGTAAAAACCCCTATTAAGTTGCATTATACTGGTTTACATGTAAAAACCCCTATTAAGTTGCATTATACTGGTTTACATGTAAAAACCCCTATTAAGTTGCATTATACTGGTTTACATGTAAAAAACCCCATTAAGTTGCATTATACTGGTTTACATGTAAAAAACCCTATTAAGTTGCATTATACTGGTTTACATGTAAAAAACCCTATTAAGTTGCATTATACTGGTTTACATGTAAAAACCCCTATTAAGTTGCATTATACTGGTTTACATGTAAAAACCCCTATTAAGTTGCATTATACTGGTTTACATGTAAAAACCCCTATTAAGTTGCATTATACTGGTTTACATGTAAAAAACCCTATTAAGTTGCATTATACTGGTTTACATGGAAAAACCCCTATTAAGTTGCATTATACTGGTTTACATGTAAAAACCCCTATTAAGTTGCATTATACTGGTTTACATGTAAAAAACCCTATTAAGTTGCATTATACTGGTTTACATGTAAAAAACCCTATTAAGTTGCATGATTACACTGAAGTCCTTGAAACTGTTGAAACCTTGAAACTTTTGAATCCTTGAAACTGTTGAAACATTGAAACTGTTGAATCCTTGAAACTGCTGAAGTCCTTGAAACTGTTGAAACATTGAAACTGCTGAAATCCTTGAAACCGTTGAAGTCCTTGAAACTGTTGAATCATTGAAACCGTTGAAGTCCTTGAAACTGTTGAATCATTGAAACCGTTGAAGTCCTTGAAACTGTTGAAACCTTGAAACTGTTGAAGTCCTTGAAACTGTTGAAATCCTTGAAACCTTGAAACTGTTGAAGTCCTTGAAACTGTTGAAATGTCTGAAAGACCTGAAGTCCTATTAAAATGCATGGGCCTATTAAAATGCATGGCAGAATTCTCAATGCAAAGTAATGGGAGAATTCCCAAGCCCGTAGAAAAAAACTGGAAAACTGCAGAACTCAATTTTTTTCTGAAAACTGACAAGTTGTGGAAGCTGAACATGCACAAACTGCAGAAATTGTTGAAAATGTTGAAAAAAATGCTGAAAACTATGAATTTGTTGAAGCCCCATTATAAGTCAATGGGAAAAATCGGTTGAATATCGGCCAATTGCGGCTAAACCGGAAATCGCTGAATTCCCAAAAGTAATAGCAGAATTCTTGCCAACATGCTGAACGTTTTGATGTATAACTTGTGGAAATCGCTGAAAATGTGAAAGATGTGAAAGCTGTTGAAAATCAGGAAAAAAATACTATAATAACTAGAAACTTGCAATGGCTGAAGCCATTGCGATTGACTGCGGAACAGATCTAATGTGGAATTTAGCTGAAAAATCCTTGAAATCCTTGAAAAGGCCTTGAAACTGTTAAAATACTTGATAGATATTTGAAACTCCTGAAGTCCTTGAAACTGTTGAAACATTGAAACTGTTGAAATCCTTGAAACTGTTGAAGTCATTGAAACTGTTAAATCCTTGAAACTGTTGAAGTCCTTGAAACTGTTAAATCCTTGAAACTGTTGAAGTCCTTGAAACTGTTGAAACCTTGAAACTGTTGAAGTCCTTGAAACTGTTGAAATCCTTGAAACTGTTGAAGTCCTCGAAACTGTTAAATCCTTGAAACTGTTGCATTATACTGGTTTAAATGTAAAAATCCCTATTAAGTTGCATTATACTGGTTTACATGTAAAAAACCCTATTAAGTTGCATTATACTGGTTTACATGTAAAAAACCCTATTAAGTTGCATTATACTGGTTTACATATAAAAAACCCTATTAAGTTGCATTATACTGGTTTACATGTAAAAACCCCTATTAAGTTGCATTATACTGGTTTACATGTAAAAAACCCTATTAAGTTGCATTATACTGGTTTACATGTAAAAAACCCTATTAAGTTGCATTATACTGGTTTACATGTAAAAAACCCTATTAAGTTGCATTATACTGGTTTACATGTAAAAAAAACTATTAAGTTGCATTATACTGGTTTACATGTAAAAAACCCTATTAAGTTGCATTATACTGGTTTACATGTAAAAAACCCTATTAAGTTGCATTATACTGGTTTACATGTAAAAACCCCTATTAAGTTGCATTATACTGGTTTACATGTAAAAAACCCTATTAAGTTGCATTATACTGGTTTACATGTAAAAAACCCTATTAAGTTGCATTATACTGGTTTACATGTAAAAAACCCTATTAAGTTGCATTATACTGGTTTACATGTAAAAAAAAACTATTAAGTTGCATTATACTGGTTTACATGTAAAAAACCCTATTAAGTTGCATTATACTGGTTTACATGTAAAAAACCCTATTAGGTTGCATTATACTGGTTTATACTGGTTTACATGGAAAAAAACCCTATTAGGTTCCATTATACTGGTTTATACTGGTTTACATGGAAAAAACCCTATTAGGTTCCATTATACTGGTTTACATGTAAAAAACCCTATTAGGTTGCATTATACTGGTTTATACTGGTTTACATGGAAAAAACCATATTAGGTTCCATTATACTGGTTTATACTGGTTTACATGGAAAAAACCCTATTAGGTTCCATTATACTGGTTTATACTGGTTTACATGGAAAAAACCCTATTAGGTTCCATTATACTTGTTTACATGTAAAAAACCCTATTAGGTTGCATTATACTGGTTTATACTGGTTTACATGGAAAAAACCCTATTAGGTTCCATTATACTGGTTTATACTGGTTTACATGGAAAAAACCCTATTAGGTTCCATTATACTGGTTTATACTGGTTTACATGGAAAAAACCCTATTAGGTTCCATTATACTGGTTTACATGGAAAAAACCCTATTAGGTTCCATTATACTGGTTTATACTGGTTTACATGGAAAAAACCCTATTAGGTTCCATTATACTGGTTTATACTGGTTTACATGGAAAACACCCTATTAGGTTCCATTATACTGGTTTATACTGGTTTACATGGAAAAAACCCTATTAGGTTGCATTATTGCACTGAAGTCCTTGAAACTCCTGGAAACCTTGAAACTCCTGGAAAACTTGAAACTGTTGAAACCTTGAAACTGTATAAGTCCTTGAAACTGCTGAAGGTCAATCTCCATGGCTCACGCCATGGAGATTGACTGTCCTTAAAACTGCTGAAGTCCATGAAACTCCTGAAAACCTTGAAACTGTTGAATCCTTGAAACTGCTGAAGTCATTGAAACTGCTGAAGTCCTTGAAACTGCTGAAGTCCTTGAAACTGTTGAGTCCTTGAAACTGTTGAAGTCCTTGAAACTGCTGAAGTCCTTGAAACTGCTGAAGTCCTTGAAACTGTTGAATCCTTGAAACTGCTGAATCCTTGAAACTGTTGAAGTCCTTGAAACTGCTGAAGTCCTTGAAACTGTTGAAACCTTGAAACTGCTGAAGTCCTTGAAACTGTTGAATCCTTGAAACTGTTGAATCCTTGAAACTGCTGAAGTCCTTGAAACTGTTGAATCCTTGAAACTGTTGAAGTCCTTGAAACTGTTGAAATGTCTGAAAGACCTGAAGTCCTATTAAATTGCATGGGCCTATTAAAATGCATGGCAGAATTCTCAATGCAAATTAATTGCAGAATTCCCAAGCCCGTAGAAAAAAACTGGAAAACTGCAGAACTCTAATTTTTTCTGAAAACTCACAAGTTGTGGAAGCTGAACATGCACAAACTGCAGAAATTGCTAAAAATGTTGAAGAAAATGCTGAAAACTATGAATTTGTTGAAGCCCCATTATACGTCAATGGGAAAAATCGACCGATTTTTGTCCGATTGCGGAAAAATCGGAAATCGCTGAAGTCCCAAAAGTAATCGCAGAATTCTCTTGAACATGCTGAATGTTTTGATGTATAACTTGTTGAAATTGCTGAAACTGTGAAAGAGTTGAAAGCTGACAAAAAACTGGAAAAAGATATAAGTATAATAATAATAATAATAATAATAATAATAAAGAGCTTGAAAAACAATTATTGACTGCGGAAAGTTCCGCAGTCAATCAATAACTAGAAACTTGCAATGGCTGAAGCCATTGCGATTGACTGCGGAACAGATCTAATGTGGAATTTAGCTGAAAAATGCTTGAAATCCTTGAAAAGGCCTTGAAACTGTTAAAATACTTGATAGATATTTGAAACTCCATAAGTCCTTGAAACTGTTGAAACATTGAAACTGTTGAAGTCCTTGAAACTGTTAAATCCTTGAAACTGCTGAAGTCCTTGAAACTGTTGAAACCTTGAAACTGTTGAAGTCCTTGAAACTGTTGAAATCCTTGAAACTGCTGAAGTCCTTGAAACTGTTGAAACCTTGAAACTGTTGAAGTCCTTGAAACTGTTGAAACCTTGAAACTGTTGAAGTCCTTGAAACTGTTGAAACCTTGAAACTGTTGAAGTCCTTGAAACTGTTGAATCCTTGAAACTGTTGAAGTCCTTGAAACTGTTGAATCCTTGAAACTGTTGCATTATACTGGTTTACATGTAAAAAACCCTATTAAGTTGCATTATACTGGTTTACATGTAAAAAACCCTATTAAGTTGCATTATACTGGTTTACATGTAAAAAACCCTATTAAGTTGCATTATACTGGTTTACATGTAAAAACCCCTATTAAGTTGCATTATACTGGTTTACATGTAAAAAACCCTATTAAGTTGCATTATACTGGTTTACATGTAAAAACCCTTATTAAGTTGCATTATACTGGTTTACATGTAAAAAACCCTATTAAGTTGCATTATACTGGTTTACATGTAAAAAAACCTATTAAGTTGCATTATACTGGTTTACATGTAAAAAACCCTATTAAGTTGCATTATACTGGTTTACATGTAAAAACCCCTATTAGGCTCCATTATACTGGTTTATACTGGTTTACATGTAAAAAACCCTATTAGGTTGCATTATACTGGTTTATACTGGTTTACATGTAAAAATCCCTATTAAGTTGCATTATACTGGTTTACATGTAAAAACCCCTATTAGGCTCCATTATACTGGTTTACATGTAAAAATCCCTATTAAGTTGCATTATACTGGTTTACATGTAAAAAACCCTATTAGGTTGCATTATACTGGTTTATACTGGTTTACATGTAAAAATCCCTATTAGGTTGCATTATACTGGTTTATACTGGTTTACATGTAAACATCCCTATTAAGTTGCATTATACTGGTTTACATGTAAATATCCCTATTAGGTTCCATTATACTGGTTTATACTGGTTTACATGTAAAAAACCCTATTAGGTTGTATTATACTGGTTTATACTGGTTTACATGTAAATATCCCTATTAGGTTCCATTATACTGGTTTATACTGGTTTACATGTAAAAATCCCTATTAAGTTGCATTATTGCACTGAAGTCCTTGAAACTCCTGGAAAACTTGAAACTGTTGAAACCTTGAAACTGCTGAAGGTCAATCTCCATGGCTGACGCCATGGAGATTGACTGTCCTTGAAACTGTTCAATCCTTGAAACTGCTGAAGTCCTTGAAACTGTTGAATCCTTGAAACTGCTGAAGTCCTTGAAACTGTTGAATCCTTGAAACTGCTGAATCCTTGAAACTGCTAAAGTCCTTGAAACTGTTGAATCCTTGAAACTGTTGAATCCTTCAAACTGCTGAATCCTTGAAACTGCTGAAGTCCTTGAAACTGTTAAGTCCTTGAAACTGTTGAAGTCCTTGAAACTGTTGAAGTCCTTGAAACTGTTGAATCCTTGAAACTGTTGAATCCTTGAAACTGTTGAAGTCCTTGAAACTGTTGAAGTCCTTGAAACTGTTGAAGTCCTTGAAACTGTTGAAATGTCTGAAAGACCTGAAGTCCTATTAAATTGCATGGGCCTATTAAAATGAATGGCAGAATTCTCAATGCAAATCAATGGCAGAATTCCCAAGCCCGTATAAAAAAAATGGAAAACTGCAGAACTCGAATTTTTTCTGAAAACTGACAAGTTGTGGAAGCTGAACATGTACAAACTGCAGAAATTGCAGAAAATGTGGAAAAAAATGCTGAAAACTATGAATTTGTGGAAGCCCCATTATAAGTCAATGGGAAAAATCGACCGATTTTTGGCCGATTGTGGAAAAACCGTGAATTGTAGAATTCCCAAAAGTAATAGCAGAATTCTCTCAAACATGTGGAACGTTTTGATGTATAACTTGTGGAAATATCTGAAACTGTGAAAGAGTTGAAAGCTTTTGAAAATCAGGAAAAAAATAGTTTAATAATAACTAGAAACTTGCAATGGCTGAAGCCATTGCGATTGACTGCGGAACAGATCTAATGTGGAATTTAGCTGAAAAATCCTTGAAATCCTTGAAAAGGCTTTGAAACTGTTAAAATACTTGATCGATATTTGAAACTCCTGAAGTCCTTGAAACTGTTGAAACCTTGAAACTGTTGAAGTCCTTGAAACTGTTGAAATCCTTGAAACTGTTAAATCCTTGAAACTGTTGAAGTCCTTGAAACTGTTGAAATCCTTGAAACTGTTGAAGTCCTTGAAACTGTTGCATTATACTGGTTTACATGTAAAAATCCCTATTAAGTTGCATTATACTGGTTTACATGTAAAAAACCCTATTAAGTTGCATTATACTGGTTTACATGTAAAACACCCTATTAAGTTGCATTATACTGGTTTACATGTAAAAACCCCTATTAAGTTGCATTATACTGGTTTACATGTAAAAACCCCTATTAAGTTGCATTATACTGGTTTACATGTAAAAACCCCTATTAAGTTGCATTATACTGGTTTACATGTAAAAACCCCTATTAAGTTGCATTATACTGGTTTACATGTAAAAAACCCTATTAAGTTGCATTATACTGGTTTACATGTAAAAACCCCTATTAAGTTGCATTATACTGGTTTACATGTAAAAAACCCTATTAAGTTGCATTATACTGGTTTACATGTAAAAACCCCTATTAAGTTGCATTATACTGGTTTACATGTAAAAACCCCTATTAAGTTGCATTATACTGGTTTACATGTAAAAACCCCTATTAAGTTGCATTATACTGGTTTACATGTAAAAAACCCTATTAAGTTGCATTATACTGGTTTACATGTAAAAAACCCTATTAAGTTGCATTATACTGGTTTACATGTAAAAACCCCTATTAAGTTGCATTATACTGGTTTACATGGAAAAATCCCTATTAAGTTGCATTATACTGGTTTACATGTAAAAACCCCTATTAAGTTGCATTATACTGGTTTACATGTAAAAAACCCTATTAAGTTGCATTATACTGGTTTACATGTAAAAAACCCTATTAAGTTGCATTATACTGGTTTACATGTAAAAACCCCTATTAAGTTGCATTATACTGGTTTACATGTAAAAACCCCTATTAAGTTGCATTATACTGGTTTACATGTAAAAACCCCTATTAAGTTGCATGATTACACTGAAGTCCTTGAAACTGTTGAAACATTGAAACTGTTGAATCCTTGAAACCGTTGAAGTCCTTGAAACTGTTGAAACCTTTAAACTGCTGAAATCCTTGAAACTGTTGAAGTCCTTGAAACTGTTGAAACATTGAAACTGTTGAATCCTTGAAACTGCTGAAGTCCTTGAAACTGTTGAAACATTGAAACTGCTGAAATCCTTGAAACCGTTGAAGTCCTTGAAACTGTTGAAACCTTTAAACTGCTGAAATCCTTGAAACCTTGAAACTGTTGAAGTCCTTGAAACTGTTGAAACCTTGAAACTGCTGAAATTCTTGAAACCTTGAAACTGTTGAAGTCCTTGAAACTGTTGAAACCTTGAAACTGCTGAAATCCTTGAAACCTTGAAACTGTTGAAGTCCTTGAAACTGTTGAAATGTCTGAAAGACCTGAAGTCCTATTAAAATGCATGGGCCTATTAAAATGCATGGCAGAATTCTCAATGCAAAGTAATGGGAGAATTCCCAAGCCCGTAGAAAAAAACTGGAAAACTGCAGAACTCAAATTTTTTCTGAAAACTCACAAGTTGTGGAAGCTGAACATGTACAAACTGCAGAAATTGCTAAAAATGTTGAAGAAAATGCTGAAAACTATGAATTTGTTGAAGCCCCATTATAAGTCAATGGGAAAAATCGACCGATTTTTGTCCGATTGCGGAAAAACCGGAAATCGCTGAAGTCCCAAAAGTAATAGCAGGATTCTGGTGAACATGCTGAACGTTTTGATGTATAACTTGTTGAAATTGCTGAAACTGTGAAACAGTTGAAAGATGCCAAAAAACTGGAAAAAGATATAAATATAATAACTAGAAACTTGCAATGGCTGAAGCCATTGCGATTGACTGCGGAACAGATCTAATGTGGAATTTAGCTGAAAAATCCTTGAAATCCTTGAAAAGGCCTTGAAACTGTTAAAATACTTGACAGATATTTGAAACTCCTGAAGTCCTTGAAACTGTTAAATCCTTGAAACTGCTGAAGTCCTTGAAACTGTTGAAACCTTGAAACTGTTGAAGTCCTTGAAACTGTTGAAATCCTTGAAACTGCTGAAGTCCTTGAAACTGTTGAAACATTGAAACTGTTGAAGTCCTTGAAACTGTTGAAGTCCTTGAAACTGTTGAAACATTAAAACTGTTGAAGTCCTTGAAACTGTTGAATCCTTGAAACTGTTGAAGTCCTTGAAACTGTTGAATCCTTGAAACTGTTGCATTATACTGGTTTACATGTAAAAAACCCTATTAAGTTGCATTATACTGGTTTACATGGAAAAAATCCCTATTAAGTTGCATTATACTGGTTTACATGGAAAAAACCCTATTAAGTTGCATTATACTGGTTTACATGGAAAAAACCCTATTAAGTTGCATTATACTGGTTTACATGTAAAAAACCCTATTAAGTTGCATTATACTGGTTTACATGTAAAAAACCCTATTAGGTTCCATTATACTGGTTTACATGTAAAAAACCCTATTAGGTTGCATTATACTGGTTTATACTGGTTTACATGGAAAAAAACCCTATTAGGTTCCATTATACTGGTTTATACTGGTTTACATGGAAAAAACCCTATTAGGTTCCATTATACTGGTTTATACTGGTTTACATGGAAAAAACCCTATTAGGTTCCATTATACTGGTTTACATGTAAAAAACCCTATTAGGTTGCATTATACTGGTTTATACTGGTTTACATGGAAAAACCCCTATTAGGTTCCATTATACTGGTTTACATGTAAAAAACCCTATTAGGTTCCATCATACTGGTTTATACTGGTTTACATGGAAAAAAACCCTATTAGGTTGCATTATACTGGTTTATACTGGTTTACATGTAAAAAACCCTATTAGGTTCCATTATACTGGTTTATACTGGTTTACATGGAAAAAACCCTATTAGGTTCCATTATACTGGTTTACATGTAAAAACCCCTATTAGGTTCCATTATACTGGTTTATACTGGTTTACATGGAAAACCCCCTATTAGGTTGCATTATACTGGTTTATACTGGTTTACATGTAAAAAACCCTATTAGGTTCCATCATACTGGTTTACATGTAAAAATCCCTATTAAGTTGCATTATACTGGTTTATACTGGTTTACATGTAAAAAACCCTATTAAGTTGCATTATACTGGTTTATACTGGTTTACATGTAAAAAACCCTATTAGGTTCCATTATACTGGTTTACATGTAAAAATCCCTATTAGGTTGCATTATACTGGTTTATACTGGTTTACATGTAAAAAACCCTATTAGGTTGCATTATACTGGTTTATACTGGTTTACATGTAAAAAATCCCTATGAAGTTGCATTATACTGGTTTACATGTAAAAACCCCTATTAGGTTGCATTATACTGGTTTATACTGGTTTACATGTAAAAAACCCTATTAGGTTCCATTATACTGGTTTATACTGGTTTACATGGAAAAATCCCTATTAAATTGCATTATACTGGTTTACATGGAAAAAACCCTATTAGGTTGCATTATACTGGTTTATACTGGTTTACATGTACAAAACCCTATTAGGTTCCATTATACTGGTTTATACTGGTTTACATGGAAAAAACCCTATTAGGTTCCATTATACTGGTTTATACTGGTTTACATGTAAAAAACCCTATTAGGTTGCATTATACTGGTTTATACTGGTTTACATGTAAAAACCCTATTAGGTTGCATTATACTGGTTTATACTGGTTTACATGGAAAAAACCCTATTAGGTTCCATTATACTGGTTTATACTGGTTTACATGGAAAATACCCTATTAGGTTCCATTATACTGGTTTACATGTAAAAAACCCTATTAGGTTCCATCATACTGGTTTATACTGGTTTACATGGAAAAACCCCTATTAGGTTGCATTATACTGGTTTATACTGGTTTACATGGAAAAAACCCTATTAGGTTCCATTATACTGGTTTACATGTAAAAAACCCTATTAGGTTGCATTATACTGGTTTATACTGGTTTACATGGAAAAAAACCCTATTAGGTTCCATTATACTGGTTTATACTGGTTTACATGGAAAAAACCCTATTAGGTTGCATTATTGCACTGAAGTCCTTGAAACTCCTGGAAACCTTGAAACTCCTGGAAAACTTGAAACTGTTGAAACTGCTGAAGGTCAATCTCCATGGCTCACGCCATGGAGATTGACTGTCCTTAAAACTGCTGAAGTCCATGAAACTCCTGAAAACCTTGAAACTGTTGAATCCTTGAAACTGTTGAAGTCCTTGAAACTACTGAAGTCCTTGAAACTGCTGAAGTCCTTGAAACTGTTGAGTCCTTGAAACTGTTGAAGTCCTTGAAACTGTTGAAATCCTTGAAACTGTTGAGTCCTTGAAACTGTTGAATCCTTGAAACTGCTGAAGTCCTTGAAACTGTTGAGTCCTTGAAACTGTTGAATCCTTGAAACTGTTGAATCCTTGAAACTGTTGAAATTGCATAAACTGTTGAAATGTATGAAAGACCTGGAGTCCTATTAAAATGCATGGGCCTATTAAAATGCATGGCAGAATTCTCAATGCAAATTAATTGCAGAATTCCCAAGCCCGTAGAAAAAAACTGGAAAACTGCAGAACTCTAATTTTTTCTGAAAACTCACAAGTTGTGGAAGCTGAACATGCACAAACTGCAGAAATTGCTAAAAATGTTGAAGAAAATGCTGAAAACTATGAATTTGTTGAAGCCCCATTATACGTCAATGGGAAAAATCGACCGATTTTTGTCCGATTGCGGAAAAATCGGAAATCGCTGAAGTCCCAAAAGTAATCGCAGAATTCTCTTGAACATGCTGAACGTTTTGATGTATAACTTGTTAAAATTGCTGAAACTGTGAAAGAGTTGAAAGCTGACAAAAAACTGGAAAAAGATATAAGTATAATAATAATAATAATAATAATAATAATAAAGAGCTTGAAAAACAATTATTGACTGCGGAAAGTTCCGCAGTCAATCAATAACTAGAAACCGTTGCAATGGCTGCGCCATTGCGATTGACTGCGGAATAGATCTAATGCAGAAGTTACCTGAAAAATCCTTGAAATCCTTGAAACTGTAAAAATACTTGAAACATCTTATAAACTCCTGAAGTATTTGAAGCTCCTGATATCCTTGAAACTGTTGAAACCTTGAAACTCTTAACATTGTAGAAACTCTTAACATTGTAGAAACTCTTAACATTGTGGAAACTCTTAACATTGTGGAAACTCTTAACATTGTGGAAACTCTGAACATTGTGGAAACTCTGAACATTGTGGAAACTCTGAACATTGTGGAAACTCTTAACATTGTGGAAACTCTTAACATTGTAGAAACTGTAGAAATGTCTGAAAGACCTGAAGTCCTATTAAATTGCATTATACTGGTTTACATGGAAAAATCCCTATTAAGTTGCATTATACTGGTTTACATGTAAAAACCCCTATTAAGTTGCATTATACTGGTTTACATGTAAAAAACCCTATTAAGTTGCATTATACTGGTTTACATGCAAAAACCCCTATTAAGTTGCATTATACTGGTTTACATGTAAAAAAAACCCTATTAAGTTGCATTATACTGGTTTACATGTAAAAAACCCTATTAAGTTGCATTATACTGGTGTACATGTAAAAACCCCTATTAAGTTGCATTATACTGGTTTACATGTAAAAACCCCTATTAGGTTCCATTATACTGGTTTATACTGGTTTACATGTAAAAAACCCTATTAAGTTGCATTATACTGGTTTACATGTAAAAAACCCTATTAGGTTGCATTATACTGGTTTATACTGGTTTACATGTAAAAAACCCTATTAGGTTCCATTATACTGGTTTATACTGGTTTACATGTAAAAAACCCTATTAGGTTGCATTATACTGGTTTATACTGGTTTACATGTAAAAAACCCTATTAGGTTGCATTGTACTGGTTTATACTGGTTTACATGTAAAAAACCCTATTAGGTTCCATTATACTGGTTTATACTGGTTTACATGTAAAAAACCCTATTAGGTTCCATTATACTGGTTTATACTGGTTTACATGTAAAAAACCCTATTAGGTTCCATTGTACTGGTTTATACTGGTTTACATATAAAAAACCCTATTAGGTTGCATTATACTGGTTTATACTGGTTTACATGTAAAAAACCCTATTAGGTTCCATTATACTGGTTTATACTGGTTTACATGTAAAAAACCCTATTAGGTTCCATTATACTGGTTTATACTGGTTTACATGTAAAAAACCCTATTAGGTTGCATTATACTGGTTTATACTGGTTTACATGTAAAAAACCCTATTAGGTTGCATTATACTGGTTTATACTGGTTTACATGTAAAAAACCCTATTAGGTTGCATTATACTGGTTTATACTGGTTTACATGTTAAAAACCCTATTAGGTTCCATTATACTGGTTTATACTGGTTTACATGTAAAAACCCCTATTAGGTTCCATTATACTGGTTTATACTGGTTTACATGTAAAAACCCCTATTAGGTTCCATTATACTGGTTTATACTGGTTTACATGTAAAAAACCCTATTAGGTTCCATTATACTGGTTTATACTGGTTTACATGTAAAAAACCCTATTAGGTTGCATTATACTGGTTTATACTGGTTTACATGTAAAAAACCCTATTAGGTTCCATTATACTGGTTTATACTGGTTTACGTGTAAAAACCCTATTAGGTTCCATTATACTGGTTTATACTGGTTTACGTGTAAAAAACCCTATTAGGTTCCATTATACTGGTTTATACTGGTTTACGTGTAAAAAACCCTATTAGGTTCCATTATACTGGTTTATACTGGTTTACATGTAAAAAACCCTATTAGGTTCCATTATACTGGTTTATACTGGTTTACATGTAAAAAACCCTATTAGGTTCCATTATACTGGTTTATACTGGTTTACATGTAAAAAACCCTATTAGGTTCCATTATACTGGTTTATACTGGTTTACATGTAAAAAACCCTATTAGGTTGCATTATACTGGTTTATACTGGTTTACATGTAAAAAACCCTATTAGGTTCCATTATACTGATTTATACTGGTTTACATGTAAAAAACCCTATTAGGTTCCATTATACTGGTTTATACTGGTTTACATGTAAAAAACCCTATTAGGTTCCATTATACTGGTTTATACTGGTTTACATGTAAAAAACCCTATTAGGTTCCATTATACTGGTTTATACTGGTTTACATGTAAAAAACCCTATTAGGTTCCATTATACTGGTTTATACTGGTTTACATGTAAAAAACCCTATTAGGTTGCATTATACTGGTTTATACTGGTTTACATGTAAAAAACCCTATTAGGTTCCATTATACTGGTTTATACTGGTTTACATGTAAAAAACCCTATTAGGTTCCATTATACTGGTTTATACTGGTTTACATGGAAAAAACCCTATTAGGTTGCATTATTGCACTGAAGTCCTTGAAACTCCTGGAAACCTTGAAACTCCTGGAAAACTTGAAACTGTTGAAACCTTGAAACTGTATAAGTCCTTGAAACTGCTGAAGGTCAATCTCCATGGCTCACGCCATGGAGATTGACTGTCCTTAAAACTGCTGAAGTCCATGAAACTCCTGAAAACCTTGAAACTGTTGAATCCTTGAAACTGTTGAATCCTTGAAACTGTTGAAGTCCTTGAAACTGTTGAATCCTTGAAACTGTTGAATCCTTGAAACTGTTGAATCCTTGAAACTGTTGAATCCTTGAAACTGTTGAATCCTTGAAACTGTTGAATCCTTGAAACTGTTGAATCCTTGAAACTGTTGAATCCTTGAAACTGTTAAAGTCCTTGAAACTGTTGAATCCTTGAAACTGTTGAAGTCCTTGAAACTGTTGAAGTCCTTGAAACAGTTGAAGTCCTTGAAACCGCTGAAGTCCTTGAACCTGTTGAAACCTTGAAACTGTTGAAGTCCTTGAAACTGTTGAATCCTTGAAACTGTTGAAGTCCTTGAAACTGTTGAAACCTTGAAACTGTTGAAGTCCTTGAAACTGTTGAAATCCTTGAAACTGTTGAAGTCCTTGAAACTGTTGAATCCTTGAAACTGTTGAATCCTTGAAACTGTTGAAACCTTGAAACTGTTGAAACCTTGAAACTGTTGAAGTCCTTGAAACTGTTGAAACCTTGAAACTGTTGAAGTCCTTGAAACTGTTGAAATCCTTGAAACTGTTGAAGTCCTTGAAACTGTTGAATCCTTGAAACCGCTGAAGTCCTTGAAACTGTTGAAACCTTGAAACTGTTGAATCCTTGAAACTGTTGAATCCTTGAAACTGTTGAAACCTTGAAACTGTTGAAACCTTGAAACTGTTGAATCCTTGAAACTGTTGAATCCTTGAAACTGTTGAAGTCCTTGAAACTGTTGAAGTCCTTGAAACTGTTGAATCCTTGAAACTGTTGAAGTCCTTGAAACTGCTGAAGTCCTTGAAACCGCTGAAGTCCTTGAAACTGTTGAAACCTTGAAACTGTTGAAGTCCTTGAAACTGTTGAATCCTTGAAACTGTTGAAGTCCTTGAAACTGTTGAAACCTTGAAACTGTTGAAGTCCTTGAAACTGTTGAATCCTTGAAACTGTTGAAACCTTGAAACTGTTGAAGTCCTTGAAACTGTTGAAGTCCTTGAAACTGTTGAATCCTTGAAACTGTTGAAGTCCTTGAAACTGTTGAAGTCCTTGAAACTGTTGAATCCTTGAAACTGTTGAAACCTTGAAACTGTTGAAACCTTGAAACTGTTGAAACCTTGAAACTGTTGAAGTCCTTGAAACTGCTGAAATGTCTGAAAGACCTGAAGTCCTATTAAAATGCATGGAAGAATTCTCAATGCAAATTAATGGCAGAATTCCCAAGCCCGTAGAAAAAAACTGGAAAACCGCAGAACTCAAATTTTTTCTGAAAACTCACAAGTTGTGGAAGCTGAACATGTACAAACTGCAGAAATTGCAGAAAAAGTTGAAAAAATCGCTGAAAACCATGAATTTGCGGAAGCCCCATTATAAGTCAATGGGAAAAATCGGTTGAATATCGGCTGATTGCGGAAAAACCGGAAATCGCTGAATTCCCAAAAGTAATAGCAGGATTCCTGCAAACATGCGGAACGTTTGATGTATAACTTGTGGAAATCGCTGAAACTGTGAAAGCTGTGAAAACTGCAGAAAATCAGGAAAAAAATACTATAATAATAACTAGAAACTTGCAATGGCTGAAGCCATTGCGATTGACTGCGGAACAGATCTAATGTGGAAATTATCTGAAAAATCCTTGAAATCCTTGAAACTGTTAAAATACTTGAAACTGTTAAAATACTTGACACATCTTTGAAACTCCTGAAGTATTTGAAGCTCCTGAAATGCTTGAAACTGTTGAAACCTGGAAACGCCTGAAATTCTTGAAACTCCTTAAATCCTTGAAACTCTTGAAACCTTGAAACTCCTTAAATCCTTGAAACTGTTGAAACCTTAAAACTCCTTAAATCCTTGAAACTGTTGAAACCTTGAAACTCCTTAAATCCTTGAAACTCTTGAAACCTTGAAACTCCTTAAATCCTTGAAACTGTTGAAACCTTAAAACTCCTTAAATCCTTGAAACTGTTGAAACCTTGAAACTCCTTAAATCCTTGAAACTCTTGAAACCTTGAAACTCCTTAAATCCTTGAAACTGTTGAAACCTTAAAACTCCTTAAATCCTTGAAACTGTTGAAACCTTGAAACTCCTTAAATTCTTGAAACTCTTGAAACCTTGAAACTCCTTAAATCCTTGAAACCTTGAAACTCCTAAATCCTTGAAACTCTTGAAACCTTGAAACTCCTTAAATCCTTGAAACCTTGAAACTCCTAAATCCTTGAAACTCTTGAAACCTTGAAACTCCTAAAATCCTTGAAACTCTTAAAACCTTGAAACTCCTAAAATCCTTGAAACTCTTGAAACATTGAAACTCCTAAAATCCTTGAAACTCTTGAAACCTTGAAACTCCTAAAATCCTTGAAACTGTTGAAATTGCATCAACTCTTTACTTTGCATAAATCGCTGACAGACTTAACTGTACCAAAAGTCCTATTAAAATGAATATGGAAGCTTCCCCATACAAATGAATGTGTATCAATAGCATAGAAAAAAACTGTAGACAACAGACAAGTTGCACAAACTGCAGAAAATGTAGAAAAAGTATAACTTTATTAAACCATAAGATTGCAGAAGCCCCATTGTAACAATTCCAGCCGATTGTGGAAAATCCGTAAATTGAAGAATTCCCAAAAGTAATAGAAAGAATCTTCCAAACATGTGGAATGTTTTAAAGTATAACTTGCGGAAATCGCAGAAACTGTGAAACTTTACTAAGTAGTAAATGTGGAAGAATCATGTATTTGTATTTAAGACAAGCAATGAAACCAAAAAGGCATAATAGAGCACATAACAGTACATGTATACATATTTGTATCTAGTAGTATTTTTCCATTCATAACAAAACACTATTGTTTGAGGGTAGACCCTAACAAAAAAGAAAAAAAACACACAAAAAACAGAGAAACTGTATCAGATGATAGTCACATGATAAAGTAATAATAAACAATTGACGTGTAAAAATGTAAACAAAACACTACATTCGTACTAATATAATATAACAGAGCCATATGCATTTGCACAAATAAGAATTTCATGAAAGTGTAGGTACAGAAAAACTAAAATAGATGAAATGTACACATGTCCGTAACTGAGCAATGCTATGAGCCCAAAGCATGAGATCGACTGAGTACCGGAACATCCTGAATGACCAGGTTATTCCATCATCAGGTTTCTTTTTCCCTGATGGCCCTGAGACATTATTTTCAAATGGATCAGCCACAGAGTCCAGATCCTTATTGAGAATCTTTGGGATGTTCTGGAGAAGCTCAATGGTCACTCTCCCATCCTCAAATACAAGATCTTTGTGAAAAATGAATGCAGCACTGGATCATTTAACACTCAAGAAGCTGATCAAACAATGCCACAAAGAATGGAGCTATAAAGGAGTTTAACCAAATGTTACTGTTTCACCTTTTTCTGTTCAGACAGTGTGAAATAAAGTTGGTACAAAATCCCATGGGGGGGGGGACTTTGTACCAACTGTCCACGACAATATTAAAGGCCCGATACCTGGCTCTTTTTATCCTCTCGTCTTGTTTTTGTTTTTACAAGTTCTTTTTGCCCTTTGAGAGTATGTTTTAAAAGTAGTAATTTGTGACAAAAATAGTTAATGTTCTGTAAAGTCAACCCAAAGAGTCAGTATGTGACACAAAGGAGTACTTTTACCATATTGACTCTGAAAGACAGCCGTGATGGTAAAAATACACATTTTGTCACATTTTGACTAAAAACGAAACAAATTAAGTATAGGGCCTTTAACAGTAGCGATTAACGGAACCAATCCAGAGTCAGCTACTGCAGTGGAACACTGTCTGCAAAGAAATATACAATACACAGATTATGGACTTTAATTAGTTATTAAATGCTAGAAATTTAATTTCAATTTACAATATTCATTAAAATATTCTGTTGAATTTTAATTTGTAAATAAATATCAGTATACTGTCATACTGCAGCTGGATGAGGCAGGACTAATATCCCATTCAAATGCACAAGGAGGCTAAGGGACTCGTGTATATGTGTGTGTATATATATATATATATATATATATATATATATATATATATATATATATATATATATATATATATATATACATATGAGACTACTGCCCCCAAGACCCCGCCGTGGAAGAGAATGGATGGTTGTAAAAAAAAACTATTAGCGACAGTGACATGTATTTGTGTCACTATAAAACATGAAATTGCTGTTGTGAATTGATGTTATTCAAAGAAATGGGTATAAAATATTTTGGGGACAGAAGTTGGCACCAGCTGACACCCACATTCTAAAAAGTGACAAACACCATCATCAATGTGTCATAAACAGATATATATAGTATATACAGTATATAATATACTCCTATAAGCAGCAACAGAAATAACATGCACATTTCTCTAAAAGTTCATAATTAATAGTTCGGTACAGATTGAGAATAGAGATCTAGTTGACCTCTGAACCCCGCCTTAACCGAGTGCATTTTCACTTCAGCGTTTTTGTAACTTTAATGTAGCTATTTAAAATTAAATACGACAAAGTGGATAACAATGTCAATGAATAAAGAAAAAGAATTTGATGGCACATCATATTTGTCTCACACACAAATGTACGCCCTTATTGCAAAGGTGAAGTCTCCACTTGGTAAAATAAGTTGTTTTGATATCTTGCGCTGTTAAAGTCCTGTTGTGACTGTGAAGTGGAGGCCATTAAACTTGAAGTCTCCTCTTTATGGTTCTCCACATTGATGACATCACAGTGTGAAATGTCAGTAAAGTTAACCTTGTCAGCGGCTCTGTGGCCGTTTTTGTGGCTACTGTCGACTCACAGACTTCTGACAGCAGTTTCACAAACCTTGGTTCCAGTATTTCAAGGCCCAGTTTCACCTGCGTGGCATAACCACATGTTCACGGTGTTCATGGGACGGCTCCAGAATCCACCTCTTGCTGACAGAAATGCAGCTTTAAGACCAAGTTACTGTGACTGGGCCAGCTCCGGGCCATAGAGGAGCTGATCGACTCTTGTCTCTGGTTGGTTTGGGAGACAGCAAGACTTCTGAGCTGAAAACAATCTTCCTGGAGTTTCTGCTGATGCAGTGACTCTGTAAAATAATGTACATTTGCATTGGCTCTATCAAAGCCCCACATGTAGCATAGAAAATAAATAAATATAATGATTATGAAATAAAGCTGTTTACCTTAATCACTGCTGTCAATCTGACCATCTGTGCTCAGCTTCATGGTGCATCACATATGAACTTCTTCTAAACAAATATATGAATGTATTTAGTGACTTCAGAGAAATGATAACTAATGTTAATGTTGATCTACCTTTTCCTGCTGTTAATAATGATCATGAACAGCTGTTTATGGCCGTTGTAGACACTCGAGACAGCATTCACTTCCACACAGCGACTCATTCACAGGGTTCACATGTGTTTCCTCTTTCAGTAAAGCAAGCCAAGAAAGAGCTACCAGCAGAAGGAGAACAGGTCAAATATATCAAGACAACAATACATCATTGAAAAAATAAATCAGTCAAGCTACCTTGCTCTCTGTGGATAGCATCACGTTTGATAGCAGTATTGCCTTTACCAGT
Organism: Proterorhinus semilunaris; assembly: GCA_021464625.1. Classification (NCBI taxonomy): domain Eukaryota; kingdom Metazoa; phylum Chordata; class Actinopteri; order Gobiiformes; family Gobiidae; genus Proterorhinus; species Proterorhinus semilunaris. Next base: position 16,317 of record JAJBBP010000037.1, on the reverse strand, counting down.
GGCGGAGCAGAATTAGCTTCTTCAGCAGGTGAAGCATTGGAGCAGATGGAGCAGGTGGAAGGATGGAGCACGTACAGCATCTGGAACAGTCCAGGGTTCATCCTCTGGTTTCCCCTTTCAGTCATACAAGCAAACCAAGCAGCTGCCTACAGGAAAGATACAATATTAGCTATTTCATAAATACATAGTCACTGTAATTACAAAGCTACCTTCTCATGCTCTCTGTGAAGTTGTTGATGGTCACCATCAGGTTCGGTAGCAGTATATGGAGATGGTGTAGATGGCGCTGTGGAGCAGGTGGAGCTGGTAAACAGGTGGAGTTGTGGAAGTGGAGAGGGTAAACAGGTGGAGCTGGTAAACAGGTGGAGTTGTGGAGGAGATGGCTGTGGTTGGAGAGTCCATGATGTAGGAGATTCTTAGTGTTTTTTGAATGTCAATATTAATTTATATAGCGCCTTAACAACATCCAAAAGGTGCACAAGGTGCTTTACAGAGAATGAAAATCAAAACAACACAGACTAAGAGAAGACAGGTGGCAGGATTAGGTGTCAAATGCCTGTCTGAATGTTAATAACATAAATTAATTAATAACAATCCTCGTGAAAAACAAAACAGGAAAAACATAACATTTTCTGTGCCATGTCACACAAAGTGACATCAGTGGTGTGGGTGTCAGCTGGTGCACAACAAGTTAAAATAAATCAAAATGTGGGACACTTTGGCCTCTGCATGCATCAGCCCATAGGCCTGTTTCACACAGTACTGCGTTAGTCATAGACACTTAAATCTTGGCAAGGACACTCTTGAAAAAGAGATTTTTAATCTCATTGAGTTGTTATGCTGGATAAATGAAGGATAAAGAAAATTAAAAATTAAATAACTTGAAGCTTAAATCATATATTCATACAATTAGGTTTAAAGGCTGGATATTTACTCTTGTAAAAGTCTACAGTTTACTGCTGCAGTGGGACAGTGTATATTAATATAAAATACAATTGATTAGGCACTATAATTACAATAATTACTAAACATTATACATTATAACAGTAATTTCCATAATTGGTATGATTATAAATTGGAAAAATATAAACTTAGTTTGTTAATAAAAAAGACGCACACTGTCACACTGCAGATGGGTGAGGATGAGGCGTCCTGTGTGAAACAGGCCTAACCTCATCCCACCCAGATGCATGCAGAGGCCAAAGGACTTTCCCATATGTTTTTAAAAAGCCCCTACATGCATGCCCCTAATGCCTGCAGGGGCTTAAAAACATATGGGAAAATTATCACTAATAATTAAATAATTTTAATTATTAGTGATAATGATAGCTTCAGAAGGAAAAAATAAGTAAATGGGTGCAGATGAGGCATCCTGTGTAAACAGGTCAGACCTCATCCCACCCAGATACAGGGGCCAATGGACTTTCCCATATGTTTTTTTAAGCCCCTACATGCATGCCCCCAATGCATGCAGGGGCTTAAAAACATATGGGAAAATTACCATTACATATGATTCATACTGAGACTACATGTGTTAGTATGAACCATATGGACAAATGTCAATCAATAGAAATGATGTAAACCAGTGTCTCATTACAAACTATATGAACTTGTTTCTTCGTATTAACTATATGAACTTGTTTCTTCGTATTAACTATATGAACTTGTTTCTTCGTATTAACAATATGAACCTGTTTCTCAGTATCAACAATATGAACCTGTTTCTCAGAATTAACAATATGAACCTGTTTCTCAGAATTAACAATATGAACCTGTTTCTCAGTATCAACTATAACCAGAACCTGTGAGTCATTAAAAACAATCAAATCTATATACAAAGATATATTACTATAAACTGAAGATCAATAACACCTGGAAACCATTTCTTGCATGGAACACAAGCTGCCCTCTGCATACAATAACCCTTAGACCAGTTTCACACAGTTTTACATGATTACAATACTCAGTTTATGTCAAATACAATGTACAAAAGCACATGATTGGTAACAGTTAATATGAAGACATTTATTCCAGTACCAATATTCAAAAAGAAAGTTAAAGAACATGATTGTATTAGTATATTCAGAATATGAAACTATTTCTTACCTCTATTTAACCAGGATAACATTTGTTGAGATTAAAAATCCATGAATGATTATTTCATATGTAAATTAAAAGACACATGATGTCAAATTGCAGATGAGATATCTTGTGTGAAACTGGCCTAATCCCAATCCCGCCCAATTGAATGCAGAGGTCTACAGCTGCGGTGTGGACCCCTACAGACATGACCCTCCCACACACCACCTGCAGATGTCTGTAGGGGTCCACCAGCTGTGGACCTGTGTCCATGCATTGTCTATAAACCTGTAAAAAATATATATTCTTACTGCAGTGCTCCTTTAAATCTTTATAACCTGCATCACCTGAACCTTCTCCTGAAATACAGACTTTTTGTGAACAATATGATTAGGTAGCATTAAAAACATCATGATCATTTATGGAATGGAAATAACACAGAACACAGGGCTATGATAGCTATAGTAAGTGTGCAACACACCTGAATGGGTACACAGCTGTGGTCGTGAGATGTAAATGGCATCCAGGAGGGTATGTCTGTCCGTGGTAGCAGCAGTGATCAGTTGTCCATATCCTCTTGACTCAAACATCTCCATGATTGGCTTTGTTCCATAGAAAAGAAGATTCTCATTAAAATCACCACAGACTATGATTGGCTGAATGTCCAACATCTCGAGGCTCTCCAAAAGGGCTGTGAGGTTTTTCAGGAAAGCACTGACACTGTAGGTGGGCGGCCTGTAAACAGTCACAATCAATGCACAGAACGGAGCTTCAACCTGCACAACCACAAACTCCAGATCAGTAACATTATGCACATAACGAACTTCATGAGCAACAATGTGATTCTTTACATAAATCGCTACTCCACCACCCTCTTTGTTGGCCATGTCACTGGTTTGCGTATATGAAACATGTCTGCTGCGTTCATACATTGTATAGCCGTGTAGATGAAGAGCAGGGGCAACGAAGCACTGCAGTCTGGTCTCTGTGAAACATAAAACATCTGAAAGACACAGCTCATGATGACTCTGGATGTCTTGTATATGAGAGGGTAAGCCTTGAGTGTTGTGATGGATTACTGAGAATGTGGTGTCTCTGTCCAGTGTTTGTGACACATGGTAAAACGGCATGATGTGATCCAAGTTTGCTGTCTGCATGTTATTTAGAGCCTCTGTAACATGTGGATTAGCCCAAAGTTTGGACTCATCCAAGTGAATAATGCGTAAACCACTGAGAGAAGTGACTCTGCTCAGAGCGACATAGCCCATTCCAGATTGAAAGATTCGACTCAAAGATACCACAGCTGATGATGTTGTCAAACCTTGGACCTTGTGTATTGTACAAGCATAAGCCAACTTAATGGGGAACTGTCTGCGCACACAGCTATTCTTTTCAGTCTCTTCACACCTCTCCACATACACCAGACCAGATTTGCTGCTTGAGCTTTTCTTATCGAGATCAAGTCCTAACTTCTCAACATGTGTTGGATTCGTAGAGGAATAAACAAATGTGGCTAGTTTAGCAAAAGCTCCATTCACCAGACCCTCAGAGAGATTAATGTTTCTGGTCAGCATAACAGGGGCACCGACTGCAAGCTCCAGTTTGGCATCTAATCCACTAAAATCTCCTTTAAAAGGTTTGGACTGTAGCTCCATTCTGCCAGTTTGAGCCTCCTTCTTGTAATCGTCTGCTTTCACAGTGATGACATCATCGTGCAACTGAGCCAAAGTCTGAGAGTTGTGTGCCTTAACAAATCTTTTCGTAGCAAAAAGGTGCAACACATTATTAGGACAATCTTCAGGTTCAGTGACAGCCTGTGAGAGTAATGCTCTGTCAGCCTCTGATAACTCTTGTGCTTTTTCTTTCACTCTGATGCGATTCAACAGCTCAGCAAACGCGACATCGTCTTTCTGTCTCATGATCTCAGTGAGAGTTACCATCTTAAAATTGTCGTTCCACAGCCTGAGATTTGCATAGATGCACAGAGGATGTCCTCTAACGGGTGGTATCTGATAAAAATCACCAACTGCAAGAACTGAGATTCCTCCAAAAGGTTTTCTACTGCCTTTGATCTGCTTGAGTCGATGATCCACACATTCAAAGATTTCCAAAGACACCATGGATATTTCATCAATGATTAGAATCTCAACATCCATCAGCTCAGCTCGCATTTCATCCAACTTGTTCCCAAGTCCTTCTTTTCCCTTTTTTTCGATGTCTCTGGGTAGTTTAAACAGTGTATGAAGAGTTGTGCCACAAATATTGAACGCTGCAGTTCCAGTGAATGATGCCAGCAGGACAGTTGGCCTTGATGGGTCTGACTCAAACGCATGTCTTTCAACCTTGCTCAGTATTTCTGAAGCCTCAGCATGGATGCTTTTGATAAGATGTGATTTTCCAGTTCCAGCTCCACCATTTATGTACAAAAAGAACGGTTCGGGATTTTGTTTCTCTACTCGTTCAATGCACCAGTCTCTTACAGAATAAAACACAGAAGCCTGCATCTGATTGAGACTCTGATACAACTGCTGTCTGTAAGCAGGATCCAGTTTTGGAGGTTCCATAATGAATGTGGCATGTTTGACGTTTGACTGACGCATAAGATCTGGGTCATTCTCTTGGACATCATCATCATCATCTCTGTCTTGCCTCTCCGCTAAACATTCAAGTCTCTCTCTTTCAGATTCAGGAGCGAGGTTGCACCATGCATCAACCATTTCACCATTCTTCTCCAGATCTGCTACAGCATCATCTACAGCTCGACCACATTTCTCATACTTTTGCAAGTTTTCATCCACGACCTCTTTCACAGCAACAGCTTCATCTGCGTAGGGTAACCTCACACAACCGCCTTCATAGAATGATTTGAAAGTTGGAAATCCTGGAGGTTTTAGCTGAAATTCTCCACGGTGGGGTAAATATGCGGTCAAGAGAGTGCGATAAAACTCTTCAGGGTTCTTTATTGGTGACCAGCGCTTGTATCTGAATATATGATTTTTCCTCAGCTTCTTCACATATCCCAAACCGTTGAGCAGTGGTTTCACATTTTTGCCGTTTATATCCCTGCCATAAACAAATCTGTACTCGGACATAAAGTCACCGAAGCTCATCTCTTCAAACTCTTGTGTTTCAGGTCGTGCTCTATATTTCTCCAAAGGATTTGTCATCCAGATGTCATCATCATCACACTCTTCCAGTTGTGCCATGGGTCTGCTCATTTTAACACTTGTGTCTGTTGGCATGAAAACCACTTGTCGAGTGCACCCTTTTAAACGTAATCCACAAGCTCTGGCCACACATTCCTGAGCGCTCACTTCTCTGCTTTTGGAATAAGCCTGCATAACCTCCTTCATCTCATCACGTTCATTCAGTTTTTCTTTGCCTATATTCTTCACAACAGAATTCAAATGTTCACTGAGTCCAGCCTCTGACTTTGAAATATAGCCACAGATGTACTGTATACAGGGATACACTCCGGTAACTGGTTGTATGTCCATGTTTGCTCTCCATGCTTTCAATAGTTGGATATTGTGATTGTTTACCCAAGCATCTTTCGGCTCACGCTTGTACAAAACCTTCGGGGACTTGGTCATGCCATGCAAACATTGTTCATATTCCTCCATATTCATTTCACATTGGCTCAAAACCTCCTCTGTTTTCTGACAAGTGCTTTCTGGTTTATGGAGTAAGGTCTTGAATGACTTGAGCTTTTTCATGGATTTTTTTGACACTTTTTCACAATTTTCAGGTCTTGTGACCATGGTCTCTTCGACTGGACACTGTGGAAAACCAAACCTGCAGCCTTTATTTGTGGTGATATGACATGTTCTCGTGTGATTTTTACTGTGCATTTGAACTTCACACACCAGTTTGTACAGTTCAGGATCTTTGTCTGGATCGGGAAGTTTAGCTGAAATATATTTGTCAACAATCTCACAGAATTTCTGCTCATCCTCGATGTCAATTTCGTCAGACGTCCACACTAGTCCGTGCACATGAGGACTTCCACGGGCTTGAAACTCGATTCTGTAAAAGTAATCCTTAACTTTACCAAGTGGTTGGGCAGGGGAGTTGATCAAGTATTTGAATAAACCTTCTACACGCTTGTCAAACATTCTCATTGTCGTTACTACGTTACTCCTGAGAATTTCAGTCTTTGTTTCCCAGTCTAGGTCCTCAAATTTGACAGTTTCACCTTGTTGTGCTTTTATTGCTTCAACAAACTCAGGCCAGTGGCTTAGCTCAGCTGCTGAGAAGGACACAAAGTATGTGGGCTTATCGATTGTTCGAACGATTGCATACAAGTCCAGCTTAGTTTTATGATGGTAAGGCGGAGTTCCTCTGAGTGTTATCATGAATCTTAAAACATCCCTGTGGCTGATGAGTCTTTCCACCTCCTTCTGGTCTCTCAACATTGCGGCGGTTATTTTGTGTCCAGCTCTTGTGAATGGTTTGGCTTTGCGTAGCTGTATGCTCATATTTGACCGTGCCATATATATTTCTATCACATATTGAGCCATGAATAAGTACTCAGTTTCACTGGCAAATCTGTTATCAACATGAAACAGCCTGGATTTGAAATACCTGCTTGGAGTCAGTTTAATAGGTCTCTTTGCATCAAACGTGTTCACACCGGTTGGAAACTGTACTGGAAAGGCTTTGGACTCAAGATTTGGTATTTTGAAGAAACTAACTGGGCTGTTCTTCTCGGCAGGTGCAATGCAGTATGCAGAGTCATTGTGACACAAAACCTCGTCTGAAATGTCAAGCGGCTGAAGACATGATTCAAAAGCAACTCCACCACATGGCGTATCTGCTTCATCATCTCCCTGCTGTGTTTCATTTTCATTGTTATTTGACTCTCTGTCCATCTCCTGGTTATCGTGTTCACTGTCCATCTCATTCATGTGATCATGTGACTCTGTTTCCATCTCATTGTCATCCACTTCACTGTAACTCTCAACAGGATTGTTTGATTCATTGTCCACCTCATTATTTGGCTCAGCTTCCATCCCATCATCTAAATCACTGTTCATCTCAACGTGATTATCTGATTCAATCTCCATTTCATGGTCAACACCATCATTTGATGCAGTTTTCTCATCACACAGTGCATCTTTCTCAAAAGCATCAATCTCCATTAAATCAGCGTCATTAAAATCACCGTCTCTCATGTCATCACTGTCACTGTCACTGTCCGGTTGGAGTGTGGGGTCACATAATTGTTGATCATGGTTGATTTTAATATCCTGGTAACATGGACTCATCTCCTTCAGTACCTCCAAAGCTCTGACGACTCGTGGCCAGTTTACAGTCTGCATAATGTAATGTCCTTTATAAGACTGCTTTCTCTTTATTTTGATCCGTATGGTCTGAGACTGTCCTATAACTCGGGGCAAAGTCTGAACAACATCCTCAACATCAGAAGCCACTAACACCACGTTTCCTTTTATCGCTCTCTGTTTCCCTTTAGGGAGAATCACCACTCTTTGAAATGAAATTACTTTTTTCACCATGTGTCTTTCTACTGTGTTTAAAACAGACAACTCAGGGGGAATATCCACTAGTTCCAGGTTATTCACTACAGCGAGAGCAGGCATGGATCCTCTCTTTAGGTATAAATGACAAGTGTGACAAATCCACTCAGATTTCCTCTCCTCAGGTACATTACATGACTGTTTAAGGCACTCATTGTCACAAATGTGAACATATCGACCTGTTAAACACCTTTCAACCACGTGAGGATTTATTTTGTAAAGGGACCTCTTGCAGCGCTTGACTTGGTTTTCAAATGATGCTTTAAAACAGACCGTGCAAACATATGTGGGATAGCTTTTACAATGAGCTCTGAAAGCATTTAAAGACTTGGCCCAGAGGCGATCTTTCTTTGTTTCCTTTTTCTCACTCTGTGTTACGTTAGACGATTGAATACGTTGTCTGTTCATCTCTCTGTATTTCCTCTTTATGTTAGTTGCACACCTCATTTTCCCAAGTATGTTTGATTCATAATTGTCTTCATACTTCAAGCGCATCATTTCCCTCATAACAGACTTGTGCCTTTGTCTGAAAGCTTCATTCTCTGTATATCGATGTCTTATATGTGCTTTATGTTTCTGTTTAAAAATAGGACTCATTTTGTATTTATTACAGATGTAATTCCTTTGTCTAAGTTTGAAGTTTTCATCATCTCGATATTTATTCTGAAAGTACTTCCTTTTACTTATTTTGAAGTCAGTGTCATCTTTATATCTATCCTGAAAGTACTTCCTTTTTCTTATTTTGAAGTCAGTGTCATCTTTATATTTATCCTGAACGTACTGTTTTTTTCTCATTTTGAATTCTGCATCCTCCTTATATTTTTTTTTTATGTACTTCCTTTGTCTTTGTTTGATCCTACTTTGATCAGTTGCATACTTCAGTTTGCTGTAATTCCTCACTTTCTCTCTGAAAGCTGCGTCACTATGGTAACGTTTAAGAGTGTTTTCAACCTTTTGTCTGTACTTTTCTTTTGCTTCCTCACTTGCAGCTTCAGTTTTTTTTTGCTGTAATAATTTCTTCATATATTTCCGCCTTTCATGTTTTGATCTTTTACTCACATCTCTGTCACTAACAGTTAAAACACTTGCTCGTTCTGTTTTAGAAACACTTGGGCCAGTAGTTTCATCAGTATTTAAAGAACCAATGTGTGGTTTCTGTGGTTCAGTGGAGTCTTTGAAAACAGGCTGATCTTGGACAGTAACATTTGATTCAACATTTGTAACATGTGACTGGGTTTCATCAGCTGTAGAGGAGCTGGCCTCACACACAGTCAGGTCTACATGAGCAATGACTCTTTCATTATCTGCTGGTTTGCATGATGACATAGACTTACTGCAGCTGGCAGCCGGTTGTGATTCTGAAGTATCTTGTGAAGGATCTGGCACATGTTTGATCATGGAAACAGGTTGTGCTGGAGGAGCAGTTTTTATCAAAGGGGTCAAAGGTTCACTCGAGAAAATGACAGGAACAAGATCATATTGCTGTCCACCTTTTGTTTTTATTCTGTTGTGAAAGTCCATAATCCTGTCAATCATTTTGTTCAGTTGTCTAAACTTAATCATCACTGCCTTTTTACCGTGAGGAAATGCCTTGGAATCTCGGGAGTGGGGATCGAACAGACCGAAGTGATTACTGTTATCTCTGAACACAGCTATTGTTAAGCTGGACATGATCAATAATGCATACTGGTGTTCATTACGTAGACAGTTCAGTCTTTCTTTGAGCGCAGGGTAAGCAGGATTTCGAACATGTTTGAAATATCCACACAATGGTGTGTACATGTGGAGCTGATGCGTGTGTGTTTTTCCCTGCACAATTTCTTGATCTACATCTTCAGCTGCCAAGAAACCGTTACGCCTTTGATCAGGTAATCTGTTATTGATTTTGTGATACAGTTGATCTCCTCTGTCCAAAATTAAATCCAAATCTCCACTGGTCAGGTTTTCATTTTCATGAAGAAAAGCGAGAAACGCAGCAGAATTAGCAGTACACTGTCTGTTTGGTAATCTGTATCTCCGATTGTTCTGAGAATGAGACGCTTGGACATAAACCTCCTCTGGAAAATGTCTCTGTGTTTGATTCATTGTGCAGGACCTGGGCTCAGTCACACTTGAAGACACTCCAGCATTCACTTTGACATTAACTGGTGGTTTACGTGAGGACAGAGACTTACTGCAGCTGGCACTCGGTTCGGATTCAGAACTATTTTGTGAAGGATTTGACGTACGTTTGATGATGGGAACAGGTTGCACTGGAGGAGCAGTTTTTATTAAAGGTTCACTCTGGAAAATGAATTGGACGAGCTCATACTGACAACTGCCTTCTGTTCCAATATGGTTGTGAATGGCTACAATTCTGTCAATCATTTTGCTCAATTGTCTGAATTTGATCATGACTGCAGTGCCTTTATTGTTACCACGACAGAAGCCTTTTTTATCTCGTGAGTGACAGTCGAACAAGCCGTACCTTCCACTGTTATCTCTGAAGACTGCTATTGTTAAACCGTGCATTATCAACAGCGCATACTGTACTTCATCACGTAGACAGTTCAGGCTTTCTTTGAGCGCAGGGCAAGCTGGATCTGTAACATCTTTGAAACAGCCACTCACTGACGTCCTCATGATGAGTTCATGTGTGTGTGTCTTTCCTTGCACATACTCTCTATCTACATCATCAGCTGCCATGCAACTGAATTTACCTTTTAATTTGTACTTGTTTGTTTGATAGACTGCATCGCCTCTGTCCAAAATTAAGTCCAAATCTCCTTTGGTCAGGTTTTCATTTTCATGAAGAAAAGCGAGGAAAACAGCAGAATTAGCAGTACATTGTGTGTTTGGTGAGCTGTATTTTTTATTGTTCTGAGAATAAGACGCTTGGACTGACTCTTCCTCTGGAAAATGTTGCTGTGTTTGATTCATTGTGTCAGACCTGGGCTCAGTCACATTAGAGGATACTCCAGCATTCACTTTGACAATAGGTTGATTTACCTTTATCTCAACTATATGGTTGCCTGGTGACAAAGCTTTACTGCAACATTGATCTGGCTGTGTTTTATGAGCACTGTTTGTTGAGACTTGAGACTCTGAAGGTACAACATGAGGTCGATCTGGTTTAGACGGTATTAAAGCCTTTACTGGCGAGTTAGCATCACCTTTACCTGTGTTTACATCAGCCGTCACTGTAAGTGGAGCAGGTTCCTGGTTCACAGCAGTTTGCGTCACCTTTGTTTGACATGGAACAGCCGACTGTAATGGAACTGCACTGGACTCGTCCGCCATCGTTACCTTCATCTTGGCTGTAGGTTCACCATCTTTAGCAGACTTCCATCTCTCAGATGCAGAAAGCGAGCGCTTGGACTTTCGTGGCATTTTTATTTACACAAGTAATGCACTTATCGATTAGACAGACTTAGCAGTTAGATACTTAGATAATATTGTGTTAAGATGGCTTTAAAATTCTAATAAACGAGCTGGCTTAATTGAAATATGAGACTTGGTATGTGCAATTTGTTCACCCAAAATGTTTTTAATATCAAAAGTAGATCTAATATTTTTTATGCTGCCTTGAGTCTTTTTATTCCAGATTGTGCTTTAAAATCACACGCACAGAAATTTAACACCTTGTGAATAGTCCACCTAAACTATACCACTAATCACTTACAGAAATTAATGCCTTGTGAATTGTCCACTTAAAATATCAACCTATTACGTCAAATATGCTACAATAAAAGCTTACTGAACAGTAGTTTCAAGACCTTAAAAATAAATCACAATATCTGTGATCTTTACAATTTCTAGCAAGACTGTTGCCCCTGTAGCAGAGGACAAAGAAAACGTTTTATGGGCAAAATTATTTCACTATATATTTCAAAAACAATGGCCTGGGCTTCTTTTCTGAAGTAGCAATGCCTTCGGCAGTCTTTCAGGATCAAGATGTATAAACTACCTTTCTACAACCAATTCACTCCTTCAAAAGGAGTCTAAAACATATGTACAAAAAACAAAGTATAATTCTGTTTTTATTAAAACACCAAACAGATGAGTCAATTTACAAAACGGATATATTACTTTACAGAAATAAAGCAACTAAAGTTTCTGAAGAAATGTTGTAAAACCTCAATAACTAATATATTTCTTTTAAACACTGAATTTTAGTCTACCCTTATGAAAACTTTATATGCCAAAATACCTGCAAACAAAGTTCTTTCACTGAGGCACTTGCCAAGTATATAGCTATTTTGATACTCAGTACACAATTTATGTATCTTTTCTTTTAAGTATAATTAGCAAATGAGTAACACTGGATCTGTGCTTCCTGCTCTTCTGTGGTCGTCAATCCGGGCTCAGAAATCAGAAAACACTTCAATACTTCCTTTTCACCAACTCAGCTGCAGGTAGAAGTCACCAGACTCTGGGAAGAATACAGGACTTGGACAGATTAAAACAAATGCCAATTTAAAATGATGGCTTCAAAAAAGGCTAAACGTGGAAATATGCCAAATGCGTTTCAAAATCTAGGAATTTAGAAAGTGTACAAAAAGTTGTTAAATCACGCAAAAAAGGGTATTGCTACTCAATGTATTTCCAGTAACAATGTATTAAATGTGATGCTAAAGTATTCTCAAATGTATGAATCAACAAATAGCTTCAAAAATGTAATAAGTAAAAATACTCAGATATTCAGATAGATATTCAAAAAGGATTTCTCAGATATTCAGATTTGATATTCAAAAGAATCTCAGATATTCAGATAGATATTCAAAAGGCTTTCTCAGATATTCAGATTTGATATTCAAAAAGGCTTTCTCAGATATTCAGATTTGATATTCAAAAAGGCTTTCCCAGATATTCAGATAGATATTCAAAAGGCTTTCTCAGATAGATATTCAAAAGGCTTTCTCAGATAGATATTCAAAAGGATTTCTCAGATATTCAGATAGATATTCAAAAGGCTTTCTCAGATATTCAGATAGATATTCAAAAGGCTTTCTCAGATATTCAGATAGATATTCAAAAGGCTTTCTCAGATATTCAGATAGATATTCAAAAGGCTTTCTCAGATATTCAGATAGATATTCAAAAGGCTTTCTCAGATATTCAAAAGGCTTTCAGATTATTTCAAGGATCACCTTTCCAGGGTGATAATCAAATATTCAGTCAGGGATCACCTGGCCTCTGCGGACCAGGATGATAGATATATTCAGTCAGGGATCACCTGGCCTCTGCGGACCAGGATGATAGATATATTCAGTCAGGGATCACCTGGCCAGCTGCGGACCAGGATGACAAATATATTCAGTCAGGGATCACCTGGCCAGCTACGGACCAGGATGACCAGGATCACCCAGCCTCTGCGGACCAGGATGATATATCAGACAGACAAGGATCACCTGGCCAGCTGTGGACCAGGATGATATATCAGACAGACAAGGATCACCTGGCCAGCTGTGGACCAGGATGATATATCAGACAGACAAGGATCACCTGGCCAGCTGCGGACCAGGATGATATATCAGACAGACAAGGATCACCTGGCCAGCTGTGGACCAGGATGATATATCAGACAGACAAGGATCACCTGGCCAGCTGTGGACCAGGATGATATATCAGACAGACAAGGATCACCTGGCCAACGGTGGACCAGGATGATATCTGGAAAAATGCCAGAATAATAGCAGAGGGGGGGGGGAGAGGTGGACAGCCAGATATCGAAGAGATCGATATTGAACCCTAAGATAGCGGTGAGTGTAAAGAGGAGAATGAGATCAGTGGTTAAGTTAAACTAATTGGAAAGTCTGGAAGATAGTCAAGTTAAACAGTGGGAGGGACAGCGATAAAGAGGGTTGGGTCCACCAGGACAGACCAGTTCCTCTGCACCTGGGACAAACAAAAGCACAAGTGTTTAGTGTTTACGACACTTTGTACCTGAATACATTTACTAATTGAAATGAGACACTGACCTGAAGATGAGAGGGTCTTTACCAGAGATTGTGAAGAAGACCAAAAAATAAAAGTGAAAAGGTAAGTTACTCAGTTGAAGTATAGAACGGTCATGCAAAAAACAGATCTAAATTTTACCTGGAGCAGGAGATGACTGTTCGATGACGCAGCTGTAGAGGAAAAACAAAATGTTTGTCAGCACTTTGATCCAGTTTTAGTCCTCTAATAGTCTCCTTACCCTAGCACTATATATTGAAGATTCAATAATAAAAAATAAAAAAAAGTGATATTAATAAATGAGCCAAAATACCATTGTATATGTATTATTACACTTGCAATGTAATTTGCCGTATATTGGTTTGGGTTGCCGCAGGCGGCATGGTAGCACAGTGGTTAGTGCTCTCGCTTCACAGGTAGAAGGTCCAGGGTTCGATTCCCACCTGGACGGGTCTTTCTATGTGGAGTTTGCATGTTCTCCCTGTGTCTGCGTAGGTTTCCTCTGGGTACTATGGTTTCCTCTACCACTAAAAACATGTAAAATAGGCCAGGATGATGTGTGTGAGTGAATGTATGGTGGTGGTCAGAGGGACCGTTGGCGCAGATGTGTGCAGTCGCAACAGCGCTTCTGTTAGTCTCCCCCATCTTACCACCACGGAGTATGGAGTGAATGTACAATTGTCTCATGTAAAGCGCTTTGTGGCTATGTCTGTGAAAGACAATTTATAGATTTCAAACTTGTATTTATCAGCAGTAAAGTAACACTTAGATTCAGTATCTAACCCATGGAAGACTATTACCCATTTACTTACTTTAATCAACCAAGAGATTTGTATGGACAGGCCACATGCAACTTTTTTCCAAAACAGTGAACAGGAGCCTGAAAAAAAAAGAACTGTCAGCTGTGTTTTACAATATATTGAACAGTGAGAAGAAGCACGAGTTGGGCTCTTGAATAAAGGAGAACAATCAAGTAGCTGACTTCCATCTTTCAGCTAATAATGTTAACTAGCATATCAATCAATCAAGTTTTATTTCTAAAGCGCCTTACAACAACCAAAGTTGACCATATGCCGCAATTAACCCATGCAAGATTAATACGGATTTACTTACTTCAATATATGAAGTGATCATCACCCAATAGTGCAATTTTATCCAGACCAGGTAAGGGTTAAAGCCTGGAAAAGAAGGGAAAAACCATTAGCTGTGTATCACATCAGGTAGGAAAACCATCAATTTTCTTCCACTTGTCCGTTGCCGGGTCGTGGGGGAAGCTGTTGGAGCTGCCCAAAACACATTGCACCAGCCCCTATGGCTCGACCCGCAGGTGGTGGGCCCACAGAAGGAAGGTAGGAAAACCACCAGGCTTTAAATAATCACCATTACAATGTTTTTTTTTTTTAAATGGACATGTCACACATATGGGGCTTAAAAATACTTATTTTGGGTACCTCAGCTTTGATATTTTACGTTTTATAATTTAAAATTATATCTCTAAGAATTAAATAGTACCAATGAAATGCAGGAGAAAGAACTGGGGCTCCTCCTACTGGCAGCTGTAGGAATAACTTTCTAAAATAACAACTTCGGGCTAGAACGTCTGGCACTGTGAGCAAGTACAGCACAGCATAATAGAGTTTATGTATATGATGTCATAACATACACTGGGAAGAAAAAGTAATTTCTCCCATTTCTGCCTAAATGTGGTCTGATCTTCATTAAAATCAATTTATTGGCCATAACATGTAAACATTCACAGGAGAGCATGGAATAAAGTACACCGCCTGAATCTCACTGAACTACAGCAGTTTTGTAATGAGGAATGGTCCAAGATTCATCCTGATCGTTGTGAGCGTCTAATCTGCAACTACAGAAAAGCTTTTTTTTGCTGAAATACTTGAGACATTCACAACAGCGCAGAATATCTAAGTATACCCCTGTAATAAATATCTGGCTAGACCAGGTTCACTCTACTGTGCAAAATACTATGGTGATTAAACCACAATGGAAAGTGAGCTATATCAAGCTGCGTCCACACCGCACGCTTTTCGGGCATCAAAAAAGCGCCCAAAGCACCTCGTTGGACTTGTGCATACTGAAGTCAGACGCTACAAACTCGCTCTTGCCGCGCGTCAGTTCAGAGCAAGTTCGTAGCCATCTTGGGAGGAACTCTTGTCCCCCTTTGCTACTGCCATGTCCTATGGATCTTTAACGATATCCCCTGGTATTTAAGTCTTTATCCAGACTATATGCTTGAATTCAGGGACATCATTTGGGCCCATGGCAAAGCTAGGTTAGCTTGTTACAATCGCCTGCACCTCATTGATGAAAAGTGTGCAATAAACCACTAATGCATTAAGCCCCGCTCAGTGTGTGGTGATTGTTCAACGGAATCTTTATGTAGATGGTGGTTTAATTTACTTTATTTCGAGCAAATGTCTAATTTTTACATGATCTTTTGGAGCTTTAGCTTGTGGCATTAGCTCAGTCCGGTGTCAATGCTACTGGTATTATCAGGCCCAAACACATTCCTGCACAGATTCAGCCTCTGAAATCAGTTTTATCGCCGCTTTTAATCGTTAATGTTTAGGTAAAAGAAACACAGATGTGTGTCTTAAAAGTCCCAGAGCTGATGTTGCTCTGGTCCACAACATGGTGAAGCTAATCCTCCATGACTGTTTACATCTGCGGGCCGCATAGGATCTGCCCCGGTGGCTTAGCTACAACGCACTTCACTGTTGGGGAAAGCTCCTGAGTGGTCGAC